>BCHU01000001.1:858915-1458915 GCA_001599715.1 Phaeotremella fagi | reverse complement strand
GGTGGATTAATCGGGATAAATTTTGCATGAGGCTGCTGGAACTGAATTAACAATAGTTTGGAAGACGGGCACCTTCACTCCGCTGGGCTGAGTTTGAAGGCACTTGTCTTCCAGACTTTTCATTGGCAATCCGCTGTTTGTTGTCGCTGAATACTGTAGATCTAAAATTCTTAGTCCCCCTGTCATCCCCAAATCGTCTCAAAGCTGATGAATCACACAATCACTAAAAATTCCCACTCGACTGAGCTTCACTACTCGGCATCTGTCGGGTTATCAAATACAAACATCCCCTACGTATTCAAAGCAAGCTTCGGGAATCACAAGTAACACCGAAAACGATAAAAAATTGATACAAAGAGCTATTGCCACCGCCAAATGCGTGGCATCATCCCAATGGCAACACGACTATCGATGGAAACAACCCGAAGTTCTTAGAAAAGATCTCAAAGCTTGCGATATATGGTATCGTTCAGCAGTCCGAGATTTGATTTCGCGTCATATTGGAAATCTGAACCAGGACGGTTCAACCAATTTTCAGTTGGTTCGAATGACTGAGGAGGAGAATCCTTCTGATCACTCGTCAGGAGAGGCTTTTGGTTATTTTCAAAGTTTTGATTCGGAGAAGGATGGATTTTTATTGTTGGAGAAAGCTCTTGGTCAATGTTCGACTGGCGTTGAGGATGATCATGGGGGTGAGAGCGGTGATTCGACTCATTTGGAGATGGTTCGAGAAGCTCAGCTGGTCCAACAGATTGTGAAATTGGGGAAAGAGGCTAGAGTATCGCGTTGGGTGATTGGGGAAGGAGGTTCTGCAGGAACCACCAACAATAACTGAGGTTTTGTTTATGCATGTTTCTTGAGTGCGAACTATCAAACCTGAATTTCACCTTCGCAGAGTTGCTTACGACCTATTCGAACCCTAGCAATGATGAAGTTCTCGTCAAGCTCCTCTCTTCTTCTCACTTTTCACTCTAAGAAATGGGATCCTCCAGTATAGATCAAACTCATTGGCAAAGGCTTCGAAAGAAAGAGGAGAAATCTTCCAGATATTCGACTCCTGTCGAAAGACATTTGTGGCGATCTTAACGAATTATCCACGGTGTAGCTGGTGTCAGATACTCAGAGGCATAGCAACCAGGTTTCAAGGAGCAGTTTTGATTTGTTCAAATGCTACAAGTAGGCGGAGATGGAGGATGCATCGGGTATAGGGAGAAGAATGTAGTATTTCATTCTGTATGCATGGTAGCGATCAAGTATTGTTGGAACTGGAACTGACACCAGGAGTTTCGGCGATATATCCAATGTGGCGATATCGAAGCGGAAGAATTTTCATCAGGGAACCTTTCTCACAGTCTCCACTGTCACTCCGCCCTGCCAGCCAGCCTGGATTTCAACTTTTTTCAAATTCGTCTCTTTTTATACTTTACATCCAAAACACATATTTAACTAAAATAAGCCACTCACAATGAAGCTTTTCAACGATATCATTACCGACGATGAGATGTGCTCTGACTCCTTCGAGCCGTGAGTAGATCTCCCTCTTATCCAGGCTGGAGGTTTTTACCTATTCCGACCACTTGGACACGTTTGATTTTTCGTGATTCCATGATGCTGATATTCATTTTCAGAAAGGAAGTTGATGACATTGCTTACGAAGTTGACTGTGCTTTAATTATCGTCAAGGAGGGTGATGTTGATATTGGTAAGTTTGTCCAGAATGAGAAACGAGCTTGGAGCTCTGTAGCTCTTCTCATTATCTTCATCTGAGGCGTTTTCCAAGAAGCTAACGAATCAAACAGGAGGTAACCCATCTGCCGAAGAAGAAGCTGAGGCTCTCGAGGCCGGTGCTTCCCAAGTCAACAACGTTGTCCACTCTTTCCGTCTCCAATCTACCCAATTCGACAAAAAGGTGAGTTAAACAGGAGTTAAACCAAGGATCATCACTGACCAGGGTTCAATCTTCCTTCTCACTCTTGAATCATTCTTAACCCTATCAACAAATCCAGTCCTACCTCACCTACCTTAAAGGTTACATGAAGGCCGTTAAAACCCACCTCCAAGAAACCAACCCAGACCGTGTTGCTGCTTTCGAGAAGGGTGCTCAAGCTTTCGCCAAGAAGATCGTCGCTAACTTCAAAGACTACGAATTCTACGTTGGAGAGAGCATGAACCCAGAGGGTATGGTCGCTTTGCTTGTAAGTCGGGCTTTCAAAATATTGGGAATTTCATAAAACTCCCTCTACCTCCTTTCTATGCAGCTAAGGAAAGAGATTGCGACTGACACGGTTATAGAACTACAGAGAGGACGGAACCACTCCATACCTTACATTCTGGAAGGATGGACTCAAGGAAGTAAGTCTTTTTGACTCCTTCAAATGCACGAGCGACCTTTCTGACATTCTTTCGCTACTTTCCTCAGGTCAAGGTTTAGATTGCTTCCTTTGTGTTTTTTTTCTTCGGATCTATGCATTTTGTGTTGTCTAGTGTATCGTTACAGTGGTTTGCAGTGATTCTCAGCGTGCTTGTACGAGCTTTTCTGCAAAAGAGCAAAGCTGGCATTACTGACGGTCTAGAATAAAGTTTCAAAAAAGAAAGTGGAGGGGCGCCATATTTTGAAAATACTAACATCTTTTTTTTTCAATTTTTACAAGCATGCCAAAATGCCATCAATGCCAGATATCACCCAACACCCACCCTTCCGTCAGACAGAGAAGCATTTCAAATCGAGACATCTAAAAGATGTTTTCCCCTCCCTGAGAACACATAATGTATTGGATCTCTCACGACCATCAGGTTCACAGGAGAACGATCATGTCTGGCGAGCTGGTTGGTGGGGTCCAGAACCTCAACATATAAGCGGAAGATTAGGGGATTGGTTACGATTCGGAAAAGGGTGGAAGGGGAAGGAGAGGGATCGTGGTGAAAGACCTGAGGTTGTGTTTGATGGTGTTCGAAAGATTGTTTTGGGGGATGGGAGAGTTGCTTGGGTAGTCGCTGAGGGTATGTTTTTGGCCTGCATTAGGTATTTGGTTGTAACGCTCATATTCAATAGGCTGTATACTCATTCCACAATATCTTCCCCCTCAAGACCAGATTCAGCTCTTAGAATCAGCTTTGGCTGATTATACCAAACCTCCAAACCCTCTGTCCCTCGATACACACTACAACCTTCCCAACAATCTTTTTGAAAGATACTCCCAGAACAATGTCGAACCAATTCAACCGAAACATCAATCTCTTTCCGATGAAGATAAATCAAATACAACACAGGACGATAAGGACGATGCGAAACCCAAAATCAGAACTACTAGAGTGTTGATTGATACACCTGCAGCTTCGACTTTGGGGTACGAAGAGATCGTGGCGAGAAATAAAACTTTTACTGGTGACGCTCCTAGCGAGAAGGTTGGTGCGAAGACTGCCGAACAGTTGATGAAGGAGATACGATGGGCGAATCTGGGTTGGGTTTATCAAGTAAGTCTGAGATTTGTTCAGCAAAGGGTTTTTTCTGATATTTCATAGTGGTCTACTAAGAGTTACGATTTCACACCAGATACACCGATCACCTTCCCCGTGGGCTTGAAAGAGATTTGTGTAGATGTCGTACGGTCCATTCCGTGGGCCCAGGTGTTTGAAGATACTGCAGAAGGCGAAAATATCGTTAAACCAGAAGAATACTCTAAATGGGGAAACGACTATGGTGAGATGAAATTGCTTTTGAAACACGGACAAGTACTAACTACTTTCTGATTAGAACCTGATACTGGGATCGTCAATTTCTATCAAATGAATGATACACTCATGGGACACGTTGATCGTTCAGAGTGAGTCCTATCTACACCTATTCTCATCTTCGACAATTGTTGACCCCTGGAATCAGATTGGATCCATCCAGACCATTGGTATCAATCTCATTAGGTCACGCCTCGATATTCCTTTTGGGCACATCAACACGATCAGTAGCCCCACGACCAATCATACTTCGTTCTGGAGACGTGCTGGTGATGTCAGGAAAAGGTCGACAGGCATATCATGGGATTCCAAGGATTATGGAGGGAACTTTACCAGAATGGTTTGCTTTGGATCCTGAGGATGGCGATGACAGGGAGAATGGTCAAGTTAGAACTAGAGGTGCTAAACGTTGGATCCAGAGTGGGAGGGTAAACATTAACGCTAGACAGGTTTTCCCTCCTGGTTTCAAACGACCTGGGATGTAAGCTTGGGCGGTAGGGGAACGACATTTGCTGTCCTTGTATTGGAACTTGACGATCCCTGTACGATTACATAGTTACATTGTACATATAATTACGACATGATGAAAACAGGAGATTCATTTCTCCTCCTAGAGATATTTCTAACAAAATGGTTCATGAAACCTTTTTACAAGATCGATGCCAACACACCCATTCCCCTATTTGAACATTCTCATTCGATTCATCCTTCTCTGCCAAAACTTTCGACCGCGGTAATAACTTAGAACTTGAAGCTTCTGGATCTAATCGACCAGATAGACTTGGTAAGCCATCAGATGGAGATAGATGCTTTGAACAGATGTAACAAGATTTTTCAAGTAGACTGGTCAGGTGTGTCAGACGGTACTGAGGTGGAGTGATTAGTTTGAGAGTTGCATTTTGGGATGTACAGATACTTACTAATAATTCTGGGATCTTAAGATCGAGTTTCGTCAGGTTATCGCTTATCACTCCAAGTTGGCCATTCGTAGAAGATGAATGAATTGGTGGAATCTAGTTGAATTTGAGTTATTGAATGGTGAGGAAAACGTTGCAACGAACTCACTGTCGATGTATCATACAATCTCACACCTGTAACCTTAATGCCCAAAACATCATCCGTCATCCCCTTCTGATCCCCATCAGACATTCCCAAAGTAACCCAAGTAAATCCACTTTCCCCCGCAGACCCATTACCCAACCGAACTAAAATTGCTGATTTCCCAAAATGTAAACTAAATCTTTCCGATCCAGATTCCAAAATTTTACCGTCATCTTTATCTCCAACGTTCGAATTCAGAGTTTTCAGATAATCATCCAGGGTAATCTTGGTATCGGGCGAGATATAGAATGGAGAATCTTTTGGGATTGGTGGACGGATAAGTGGAAGTTTGGGTTTAGCTGTCGTACTTGGGTTTTGGGGCAGGGCAGTCGATGATCTATATGTAGAATATGCAGGTAAAATCGGTGGAAGTGGTGGAAGAGAATTTTCTGTTGGTGGATCTAATTCATATGCTGATATTTTCATGTTAACACCCCTCAAAAACGAATGGGAACACTTACATTCGGACGAAGACGGTAAACTCTGTTTGAAAGTTTGGAATGCTTGGAACTGATTCCTCGCTTCTTGGAGATGGATGTATAGACTCGTTTGATCTCCTGTTAAGAGGACCGAGGGATGCGGTAGGATTGGAAGGGGGACGTAACTTGACGTAGGGACTGATACTGATTCCGACGAGTCCATTGTTTTATTCAAGACTCTCGGTAATAGTTCCAGAATCGAGAACGTAGTTGCTAGCACCGGTACTTCCAGATCTATCAAGAGCTAACAAAGCTTACAATTTGTCGAGAATGTATTAGATTTGATTATAGGATGATATATGGTATGTCAAAGATGAATCTTCAAAACAAAGATTCGTTTTCGGCAAGTCAACCTAAAATGGCAGGTGGAGGTGGTCCACTTAAGAAAGCTAGTATCACTTACGGGCTACATGTTTTTGGCAAGCTATTTAGACATCTACAGATGGTATCGACGTGTTTAAAAAGGTATGAAATGATGCTTGGTATGATACTCTAGGAAAAATCTAAAAACTGAAAATATATCGTCCTCTTTTACCAAAAGGATAAACCACTAATGCAGCTGCAAAAAGTCCTATTGCGAGTCCTATACCCACTTGAATCATTCGGATACTGCATGTGCGTTGTCAGTGTTTATCCTTAATGAAGGTGAAGATGACTAACCTGACTATAACGGCTGTATTAATCTGATCTGTCGAACTGGAACTTGAACTACTCCCTGTTAAACTGCTACTTGCACTGCCTGACGAAGTGACTGTTGTACTGGAACCTAGACCACCGGCGGCAGCAATCGCATTGGGGACTTCCAATAATATTCCCACAACCATTGATGGGAATGCGGAACCACCACCCACACGAGAATAGAGATTTCCAAATATACTGTAAATAATTCAATCACTGCACATTTTTTTGTTGCAACGATTTGTACTCACCCTATGGCGAATGCCGCAGCAGCAGCAGAAACATTCGGTGAATCGAGTTGCTATAAGGGGATCAATTAAGTCAACTTGACTCCTAAATGAGAGCTGTAACTTACAGCTGAAACGAAAAAGTTGACCGCGTATCCAGCTGAGGCTACCAACACCATGACACAGATATCTCTCGATCTCCAATCTGCTCTAAACCAAATGGCTAATGAGTAAGCAAAGACGGGTACTAGAAGGAAGAGCCACCAATCGTTTGCTAAATTTGACACAGTGTTAGTCTAACAATCTTATGGAGAACGATACACTTACGTTCCGTGTACCACCACATCTCCCAATCAGGATTCCTATAGCATGCCACGGTAGTAGTCGAAGCTTCTGACGAAGTCCCATTGGAGAAGGTAAAAGTGCCTACATCGCACATAAGTTCAATCCTGATAAAATGATGTGTTACATACCGTTATTGAAAGCTGTATCCCAAAGCGTGTTATTACTGGTGAAACTACCCGTAATAGTTGTGGAGGATATCGCGCTACCCGAAGAAGTTGTATCAGACATTGAAAGCTGGGATGGTCCAAATGCGTCCCATATCGATGAACCTATTGTGAGTCCAAAGGACAGGAAGAGAGTGTAGACTATAGCCCAAACCACTCGACTTGAGTAATGTCAGTTTAGCCCTCTTTATGAGGATATGGTACGTACATGGCACCAGCGACGATATTTTTGGAGCCAAGTTCTAAAGCACCTAAACAAATGTGCCAACCTGGCAGAATCAACACGATAGCGGACTAAGAGTCGATTAGAAAGGAGTTTTCCCTTAAAAACGTGGACTCACAGAAGCGAGTGATTGATAGCAAAAGTAATGAGTACTTCCAAGACCTCTCTGATCAAATCCAGTCAACATTCAAAGTCAAATTTTAAATGAACGATAAAACCCACTGCTATGAAACTCAAAATCCCAGCCATCCCAATTTCGAAGATATTACTGACCAAACGATGTTTCTCCGCTACAGTGAATTGAACAATTGCCAGCATTCCTCCTAGAACAGCTGACATCATGATATCGATGAACGAACCAGAAAACGCTACACGGGATGCTACGGCTGATGATACCATCGCTGCGAAAACGAGAGTTAGACGAGAATATGAGATGAACTGTGGACTGTTATTAGGGTATTCAACTTTTAATTTGTGAGAATTGCACTGACTCGTTTCTGGATACGTCTTAAGACCCTGCATCCTTGACTGGCAGAAATCTCGTCATGGACCACCTAAAAATTTGTATTAAGGTGTGTTGTGCTTCATAAATGATATCACTCACCTTTCGATAAACATCATGTACTAATGACAATCGGTAAAGTTCCAGACTACCTTTAGGTCTGTCGATTTGTTCAGTGACGACTTTCATTACGTATAGAGACCAGAAACACACCTGATAAACAAAACGTCGGTGGAATGCACGTCGGTATCTCTGAAAGCAACAATCAAAACACTAGGGAAGTAGATGAAACTCGCATCGACTTGGAGGATGTCTGAGGTGGCTTCGAGCCAAGATTCGACGGAATGTGAAGGGGCGCCAAAGCTGGTACGTAAGCTTTGTGATTTTGATGTACTTGTAGCTAGCACTTACTTGACCACAGCTTTTGCCAGCATCTCGATGAACCTGCGATAAATACGATCAGCACCGTCAATCGACGAAAGCGAAAGGAGGTTCTACTCACTTCTTTCTCTGAATGATACTGGCTACGTTGTGGGTGATTGCCATCTCCCTCTGCGTCCTTTTACCTCTCCTGCGTCGGTGCTTATTCCTCTTCCGGTGATGTTCACTCTGTTGACTGATAAACCCATCTTTCTCAATCTTGCCTTCCTCCATCTCCTTCTCAACCTTTGCTTTTCCTTTCTTGATCTTGTTCATATCCTCAGAATCAGGATCCACTTCTTCCTCCAAACCCGTTCCACCTATTACACCCATCTTCGAACCGTTTCCTCCACCACCACGATGACCAAGTTCGACATCTTCGTCAACTCTATCTCTGATATCCTCATCCTCCTCCCTGGCATGAGCTTCATTCACACCCTCATAACGACTAATCTTCCTTCGTCCGTCCGAGGTCTCCGCATCAGCTCCTGTCGCCGGTGCAAGATGTGCTAATTCCGGTGAAGCTATAGCTGCCAAACCAGAGGTTGTCACTATCAAAGCAGCGATTGTTCGATTACGACCTTCTCCACCAGCAGATAGGATATTACTGATGGGACCTCCTTGAGTGGAATCATTGAACCAAACAGATGGCGAAGCGGTTTGAGAAAGAAATGTTCGAAATCGTTGAGCAAGAGCTACGTTGAACGATGGCCGTAGTGGATCTGAGAAGTAAGGTGAAGGGATATAAGGTTCGTTCAGATCTTGGGATCTATGAGGTAGACTTTGTCCCTTACGACTTCTTCTCACCCTTTGAACAGGTTTTTCGTCCTCGACAGAAAGCTCAGTAGTAGCTACAGAAGTTTCACTTTGTTGACCGGGTTGTATTCGATGTTTCCTTCTGGACCAATTACTTCCAACTGAATCAACAGCGAAAAGGGAATTGGCACTCCATCGACGTCTAGCCTTGTTATCTTTTTGACTTCGACCACTCAACAGACCTTTCGAAGTCCCCTTCTCCCGATCCTCTTCGTCTTCACGTTGGCGATACAACCCCAGTAAAGCGCTTAATACCCCTCTAGGTCCAGATTCACCCGTCCTCTCTCGATGTTCATCATCCGAATCACAGGCTTGTGAAGACCATGCGTCCGAAGAATCATAATCTGTTTCACCTAGCGTACTGGCGGATAAAGAAGAATTTCGACGTCGGGAATCGGTTTTGGGTCGAGACCGTCCCCGTTGCACAGAGTGGTCTGAATCTTCTTCAGAACCTTGCGAATCTCCTTCTCCAGTATCCTCCTGTGAAAACGAAGTATCGTCCACAGCATCACGTTCTTGGTCTTCCGGAATACCCTTCTGACGTGGTTTTCGTGAAGGTCTCCGACCTGTATGAGCTCTTACCAACTTGCTAGCCGCCATTCTAGCAGGTCGACTGTTTCTCTGGTCATCCTCCTCATCCTCATCCTCGTACTCTACCACTTCTTCATCTCCGACTTCACCTTGAATTTCACCTGACATGTCAATAGAATGGTGTGATTGTCGCGGTTGAAGTTTACGTTTCTTCCAGTGCACCTTCAGCTGTTCCTTTCTCAAGACTTGGGCAATCTCTGTCGGTGGTAGACCGGAAGGTCCAGCTTGACAACCCTTATCCCCACCAATATCCCCACCAGTTTCCCTCTCTTCAAGCTCTTTTGCTTTATCAGTTGGAGGAGAAGACATGGGTATTTCCTGCTCTGGAGCGATTCTATCAGCAGGATCCGAATCCTGACGACGAGGTCGTGTTTGATCACCACATTGGTCTCCTGGTTCAGGAGTTGGTTGTCGAGAAACCGCCGTTGAAGACGTGGCCGTCGAAGCTGGTTGAGAAGCTGGCATGAGGGTTGGAGAATCTGGTGGCGAGGATACGACAGATGAAGAAAATACCGGAGAAGGGGGGTCTGACATTTTGTTCACTTTCCAATCGAGTTTCTGAGCATGGAAAATAGCGGTGGGATTTCCTGAGTGGACAGCTGCGCAGGTACGCGAATTTGACAGTTTATTCTATCAATCTCAATGCAATGAAGGTATTGATAAAGTTCTGGTCCAAATAAGTCTAAGTATGACATTTCTCGTCATAAACAGGGTTGCAAAGCACGCAGCTGGAAAAAACCTTTAAATTTTTCGTTAATATACGGCATGACGTCAATGATTCCCACAATTAGTGGACATGTGATAGTGCCTGACTGTGGTGTTTTCACCTCCGTTTCTCTCGGCGTACTAAATATATGTTACATGAACGTTCGTGACAGCTGCGATTATCTTATTGTACAAGACTCAATCAGACATCCAAATCTCCCCTTGCCCAAATCTCTTGTGCCCTATCGAAACCCTCCAATTCTTTCTCACCTACCAGACTTACTACGACTCTATGCAAGTCGTTCAGTCCGTTGGTAACGTGTGCTAAAGCTACAGTTGCTGTTGCAAAGAAAGCCATTTGTTCGTCCTTAGCGAATGTCAGCATCAATCTTCAATGGAAGTTAGTGCGACGACCACTCACCTGACAATTGGCCCAAGTCAAAACGTCGTCAACGGCTTGAACTTCTAGATCGTCCTCTTCTGGTGGCGAGAAAGCCTTCTCAACGCTTTTACTATCCCTTCTAGGTCTAGCGCCGACAGAAGTGGAGAGTCTAGGGGTTCTCGAAGAATTCAATCGATGGTATGCTAGTCTCTCGAATATTGGCATGGTAGGTGGAAGGGGTGTTCCATTTCGAAGAGCATAATGCAAGAGTTCGAAAAGAGCCAAACAGTCTGCAACCTGAGCAATGTCAGTCGGTGTATCCAGAAATGCAGACTCACAAAAGCAGGATGCATTAGATCCAGCTTTTCAGCAAAATGTTTGCACCAAGATGGTTCTAGTCGAGCGTAGGCACCGGATAGAATAGCTGAAGCTGAAAGAATTTGAATCTGGATTTTCCATAAATGTTCGTATTTGGCAGCAGGCCAAGGACCACTGAGAAAAGTCAACATCCGGGCATATCTTTACACGTCAAACCTACCGAAATCCAGGTTCAGCTCTGAAAATTGTCAGCCAAAAGTGGATCCTCATGACAACACAAACAGACTTACCCAGCAAACGCCATCTGTTGTTGCATAGTTTGCAAGCGTCCCTGGAGCATACATCAGCATACACCAAAATATCAAGTCAGAACACCACCACTCACGAAGATTTTGAAGAATTGAGCTCGATATCTTCCTTGTCTCTCTTTGACATCCAGCACCTTGTTCTTACTTTCTTCAGTACTATCCATTTCCAACTCAAATGAAGTGACCTCTTTACCATAAAGATCTCCGATCTCAGCGATATTTCTCGCGAACAGTCGACGAACTAGAAGTTTTGCTGAGACGGGTTTGGGGAAGATCATGATAATGAACCCAGCAGCGAAACCTTCATTCATGGTCGTCAACAACGATAGCGTAAGGGTCGGTGATTGTACATACCAATAATGACCAGGAGCGCACGTCTACCTGCAAGAGGAGCACCGACTCCTTGATTGGCGGTTTGGATCGTATGAGAATCAACCCATGAATAGCCGACAATGAACTGTTGATATCAGTAAAGGCGTCTGAAGACGAGAACTCACCATAATAGTAACTGCAGTCATCAACCAAAACACCATGGCTTGGACAGGGGCTACCGTTCGAATATATAGAAAAGGCGCGAAGATGACCATCTTGAACGATTTAGACTCCACATTCATCATCTGAGCTGAGAGACTCACGGTTGCCGCTGCTACTCCATAAGGATTTCCATCACCGGAGCCAGAACCGATGTACCTGTTGCAAGGGGTCAATCATTTTACGAATGTCTTAAGAACAATTCTTACCAAGCAAGCATGCCCAAGACCAAACCAGCAATGGTACCAGACTGATTTATGTCAATCGGAGACCACGGTATTGGAAATTAACTCACCATTCTAGTGATGAAAGAGCCAATCTGCTCGCCAGTAAAGACGCCCAATCCTGTTTGAGACTGAACACAATCAGCCGAGATATCCCTCCTCCAATGTTCCACTCACCATAATCAAAGCCCACAAACCCCTTGATACGTTGTCAAATCGCCGACATAAGTTTTACTCACCTGTTGGTATACCTGTCGTATACGAGTTAGCCTCGACCATATCGTAATTAAATCGACTCACACAAAGTAGGCCGACGTTGGGCAAACTGCAGGAATCCAGAGAGCTATTGAAACAAGACCGTACTTCAAAGCAAAAATACCTTGAGGCGATGACAGACCTTTCCACAGTTTGCGTAATTTACGACCGAATCGTTGGAATCCGTTGTTAGGATCTTCAGCGTCCGGGTCTTTACCTATCGAATCATAGTGAGTCAATTTTGACTGGACTGAGGATCGAGAACGAAAAGATTTGCTTACCATAGGTCTTAGCTACTCTGGTTTTGGAACTCTCTTTAGGATTGCTTACCCCATCTACTAAAGTCTCCGAACTGCTGTGCACGCTTTCCACACCGTCTGATGCACCCATGTCAAGAGGATTTCCAACACCTTCACTATCGTTTGCAGCCTTAGCAAGCATTTTGGTGAAAGCCGTAGGGAATTGAAATTTGTTTTTTGGATTCGCCTTCTCAATTTCAATCAATAATTCGAGGTATTCGATCAACACCAATACGTAAGCAATGAGATTGGCACTGAACACGTAACATCTGAACAACCCTCTGATAGAACCTGCAACCGAATGTTGATGATGTTCGACAATAAGCTTTCCTGACGCTTTGTCAAATAAATCTTCGAAAGGCCCAAGAATCTCGGAATGTTTAGTGTTTCTAAACGTCACGAGTGCTGATTTGAGCGCTTCAAGATTAGCGATTCGACTTTCAATAGTTGGAGAGCTTTCTGGGATTTTGCGCCATCGCGTGTGGTTGACTTCATCTAGATATTTGATGGCATCGCCTAAGCCTTTGGCTGAAGCTTCTCGAAGCTCTTTCGTAGCCTCCGCTAATAATGGCATGATTTCGTGTAGATTACGACCAGGTTTTTGAGGTTTTGTCATCTCTGCAAAAATATTATCGGCGCGGATGGCTGGGTGCGAAAGAGGGGTCGTCGAATCGGCTTTACTGGATTGGTGACGTTCTTCGATCATAATCTGTGGATTTTGGATGAGTTGAAATCTTTCTTCAAAACAGATCTGACTCACAGCAAAACTGCCCAATCCATATGATCTGGAACTTAATTCTTTCCCCTTCTCAAAGATCCTGGCAAGATCCTTTGGACCCATTCTACCCCTGCTAACTTCTAGCTGAAGGAGTCCAACCATACCTTCCACACCAGCAGTCGCGGCGACATGTGCTGTACGAGTGTCATAAACCTTGGTGGCAAGTTCTGTCCATCGATCATGATCCTCGGGATTGGCGTTCAAGATATCCTCTTGCATAGTGAGAAGGGATAGCACTGGAGTTAAACCAGCTTTGATCGTCCCATCAAGCACGATTGAATGAAGGGATTGAGGGAAGAATAGGAGAGTGCAAGCGAAACCGATTCCTATGTAGACTGCTGCTGGGATGATGAGTTGACGCTGTGGTTTGGTCAGTGGTAACCACGTTACAGACGATTGCAATATACAGCAAGTGTGTATTCCGCGATTGGGAATAGCGGTCCAAAAGAGCACATCACTGGACATGTTAGACAGGCGCATCTATCCAAAAAGAAAGACTCACGATCAAGAATGATTGTAGCAAACAACGCCGCGATGGTCCTGAAAATCATCAATACCGGCGGATCACTTCTCAACTCACAGTTTTGGTCGAGTTGCTCTCATAAAACCAAGACCATAACACCCAATAAACAAGAAAACACCATAAACTGCAGAAGAGGCAGGATCAAGGAAAGCACCTTCAAAAATGGACGCTTGGTCTATGGGAGATGTTAGCTAATCTACTTCAAGTGATGGAAGAACAAAACTTGCACTGAGCGTCGATATTGGCATTGGGATTGTATCTGGTTCATCGTTTAGGTACATTTTGCAGATGACATTCAAACTCACCCAGCTTTAGCTGTTTGAACTTGTTGAGCCAATAACACCTGACTTCTAGCCCTCAAAGCAGCAGCCATTGCAGCCGCACCCCACGCCCAACCAAACAACATTCCAAACACCATCGTCGCTAACGCAAACATGAACATACTTAACGCCATACTTGGTGGAAGGATCGCTGAACAGATCAAACCAAAGAATGCTGCTTGACCAAGAACATCCAAAGCTGATGATAGTTAGGATAATCTTTCCTTAGACAGCTTCACTCACAAGCTTGACATAACAATACCACCAACGTAGCGAACGTTGCTATGAGACATCTGATGTATGTCTTCCATTTCCTTTTATCCTTTAAAGCACTTGTAAACCATGGTGGGAGTTTCGACTTCAATCTTGTTGACAAAGTTTTCTTCTCACTCTCCTTACTCTGTTGTACATTTGAAGTTGAGGTAACATCATTTTGAGTTGAAGTAGTAGCTCCGTTATGAACTGTCGCAGAATCAGATGGACTGTTGGATGATGCCGCCCCCATCTGAGGTGGTGAGGAAGTTGACATGCTGAATAGTTGTGAAAGTATACGAAAACACTTCTCAGATGTTGCGTATCTTATTGTCGTACGGTTAAGTTATGTTGTTTGTGCTAATTAGGTTTACGGAAACCACGTGGCAAATGACGACTGCGGCTTTGCGTTGGACTTTGCGTCGGCTACAGTACTCGAACTTGTACAGTGATCAGTGACTTGAGAGCTGACGATGGCGAGATAGCTATTAGAACTTGAATTGGCCTGATGAAATGAGAAGGAGAGCTTGACTTTTATGGGGAAAGACGTTCAGGTGGTTCCAGTGAGGAATATCTCAGCCTGTAGGGTTACTGTTGATGTTGAACACAAGGCAAATGGTCCTCGACCTTTTGTGGACCCAAGAAGACCCAATGCCTGTTCAATGATCTTCATTTCCCAGAGGATCTTGGGTTTCCCGACTGTTGTTTATCTGAATCGATATTACGGTACAATGAAGCTGAAAATTCACCTCCAGGCGACACACAAGCTATCGTCCTGCAGCCAATGGCCCTGTAAATGTGTTCGTTCGAAATATTCAGGACAGCCTAGAAGAGGCTGCAACCAATTCTTGTTAAGATATAGAGTTTCTTCCTTTTTTCCAATGCTTCATTCGATCTTCTGCGAAGAGACCAGTCTGCTTCAAAGTCAAAACATTGCTACATTGTTTTTTGCCACCAAAACCAAACGCGTCCACAAACACTTTATCGTTCTCCACAACCCCGTGGGATGGGAATAATTCCTGCCTACCACTCAGCCTAATCAAACCCTATGTACGTTCCAAGAATGACGAATCTCAATTATTGTTACCGTTATCATCATGCTAAATTTCAGCAACAAACTAAAAACTGACTTGCTTGGATTCTGATCGGACGCTGTCGATAAAGAGTAATCGGCAAGCGACAGACAGCCAAACTGCCAGTTGTATTTTTCGAAAGCTCAGTCAAGGTTACGTACAACTGAATGGTAACTTATTCTTGACGAGATCTTGGTAAGAACGTACGTACCAGAGCAGAGGTCTGGGTGGCAAATGAAAAACATCGAAGATCATAGAGAAATCATCGTGTCAACAACAATCGAATTGTCAACAACATAAATAACCACACCTGCGCGACTGACTTTTGCGCACGGACCATCAACCACCATTCGATAAATCCTTTTTTTATTTTCGTTTCTATATCGATTTCGACATTTTCAATATAAATTTCCCACGCTTAACTTAACCTGGTGTGAACTCGCACACTCGACGATCCTTGATAAGAACCCAGGGTTTGTTTACACCGATCGGTACTTATCACAACGTGGTTTTTTGCCCTCGAAAACAAAATTATTTCTTTCGACAACTTTATCTTTCCGCTCTTATCAATAATCACAGCAACCTGACCTAGTCTCAACAAACAACGACACCTCAGTTTCTTATCTCAACCACACTAGATCAACAACATGCAGATATCCAGTGGCTTAGAGTTGTATTGAACCACATCCTTATCGCCTTTGTTCGCTTCAAAACAAGTCCGAAACAACTCTTCGCTTGTCTGGCCCGAATCAAAATTTCAAACAAATACAGATATATCTCGATAAAACTTGAACTAGTCCATCTTATTGAGGAGCACCTATAACCTGGGAGACTCATCTCCCAAATATCAAGATGATGTACACACCAACTCCAGCTAATCGTCGACCTCGTCCTCCAGGTTCGGTCAATCGATCTAAAGGTCCTTTCCCACGCTCCTTATCGAGTTCCCGCGACGATAACGAATCTCGAAAAATTCATTCAACGTTCTCTTCTACCTCCAGTCTATCGATATCTTCTCCAACTCGTTCGCCATTAAGAAAGAAAGGAGTAACACGTCTCGCACAACTTAGTCGTATACCTGCAAGTCCTTCGGAGATTGGCGATGTCAGCTTGGTTTTGGATGGAAACGGCTCTCGATCTGCAAACTCTTCCAGCAAGAAAGCTATCAAAACCTCTTTCTCGTCAACCTCTGTTTCAAGGCTAGAGGACGCAGAACCTTCTCCACCACCACCGTACGGCTCAGAACTTCCTTCACCTTTAAAACTTCCGACATCCTCTCAACGTGGTGCACCTGCAGGAATGTCTTCATCAGTATCAGCGCAGAATATCAGTTTGTCGGTAGATGAACAACTTCGCAAACGTAGGGCGACCGAGGCAGCGAAGTCTTTAGGTCTAGAAGTTGATCTATGGGAGACTGAGGATGAATGTGACAGTTCGAATGAGAGTGAAGCAGAAATGAGCGAAGGTCGCCTACGGAACAAAGTGAAGGCGATGAAACGAGCACTTAGGCAACGAGATAAAGGTGAGTCCTCACTGCTCAAAAGAGAACATGAACTAACATTATTCAGAACTGCTGGTGGCTGCTAAAATAGCTACAGGGGCTCTTGAACAGCACGAGGCTGCTCTTGTAACGTCTGTCATCAGCCATCCCGAAAGACTTCAACCCATTGCGTCCCCTTCAAACCAATCATCACCAGCTAAATCTATACGATTTTCACCAGCAAGGAGGACTCACCGTAGTCGCCTATCTCATTCATCCCGTGGAACATCCATATCGTCACCTTTCCATCTACGACTGTCAAAAATGCAACAACAGGAGTCGGATGAGAAGATTGTTCAATTGGAGACTGCTCTGACGGAAGCTAAAGATAGTGAAGAAGCTCAAAGAAAGGCGGCCGCTCGTCTGAAGAAAGAGATGGACAAACTTCGAAAAGAGTACGAGGAAGCTGAACGCAGAATGGCTGAAGAGATTCAAACTACCAAATTCGCAGCTATCACTTCATCAAGATCGCAGGCAGCTACAGTGGTTCCGGACGTTGAGCGCCATAAACAAAACAAACAACTGAGTCGATCACTTAACAACCCCACTTTCAAAAACGAGTCTCCGCAGAATCTAGGCTGGGGATCCACGAGTTTCCCAGAATTCCCGGTACAGGAAGCTGGACCATCTCGACACCGAGCTGGATCGTATTTGGAGTCGCAACAGCGTTCTACCACTGCTTATTTTGGTAATTACGCAAGACCCAACTTTGAAAACGAAAGGGCAAATGACCTTTCGGCAATGGAATCCCCTCGAGTGGCTTTTAAGGAGGATTCAATCAGATCCCAAGGTCTAGAAGGAGGAAAAAGGAAATTACTTCTTCTGTCTACCCTCTCCAACTCATCGCACACAATTGGGTCATTGAGGAAAGGCAAGAAAGTTCAAAAGGTAGATTCTCGATCTATCACTCCCTCGCATAGTCAAACAACCTTCTTCCCAAATACAACACAATCCCACAGCTCGTCTACTGGTCTGACAATGTCTTCATCAATCGCTTCAATGGTTTCTGCAATAACCTCACCTAACGAAAATATGCTGAAGTCGACTGGACAACGAGCATCCATCCCCGAATCACCAGACTCCGTGTATCCAAAATCAAACCCCCTTTCGCCCACTGGTAGCATCAGTCCAGCTTTTGCATCAATTGGATCTCGTATGGCGAGCATGCGTCATTTCATGTCCTCAAGTCTTGGTCTGATACACACCCCCAGCGGCAGTACTCGTGATGTCGCCAGAACACTTGGCAGCGAACTTGGTAGCGAGATCGATGATCCCGGGGAAAAAGATATCGAGGGAGTCAGCTTGATGATGACTCGCACAAACTCTTCCATTCGTTCCAATCCGCGTTCGAGATTGGTTTTAACGCCAAAAAGAGATGATTTTTATACACGAAGACAGACTTCTTCGTCGTCCTCGGACTCAGAATACGATTCAGATTCGTCACACCCATTCCAAATCCCTCGACCGATACCAGCCAAAGTATCCGCTGCTTTATCGTCATTGGCTAATGTTTTATCACCAACGTCAATCTTCCAAACAGCAGCTGGCTCATCCAGGAAATACCGTCCTTCAACAGGGCGATCCACGTCATTGAATCTGTTGGAGAGCAGTGCGACATCCAAACGCATTAGGTTCTCACAAAGTCCACAGGCCACCAGACCTGCGATAATGAATAGAGCCTCGACTAGCGATGCGGTCCTTTCAGCGAAATGGCTTCCAAAGTCTTTGGAGGCTAGTCAACAAATTTCGAAAAGAGGCTCTACTTATCATTCGAGACACGATCAACATCCCAGTCTGGGATCTTGGGCACCAAACGAATCAACAAAGTTGAACGAAGTTCCTGAAAGATTCGAATTACCTGATCTAAAAGATTTAGGTCATACAAATTCAAATTCCAACACCTCATCACCGTATCACTCGCTAGCTCTTCGAGCGTATAAAGATCAAAGACCGATAGCCCTCGCCCATCGTAGATTAAGTTCACAAGGTATAAAACGGATTTCACCTACACGTTCTCATTCCAGATCCCCGACAACGAAATTGGAAACTTCGATCGTTATCAAGATAGAAGATGATAATCTACAGACTATACCAGGTAGATTGGTCCATGATTTGATCTGTTTGATAGCGATCTTGGCAGATTACATTGAATGGACTATAATCCTACTTTGTCGTTTCGCTATCGATATCAGTAAAGGTCCCGGGGCGACTGTGTAAGTTCTTCTCAACCTAATTTTCTTCTATCTACGCTGACCTTCATTGATATAGTGGAAACAGGAATCGACCCCCTCGGAAACGTTATTATATTTAAGCTTTATGGACATTATCAAATCCCCTTCGTCTAATGTATTACTTTATTTCGGTCGGTTTCAACTTTCTTGTTTCGTTAGTAATCCATGTACTGTATTCCCGTATGTTTTGAAATACCATAGCTGTTACGACTTATTCCTTTTAATATTATTATTTTTCGGCTTGTGATAATGAACACAGTGTGTATATTGTATATGCATGCATTGTTTCGTTACGTATGTATCGAGATACTCGATAATTTTATAATTCATATCGCTCTAAACGATTCTATCCCCGTTGGAATTCATGTATGTCAAGAATTTTTCAACAGTAGCGGGTTCAGCAGTTTGAGCTTGATTAATCAAAGATGTAAACTGTTTTCATTGTTAGTCAAATCACACATCCATAAACTTCTATGACTCACTACACCCGGTTTTGCCTGACTCCTTCTAGCTAATTCCATACTGGCGAATTTCTTTTCATCACCAATAGCGCTAACTGGATCATGGACACTTTTCTCTGACGCTCCCAATCTCGAGAATGAACTTTGGAATCCTGCTTCCTCTGGGTCAAGCGATATAAGATCTTCACTGTTTTCTGCGGAATACGTTATATCTTGTGGAAGAGTGAAGAGATCAAGAAGAGCGAGGAAGATTGGTACCCTGAGCAAATAAATTAATGAAAGTCGTAGAACATTTTTTCAAAGACATACCAGAAAGTATTCGCAGCTGGAGTGAGGATTCCATCACTTTTGGTTAATAATTTTGTCAATCCCACGGCAACGACTTTTCTACTTTTCACAGACACCTTTTGGGTATTTGGTAAAACAACACCTTTCAGAAGGTTGCCGAAGAGTCTGTAAAGGCAATGATAAGCTTTTGATTATCCTCAAACTCCTAGAAGCTTACCCAGGTTGAATACCATCCAATGTTGTAATGATATCATCAGGTCCAACAGAATCTATCGCACACAAGAAGGTAAAGCAATAGACGAAAGATTGATTAAATTGGGCTGGTGGCCTGTTTTGGAGTCGGTTCAGGAGTAAAAGGAAGATTGTTTGTAAGAACGGTCGCATTATATCTCTGTGCTTCGATCAGAACACCTCACACAGCAAGTCAAATTGGAAACTCACATAGGGAGGAATTCGAACATTGCCTGTATGAGCTCAAAAGCGTAGATATCGTTGACTCTGCTTCCTATTAATCTTTGGAAGATACCCAATAGAGCTTGAACTTGGTTGTTGGCGACGATGAGTGGTGCACCACGCATGAGGAGTGCTTTCCAGATACGAGCCAATGGTGGTATATTTCCACGTTGTTCCCATAATCCTGCTGAAAGTAATGGTGCCAGTAGAGCTTGGTATTCATTGGGCAAATCAGTAGGACTGTGTAATTCCAGTAGTTGAGCGAGGATTTGGAAGATGTAAGGGATAAATTCTGAGGAGCAATTGATATATCAATGAACAGCATGCTTGGAATCTAGCACATGAACCTACCAGTAACGTCTTGAGCCAAAATGACTTCAGCAGGGCCAAAGATAGCTTTTTCAAAGACAGGTAATGCAGTTGGCGTTTTTTCTGAAACAAATCTAAAAGCGATTGAATAAGCAGTGATGTAAGTAGCAACTTAGAAACTCACCTGATCAAAGCCGAAACACTCTCAAAACAATACTGGTTGAATTTGGGATTACTTGGGTTTTTACTGATCTCGCCCAAGATATTAACCAGGCGATTCAAAACTCCTTCGTAAACAGGGGTCAAGCTTTGTCGAGCAGTGATGATTACTCTCATAGCGCCTAGAATGAACGATCAGTTGAAAACTCTAAAAACTCTGCCTGACTGACATTTCATCAAATAATCATTTTCTGAGATCTTCTCTGGTGTTCCACCTTGTTCTATCTTCGTAAACAATGCCATGAGAATGTTTTCTGCAAACGGTCGAACGTCTGCTTGTGTGAACCTATAACAAATTAGTTTGTCTGCCATAAACCGTATCGTTAAGGAAACTCACTGAGGCTGCCTGTCAACTTTAATGAACAGGATTCTCTCGATCGTAATGGCGGCATAAGAGTAGATGACGAAGTTATCGGAATTGAGATGTTGGACTAATAGGGGAAGTACCGAGACGAGTTGTTCTTTTGTAAGCTACGAGAGATCAGTAATAGGACTGTAAGTCGAACCAAGATCTACTGACTTGATTTCTGAAAGTATATAAGAATTTAATGGCATCTACAGTGAGAATAGGATGAACTGATCCAGGGGGGGCTTGAAGGTCACCAAAGACGTTTTGACCAAAGAATTGGACAACATCAACCAAAACATTGGTTGAAGTAACTCCAAGCTATGTTCTCGTAAGCTTTGCTCTTATCGTACTGACAATGGCTTACCTGAACAGTGGACCCTCTAGATGCAATTGAGGTTAAAAGATAGATGGCCGTATCCTTGCTCTTCCATTTCTCAACTGGGTTCGTGCTATAATCCTGTAAGAAAGCGGTGATGTACCCTTGAACAATGTTCGTAACTTCATGTTCAAAGTTGGCCATCAATGCTCGTGTGAATTCTGTAGCTGCTTGTCGTCGAGTATCACTTTCTACAGAGGGCTTCAGTTCACATTCATCAGACACACACCGTAGAACTCACCGGTAGAGGGTTCGAGATCAAGTCGGATAAACTCTATGGGATCATCCTCAAACATCTCCTCCTCGTGTTCTGGACGATGGTCAGTCATCGTATCTGACACCTGGTGAAATCAGAGAACACCCACGTCTCAAAGTCATATTAGGTAAGATGATCTTTTCGCAGAAAGCAGTCAAAGTTTCTGAAGATGAAAACATGTCTCGATGACTTCCCATTTTGACTACAACCGAAAGGAATCGTAATGCTCTCGAGACCAACTGCAATTGGTCAGCTATTTGGGTAGAGTTATGTCAATCGGTAGATGACTCACCACATCCTCTCTGGTACCGGGACCAACCGTCGTTAACATCGTCCAAACACCGCTAACAAATAAACCTAATTGAGGGAAAGCGTCTAAATATTTTTGAGCATATAATTCTGCAATTTCACATATCGATGACCGAATTTTCTGAATTGGACCTGGAGCTTCATCATCGTCCTAAAAAAAATTAGTATGGTTACCCGATTTCCAAATTGATCAACTACTCACATCACCCTTCAGTTCTGCTCTCTCCCACGAAAGATATTTCCTCAACCACCCTTCAGTTCCTGTACCGCTTGGATCACCCATGAAGGAATTCATGTTTTCCTCGAAGAAAGGAGGTAGATCCTGTGAAGAGAGATCATGGAATAACTGAAGTAGAAGAACTAAGGATTGGGCGAGTAATGGTAGGCTGGCATTTGGGGGGAGAGGTTGGGAAGGCGGCGTGGATAGTAGTTTATCGACATGTTGGAAAAGTTGGAAATAGGGTTGACAGAATCGGGCGAGGACGAAATTGATTTCTGAATACAATTTGTCTGTACGGAATTGGGATCTCCATCTGGGAGTCCGTTAGTAAAGAGGAATCTTTGTAGAGTTGATAGTTACACACCTTTTAAAAATAGAATGAGCTGTTGCTAGAACACCGTTGTTGATGACGAAATTATCTGGAGACAAACTGTTGACCAGTTCCTATTTTGAAAAGTAAGATTAAGATAAGATAAGTCACACTCTCGAAAGCAAGAATGGTGTGTCTGAGAACTATCACTTACATCACACAACCCCTCCCATTCATCGGGAAAATCTAACGAAGCAACGGTTGACAAACCCTCACCGATTTGAGATTGCAGCTTAGCTGTTGCAGGTGTACCAAGAGCGATCATAATAGGGACAAGTTGAGCTTTAATTGCAGTTCGATCCTCAGGAGTGATTTGAGTTTCCTAAAATGACCAACATCAGAAAATAGCTCAACAAACACATCATGTCGCATTACGGAAAACAAGGTGAAATCGTCGTGGAGAAGATTAAACATACCTCTTCACCGGACCATAATCTCTTGACCGTATTCTTGAAATAAAGAGCAGCAGCTTGTCTAACTACCATCCCAGCCCCATCTTCTTTAACCAAAGCCAGAACTAGAAGTAAGAAACCTGGTTGAGCTTCGGCCTGTCTCAAGGAATCTTCTGCTGCTCTTCGAATTGGTGGATCGGGTGAGAGAGATTCTGATAGATATTTTGAGAGGAGGTTGAGTGTCTCTGGAGTCGCCTGCATGATGTTTATGAGGTTTTTGGAGGTGAGAATGGTTATCCCAAATTGACTGTGATGTGGAGAACTTAGATGTTTAGTTAGTTTAGCGGCAAGAAATTAAAATCAATCAACGCGTGGCGAATGGAGCGTGGCGGTTGGTGGCAATTGGAAAAATCCTCGTTGGGTTTCATGAACAATGAGAAAAGCTTTCAGAGTTGCAAACATCTGTGGGAACAGGTATCGAGGACGTCAATTCATCTAAGAATGTCTTTTGTTTTATGTTCTCTGGTTTCACTTGAAGTTTGAACTAGAATGCAAAAAATCCTTTCACGATACTTCTCATTTCCCCACCTACTTGTATTCTCGCCTGTCCTATAAATCTTACTCAGTACTCGTACAGTATGACATCCTTCGTATTTTTGCTCTAGCCTCCACCCCATCCAGCGCTGCCATTGCAGCACTGAAAATCAACTTTTCAGCTTTTCGATTTACTACCAAATGGTCGAGAACAACCATGAGGTGGAGATAAATCCCTGAACGGAATCAAATCTTTATGTCATGATAAATCCTCTCTGAAGATCGCTATGCATAGGCATGTATTAACCTACAAAGTGGTGTCTTACTACGCTCCAGGGAGTTGTATGGGACCCTTCATAGTCCTTCAAACATACTTTGCAAAGATCCTACAGCAATAATGCCTTGCTAATCCCAAAATCTAGGTGATTCTCTGCTTATGTACACAATTAAGTTGATTTTCACCAGTTTTTACGTATTAAAAATCCATTTAAGGAAGGAGTGATTGATGTAAACAGTTTTCTCTACTTAGGTATAATGACTACAGAAAGATGTAAGGGAGGTTCTCAGAGAATCTTTCCTTTGGGACTTGGCAGTAGTGACCTCAAATTTGGGATCTAGGGAGGTAAAGTACACAATTACGGCAAAGGTCCTAGGCCCTCGTTGTGGCTTTTTAGGTTGTAACTCAATTATTCCGTAAAATTACGATTCATGTTGAATGTTTGCAAGTTTACTCTCTCATTTGGGTAAAGTGGAATCGGACTTTTCAGTCGATCTCGATCCCATAAAGTAAGATGCAGAGATGTCAGGTACGATAACGAGATGGTCCTTGGGCCGAAGGAGATTTTCTTTTCATTTGTCTAACTAATAAAGGACGATATGGAAACAGTATCCGACTCTTCCCCCAACGATCTAAGAAACACGAAAAAAAAAAAAATGTTCTTCACCAAAGCCTTGTTGATCCTTTTCTCACTTACTTTAGTGACTGCAAGAATAGAACACACTACTACCGACCTTGACTCTGTAGACGTCGCACCCACCAAAAGACAGACTTCACGTGAAGATGTCATTGCCCGAATCAAAGCTCGTGGGGATTTCCCGTTGAAAAGAGCGACTCCTAGTGGATCCCCTAATTCAGATGTCTTCGATTCATCCAATACCGCTGATTATCGTGAATATTTCTATGGAAGTGGTGTGACTGAAGCAATCGCCAATCCAGGTAGGTTATTTTCTTTTTCTTCTGGGATTGGTTTTCGGTATGCATGATAGCTAACTCAAATTGATCTTTAGGTAACACCAACAACAATCCTGTATCTAAAAGTATCCCTGGTTCGTCCTCCTTCAACAACGCTATTGCAAATTGCGCAACATTCGCTTTCAACTCTGGAAATAGATACTTCTCTTTCAATCTTGTAGGTGTTTCTTTCTAAAAAAAACCCTAATTTTGTTTAATGATTACTTTTCATTAGTATTACTATCAAAGCGGTCCAAATGCTGATAGCTACAACTGCGTGGGTGAGTGGAGTCATACTTTTTTGAATGTGCAGTCCGAATTAATCAATCCTTGGGTTCAGCTTTCTACGATAGAAACACCGATAAGTCTTATTTCAACGTTCAGAATAGTAATGTTGGAGCTTCTGTCGGTTATTCCGTCGCCAACTAAACTGCCTGTTTGGCTGGGATACGTTGTTTGATATTCATACATGGTAGTATCAGGAGGTTTGAGTGTCTTGGGGTGTTAATTTCATACACGTATAGAGCTTTCCATGGACAGTGCATAATACATTCATATGCTTAGATATATTTTGGGATGATGGTATAAATTCAAATATATTGGTACAGATACTGCGTTCTCGAAGGGAGTCATAACTTATAACTACGCAATGTAGATCTAGATCATCATGAAACGAAATCCAAAAAATTCACAATTACGCCCCTCTCAACCCCCTAAAAAATTTGCTGATGATGAAACATCCCCGTCCCCAAAATGCGATTTTCCTTGATTGCCCTTTGAAATTTCGAAGTGGAGCGCGTGAAAATTCAAGATAATATGTTTATTTCATGCTCAGCTCAACGGATGAGACATTATGCTCCACTAAGTAGGATGTATATATGCATGAGAGGTGTATGTGCACTAGACTAATTTACTTAAAAGATAGTAGAGCTGTGCTGTTGACGTCGTTTCGTTTAGGTTGTTTATTTTAAGGGTAACATTAAGCCGGGCGCAGTGTAGTGTGCAGCAGAAAGCTAAGGAGGTAAAGAATTTTAGGTAGACAGAGGAATCCAAGATACATACATCTATACACGACATATACTTTCACTTTCAACTTCATCTTCATAAGCATATCAATATTCATATTCACAACGCAATCACTGATAGAACTACCTCTTCTCTTCATTACGTTCATCCGCGTTTGAGCACTCGTCATCAGCAGCAACCCATCCATCATGTCCAGCTCGGACGGTGTCAAAAGAGCTGATTATCTGGTAAGAAAATATACGATTTTATCAAGTATATAACAAACGCTGAACTCAACTGCAGAATCAACCAGTCTCCCCACCGCAAAGACAAAGAGGAGAATTTCAATCATTAGGTCAAGATTATCTTGGGCCTTCCACCCCATCCTCACATTTAAGGTGTGTATCATGTCAAGCGCTCATCCATGACCTCCAAACTGACATTTCTGGACAGAGACGCCTCGATTGACAACAGTCTTCATCCAGAAGATGCAAGTCTGGGATATCTCGCTCGTTCAGATTCCCAAACCCATCTTCAACAACCTCATTCTGCAACCTCTGATGTGTTTCCGCTACCACCAGGAGCTGGAGGGACCAATCCTTACACCCCAGAAACGTATTTACCAACTCCATCAGCAGCTTTAGCACCACCACTCAATTCACGAGCTAATTCAGCAACAACAGCTGGAAGTGGTAATGGACATGTTCACTATCCACCCGCACCCCAAGTTTCACGTCTCGATCCAGCTCATCCCTTGTACCTCCCTGGTAACAACAGAAATGGTGGTGGATACACAACAATCCCATTGAATGACGCAATAACAACTCCAGGCGGGACTTCATCCAGAGCTAATTCACCTTCCGGAACACCTAGAGGTTCAGGAACTAACACTCCCAATCTTCAGAAGAAAAGACCTTTCTCGTTCTTACCACTTCACAACTCCCGTACTGAAATGGATTCAAGAAATAACAGTTCGAATAACGTCAACGCAGCTGGCGGACTTAATGAGAAAGAGAAGGGTCATAAAAGACCTAAATCTCCTAGAGCTGGTTCTTGGGATTTATTGGGTGAACGAGCCGAATGGGAGGATTATAATGTCGCTCAAGCCAGTGTTGAGAATCTTCGTTTCGCTGATGGTGATGCTGGTACCAATAGAGTAAGTGATCTACTTACCCAGTTTGCTGCTTACTGACTACCAATGAAATTGTAGCTGAGTAGACTTTATTATTGGGCTCTCAATCGTGGTATCGCAGTTAGATGGGCTTTGTATATCCTTCCTATCACAGGTCTTCTTTGGATTCCAGGAATTATCGGTGTTACAGCTGCCAAAGATGGAAATATCTGGGGTGTTGGTTTAGTAAGTCAACAGCGATACTTGTTGTCAATCCACTAATCTAACACTTTCAGCTCTATTGGTCAATTTGGCTTACTGTTTTCTGGGTCGGTTTCTGGGCTTCAACAGCGGTCTTCATGATGATCCCGTCGTTATGGAATAGTATCGTGGGAGCTATCATTCCAAGTGCGAAAAGTTATACGGATGTCGTTAGAAATCTAGGTCGGTAAGTCAGATCTTTACATCTACCATACCATAATACTAATCGACATGAAGTTACGCCAAACTTATCATCTGGAGTGTAGCCATTTGGGTATCATTCACGCCGATCATCATCAATCATTATATCGGAGACGATACTTCGAATTCAAGGGCTAATTTGACCATCATCGCCAGTCTTTTGTTTGGATTGTTCCTGTCTTCCTTAGTTTATGGTGCAGAGAAATTAATCATACAATTGATCGCGTGGGTTATCGATTCTTTTCTTGTCTTTTCAATTCAGTAGCTGATCGTATTTTAGATTCCAATTCCATCGCGATTCATATGAAGGTGAGTACAATTTATTGCTAGTGGTGATCGATTAGATTAACTGATAAATGTGTTGCTGTTGTAGATCGTTTGAAGGATCAGAAATTCCAAATAAAATGTCTCACCACTCTTTACATCAATTCACACGATGTAAGTTTGTATCGGTCAAGTGGATCATTCAATCTTACAAATCGTAGATCCCTGGTAGAGGCGATACCCTCACAGACGCTGGATCAACCAAAACCAAAGGTTCCCAAATTCCTCGACTTGCGATCAGAAAAGCATTGAAGGGTATCAGAGAAGTCGCTCAAACTACTACCACGTATGTGACAATTTATATACAAGTCAGCCTCGACTAACACCTCTGCAGCGCTCTTGGAAATGTCGCCTCGGAAATGGCAGGACAATCTGTTTTGCAAACCAATTCACCTCAGAACAAGGTTACGGCAGCATTAACTTCTGCTAATAAAAGTAAAGCTGTGAGTGCAATGACTGGCTGCGTTGATTTCATTGACTAATATATGATACTTCTAGTTGGCTAGACGATTGTTCTATTCCTTCAGAGCTCCTGGTGCTGATCACGTTGATATTGAGGATATTGCTAAATAGTGAGTTTTCGTCTGATGACGTTGTCTGAATGTCCGACGCTGACTTGATACAGCTTCACTGATCTTGAAACTGCCGTTGCTGCTTTTGCTGTGTTTGACAGGGATGGAAATGGAGATGCTACCCGTGATGAGATCGAGGCTGCTGTCATGTCTTTACACAGGGATCGTTTGAGTCTTGAAGCCAGTATGAGAGATTTGGATGGTGCCGTTAGACGGTATGTTCTTTAGATCTTTCTGAGGATTCTACTGAATGTCCGGCAGCTTGGATGATATCTTTATGGTCATTGTTTTCGCAATCATCATTTTAATCATGGCTGCCATGGTCGTAAGTATATCTTTGACGCATCCATGAATTTCTTTTTGACAATTATGAAATTAGACTACTAAATTGACAACCCTCGTTACATCCGCTGGAACTTTTATTCTAGGTTTATCTTGGTTGATAGGTTCGACCATGCAAGAAATCTTGTTGGCTTGTATTTTCTTGTTCGTCAAACATCCATTCGATGTTGGAGATAGAGTTGATATTGAGTAAGTAAAGTCTTTCGCTTTTCTGAGATACCAACTGACTGTGTGATCAGTGGTCAGGGTTATACTGTGGCCAAAATGCAATTGATGTCAACCAACTTCAAGAGGGTTGATGGGAAATTCGTTTGGATTGGTAATAACATCTTGTCGACCAAGGTTATCGAAAATGGTAAGTTCAATCATTTCCCCCTCGTTGTAGAATAGATTTAATAATTTACATCGATGATTAGTACGAAGATCTGGACCTACACATGAGACTTTCTCGTAAGTTCAGGATTATTTAGATACTTCAATCGGAAACTGATAAACGTCTAGATTTGAAGTCGCCTTTGATACAAGTTTCGAAGCACTTCAAGCCCTTCGTTCTCGGATGTTGGCATTTGTCAAGGATAACGCCAGAGATTATCTACCAATATTCGACGTTATCGTTGACGATATCCCTGCACAAGGAAAGATGGTTCTGAAAGCTGATATCAAGTGAGTCGATCTTTGGTCATGTAATATTTTATGAATATTGACTTCTGGAAAGATATAAATCTAATTGGCAACAAGGCGCTTTGAAAGTTCAACGTAGAAACAAATGGGTTTGTGCACTTAAAATGACGTTGGTTGATTTAATATTGTTGGGTTGAACAGTTACTGATGATATTGCTTAGATTGATGGATATCAAGATTTGGGGACCTGGGGGTGCGGGTGATCCAAGTCCTGCTCCAGCTGATCCGGTCAAATACACCAGTACGTCGAGATCTCTGTTTTTCTTGCCAAATGAGGATCATCTGATTGATCATCGTTCCAGTGGTTCCTTACGAACATGTTGTTGCTGCTGAAACACCGTCTAAACCACCAACTCCACCTCCAACATTCCAAAGTGCCATAGCAGCGATCAACAACGCATCGAAATTGACAGATAAGAGACAAGCGATCAACGATCCTTCACAGGGTATGTTCACCTCACTTGCAACATTAATTGAATTTTCTCACTGACTACCTTTTTTGATTTGCATTAGATATTTGGGGCGAAAACGATGAATTAGATGATGGGGCTACATCAACCGCTGCACCTAGTCGAGTTGGCACTCCTGGGGTAGAAATTAGACAGAGAGTTGGACATGCGCCTTTTAATGGTGAAAGTATTGAAATGACTTCTGCACCTGTGAATAGACGTGTTTGATAGATTAGATTAATACCACATCTTCCTTTCTATCATATTATATTCTATCATGCTGGTCAGATAGGATATGTAGCTTTCTATGCATTTGGCTTACAAGCTACTCTTACTTAAATGAAGGGATTGAATAAACATCCAAGACGACTAGTTCTTTCTTTCTTTTCTTTGTCACTCTTTTTTCACTCTTCCTCTTTTCTTTCACTTTCTCTTTTCTCTTTCAACTTACTTTGTCTTCTAACAATTATCAAGTATCTTATAAACTACTCGTAACAATCACCCAACCCAATACAGTGTAGAAACTGATCCCAAATTTCTACATCATACAATAAATTCGACTAACACCAAATTACCGAATTCAATCCACGTTTGATTACTTTTTTTCGTCTTTCCATCGTCAAAAAAGGTCGTCTATCAACCTAATCTTTCAAACTATACTAGAGTATATTCATATTCAAGATTTGTTCCAGTTTCCGTAAGTTATATCTCTACATCGAATTGGCAGTTCGGAGGCATTTTCGATTAAAAAGGATACTTTCTGACCACACACACTACAGATCACCCACAGGTTCATGCTGCCCTCGAAACAAATCAATTATCAGTTTCATCGACGCCCTACCCATACCTGTTGAATGTATGTCTTTCGTTTTATCTGTTTTGCTTCTTTTTGTTTTGTGTGGAGTCTACAAGTTTCTTCGTTTTCCATGTCCTTCTTTCCGAAGCCGAAGTGGACGCACAGAAAAAGCGTGGACATGACGACAGAGTAATCCTTCATTCCTCCTTTTACCTATTAGTTCATTTAATTTCAATGTAGGAAGAAAGACGATAGCTGACTTCAGTTAATTTTCTAGACGTAACCTAAACTAACTTTTAATTTATCCAATATGGCGACCGTTAATATCCGTCGTGATGTCGATGATAAATTCTATGTGAGTGTCCTTTATTAATCTCAACTGTGGGTTTTATGCTGACGATTATTTTTAGCGTTATAAGTGAGTCATCGCAATTGTCGACTAAATTTTGCCAAATTCTAACGCCTCACAGGATGCCCGTTCTTACAACGAAAATTGAGGGAAGAGGAAACGGTATCAAGACCGTCATTCCTAACATGGAGGATGTTGCAAGAGCTCTTAACAGACCACCAAGTTGTGAGTTAAACGTGTCATATGCTCAAAATTGAACGAAAACTGACTTTTTCCAGACTCAACCAAATTCTTTGGTATCGAATTAGGTGCTCAAACCACCATGGCCGATGACCGATACATTGTCAACGGTGCTCATCAAACCGATAGACTTCGTGAACTTCTCGATGTTTTCATTGACAAATTCGTCCTTTGTGCTAAATGCAAGAACCCGGAGACTGAATTTGTCATAACCGGAAAAGGTCGTAACGAAAACATTCATCGCGATTGTAAAGCATGCGGTGCTCATACCGATATCGACATGAGACATAAATTAGCTACTTATATATCCAAAAATCCACCCAAGAAACCAACAAAGGGAAGCAAAGGCAAGAAAGGAATGACTGCTGAGGCTAATGTCGGTGGACCAATCGTTTTTGATGCTTCAACAAACGGTGGTGAAGACGATGAAGGCGATGACGAAATCCCTGAGTCACCAAGTGGGACTCCTTTGGCTGCAGAGGTTCCAACCAGTGGTACAGAGATTGACGCCATGCTTGGTCGTGCTGATCCAATCATTGAAAACCCAGACGAAACACTTGCTAAAGTCGGTAAAATCGATCTCAACGCTGATGGCGATGAGGACGATGAAGATGCCGATTCACCTTATGCCGTTCTTGGGGGTTGGATCTTGGATAACAGAGATGCAGAGGATTCAGCTATCATTGAGAAAATCAAGGAATTGGATATTGTCGGTAAACATAAGGTTTTACTCGAACTTGGTGAAAAGCTTTTCACCGATGATGTCGCCAAGGAAATTGAGAAAAGACAAAATCTATTACAAGTGGTAGGTATACCTTTGTCGTTATTTATAACTGGTGGATATTAACTTTACTTAGCTTGTTACCGGTGAAAAACACCAGAAATCACTTTTAGGTGGTCTCGAACGTCTTCTCGCTTATTCGACTAATTCTGATCAATTACTTGCGTCTGGGACAACCTCGAAAATCTTGATGACACTTTATCAAGCTGATATCCTTGATGAAGAGGTCGTTAAGCAATGGGGAACCCATGTTAGTAAGAAATACGTCGACAAGGAAAGATCTAAAAAGGTTAGAAAGAGTAGTGAAGCTTTCTTGAAGGTAGGTTGATTCTTGGTTTTGATAGGAATTGAAGCTGATGAAAAAACTTTTCTCTTAGTGGCTTGACGAAGCTGATGATGAGAGTGATGAAAGTGATGAGTAAAAGTGTTCGGCGTTTCGTTATGTACTTTATGTATCTTAAAAATTAGTTTCTAGTTATCTCTTTCTTATTGAATCCCAACTCTGATCAACATGAATTATGTGATTTTGTTATGTTTAAAAAATAATTGTCATCGGTGGCCATGTGTTTTCACGGCGATGTCAGGGTGATACCAGGGTTGGAATCCAGTTTAGTGGGTTTTGGTGGCAAGGGCGTAAGGGCAATTAAGTGATTCAAAACAATGATGATGATTCGTTAAGAATGCCGAGCATGGTACGATGTTGATGCCCGTTTACTTGTATTTCTGAATGATGAATGATGGATAGATAACTTATAGATGATAGATTGTTGATAGACAGATAGAATAGATTTACTCTCGTTTTGAAAGACAAGGATTTCCAGAACGGCTTCACATCGTCATCGCTTCCAAAGAATCTCACTCAAAACCCAACAAAAAAAATCAACCAATAACCAATTCGTCCATCATGATATCTCCATCAACACTCATTCTTGGAACTCTGCTATCGATATCATCAGTGTATGCTGCTGATAAAGTCTGTCCTGATCAATATGTAAGTGTCGAAATGCCACTGTTGTCGTAATGCTGATTAATATTCTTTTCTAGGCCGACCCAGCAACTGATACGTAAGTGTTGATTCTTCATATCGAGAAAGGAATTTATGTTTAACTTTTTCATTGTAGATGTAATCCACTGCGTTATCTGCCTAACCTAGCTGTCAATGGTGTAGCATTCGGTCTATATGTAATAGTAGCATCTCTACTTTCTTGGCGTAAGTCAAACCACCCTCAAATTTCAATACCAACTAAAGAAACCTAGGTCTATATCGTCACGGAGGAAAATATTTCCTATGTCTAGTAATTGGAGCATGGTGTGAGGCCCTGGGTCTAATTCTACGTATACCTCTGAGGAACAACGTCCATTCCAACGGTCTTTACATTGTCATGTATCTCTTCGTGGTCTTGAGTGTGAGTTTTTGTGCTGTTTCTCGATTAATACAGTTTGTATTGTACTGATTATTCACCACTATTTTCTTATTAGCCTTGCGCATTTTTAGCAGCTGATTATATCCTCTTGGGAAGGATTGTTGGTCATTTAGACGCTGGTTATTATTTGAGACCGCTGAAACCTAGATTGGTATCTTGGGTGTTCGTCATTTCAGATGGTAAGTGGTAATGTTCCAACAATTCAAATTCTTCCATTTTCCTTCATTCGTTTAAAGATCGCTGCTCGATTGAAAGCTAACGACTTCCACTTCCAGTTATCACTTTCTTAATTCAGGCTGCGGGCGGTGGTCTCAGTACGGCAAAAGAGGTGTCGACTGCACAACTGGGAGCGAAAATCTTTTTAGCTGGTATCGCCGCTCAAATGGCTTCTTTCGCTCTGTTCACCATACTATGGCTTGCTTTTATCATCAGAGTTAAAACGCAGAACAACGAAGTTTGGATGAGAGACGGTTGGAGACCTCTCCATTTCGCTTTGGGTTTCACTTGTATTTGTTTCATGGTTAGAAGTGTTTATAGGACTATCGAACTTAGTCAGGGGTGAGTGTTCTTTACACTTTGCTGGTGTTGGGTTGGTGAGCTGACTTGATTTGATGCATAGATATATCGGTTATCTGGCTACTCACGAAGTTTATTTCTTGGCTCTTGATACTCTACCGCTCTTCCTTGGTATTGCGGTTTACACTTATTTCTGGCCAGCTATCTATCTAACTGAAGAAACTCGGATCGTTAATGGTGTCTCTCAACATTTAGATGAACATGAACATGAAATGAAGACTAGTGGAAATACTACTATCAGTGGAGGAACACCTGTTGAAGGGGAGGTTGGGCAGAGTGAAATTCGAGCTTGAGTTGGATTGAGTGATTAACTCAAAATCATCTCTTGTTCTGGTTTCATTCAATAAGAGAATTAGAATATCTACAGTACATCATACGGAAATGCATTTCGCCTATTGGCTATCGATCTTGATTTCCATTGGTTCTTACAATACTGTACGTGACTCCTCATTCGTCATCAGAAAACCCCGGAGTGACCTCACTGCATCCCTCGTCATCCTCCTCCTCAACTTTCATCAAACAATCGTCCTCCTCATCCCTACCAGCTGTAACACTTCGACTTTGAGATCTGTCATTCAATAATTCTTGAAGTCTTAGAATCTCTTGGTTGGCTGCAGAAAGCTGAATCTCGAGGAGCATACTCTTCTCTTGTGGATCCTTTGTATTGACTGATTTCTGGTTAGTAGTTTTCTCCTGTTGTCGAGAAACTAGAAGCATAAGATTTTCGACGACAAACCCGACTTGAGAGTAACTTCCAAGACGTCAGTCCCAGTCTTATGCAATGTACGAGTACATATGTATACACCAATAGGGTGAAACACTCACCAATAGTCATCCAACTTACTCTTCTGATCCATCGGGATACTATCTTGGAATCGACTCAAGACCAAGGACAGAGTACTCTGTAATAATCTCTGTCTCTCACTCATCAAACCTCCCAACGATAGAGACTCAACACTCAACCAACCAACCTTTCAAAGCTCCTCGAACATCTTCCACCTCTCTATTTTCACTTTCTAGCCTTTCGAGGATAGTACGAGCTTGGGTCAGTCCCAATGATTCTTCATCTCCTTGGCCAGAGAATACTTCTGTGAGCGTGCTATAGAACCTAACAGGATCATCTAAACTTTCTAAGAAAGTTTTATCCGGGATCGAGAATCCATCGTTGTTATTTCTGAAGACGTTGATGTAAGAACCGTCTTGCGGATTTGTTCGGACTGAGATCGTTCTTTTTTTCCAATCGAGATAGGAACGCATAAACATGGTGATATGTCTTTTATGACTTATTTGATGGTTACGAAAGTGGGATGTACAGATAGGAAAGTGGTTGAAAGTCAAAGAATGGTAGCTGTACTAGCTATAGCGGTGTAATAGTACAATGTCGTCCCCTGGAAGACAACCACCTTATCTCTTTTCATGTCCTTTCATGTTACTTTTCCTTCTGCTATTATCCCGACTTGACATATCCTGTATTGTTGAAGAATATCAGTTTTACCCCCGAGATCAGACGCATAAAAAGGATGTGGCATGCCACATTGCATTTTTCGGGATTTCTGAAAAAACTGTTGAAAATTCAATGGAAGAATTCCCAATGAAATTGTGTCGTGGAAGAAAGGTTCTTCGTAGGATTATGTGGAGGGGAAAGAGGATGGAAGGAGCAAAAAAAGTGGCCTTCTCTTGAAAAATATAAGATAAGTATTGTATAGCCATCACCCACATATTCTTCCCCTCTTCTTATCTTTTCACTCCAACAATATCGACTTATCATACATTTTAGCTACATACAGATGAATTCCGTCGAATCTCTCCATAGTGAGTCTGAGATACCTGACTCAGCCCATATAGGTGAACTCAAATCTAGGTTCCGGTAAGTTCTGCTGTTCAACTGATTTCATCCTAACATGGCATTCACTGATTAGAGTACAGCTATATAATATATAGTGGCTGCAGCGACAACACTCAATTCATAGTTGTCAAAACCAAACAGAAATTTGGTATTGGCAACTTCGTCGTCCACACAATCGTAGACAAGGACATGACTTGCGTCAGAACAGATATCAAACTTCGACTTGAAATCAAGAAAGCTGAACTCACCGCTATTGTCCGAAGTGGGGGCCGTCACAATTTAAAGCTCGATGAAGAGGAGCAATTGGAGAAGTTTTTAGGTGATATCTTCCAAGAAAAGTCAACTGAGTTTTTGCAAGAATATGCTGAGTATCTTAGTTCTCACGAAGATCCTAGTTCCGATGGTTCTGATGATGATACTAGTTCCGACGGTGGGAGGTATTTTGGAAGTAAAGAAGAGTTTCCAGGTTTAGAATACATGGAGTCTATGTGTGATACCATCAAGGCCAACATTGGTACCATCACAACCAAACATCTCGAGACTTTAAAGAAAGATGAGATCAAGCTTTACATCGATGGTAATAAAAGCACCCAGGTTGAGGATTTGGCGACCAATTAGTGGTATCTGGGGAATGGTAAGAAAGTGGAAGAAAGATTGGAGGGAAGAGGTTGGGTTTGAAATTTATGTACAGGACAAAGGATGAAATGATGCAATAACGATGAGACCGTCCCTCTGCTGATGCATACATTTTGTTGTACATACGTAAGGTATAGTATATTCACGACCGATTTCTTGCCGCAACAGAGAAGACAAACTCGTAGCAACCTTCAGGACAATTCTATTTCGCAATATAAGACTTAAGCCTACCACCTGAATCATACTGCAATGTTGGACTTGACCTGGAGAAGTTGGGTTGGGGAAAAGTCAAATTTACGAAGGCGAGACGTTAGTACAGTATGTCGATCCCTTCCAAAAGAGAATTTTCGCAAGGGAAAAGAAAAATAACGATTTTGGGGCAGGATTGGGTTATACAAATGCACATATCAATAAAATATTATGCTCACTCACTGGGTATCGTATGTATGCGCATGTATATGTGCAATTGTGGTTCACTTTCCATCTCTTCTTGCGGACGACAAGCAGGCGTTTGACGCAGACAAGACCATTCTTCCACTTCAAGTGGCGTGCCACTTCGGCAAATTGACTCTCTCATCAAGTTCAATTTCGAGCTCTGGTACATATGCATATGGATCTAACACGGCTGAAAAGCAATGATTGAGCTACTTTGTATAAGCCTAGTCACTATCTCCACACATAATAAAATCTTCTTCCTCTTCGTCTTCTCTTCCAACTGTCAGACTTCTTTCTCGATGAAGCCCAAGCCCCCTAAGTCTTTGAATCTCGGCAATGGCGCTTTCGTGTTCTTTGCGAAGACGAGTGTTGTCTTGCTGGAGAGTCTCGTTATTTCTACGGAGATCTTCGCATTGGGTCTGAATGGACGAGTTCTGTTCGAGAAGCGAATCCAAATGTTTTTGTTCGACTGACTGGCTTTGATCGGAGACCATCTTGATCAATTCTCGAATGACAGAACCCGCTCGGTAAATGCTGGATTGTATGGTCAGCAAGTAAGACATGAAATTATGTTATTGACGGGATAGCAGTACTTCTGAGGACAAAAAAAGCAACTCACAAGTAGTCGTCTACGTTTTCTTCTTGTTTCGTTGGAATGAAGTCTGAGAAGTGACTTGAAATTACAGCCAAAAGGTCTCGTACGAATTGATCTTTAGAATCAGTCTTGGAGAGTGAAGCGAGATTCTTAAATTCTTCGACAGCTTTACGGGTGGGTACAAGCGAGTCGACCCCAAAGGACTCCGCTTCTAGAATACAGTCTATTTGTTGCCTTGCCATTGAAGCGAGACGCGACCCTCGCTCTTCTTGGCTGAGCATTAGTTTTTGGACTCCCTTGAATAAGTCTAAAGGGTGATCGGTCTTTTCTTGGAATGTGTAAATTGAATCGTCACTCCCTTCCCACTTATATACCCGAACATAGCGATACTGTGGATTGATGATAATGTGTCTACTTGTGACATGCAGAGCAGGAATAAAACCAGACATATTGACAAGATTTGTTTGAATCTAATTTGGTTGTAAGAATCTGGTTGAGTGTCGAACAGAAAAGAGCTTGTGAATGTTCGCTCGGAAGGGTTCAAATCTGTATGACTCCACACTTGTGAATGAAAGGATCATGGAGCGCATCGACTCGATCCAGAATGTTGCCTTCGACAGTAAGGAGATGTTAATTGATGGGAAAATGTAGAAATGTGGTTATGGAGAGTGGACAAACAACAAAGGGAGGGTATCATGACGTGTCCTCCGATACACTGCACACTTTCAAGAGCCGAAAAACTGCAGAAGCCCATAATACATACTTTACATACATATGATATATTGAATGTCACAAATCTATTTCAAGATTAAGCTGGATTGACTTTGAACACTCCACAATAAAAATACAAGTACAGCAAATCATTGAGAGAAGAGAACTGAAACAAGAACCTCCAAATCGACTCAGTCCAGAAAGACATCAGCTTTTCCTCTTTGAACACAGTACCTAATTCCTTGTTTAGCTGTCAAAAAAAATCAAGCTGTAAGCGACTCACCTTCTGTAATCTGGTTTGGGCTGATGTGCGTATTTGGGTAGACCATATTGGCTTGTCATGCCACCAATTGAACCATCCATGAACGTCATCGCAGAACCCGCCACACTACCCCCATCATCGTACACAGAACCTGGTACATCAGGATTTAAGGGCATTTGACCGGGAAAATTGTAACCAGATGGACCAAAGTTGAAAAACTCGTTGGGTCTTTCCATACCTTGTAATGAGACTGCACGTCGACGTGTTTGTTGATTTTGTGACTGAGTAGGTTGACGATCGACCTCTCGAACCCTGTGGTGGTGATTTGCAAGTGCACGAGGCGGTGGCGCTTGGTTGAGTTGCTCTTGAGAAAGATGACGCTGTCGTGGTTGCTCAAGCTTTGGTGTGTCGTGGATCGATCGGTTGCGATGATGATGAGGATTATTCTCAGCGATAACAGGACAATCAGGAGATGGAGAAGGTACCCTTTCATTTACTCGAGGTGGTTCCTTGGAGCTGGATGAGTATCGACGGGATTTTCGTTCGATTGAAGCATGCCTTGTCAGTCCTCCTTGTTGAGAGTCTTTTCTTTCTCTGACTTGTTCTTCGGGAGCACGAGTTGGGACAGCTGTCGCATCACTTGGAGTCGACTGTGGTGGGTAAGCTGTGTGAGTCGAAGACGACGATCGATGTCTCAATCTTTCAACTGGACGTGTGAGTCGTTCTTCCCCCTCTGCTGCGAGTGGTGGAGGAACATCTGCTTGGGCCTTTTTAGAGACACCACCTAAGCTGGGGGCTTTCCCTTCTATTGGCGATACTGGTAGAAGGTTAGGATGAGGAAGTATCGGTGGACTACGTCCGAGAGGGGATGACAATTGACCGTTACCATTACCTTGAAGGTGTGATGATGAGAACGTTCGGTGGCGATGAGGACTACCTTGGCTTAGTGAACCTGATCGACGGTGGTGGCTTTCGTTGGTGACGCTACCTTCAGCAGGTGCCCGAGTTTCGGAGAATCGACGATGTAGTTTTGGAGCTGCATAATAGCTGGCATCAGAACCGGCGTCATCCTCGACTGCGCTTGAATGATGATGGTGATGATGATGGTGGTGATGGTGATGATGCGGTCCATCGTCTCGATTTGTTGCGATGCTTTCCGGTTGTGGCTCCATTCGTCGAGGCGCTGGAACTGGAAGGGAGTTTGAGCCCCATCCATTTCCACTGATTGACTGTGAACGATTTCTTCCAGCCCCGTTGATGTTGTCGTACATGGAACCACCAGCGTAGATTGAGTAGACTGATTGTTGGCCTGGAGGCCCATAACCGCCAACTCCTCCGGCCCCATCAATGGAAGGAGCGGGACGAAGGGAGAGAGCAGTGTAACCTGCATCTGGTAATGCAGGAATGGCGTTGTGAGGACCTGAACGAGTGGTCAGTCTCAGCAACAGCTCAAAATGAGCAAAACCTACCAGAAATACCGCCGGGAACAGGAGGTATCATCGCTGCTGCAGCCGCAGAGGCAGGGCCGTAAGAATGGACCGATGGCGCGCCACCAACATCGAGATCCGAACGAATAAATTTTGGTGTGTATGGAAGTTGTTGGTCTGAAAATGGGATTGGTGAGACTATTAAACTTTGTTAGCTTGGTGTTAGTAGTATGGAAGAACGAAGGTCACCTTCGAGAGGCATTTTGTAGTACGTAGCTAAATCTTGAAGATAACGAAAAGTCTGAAATGCCTTCGAGACTTTCCTAGCTTTTATACATTCAACCTGCACTGATAGTTGTCGACGGCAAATTCAAAATTACCATCGTCATTTTTTAGTGGAGCTGGGGAAAACAAGGAAGAGAAATAGAAAGGAATGAATATCCTTTGTGAGATTGCGGGAAAATGTCAGGGGGGTTAATCTAACATTGTCAAAGGACGAACTGTAAAAATGCCGAGAAAAAGGAGATGATTTGAAAAGGAGCACGTTCTATGCACAACACCGAAGGTTGAGCATAACAGTTTATATTTCTTGCCAAGTAGAGAGGATCAATGTGATGGGCACAGTTGAGGGACATCCAATGCTATGCCATTCATTTCAGTTGCAGTGTAAGCTCAAGCAGTGCAGCTGATCTGAAATCACACTGAAATAATCTGAAAGGCTCAGACATATTCGATTTTTGATCTCTCGTTATAGCTATGCATCTTGTTCATGTTGTCATTGAGCTCGGAGGCTAATTCGTCTTGTATCTGATGAGATTTATATTGCGTGAGAATTTGAGGCGATGCCAAAATCTCAAGCTATTCATCCTTGCCACAACGAAAAATCGCTCTCATGAGAAAGTGCGGCGAAGGAGCGATATTACCAGATTGGCTCAGAGAGTAGATCTTCAAGATTCGGAAGAGATGACGAGCTGACTCTCAAGTTGGAGCTGGATATAAAGCCGTGAATATCTAGAGATCGTCAATGAAACCCTTTTTCAACGACCAACCTCATCCAAGATACACAACATGAGCTGTTGGTTCAACCTTTGATCTTGCAAAGCGCCGAAAACTCTTCTAGCAGCCCTCCTAGCATTCCCACGACCAATCATACTAGCAGCGACGTCTGATTTGTGTCAGTCTACCGACACCCAAAAGTTGAATCCTTACTCACCTGGAATAAGGAGACCTAACTTTTTGCTGGCACTGACTCGTGTTTCATCCTTTTCTGACTCTGTCCGAGGTACGGAGGGTGGTCGACGGACTCCTCCTGGCCAGAGGGTCTCTTGGAACCCATTTAGTAGGCGATCCACAGATTCAGCAGCCAGCAGATTGCGGGCAGTATCTCGAAATTTTCTGTAACATGTAAGCTGGACACCCTAGCACGTTCTCTTTGCATCCTCCACCTACCTCTCGATTGTACCCCCTAATACTTGTTGAAGAAGTATCACAATAGCCTGTCTTCTCAGCCAATTGTTCTCTTTTAGGTCAAACACTTCAATAAACAAATCACAAATCGGTGCTGTAAAAGACCCCAAACCAGATTCACCTCCGAGTGGCTGCATAGTGTTTCGTAGTTCTCCGGACGTATTCATCGTCCCCACTCCAGAAATACTGGTCACAGCAGGAGCAGGCACACTTCCGATCCACGAGGCAGAACCCACTCCTGCTTTTAGCGCTGACGGTAATAACGAGCTGCCCATTCCAACCAGATCTTCTCCATTGATGCCAACGATTCCTCCAAGACCATCAGCGACTTCTTGAACCTGTCGTGATAGTGTTTGCGACATTAGATCCAACATCGAAGGACCAAGACCCGCATCATCCAGAGATCCAGCCATGGTTTTATAAAGGGATTTGACAATGTTGTGCGGAGCTAGTGACGATAAGGAAGCAGTAGCAGTAGCTCCCAACGTAACCGAAGAACGTGATAGGAAAGTTCGAAGCAAGTCAGTTTCACAGATGATCACAGACGATACCAGAGACTGCGTCGTTAGTAACAGCCAACATAACTGGCTTACCTGAATATACCGTTCCAAACCTAAACGTCTAGATTCCACGAAACTAGCTGAAAGGCTCGTCACAAGCTTTTTCCCAGGCATCTCAACGACCTTTGACCTCAAATCCTCCAACATTGCACTTTCATCCTTTACAGCTGCCCATTCTCTCAAATTCTTGTCCAACTCCCAGAATTCGTTGTAGCGTCTCGCAACAATCCAGCTGGTGACCACTGAGCCTTTCTCATCATCGGATATCTGGGCTACTTCTATAGTATACCGAACAACCTGTTTTCCACTGTCACCATCTTCGGTTGTCATTGTGGCACTGGGGATCGTAACTCTTGTACGACCAGGCACCAAACGATTCTCTTCCTCTTGTTGTTCATACGAAGCTTTCTGGAATATTGCAGTACGTTGTTCTCGTCGAATCGAAGACTGTGATCGCAGAAGGATGCGCAATTCGTTTTGGTTCCCTGTGAGTTCTGCCTGTCGAATGAGCGTGTCCAGTAAATGCTCTTGTTTGACAAGCTCCTGGATTTTATCTTGCAATCGAGCTATTTCTACCGAGACTCGCAAGTCTCCGGGAGCAGCAAGTTGCACGACATCATGAGGTTCTTCTTGTGTGTCGTCATTGTCTACTGCATCTTCGTCTTGATCATCATCTAAGAAAAGTCTTGAAGTTTTGTCGGCTTGCGGATTCGACGAACTTCGGTGTTGGATTTTGGGTGGTAATGATGGAATCGACGATGAGATAGAACGACCAGGAGGCGTTGAGGGAGTTTTAGGAGGAGGAGCCTTCCTCAAATCCTCAACGCTCTTGGACATCAACTTCAAAGCCTCTTTGTCGATGTTTCGACTTGGTAAAACCAACGAGGCCGAAGGTGAACTATGTTCAGGCGCAGGAGATCTGATGCCACCAACAGCTTTTTGACCAGTAACCAGATCATCCGAGGCAATAATCGAAGTCAAAGCTGCTTGAATAGCCTCCATTCGTTGGATTTGAACGTAATCATCGTCTTCATCGTCAACATCCAGCGATGCAATGATCTCATCATCGTCTGTGAAGAGAGGTGCACGTTCTGCTTCGTTCGATTTTTCTCCTATCAGAAAATCAAGTTGAGATGGAACTCGTTGGGGAGCCAGTGGAGTCGATAGCACTGGTGTGGACCTCGTTTTACCGGCAGTCGTCACATCAAGATTCTTCGAAATGTCTGTCACAGCGTGTCGACTGTCTGAAAGCTGTCGATCAAATATTGGCGAAGTCAAGGAGACTGATGTTGCCGGTAGAACGGATGAAGAAGGTGTGATACTCCCAGCTACCACATAAGGTAGAGGCCGTATGGGGGATTGAATATCGGGAGCTCGCCTGAGAGATGTAGCTGGGGCAGTCTGTTGTCGCTTAGGATGAATTGGTGGTGGAGATCTGAGATTTGAAATCACAGAAGTGGTGGGACTATCCATTACATCTGGAAGTTGTACACTTGATGCCGCATTTCTAGTCAAGTCCGCGACAGCCTTCAAGTATAAATCAGATTTGCGAAATTCCTGCCAATCTTCTTCCATCATTTGATCATAAACCGCTTTCTGTGAAGAGTATATTGCATTCTTTAACCTCCTAGTTTCTACAGCCGATAGAACAGCGTTTTGATTCGGTGTGAGAGCTTGAATAGTTGTCAGATGTTTGACAGGCACGTCAACAGTATTTGAGGAACCAGTAAAGTACATTTCATTCAAGAACATGGCGTCCTCAACTAGCGTCAACGAGGTATTCATCATCGATGATTGATCCAGAGGTTGAGTTGTCTGCTCCAATGCGGAATCCTGCCCAACTGCTTCCAGAGGATCTTTGAAACCCTCGACGGTCAACCAGAATTGAACCAATCTAGATCTTCCACGTCGATCCATATATTCCAGCCAATATGCTAGTGAGGATGGATCAGCAAGAATGGTGTAAAGGTTGGTGTTGAGGAACTCTGCATTGTTCCCTGGAGCAGAGGATTGAATACCTGATCGTGGTTGAGCTGTGTTGCCTGATAGCAATATGATCTTTGAGTCTATGTCCTTCTTGGCTCTTTCCAATCGATCCACATAATTTCTTGCAGTCTTCAGGCGTCTCTCCCCTTCCTTGTTATCAGAGCTTCGAGTTTCTTCGTCTACCAAGGCCACTTTTGCATTGCGTAGCTCTCGCTCAACGTCTGCCCTCAGGCGCCGCGCGTCTCCAAGTGATTTCAACTTTGGTATAGAACGAAGAAATATCTCAAATTGACGAGAGGAAGAATGAGCAGAGATTGAGGAAGCAGGAGCAAGTCGGCGTGGGGTTGTGGTAGTCGATTTGACAGGAGATGGAGCAGGGTAAGGGAGAGTTGAGAGTGCCGAGAGGAACTTGTTGACTTGTTTTCTGACTATTAGTGAAGCTGATTTACTTGACTCACTGTTCATGCAAATATTTCCCGCCTTTGTCGTCAATTTGTCTGTTCCAAAAATCACTGTCACACAACATATCAAACACCGGAAGTAAAGCTGCTCCCAATACAATTTCCCGTACAGCTATCTTGACAACTTCAGATCTTTCTGACTCCGGTAGTGCTTGATCGACGATTCTAAGCAGTGTGGCTCGGAAGTGAGCTTCGATTGATGGCGAGTTGGCACCCATTGCCGAATGTATTTGAGGAGACAAAGCTGGGTGACATTTAGCAGGAAGGGGAAGTGGTAGAGCTAGCTTTGGAGCTGGTCGAGCAGATGTAGAGGAAAGATGTTCGATCGACCGATAATGCTGTAGATGATCCGTCACCCGTGGGATGATTTTTGACACCATTAAATTAGGTAAATCGACTGTATCCGAGCGTTTGGTGATGTCAGTCAAGACATGACGAATCAAATTCTCAACAGCTGACGGAAAGGCTGGGGATGGAGATATCCTATTATACCATGAAAGAACAAAACTTTGTTTGATGAGTCCAAGTACTATATCCAATCGAGTCTTCTTGCTCGAAACCTTGATTTCCGCCTCCCAAGAGCGACGAGTGAGAACGGCTGACCATGCTGATGGAGAGGAAAACGTCAACGCGCGAATAGCTTGACGACGCCGCGATAACGGAGTTGGAGGTTGAGATCTATCTGAGACGATCGCTGTTGCTAAAAGAAAGATCAAAACAGCCAAGACAGAAGTCGCCAAGATGAGAGGTGAGATCAAAATCGTCTGGATGATAGTGAGGCGAGGTGTGACAAAAGCGAGCAAAAGAATGGCCAAAGAGCCAAGAGCAACGAGAGGGGTATTAGCCGGCATTATGGGTATATCGATATGCAATTTCGAGTTCCCGTCAGCTTTGTTAACCGTGGATATCTATATGATCATTGTTGAAAGTAGTTTGAAAGTGATTGGTTGTAGATTTCAGCAAGTTGAAACTGACTTTACTGATTTGTTATGATTGTTGTTCTCGGATAACATCCAGCCGAGACCTTCAACCGTTAAAATCAACTTTCATCTGCTTCACCTTTTCTCCTCCATTTTTACTCGTTATTATACATGGATGTTGCTTCTTGGGTATTATTTGAGATAAAGAAATCATGGCATCTCGTGTCGGAGGAAGATTCAGTCAAGCCCCTTTCAAACACATCGACTTGCCGACTTCAGCTCGTCCTCAGATAGTCGATAATGATGGATATGAATTGGATCACTTGGAGGACGACGACGAAGCAGCCGAAGAAGAAGAGGTCGTTGAGTTAGAGGAAGAGGAAGAAGTTGATGAATCCCCCGAAGATGATACAATAGTAGTAGATACAGAGGATGGAGACGTAGTAATGGCTCAAGAGGAGGAGGAGATTGAAGTTGAAGAACACGTCGACGAAGCTATTGAAAAGGATCAGCTCTTGAGCATTGCAGATAGGTAAGTTGGTCATGATGAAATAAATACTCCGCTGACATCTCAACAGTCTTGTTCTACCGTTCTCTTTAGCGCAAACTCGCTTGAGGCATCTCACCAACCTCCTACCGCACGTTTTTACACATCCATCGATTCCTTCCCACAACAAACCTCGTGCCCGTCCACCACCAAAATCGACGTTTCAATTCCCAACACCTCCTCCACTGATCCACCCACTACCAGTAAACGAATATCATGGACCTTTGAAACCGATTGGGGGAATTCAAAATCCTCCTCCAGGTCCACCAAAATCTTCTGCCGACCCTGCGACAACCGATTCTACAGCAAAAGATCCCGCAAGTTCTACATCGACTCCTACAGCACCACCGAAACCCACAAAAGCGCCAAAACCACCTAAAGTGTCCACCGAGATTGAACCTCCGGCACACGAAATCGAATGTATAGCCAGGGTTACACTTTCAATTGGGCCAATCTCATATCCAGGAACTGAGTTATGGATTGGTAGATTTGTCGAATCAAGAACGGTCGCTCCTCCAGTGAGGAGGGAGAGGGGGAAACGACCTGAAAAACGATCATCCACATCTTCCACTCCAGTAGCGAAACATCGCAGGCCTAATGTGACTCCTGCACCAGCACCCGTCCACACGGCTCCAATTGTGCGACCAAATCCTCCTAGGCCTCCACTCTCTGCTCCAGCTAGACCTGCAATTGTAAGTGGTTTCTCCGATCATACTCAGTGAAGCGACCACTAATCTTACTCTCTGACTAGCCATCGACCTTGATTCAACGAGTCAATCAAGCGGCTACACAACATCCTTGGCTGTCAGATCTCATTCATAAGGCTGCGAAGTCTTCCGCAAGTAAAGAAGAACTTGCCAAATTAGGAAGAGTTGTTGGTCGACTCAGCAGGGGTGAAGGGGTCAGTGAAGGTGCAAGTGATTCAGGACCATCTAGACCCACTGGTCCCTTGCCAGGAGCTTCAAGCATTCCACAACGGCCACCTGTTACAGCAACTCCAACTGTCCGACCAGCTCCAAATGGAAATGCTCCTCGCCCACCTATTCCTCCAGCGGCTTCGGCACCCGTAGTCGATGACGACAGCGATTCTGACAGCAGTCTCAGCGATATCGATATGTCAGGTCCCGAACAGGTAGGAGGTGGTCCTTTACCTGAAATCATAGAGGTCAACGGTACCCCTCCATCGGTGGACCCAAGCAACCCATCACAGCCTAGCCCAATCGACTCGTCTTCTAAACCTCCGCCAAATTTTGCCGATCAACCTACATCCAATAAAGCGGTCAACCCTATCATTCAACCGACAATACCTCCACCGATTCAAAACAATCTTGTTAGCCCTTCGGTTCCACAAGTCAGACCTCCACCTATTAATTCCACTCCTCCCACCACCCTGCCGTCAACTGCATCACCCTTGGCAAATCCTATTTCATCTACAACACCCCTACCTCTCAATACGAATACCGCTGTACCGCCTGTTGTCCGCCCCCCACCGCCTGCTCGACGATTTTACCCACTCCCACCACCCTTCCTGCTTATCGCATTCAAAGATGCCCCCACCGAGAAATACCTTCTTCCCATTGGTTCTCAATCATTCATCTCAAGAGTTGGCGGGGATGTGGTAACTCACCCGCCGCCAATGCCACCACCACCACCACCTCCCCCCGCCGTAGAGGAGATTAAAATGGAACAAACTGCAGTGGATGATAGCTCAGAAAAGCCAATAGCTGCAACTCGAGCCACTCGCGGAAAACCTCGGGGCAAGGGTAGAGGACGACAATCAGCTGCTAAGAATGATAAATTGGAACCTGAAATTGTCGAAGAAGCGGATGACGACAGTGAAGAAGAATTAGATCAACCAGAAAAAGAAACCAAACTTCCAATCTTACCAGGTATGGAACCATCGAAAGGTACAGTGTTATTGAGTACTATCGTACCAACCGCGAAATGGATTCGACCAGATTGGCCCAAACTCGCCAAAAGATTACCGTTCGAGAACAGGGAGTACGACCTTGATCCATCAACTATTCCTGGAGCTACTTCGATACCAACAATCAAACCAGAGCCAAAACCCAGTGAACCTGTAGTCGAGCAAAAACCTGCGATCACTGCACCACCACCTGTCTCACCAAGATCGCTGCGTACTAAACCCCCAGCAAGTACTCCAAAACCATCAAAAGCCCACCTACCGTCAGTCTTGAACTTAGCTTCGTCCTCATTTCTACCTCCAACTGGTTCCGTTCAGCCAGTCACAATCCGTTTGAGCGGAGTTAATGACAACGTTTGGAAACGAATCAAGAAGGTTTGCAAATTTGTCGAAGATTTTGAGGTGAATCATTTAGGGAAGGAAGAACCTGAATTGAAACTTGAACCTCCACCACCACCACCAAATGTTGAAGAGATCACAACGACGACGACCGCGACTCGGAAGGCTCCAATTGTTGATGGAACCCAACCTATTGAACCAACGCCAAACAACCCTATGAAGCCTCTGCCCCGCCCTGTCCCTCCTCTGTTACTTCTACATGAATTACCAAATCCAACTTTACTTCAACGCACATGGCTCCAGCGCCGTAGGGAGGGTTTGGAGCGATTGGTAAGTTATCGATTTCTGCGGTACGATACATAGCTAACATGACCCTCAAGCTTCAGCGCGTTTCACCTCGAACATTCTTGAGATTCAGAGTGGAAGATCCAGCACCGGCCGATCTAGTCGAGGTAAGTCTCAAGTTCTCGTCATAAGAATGAAACTGATCAAAATCAAAGGCAACCACGGATAAATGGGCACCAAAAACATATCAACTGTCGTCTAAAGCGATGACCCATGCGCAATCACCGCCACCAGATGAAATCGATATATCAATTTTGGACGCTTTCGTTGATCCTAACGCACCGAAGAAGAAATTCCGCAGAGGTAAACAAATAGACGAACCAGAAGTGACGTTCGAGATGCCAATGTCCTTTGAAGAACTGGATGATGCAGTTGAGAAAGGAGCTGAACTTTTGGGTACACAGAGAGGTCGAGGTCGAGGTCGTGGTCGGGGTACGAGTACTGGTAGAGAAAGAGGACGAGGACGAGGAAGAGGAAGGGGCAGAAGTATTAGTATCACTAGCAGAGGTGACGGTTCAGCACCTCCTAAAATAGGTTTGAGAGGTGTTGGAAGAGGTCATGGGAGAGGTCGTGGACGTGCGCTCGCACTTGCGGCTATGGCAAGGGAGGGCAACAGACTAGATCTTGGACCAGGATGTCAAGGATGTGGAAGAGATGATTTGAAGGTTTGGAGAAAAGGTCCAAACGGTAAAGCTACACGTGAGTGAACGGTTCTACTCTTTGATGCTGTGGTACTGATACTCGATGCAGTGTGCAATACTTGCGGGGATCAGTATATCGCCGGGACCTTGGGTACATCGACGACTACGGATTCGAAGACTGATGAGGGTGGTGATGTCAAGGCGGAGAAGAATGAAATTGTTGAGGGTGGATCTTCAGAATCCACCATCGTCGTCGATACTTCAAGTACTTCAAAGCAAATTCCTGCCGAGTCTGAACGAATGGATATCGACGAAACGGAACCTACACAAGCACAAGATACCGTTGTTCCACCTCCTACAGGTCCTCCCAACGAGCAAACCATCCCTGGCTCTTCGGATAGCAGTAAAGCTCCAGATGAAAATGATAACGTAGTGGATGAGAATCAAGTACCGACAGAAGCTATCAATGTGTAACGGCGTAATAGAGTTCCAAGTTCATTCATGTCCGTACAAAAGATTCTGCAATCCCCACTGAGTTATTCCTAATGTCTTGTAGATTGTACAAAAAAAAAACGTAAACGTAATATGCAAAAATGGTGCAAAAAGATCAAGATGATGGTGTTGGAGTGATAGTTTCTAAACGTCAAAGTTTGTTCGTGTATGAGTTGAATCTAAAAAATACAATATTGTACGTAAGGTATCAAAATACAAATGAAAAAAGTCATTAAAATGGAAAACGTAAGTTAAAAATCGTATTGTTGCCGTAACCGTAAGTCAAGTAGAAAATTATCGAGGAAGGTTGGAGATGAGAGTTGAGGTGGTTTAGATGATTGAAGGTAAGGTGTTAGATGTTAAAGCTGGAGTACCGTTTTTACGTTCGACTCTGGACCATTTATCTGGACAAGCCTAAGATGGAAGTTTTAGTATCTGGAATGCCATGTCATAAAAATGAAAAAAGAGTACTCACAATGAAATATTGTTTTAAAGCTGTTTCGAATCTCTCCCTATACTGATCAGGTGGGATCTAACCCAAGGTCAGCTTGACAGTTTCTCATCGGCCACAAAGCTGACATACAATAGTAACATCTCCACCACGATTCAAAGCCAATTTCCCACGACTCTCAATAGATTTGATCAAACTATAAGAACCAATAGCGTCGACTAGACCAACGACCAGTTCCTTCTTGGAATCGTCTAATCCAATAAGTAAAGAGTAATCCATGATCGATTGGGATGACAGGAATTTCGTATCTAGCGAGATGGCTCTTTGTAGAACGAATTTGGCGTCTGGTCACTCGGTCAGACATATGTATCTTTCATCTGGTGACTTCGAAACCACAACTTACGGGGTTGTAACAATATCGGTGATCTTTGTTGACCTTCTAACCAATCTCCATCGAATAGGGTTGAACTGGCACCAGTTGATCCAGTTGGTTTGACGACTTTTCGACCCTCTAACAACGACAAAATCAGTTTATTCCTCAAGGGATCGGAAACCAACTGACCCATTCCTTTCAAATCATAAGTCTTGGTGATGTCATGCTTATAAAACAAATTCTCCATCACCAGAAGATTTAACTGTTTTTTGGTTGAAGTCTGTAGGTCATGTGTACGAACTAGGATACAACAGTTAATTTCGGTCCCAAAGACGATTTAAACATAACTGAACGTACTGGTATAGAATCCAACGATTTTAGCTAAAGAAGAAATAGCTTTATCTTTGTCATAAGTTCCAGCGAGATATGAGAAATAAGCAGGGGCAATTTCCAGTAAAGCATGACTAAAAAATCATCAGGCTATGTCAATAACGCTTCCCAACCTTATTTGACGATATGACTTACGTATCGCTAACATTCCATTTATTGACCAATTCCTTGACAATATAACGTTTATCACTTGACATGAAGAAACTAGCCTTTGATTTCCCACCCGTTGCACTGAACGTACTAGTCCTCGCCAAACTGCTAATCATGGTTTTATCAATCGCGCATCTTCGACGTAAACCATCGAAAGCAGTGGCGTAATAAACCATACAACTCAATTTGATTCTTTCACCGATACTATAGTTGAATTGGATATGTGGTCGATCGTCGAATGACGCCAAAGAATTATCTAACGAAGACATCATCGATAAAGGACCAATTAAGGATGATAGGGGTCTTTCACCGGAACGTAATCTGAACGAACCAATATCCGAACCCAACTTCAACATGTTATTGAATGAATTTCCAATTGTCGAAGTAACAGATCCCCAGCCATCTTTGTTATTCGTTGGTGTAGCAGATGAAGCTGTAGCCGTCATGATGATGGAAGACGATCCAGGTGTTTTAGGTGTACTAGGTAAAGTTGAAGAAACGCTTCTAACCTTGAAAGCAGAAGGTGGACCTTCATTATCCATCACAAAGGGTCTACGACCCAATCCAATCCGTTTAGGAGATATAGGTTTAGGTGTAGAGGAAGCCATTCCACTTTCTGATTCTGAAACTGTCGAAGTGGCGGATTGTCGATTATACGTCAGGATAGGATCTTGAGCTGTAGCTTTACTAATGTTCTTGACGAAATCACCAAGCATATCGCTAGTTTGGGATTTACCTTCCACCTGTTCAAGTGAAAGTTCAAGTGAAGGTGCGTTAGGTGTTGGTGTCATTGTCATAGCTAGTTTTGTAGGTGCGAGCGACATTGAACCATCAGATTTTTTCTTGGTTACTGCACTTCGTAAACTGAATAGATCTAGATCACGAGGTGTATCTTTACGTTGAATTTTCATCGTCCAAGTTTCTGTAATTTCTTCATCTGATCCAGTGGACGACGTAGTTTCTGTAACTCGATAACCAATAGGAGTTTCATCGTTCGAAGTGCTTTTAGATGAACTGGTAAGTTCTTGGAAATAGGCCAAAGAACTAAGGATCCATTTTGATTAGTACAGCGTGTCTTCTTTCGATGAAGAGGAAGCACTCACGATAAAGTATAAGCAATCAAAGAACTGGGTTCATCTTCCCGCACCAAAACTGAACTTCCAGGTAATGGATGAACTTTATTATCCGTAACATATTCAGGTAAACTTAAGGGATGTTTATCGAAACTCTCCTCAACCCCGTGTTTCTTCTGCCAAGATATCAATCTTGCCGCTGAAGATTTGATTTGATTCGACAACTGTCGTCTTACATCGTTCAACTGTCCCAAAGGCGTTGCGGCGAGGATATCATAAAGGCTCGACTCGGCTTGCCTGAATTCAGCGGACAGCGTATGCAGGGATTCTAAGGTATCGTTCTCCTGCGCGTCAGCAGTCTCAGCTTCCTTGTCGACCACCGCATCGGTTGCGGGCTCAACCTCGATTTCAGAAGGCATTGGGAGTCTTGGTAAAATCTGTCGTTTCTATCACGTCAAGTTAGATTACTTCACGATATCCAGATATCATACTCACCAAAACAGCGATCCTATTTTCAAGACTAACATAAAAAGCTTCAATTTCCTCTCGAATCTGAGAAACAGGTCCAGAACCATCCCCATCAGAATCCTGCGTCGAATACTGTTTCCTAGACAAACTTTCCAAAGCAGCTTCAGCGGCTCCCTTTCCAGATTTCCTTTTATTCACGTTAGGTCCGAATTGAAGTTTTGGTAATCTAGTGTCGAGGATCGTTATAGCTTCTGTTTGGAGATTGAGATGGAGTGAATCTTTTTGTAAATGATAGGTTGTTTGTTTGGGATCGTGACTACATAGATCCGGTTGACGAAGTGTTTGAGTGAAAATCAAGCTTTGGAATGGAAATGGTCAGATATTGGATGTCGTGTTAAAAATGATCAACATACAGTTCAAGAAATTTACCCCATGAGTAAAGTCTGGAATTACGTTAACCTAAATAAAACCTTCGAGGGGGACCACTTACTCAGCAACAGAACTCAAACGTCTAGCTTCACTTTCCTTCTGACATTCCAAACATTCCGTCCAAACCACCACACCAGACCCTAAACCCAATTTCCGATCTTCAACTTTCATAGTGATCTTATGTCCAGAATGGAACCACCATCTCTCATGATCTTTCAACGGAACCACACATCCAGGTTTACCACAACTTCCATTACCTATATCGATCATCTCACCATCCAACTCTTCATCAAGATCTACAGGTAATCCATAAGCTTTAGATAAGAATTCCATGAATTCAAATATCCCTTTATCAGATTTCGAATCCCAGAAAATCATGGTTTCTTGTTTCGGTAGTTGACAGATTGTAGTTTCAGATGAAAGGGAATTCGATTTTTCATCGTTGCTATTATCATTCTCATCATCATCGACTTTAGACTTTTCATTGAGAACCTCATTTTTTTCAGGATCATCAGATGAAGTTGGTGGTAACATGGAATCTAAACTGGGTGGTTGACCACGAACACCGATCAAAGCCAGAGTATCGATTTTCTGTAATCTGAACCAACCTTCGAATTGTTCCAAGCCGTTCGGTAAAGACGCCAAACCTATCTTAACATCACTGGCAAGTCTATAACCAGTTGTTCGACCTTTCTTCATATCCAAGAGAGGACCGGTAGGCAACCCATCGATGTTGTTGTCATTTTGAAGTTTCTCCTTCTTTCCGCGGTCATCTTCACGGATCTTTTCCAGCAGTGGTGGCATAGGAAGAGTTAACCCTGGTGTAATTGACGGTAACATTTTCTCCAGTTTATCGAGTATCTGAAGATGTTTCTCCACAGTTTGTGGAACTAGAGGAGTTCTAGCCATAGTATCGTTGGTAACTGGGAATAACGTCGACGTCTCTGAGGAAGCCCCTTCAACGGTTGATCCCGTAAGAAAGACTGAATCTAACGGTGTATTCGGTAAAGTGGTGTCAGAAGTCGAAACCAAGGTATCGTTCATTATCTCAGCAGTAGAAAAAGATTGAGACCGACTAGAACGATTTGATCGTTTCGATTTCCCAAGTAAACCATCCCATACACCTCTTGATTCTTTACCAATTCTTTGGAACAGACCACCATGTTTCTTCTTCTTTGAAGACGACCGAGAGAGTAGTCCTGAATCGATAGATCGCCTTGAGTCGGGTGTCGGCGGTGACGCTATTTCTTCCAAGTGATGGTTGAAAGGGGTTTTGGGCGGGACGGGGATCGGATCAGGTTCTCTTGGGATTCGGAAGCCATCTAATAAATCCAGTTCTAAATACATTGCTTGAATCGTGTACAACTAGAGGAAGATCAGTTGGAAGTTGAAACAGAGAGATGGATATACATACCAGTACTTTGAATACCTTTTCCAAAGCTTCTCTTTCAGCAGTTTTATTGATTCCTTTGACCACGACAGTTCCACCAACAACCTTGACAGACGTTGAAGCAGGAACTTCATCAATTACCAGGTTTGGAATCTCAACTTTCACGTCCTCCTTCTCCTTCTCACTTTCCGTAACAGACTCTGCAACCCCGTTGATCTGCACCGGTGCAAGTCCCTCCGAGTCACTTTGAGCCAGTCTCGCCCCTGGAATGTCAGACTCCCGACCACTCAACACCAATGTTAATGGTTGATTACCACGAAACCCAGATCTAGCCTTCTGAGTTCCCGACCATACTGAAGAAGTCTCCTCCTCCTTACCATCCATCTCATCCCCTGCTTCAGAAGCTGATTTCCCATCTGGTGAATTTGATGTACTGGTCGTCCCATCGGTGTTGGTCGTACTGGTAGTCTGACCAGAAACGTTACGAGAAACAGATTTTGATCTCCGATTCCTTGAGATACTACGTTTCCGCCTCGTGGATACATTCGACGAAGGTAACGCAAAGATGTTTTCCAAGAATTCAATCTGTATCTTCTCCTGCATCTCGTCGTCGTCTGTACTTTTCATTGTATTCTCACTTCCTCTTCTCGTACCCCACCAACCTATCCCTCCGCTTCCTTTATTTCCGTGATCCGATTCATGTGTGATTGTAGATGAATTCCGACGCAGTCTAATGGTTGATGAACTTCCTGTTGATGTGTGTCCATGATGTATCTCCGGGAAAGAGGGAGGGAAATGAAGTGTAAAAATAGGTTTTAGAATTTCGTTTTCAGCCGAGTCATTGGATATATTTTCGGCAGTGGAGGTGATAGCAGGATTCGCTTGAAAGTGAGCTTTGGTAGATGATCGATTCAAACTCGGTGGTTGTCGGAGATGATGATCGAAATGTTGACTTTGTGGATATGTTCCAGGAAATTGCGGAGTGTCGTCACCAGTATGAGAAGGTAGATCGTCTAGCTTACGTCAATATTCTTCAAGTCGAATAGTAGACAATAGTTTCCAATACAACTTACCGTCAACGACCTCCCATTCATCTCTCCGCAGATTTTTATACAGCTGAAACCCACTTAAACTCTGTACTACTCCACACCAGTCTTCCAAGGTACCATTCACATCTTCCACCGGACCAAGCAGAGGTCCACCGAGTTTCCCACCACCTGTTGTTCCTTCTTCAGAAACTTCCATTCTATACGAAGAAGCCAATGAAGGCGATCGCGTACCTTTACCTATAGGTGTCGAAGCACCAGAAGGCGAAGTGGAGAATGGTGGTAGAAGAGGTGGCGCTAGACGAGGCTTACTTGTCGGTTTTTCAGATTCGTTGATGTTAGATTTGATGTTGGATTTGCTGGTATCTCTTGACGGTATTTCTTTGGAAGCATAGATCTGCTGTTGTTCCTCTTTGAACAATTTTCGTCGTCTTGAAGAACCGATAGCATGTCTATTCCAATCGAGTTCTAATAGACCTTTTGACTGAATCACGTCTTTATTGATAGGATTATCTTCATGTAGATCCTTTTCTTGAGGTAAAATAAGACCTTTCCAGATTGCATTTTCCAATTCGTTCAATCTGTGTTCATCCCATAATTTATTCTCACGCTCTGGACTCTGACCGTGTGAGAAATCCAGGGGTAAACCGTCACACGTAGCTTCCTGTTGGGAGAGCCATTGATGCAGTAAGCCCCGTAAATGAGCTAGATAGGTGGGAGGTAGACCTAGCACATTCTTCCTTGGTGGTAGAGGTGGAGAGATCCTTCTTGGGAGTCTAGTGGGAGGTTTTGATGGGGATGGTATTGGAGGTGGAGAGGAGTCTGACATTATTGGTTATCGTTTACGTGAATGGGTCGTGATTTCATTAAGAGAAGTTCTAGTTGGTGGTTACAAGATTATAGCTTGAAGCTAGGAGATGATTCGGTGGTTGATTGAGGTCATTAAGAAGATATAGATGTAGGTATAGACATGTTCATTCGAATATCGTAGATGTTGTTGTTGTCAGTTGTAGCTGTAGCCAGCAAGTGCACTCACTCACTCATGCACTCAGACACACTTCGAAGGTAGTCACACTACTCGGTATACACATAGCCGAATATGCCACTTAGTATATTCCCGTTAAAACACCGTTCTCCTGTTACTCCCTAGCATACTGTATCTTTTGTCTATGGTTTATATCTACTGTCCACTATCACTATCTATCACTGATATAGTATCACCTATCAACCCCCAGAATGAGAGTTACAACAGTGATAAGAAACGCAGCAGAAACTGCTTCAGCAGCAGCGACAAAACCAAAACCAATGTCAGCAGATCATACTCTATATCACGCTCATCCAACAGTGAGTTTGAGTTCGAATGGATGCTACCTCCGATTACTGTATTTGTATACTGATCTCTAAAATCTCTAGGGATTCTGGAAGAAATTCCGTACGTCGCAAACAAGATTTTGAAAGGAAATGCGCGCTAACCAGGATTTCGCAAATGATGTCAACAGGTGACGCCGTAGTTGGTGAGTATCTTCAATTCTCATTCTTGATATGACATGCAGTCAAATCATCCAACTCAAAATGTCATGATACATAAATACTGATTCACCTTGTAGTCAATCCCGAAATCTCATCTGGTCTCCCAATCCCCAACTTGAATCGTTATCCACCACCAGGATCCCGAACAGAGAGATACGCAACACCAGCTACTCAAGCTTCTGACCCCGCTTTCAATCCTGTAAGTGAGAAGTTTCTCTTCCGTTAAGTGTAAATCAACGGAGGAAAGGATTCCAGAAATAAATCCTAGACTCGTTCTGGAGTGATCTTGATGTTTATGGCGAATGAATTACGCTGACGCTGATTGGCTGTTCTCAACTAGTACTGGAAAAGAGACGTAAGTCACCTTACAACTTTCCATTGAACTCTCACACTAACCCAATTTAAAGGCAAGAAGGGCCTACCCCCAAACATCAGTCATCACCCAAACCGAACTCTCCTCCCTCCTCCTCGCAAGTCCAACACTAGGCAGCATCGAAGCTCCCAAACCACCATCAACCGAATCAACCTCACTAACCACTACCGAAAACGTTCCCTCTCTCTCCTCAGTCCTAGAGAAGTTACCTGTAGGATCAGCATTCATCAGTGCAGGTATCAACACTGGTAACTCATCTTTCGCATCGGCTTTACCACCTACACCACCTAAACTCGGTGATAAATGGGTTCCAAAAGTTGGAGGGGAAATTCCACATGATCCAGAAGCTTATTGGCCAATGATTGGTTATTCATAGATTGGTCGTGTTGTACAAAGGGTGGTACTATGCATTGTGCTACAAATATAGTATATGGGTAAAATACAACTAATCTTAAAACTACAAATCATCTGAGATTTTACGAATAAATCTCTCCCATCTACAAACAACTTCAACCACTACATCCTCATAAGCCCTCCTCCCATTAACCCCAATAGGGAAGATCTCCCGATGTAAAATCCCACAATCAACACATGGTTTCCCGTTCCTAATCAAAGTCCAAGATTCATTTGCGGATACCAAAGATCGTTCGGCGAGTTCTAAATGAACGAGTCTTTCCCATCTTTTCACTGCTTTCAGTGCGTTCTTCAGCGAGGTGTTGGAAAGTGCTCCGGGGAGGTAGGAGGTGGCTGTTGAGGATGATGCAGTGTGGTTCGGATGTCGGGAGCGAAGGATCGTTGGTGTTCTGCTTAGCGGGAGGGGGAAGATGTCGCGTAAAGTCGGAGTGTGTGATTGGCATTCTAGTTGTGTGTAAGATGGCATTGGGTTTTTCAGAAGTAGGTGAGTACTTACGGTTCGTCCATTCACCAATCCTTCTTGCAACGTTATCTGTTCTTCCGACTTTGAAGAATGAGGTTGTGGGCGTTTGTAGATCTATTCTTTGAGTTAGCATCGACCTCCACCCAAAATTGTACGAATCACTCACCTCGAAGTTCGTAAGCATACAAGAAACCCGGTGTCTCCTGTTGAATGAAATCAGCTCCCCGTATATTGCTCTCAAGACTCACCTTAGCAGTCAAAGGACTTTCCATCGTCATCCGTAACAAAGTCTGAGTTTGTTGACCAAGATCCGAAGGAATGAATTCTGTTGCTATCAGAAACAACCACTTCAAAGTAAACATCATACTCACCATCAAAATCAATCCATAAACCCTCCTTACCACCTTTCCTCCTCCAATAAAATCCACTAGCCTGACAAACCATACCAGCATGATCCTTACAGAACCGACCTATCACCCTCGAATTCGATGTGTCCTCATTCTCATCTCCGTTGTATAAAGATAAAAAAGGAGCTTCGGTTTTAACGATTCTCTTACATGGTTGACCGGCTCGAGTGAATCCTGAACATCTTTGATTTTCATTGTTAGTTGTTGAACCTTTACTTTTAGGGGATGGAGATATCAAAGTTGATGATGATCTGGATGTAAATTCCGAATGAGCTCTTCGATGTCGAACAGTGATATTAGAATTCGGTGGAGAGGATGTATCACTTTCACCTGTGAGATCGATAATTTCTGCTTCAGATTTCGATAGGGGGAGTGAAGGTGCCGAATGAGTAGTATGATTTGAAATTCTAGGTGGAAGGAGATTCGTATCCGAGACAGAATGTTTGAAGGATTTAGGATTCAACGATGATCTAAATGATTTAGGTGGTGACGGTTTCGATGGTTTCGGCTTCGTAGTTGGTTTAGATGGTGTTACAGGTATCTCAAAATCTGGGGTGACATCGATCCTGGGAGGTATAGGCAGTGGAGGGATATTAGCGAATCCATTCTGAGTCTGTGGAAAAGGTAAAGACAACTGTTGTGGTTCGGGTTCTTTCATGAAAGGGAAAGACAGTTGACCATAGGAGTCTGGAGGAGGTGGTAATGGTTTATTCTGATTTCCGATGGAAGCAGATCTCGCCCTATCGGTCACACTCAAACTCCCCATAGACGTTCCGAGCCCATTCATATAATCTCTCCACTCATCCCTCCCTGTTTTCTGACCATTTGAACCATAAAAATTTGGATAAGCTCTAGATGGATTTGAGGAGGAGGAAATTGGAAGACGTGGTGGTGAAGAGTAGATATTTGAGGTTGACGTTGATTGATAAGGATAGGGATGGGCTTGGGGGAATGAGACCGCTACTCCATTGGAGACGGCGGGTTGAATGATTTGGTATGGCGATTGATTCGGTTGGTAATCATGATATTGATCCGAAGTTGTTGGATAATTTTGTGAGGTCCACTGAGACATCTTACTAACTCAGATTCTTGGTCCTTGGTATACCTTTCTCGGTGTACTAGGATCCTGATCTCGATGTATGCTTATTGATTTGATGGATGGATGGTAGATCTTCTTATTGTTGACGAAAACACAGCTTGTGGTAAAATCAGCCACGTGAAACTAATTGGTACAGTGGCAAAAGGATAGGGTGGCAAAAACTTCCATTCATCTTGTACTACTCTTCATCTAACTATGAACAATCGAATTTCTCCTAGTCTATAAAAACAACCACTAAAGCCCTTCATGGCCTCTTTGAGCTTTCTCCAGGAGGTGTCGGTGAGAAAATACCTCCCTCAGCATACTGCTGTTGCGCCAACATCATCTCATATTCCTCTTTGTTTCTCCAAATTGGTGAAAAAGGTGTACCTTCACTACCCGGTCTATCCTCAACATCCGCCGAAAGATGTTCAGCACTAAGAGGACTTTTTGATCTTGCAATAGTACCTGGGACTCTGAGACCTATCGGGATATAACCTTGAGAAGAGCTGATCGTATTCGGACTAGTAGCCGTCGCCGTCGTGATTTCATCATAATCTTGAAAACTTCGAGTATACCCAGAAGTCTTTTCATAGAATTCTAACCAATCTTTGTCTTTCGGTTTATCTTTTAATTTGATTTTATCGATAACGGAGATGAAGAGACCTTCAAATTCGGTGTTTGAAGGGCGGATGGAATTGATGAAAGTCGCTAAAGCTCTTGACCATTCACCTAGATCTGTTTCCGGGTTGGCTGAAGGTCGATCACGAGCTGGGATACCATATTTGAACTGTTCGATTTGAAGAGCTAGCTGATCTTGTATTGATGTTTGTTTATCTTCAAACGTGTTCTCAGTAATTTCCCATTCCAAATCATAACCATACCGATCATCAGATTTAGGACATAATTTTAACAGCGGTGTGTCTTGATTACCGATTTGAGCATGTTGTGATCGAACACTGGGGATGTTTTCTAAATCTACAGTCTCACTTTTACTTCTTCGTACGTTTCGTAAAAACTTGTTCGGAGTTTCACTCATTTCACCAATTTTACCCTGAGTTACACCCTCAGTTGAACTAAGTAACGGTAGACTATGAATACGAGTTAAGAAGTTTGAAATGTTTGATTTAGGTAAATCTATTGATTCCCTGGCTGAAAGTTCATCCCCTGACATCTGTTTCGGACTTTCACTGAGGACTTGCTGTTCTTCTCGTTTGTTGTCTTCCTCTGCCTCTTCCTCTTCATCTGTCCCCTTCTTCATGTAATTTGCGTAGAGATCGGGATCTTCGCTTTCCCATGGTTCACTCATGTTGGGTTATTTGAAGTTATAATCGATGAAGAAAGACAACCTTTTAAGATTCTTTCATAACTATGTACAAAAACATGAGTTTACTATAGAGAAAGTACTGAAAAGTGCGGTGTCTAAAGAGATGAAGGCAAGTTAACACACAGATCCATAAAAAGTCCGAGATCCTTTGTGACTGACTAATTGAATTGGAACTCAGATTGAATCGTGTTTTTACATTGAATAGAATTGCCTGGATGGACTCCAATTTAGGTGCGCCAAGAGTCCTTCTCAGAAATTTGGCCTTCACTGATATTATTGTATTCGAAGCCCATGGACATGCACAGCAACTCGAAGTATATGTCTTCTTACGGAAGGATTGAGTGACTTTCACAGGGCTTGCATGTGCTTATCCCGCCTTATCTATAGTACAGTACATTATGCCACAAAGTTGGAGTTGAGATCGAAAGGAGACTTAACCTTTGTTCAGTGCAAAATGCTCGTGAAAGGATAAAGCTGTGGAGCTCGCCTTCTTCTCGAAATTCTCCACAAGCAGTATGTACTGATGTTCACAGAACGAGAACGTTTCTCTTTATACTTCATCTTCCACCTTCCTTGACAAAAAGTGAATTCGAAAGATATCATAAAACATGTCCACCGGTGCAAGCAGCTCGCAAAACCCAACCACTACTTCCTCAATCAAGCTTCCATCCAATGATGAGAAGTATACCGTCAAATATGCTCCTTTCGTTGTCACCTACGGAAGGTTGTCTACTTATCGTTCAAGGAGTTACTATAGTCGTGGTACCAAAATGAACACAGAAAATCTTCCGGCCGATCTTTTAGAAAACATAAAAGTTGTCTCAGAACTTCTCTCAACGATCAAAGCTCCAAAAGCCAACTCTGTGGAACAATTCCAGGTGTTACACCATCAATCTATAGTCCGTAGTCTCTCACAACTCACCAACTCCAGGAGCAGAAAGGGATTAGTTGGGAAATTGAAGTTCGAGCTATACAAGGAAGATGAGATTGATGAGGTAATGACTGAGTATAGGTCCAAAGGAAAGATACCGTGGATCATCGAGGAGGAAGATAGAGGGCCTTGGGGGGATCTTGATATCAAGCTGGAAACATACCCAAGCTTATGGTGTTACTCTTCAGGAGAAAAAGTAACTTATGGTGAGAAAGGTACGCATTACTTACCTTCTGGGGAAGGAATGGCCTGTTGGAGCGAGGAAGAATCGGAGTAGTCTGAATCCCAGTGTGGGTATGATAAGCGACATAGAAGTTTTTACGTATTCGGTATGATATTGGTGCAAGTTTTGCGGAAGGGTTTCTGTTCTTTCCTTCTTTGCCTGATAGAGAGAAAATCAATTTGTCCGTGGACTATTTGTCTTGTTTCCATGATAAGGTGATCGTACACAGTACTGTACAGGATATCGATGTGTAAGTAGTGGCAGCGCTGAACTTGAGTCTGAGTCTATCCATTTGTGCGACAATCACAGTTGAATTTTACAGTTCACCGGTTGATGATTCAACTCAAATTTGCACTGGACATGTTGGAGAAAGTCTGCTCGACACACTCTGTAGGTACTGTACATACGACAAATAATCACAGTATCAGTTCACTGTACAACAATGGTAACACAAAGTTACGCCACTTCATTCAAAGCCCCAAATCTTTTCATCAAACCTTTGTCAAGGTCTCTCCGGATACACCCCTTCCAAAGCTATACAGTAATTCATAACCAGATAAGGGGGCAGTGGGATATCCATCGTACCCGTGACAGGTAGATTGACGGAAATAGGCGAACCGCCACCAGAATTGTTATTAACAATTACGGATCCAGTTGGAACTGATGAGAAAGTCTGTGAACCACCATTGAGGGTGAAAGCATTAGAAATCGCTCCAGATGGAGCGAAAATATTAGCTTGAGCGATACCTCCAGCAGGACCTTGTGCTAGATAACCACCGTTTTGTGCCGCATTACCACCTGGACCTGGGGCTACCAAAAGTTGATCGATGAAAGTTCCAGAGGAAGATGCCCCAGAGAACTGAGCTGGATGAGTATGAGCTGGTAGATTCGAAGATGAGAGTACTATAGAGCCAGCAACATTAACACCTTTGTTACTGAACGTGTAGGAGCTAGAACCACCCATTTGACCGACTGGCCTATCGGGGAAATGGGTTGGAATTCTACCGTTTCTAAGGTCAGGGACTGCAAAAGTAGTACGACCGTCACCACCGTATCTTGTACCAATAACTGAGAAGAGAGCTGCGTAATTACGAACATTCAGAATTTGACCGTTGCACAACGTCCATCCTCGAGGTGCATAATCACCGGAGAAAAGCATAATTTGACCAATGAATGGTTCGATTTGTGCTTGAACAACGGAGAGGAGAACAATCAGACAAGACAGGAACGAGAATAAGGAAGGCATTGTTGATGGGGAGGGTCAATTTGGGGAAAGGGGATACTTACTATTTATACCTGTGCTCAAAACAACAGCTATCGTTTTCGCCATTCTGTAAAATTAACTTCGATTCAATGCCACATGTTGTACTTTGATGTCTTAGACTAACGCTCACTTACCAACAACGATTTCGTTGCACAAATATAAAGTCGTCAGTATGGAAACCTTGTGGAATAAGGTGTGCCGACCGGCCTGAGGTTGAGATAAGCTACACTCAATTGAAGCACGACTTGTGAATCACAACAGTCACTCTTCAGGACTAAGTCATGAAAACCGCTTATATGCAGTTTTCTCAACTGACCTCTCACCGAACCAAAGCAACCAATAACTTCACGAATGACGACTTCAGTACCACTGCGGATGTCTGTGAGAGGATCTGAAATGCTGGGAAGTAAACAACGTAACGAGCAAAACAGACTGACTTACATACTCAATCAACTCAATACATCCTTGTGTGATGTAAGTTTAAGTTTAGCACGATGGTGACACTTTATTCAGTAATTTTACCCTTTTTTGACGTAAACGACAGAACATCAACTGTCAACACCATTTGTTCCAGTAGAGCCTATCGTTGACAAGACCATCCGTTGGTTGTTTGTTCATCTTGAAAAGCTGTAGGATAAGTTGTTGACAGCATATGAAGTTGGAAAAAATTTTCCCTCTATCCTTCTCACTTCTACAAACACAATGGCGAGGTGGCAACTATTTTTCAGTCTCTTAGTATCCTACACCGCTGTAGCAGTTCAGACAGTCGGCAGTTTTGGCGGAGAGACTTACAGCTGTCCTGGTCGTGAGACTATAGAGACGGCTTACTTCAATTACTGTAGGTCAAAGGGTGTATTTCGATGAGCTAACAGTCACTTAGGTGCTGGTAATGCAGGTGTAGCTCCATTAACTGGCATCTCCTCCAACATTGATTACAACAGTCCATATACCGGAACTTATCAGAGCAAAGCCGGGGCTCTCACTTTGACTTGTGAATATACACCTTCCGGTCAAGTGAGCTTATCTAGATCAATTTTGTAACGCAAATTCTGAATCTTTATAGGCAGCCTTCTATTGTTTCTATTACGGTGGAGGTTCTGTAAGTTTCTTTTGAAACGGTGTTCGAGACCTCACTGACTTGACATGCTTGAAGACCGGTTTGGTCCCTGATTCCACCAATCCAGTAGACTGTCCAGCCCCACCTAGTACAGTACCTCAGCCTTCGCCTGGGGTCGATTACAGAAGAAACAGTGTGATGAATGGGAGGGCCAACACTGGCACGGGCAAGTGACTTTTCGAGACATCATCAATTCTGAAACTCACTCATGGTAGCTCCTATATACACCTGTCCTTTCACTAGCAATAACCCAGCATACTACACCATCGATGTTGAAATCGATTCGGGTACTCAAGCAGCCATAAATGGTGGGACCAAAGGTGCGACTAGCGCCGATATATTCTACACATGTGGAGTTGGGTTGAACGCAGCTTCCACGGGCTGTTATTACATTCAGGTAAATATCGTCCTCATCTAGATATGACAAAAGTCAGCTTCTAAACAGTTCCCAGGATTCTACAGGTACACTCATCTACGCCGGATTTGACGGAACTGAAGCCGGATGTCCAACTTCACTCTGTACCGCCCTCTACACTGGAACAGGTAATATGAGAAGAAACGTTTTCTTGGAAGATAGGGATTATAACGTCAAAAAACGTCAAGTCGATACAAATGCTCTGAGAAATAAACTCAAAACGAGACTCGTGGATGATAGGAGAAGAGGGATCAAGAGGTTCAGGAGATAGTTTGACGGTTTCTCGTGCTTTTAACGATTTTTCTGTTTCTTCAACGACATTTTTACGATATTCAATTTATATGTTTCCTTCGATTTATATTTTTCACTTCAACATTTTCCATCAATGTGATTCGAGTTGCTCTCTCGGGAGACTTCCGGATGTACAGTATGTGCCTTCTGCCACTGAACCCCGTATCGTGGGATATTACAGTATCTTTGTGTGTTCATTGGATTCGCTGCTGATGGCCATGAGAGGAGAGACTTTGAATGAGCGAAGAAATGAAAGACGAATGAACTGGAGGCCGGTTCACAACAGAAAGCATTAGAAATTCGGTGTCCCAGCAGTGCCACTCTTGTACACGATCAACTTTTTGCATTATATTATTTGAATTAGTGAACCCTGTATATAATCTATGTCTTCTATTATTCTACTGTGTTCAATCCTGGACAGGTATTAGTGAATATCACCAAATATCAAAACAAAAGATTTTCAAAAGCAAAACTCACAAGCAGCTGCAATCCTAGTTTCAGAGCGAACTCTATACCTTCAGAGCGATAGTCGTCGGGTAGCATGGCCGTACTGTTGATTTTGATGTTGAAATTATCGCCTGCGACGTTGTACGGCTGCCAATAGCTCGAACCATCTGCAATAAAGTAATCAGTTAGCTTCAAGACTCATGACGTAAGATGACAAAAAACTGACTCTTTACTTCACCATTGGGATTCATGTCGTTAACGAAATGAATCCAAGCTTCCTGCATCTTCCCAGATAGCGCTTTATGTCCCGAACCATCAAGTGCAGTACTACCAAAGATATAAGGTAATTCGACCCCATGAGTAACACCCAAAGTCATAGTTCCATTCTCCGGAACTTGATTGAATCGATAAGAATAAACTGGATTCTCGAGTTGAACCATTTGTTGACAAACGAATCGAGTGGCAGAATGTACCATGTCGTTCCAAATTGCCAATGAACGTTTATCTTGGATTCCAGACGGTAAGACTCCATCACCGGTGTTGTATGGTGCACCTTGAGAGGGAATGTTTGGATATAGATTCATGTATTGACTGATGACAGATGGTGATTGATACAATGCAAACGTGGGGAAGGAAGCTGGATTTCAGTTTGTGTCGAGTCATTTCACCTACAATTCAAAGCAGCGGCAAACGCGGTATCGTTGTTTATACCTGTAGGAGCTATCCAACCACTTGTTCCATCATCTTGGTTTACACCGATTAAAAGCGGAACAGAGAGAACTTTCAAATCTCGATATTGATATAAAGTCTTCTCGGGAAGGAAATCTCCATCAGGAATCGGATAATACACGCCACCTGCCATGTTGGTGGAGATGTTTGCAGTCGGTAACGAACGCAAACAAGCCAACGAAGAGCAATTAGTGTTTTTCAGAACTTTCAAGATGATCAGCCAAACTCTCCCCAAATATGACAGTTCTTACGTGTGTTGTACAAGGGGGTCTGAGATACTGAACTCCAATTTCCAAACGTCATGAAGGATGAATCTGCGATCGCCGCTCTGAAAAGATTATCGTTACGCCCACCGTAAGCTGCAAGTTGAGCGTGAATGGCATATCCTCCAGAACTTTGGCCCCAGATTGTAACTTTTGACTTGTCTCCACCGAACGCAGCGATGTTATCTTGGACCCATTGTAAGCCCATCCTCTGTGATGATCATCAGTTCGACATAGATTTGAACGATGAATAACTCACGACATCCAGAACCCCACTGTTTAACGATCCTTCTTTAGCTATTTCGGGTGATACTGAGAAGCCAAATCCACTCAAACGGTAACTGAGGATTGTCAATACAAGCTACTGGGTGTATAACGTTGTAGCTCACTTCACCGAAACAAACATCTATGTGAAATGGGTCAAATTTACTCTTCATTGAAACCCAAAGTTGGGACTTACAATTGGTTGACCCATTTGAACAGACTTTTGAACAATATAGGAACCATTGAAAGCAGGATTTGACTGAATGACTCAGTCGAGCTTAGAAATCCGGGTACTTACCGCTGTACCACTGACGAATCCACCTCCAAATATCCAATATAGAACCGGTAGCGGTTTTGAAGCCGAATAATTCGCTGGACGAACTACGTTGATACTCAAACAATCTTCAGAGGTTGTGTTGCCACTTCCAGGATAGACACAGCCTGGTCCATATACGTTGGCATCTTTGGTTTCTGACCAAGAAGTGTTGATTGCTTTTGGATGAGCGAATCTCTGAGTTGTGACGTTAATCCTTTCCTTTGCAAGAACAAAGTCAAAGCTTACTAATTGACCGACCGGAGGTTGCGCAAATGGCATCCCAAGGAATACATCTTGGTTAAAAGATGGGAGATGTACACCTTGGTAGGAACCCAACGTAAGATCTACCGTCGGACCAGAAGATCGTGGAGATGGGATAGCTGTGATCACAGTCGCCGATAGAAGACTGATCAAAATCAACGGCGTTTTCAAGAGCATTTTAGAGTTTTGAGGTGTGTGGTCTGGTCAGATTTGGCACTGAATACTTATATTACATATTGAGGGTCACAAGTCGGATATCACGGACACCGCAGGTCCTTAATTACCTATCTTGATATGCTTGTGAGGCATTTTCCAGAGTAGGTCACCTTACTACCTTAGAGGACTAGTTAAGATTTCTTATCAAACCGGTCCGACTAGAAGCCTTAGGACCTGAATATCCGAGAAGATTTTCCGAACGATTGCAGCTAGGCCGTATAAGAACATATAGTCGACGGCTAGTCTTATGGAGGTAGCTCATATCGACTACCTCGATACAGAGTGATTTTATCACTCACAACGCAGCTGCAGTGTTGTCAGGCAGTAAGTTCACGAGACCTTACAGTCAGCCCATCTCTTCAGTGTCTTGACCGAGACTCTACCCCTGATGGGCGGTTAGAGATTTTTGACAGCGATAGGAGTTTTTATTGACCGCCCCCGACTCTACGATTGAAACTGTTGGACAAAATTATGTGATTCCATCAGAAAGGTGATCAAGAAGAGTGTTGCTAAAAGAAATGTCATTTTAGCTTTCGAGAGTCATTGTTCCTGAATCAAGGAACAGTAGTGCCTGAAAACCGCTGACGTCAATAGGAAAAAAATGGTTGACTTCTCTTATCGATTTATGACATTTGTTTATTCATCTTCTTCTCAATTGATATTCTCTTTCCGCTTCAAGAATGGCACCCAACCCACTAGATCTTCCTCGAGAAGATGTTCAAGGCCGTATCGATGAGCATACGTGTTCACACCAACCAAAAATATCAATCACTATTCCAATTGGCTTTACAGCATTCGTAGTACTGGCTGTATCAACATGGACGTGGCCATTCAGATGGTTACTATCTGGTACACCTATTTTGACTTTCTTCATTCTATACGGAGCTTCGAGAGGCTATAGGGTGCTACCTATAGTACCGCTATGGCCCCTTCTCACCACTCTAAATCTGGTATATTCAGTCGCAGCGACATCATGGTTGTTATACGGTGTTTTCACAGCTAGCATCTACCCATTAATCTTCCTAACTTGTCTTTTTCAATTCGAATACGTCGCCCATGCCGTTCGTCGATCTCTTCGTCAACTCATCAGCCAAATGCAATTTGTGAAGGACACTATCGCGCTGTTCGAGATCCCTGCTCTAGAAATCGACGTTGATGTCGATGGGCTTATGGTTGTCAGAGGTTTAACTATTAGTTTATCGACATTGACTGTTGTTGCTCATGGTATAGAAGTTGGAATCAAGCTAACAAACGATATGGAACTTTCGATTTCGACAGAAAGGGTCGACATCTTCTTGTTTCGCAGGATCGAAATCACGGATTGTTACGCAAACATTAAAGGTGGTCATCTAGAAATGACTTTCGACGAAGTAGATCCCATCGAAGTGGACGAGAAGGATGAAGATGGTGACGCTCTTATGATAGAAGACACTCCACTTCTTCAAGCAGCCGCCGCCTACAAGGACAGACTAAAACCTAAGATGGTGAAGATGAAGCGTCAAATGACCGGTGGGGCGGAAATGGAAAATTCAGCTGCTAAAAAAGGTTTGAAATCAATGTTGGCTATAGCTCCAGATGAGAAGATCGCTAGTGAACAATATCACAAAATGTTGAAAGCGATTGACGAAACCAACGCTATTCAGATGTGTCGACAGGAAGTGAAGGCTTTGGATCTCGAGGAACTGAGCGACATTCGAGCGGCGATTTCTGCGAAAATCCACAAAATACCTTCAGTCCCACATCCACCCAAACATTCAATCAAGGTCACTACTTTGAAGAATCTATCGTCACCCCGTTCTCGTGGATTCATGCATCGTATGCCAATGCTTCTTCGAATGATCCTCAATCCTATCAGTTATTTCCATCCGGTTTCAATCTCGTCAATCACCGCAGGCGGTTCAGGAACTTGGATATCTTATCTTCTCAAAACTCATCTATTCAAAGATTACGCCAAAGATAACAAGGAACTTCGAAAATTACAGAAAAGAATACTTTCATGGCTTACCGATGCTAATTTTGTCTTCCAACTTGTTGATATCAAAGGCATCGCATCAGTACCGTTCATATCCAGCTACGACATTACCGCTTTAATCAAAATCGACAACATTGTATCTCATAGAACCGTCGGTAAAGAGGAAGATTCAAATTTGGTTACAGAAGAGGTTATTCGTTTGGGCGGTGCCGACGCAACTTTCACAATCCCATCATTCCTCCTACCACATCATGAACATCTCCTACCTCCAAAACTCACTGGCGAAGTGGAAGCTAAATTAGAAGAAAAAATCGATGACGCCGATGGTAAACCCAAAGAAATCCAAGCTGAACGAGATCTAGAACAAGCCGAGAGTGATGAGGCGAACGTCAAAATCTCCGCCCACGTTCAACTCCCAGCCTGTTTCTCGCAAGAATTATTGAATTTCATCGCAGCGTTAGTGAAAGCTTCGAAGGTTGTCGAAATTGAAAAAGAACCTGCTGCTCTGGAATCTAAAACCTCTGGTATCAAAGAATTCGGTCAGGCTTTATCGAAGAGTATGAAGGATAGCATGAAGAAAACTGTTGTTGATGGTATTATTAGTGATAAATGGATTGCGAAGATGGTTGGGAAAGTCACTAAGCTGTTGGAAGAAGCTCAGGGAGATGTTGGTTATAGTGGTGACATTCCGGTACAATTGGAGAAGTACAGACTTCCAGAGGGTCATCCTGAGATGAGCAAGATTTTGGCATAACAGTATTCTGACATTTTCGTAGTGTATGCAAATTTGTACTACATATACAGAAGTTGGCTCGAACATTTTTCGCCACCCCACGTCTTGACTTTCGATGAATAAAAGAAGCCTCGTAAGCCTTCAACCTTCCTCCGATAGCGTCTTCAATGTTCCGATTCAACACCGAAGTGTCAGGAACTCCAAAGCAAAAATGAATTTCCTCTTAGCCTTCCAGGTACCACTGTGGTCACTGTACTGGGAAAAGCAAAGCTGACTGATCACCCAGCAGTCTCTTCACCACTCGAGCCTGAATGTGTGACAAACAATAATGCGTGCAGAATCCCACAGATTCTTTCAATCCACCTATACGAGTACACTCTAAATGGCATAGTTACAGAATGCACTTGCACTCCAGCGATGACGTTCATTTTGCTGAGTACACTCAATCATCACATTCAACAAAAGTATCACATTCATCTTATGTATTTACAGTACCATATATCCTCAACATCTACCCGCTGGCGAGCCATTATCTTTGATTCACTTATCTAACACATTACCACTAGCAGAACCCTCAACAGGGAACAAGTACTTATCACACTCTTTGAGATGAGTTGCGACCAACACCTCCTTGTATCTATCCATCGACTCTAGATACTCACTCTTGTAGACTGTTAGATACGTTAATCGTGGCATGATCTTCCAGAGATTTGATTGTTCGTGAATCAACGTGGCCCAACCTTGGTGATCTAAGGCTTCCGTTGAAAAGCTGGTCGAAGACACAGAGGTAAGTGGATGAACCTGAGGATCCTCGTGCTTGACGATCTTTTCTTCGAGATTGGGTGAAAGGAGGACGGATGCTTGGTTGATGGGACCTTCTTCGGGGTATCGAGTGGTGTTGAGACTGAGGACGGCTGTGGATTGAGGATGCCACAAACAAGTTGTGACGTCTTTGCGTTGAGGACGGAACAGCGTGCTATTGATTGTCAGCTTTCCTCAACGCTTGGAAGGGATGACTTGGGAAATTTACGTAGAGTATGATGTGCTTTGTGACAATATCTTGACTCCACTTTGGAAAGAAATAGTCTCCAGTGGAGTCGTAGACTTTGATTTACCACTGACGATTTCTACAAGGTCTGACATTGTACAGTACAGTGTGTTTTTTTTATTATTTCTGATGCAAGATCTTGCCTGAAGCTTGTAATGAAAGACTTGTAAGGTGATAGAGATTAATGATAGAAAGATAAGAAGTCCAAATACGGGGAGGTGTTATAAGTACAAATGCCAGTCGGGCGCCTTCTAAGTGATCTCTTGTCGAAGTGCATTAACGTCAGGCATATCCTCAGGATGAAAGGACAACGACATGTCGGATTCGGAGTTGACAACCTCTCTCAACGTTTCAGAAACAAAGGATACAATAGTCAATGATCTCATGATCAGAAACACTCATGAAACTGGCAAAAAGATAATGAATGGTAAGATAATGAAAAGTGTTGCATATTTACACATTTCCCCCCAGAAAGTGAGAGTCCTCTATCACTGCAGTTCCGATCTGACCTCCTACAGATCCTGACCCCAAAACTTAGGTTTCTTTGGTCCAGAGCTCAGACCCTCTAAATCATCTGACTGTCGCACTCCATCAGTGTTTCGATCACGATGATTGCGTCTTGTAGGAGATTGTCTAACCAACGGTCCCCTGAGATAAACATCGTCTCTGGATTCGACCTTCTTTTCTCGTCTGTGTGTAACCTGTGTATTCGTCCAACGAGGAACCCTGTTTTGCGAAGAGATTTCGGGACTGTTCTCGTTCGTCCCATCCTCTCCTGATATGAAAGAAGATGTCGAAGTAGATCTACTGGTCGTAGTTTTCAACTGTTTGTTCCAATGATCTTTAACGTTCCTCATCAATTTCCTCAATTCATCCCATTTATGTTTCTCCCCTTCAACCCTCTCACAAGCCAATTCCACCACCTCCGCAAAACTCAATCTAGCTTGGATAGATCTCATCAACTCTCTATTCATCTGACCTTGATTGACATTCCTGAAAGGCGGTAAAAGACTCATATCACCTTTGTCGTGTAACACGAAGAAATCTTGTAAATCGAAATAATCAAATACGTTCAACGCCTGTCTGACCTCTTTAGTACCGTTTGAATTCAAAGCAGCTTTGAAGAACATTGTCATGATTGTTGCATAAGGTTTAGTTGGTTTGGTCGGGATCCATGGGGTACCTTGAATATCTGTTGATTCGCCGTTTGGTGATTTCCATTCACGATTCGTTGAACCCAAAGACCAAACGGCTAATTTATTTCCATGTTCGATATCCTTAGGTAGATGTGTGAGACGTCTCAAAAATCCTAAAGCTGATTCGAAGTCTCTAGCCCATCTAGATGCTCTGAGAGCAGATATCCAGACATCTGCCGACCAACCTCCTGAATCATTCCTCGGTTGATAATTGTCTAATATACTTTGAATCGTGTGAACGTCTCCCGTCGTTGAGAGGGTGGTAATTGCCATTTTCAGGAAAACAGTATCGATCGTTTGTTGTAAATCTGGATGTTCAAGGAATGCTTGCGTGACATGAGAAGCCATGGTGTGTTGTTCTCCTCTATTCAAGATTTGTAAAATCGCGGTTGCAGCAGTGATCGTCAATGGCAAAGGCTGGAAGTCGGGTAAAAGTGAATGAGACTGATTTCCAGAAGAGATGGATCGACCGGGCGAAGATAATCCCCAAACTTGAGATATAAGTTCCGTAACGAATCGTCGATCTTGTGGTCTACCCCTAACCAGACATTGGAGAGCGGCCAAGGTCAAACGTTCGTCAAGAACCCTCATACTTCCACTCTCAGGGTCTTTCGAACTAGAATTAAATTGCCTGACAGCTTGATCCCAAAGCGCTTTTGCTTTGGGTCCAATAGACGAAGTCATACCGTCGAAAGAGCGCGAACCACTTTTTGGAGTCCCATATTCAGGACGAAGGGTGTTTTCATGATTAAGATAACCCGAGAACAAGATCGTGTATGTGATGGTGTCTGGAGCGAGAGGACCGGATTTATCCATGGAGATGAAAACTCGTTCCATCTCTTCAATCATCCCGTAGCCAGCTAAGAATTTCAGATACGAGTTGATGGCGATGACACTGAGATCTGGACCGACATCGTCTGGAGTTACTTCATTAGGAATTTCTTCATTGTGAGTTTCCAATGTAGAGGATGTAGCCAATCCGATATCCTCTTTATCATCTTCAGTTGAAAGTGGTTTCTTTTTGATACCGAGTTGTCGTTTAAGATATATCTGGGACTGGTCAAAGATATTAGTTACTCTTGATAAGGTTCGAGCTTCGGGTTTTTTGACGGTCGACGTAAGATCTGTAGGAGTTGGTATATTGTCTGCGTATGCGTTGATCAAAGCAGAAAACGTATGTGTAATAGGGGTAATTCCGCATTTCTTCATCTACAAGGAACTGATCAGAATATCTTCAAACTAAACCAATGAAGCAGAACCAACCTCGTTGAAAGCTTTCCACATTCGATCCAACTTTTTCTCTCTACCCAAAATCCTGAGAAGCATATTCCAAGCAACGACGTTGACTCGATTTCTAGGAGTTCCTGCTACTACGGAATATAGCTCTTCCAATTGTTCTTCGCTTAAAGGTGAAGGATTCTTCTTGGACCATCTATTGATTCTGATAGCTGTCGTCCAAACATTCTCCCCTATCAAACTTGTCTCACTCCTTCGATTGTTTGACCATGAATCAGATTGTCGAGGGTAGGAAAATTGATTGCCGTAGCTGTTGCCTTCGAATTTTGTTCGAATTGGTCGTGATGACAACTTCGATTGATCAAATTTATCTCTAGATGAAGCGAGACGTCTAGGAGGTCGTTCGACTCCTTCACCAGTCCTATTCCCCATCAACTTCTCCAACTCATCTAAACCGCCCACCACACCTTTACCATTTTCTATCGTCCTCTGTAACTTGCGTCTAGCTGTTTTCAAATGAAGAGTGGTTTGAGGACCTGGATCACCATGATATTCTCGAACTGAGTTGTGATTTACCAGATGAACTATTGGGAAGGGATAAGAATGAGACCTTGTCACTGCTCTAAATGAACGAGCTGAATACATGGAGGTGTCTTGTGATGATTTATGCTAAGATCTCTTTGAAATTTGAAAATTCCTATAGTAACATCGAGTATGTTAAATGCACCCCCCTCTTAAATGTCCTCAATGTAAAAAGGCAAAACAAAAGCAATGATCATTTTTTAAAGATCCGTCTCGTGGAAGAAAATCAAAAGTGAGAGTCAGACAACTTGAACCTCCACTTTGAATGTCCACTTGATTGAGTTATACTCTTCATCTAGACTAGATAGACTAGATAGACTACTCAATCATCTGTTCATCCTCTCAACAGATCATCCTAAAAAAGGAGGGAGGCGACAAAGAATGCCTTCCCTAAAATTAAAATTATCTCTAGCGAATATCAAAACTCCTTCGACTCCTACTCCTGTAGCCCTACCTTCAACCTCGACATCGTCTTCAAGAAAGGGGAAAGCTAAAGCTATCGAAGAACCTCAACATACTCCTATCATCAGATTACGAGCGAATGGTATTCAACCTGTAGAGACCCCTAGTTCGAGGAAATTAGGAAAGAGGGCTTCGAGGGGTTCACCTCTCAAGGATGATTACCAGGTAGATCGAGCTTCTATACCTCAAGAAGATCATGACGACTTTGTCACTGTCGACGAACCAAAAGGGTTAGGAAAACCTGTCCAGATTTTACCTTCAACTCCGATATCATCAATTCCCATATCCAATAAAGCGCAGTCAACCAAATCTACGAAATCCAAAGGCATCAAAGTCAAACATCCAACAAAACCTTCAGCCATACCTGCACGTCTCCTTTCCAAAACAACACCGTCGGTTTCTTCATCACCATCCACCCCTTCCACCCCCTCGACACCTTCTCAGACGTTACCAGGTACCCCATCACCACTTCCATTGACACCTAATGATGAGGATGTTACCGTGGTAAAAGAGGAATACGATGTCGAGATACCGCTACAGGATAATGGGGATCCAGATCCTATATCTGCATCAATGTCTCCATCAGCCATGGTAGAGGACTCTACTCCCATGCAGGAAGTAGAGGAGGGTGGTACAGGTAGAACACCAATCAAGTGGATGAGATTACGACGACCATTCAAAGATCTAGCCCAAAAAATTATTGTGGAGTTGAAGAGACGAGACGAGTATGGTTTGTTTCTGGAACCAGGTGAGTAGTGCTTCGTGTCTTACGTTGATTAGTTACTTATGCTACCGCTACAGTTAATCCTGACGATTATCCCGATTACTTGAAGATAATTGGTGGAGAGGAGAACATGATGGATCTAGGGACTATGCAGAATAAGCTGGATAACAAGGAGTACAAAACCTTGGACCAACTTGAGGTGAGTGAACAGGCTTTCAAATGAACGAAGCCTTGCTGACTACGTCGATAGACCGATTTGAGGACTCTCATAACTGCAGCTCAAACATTTAATCCAGCAGGCACCATCCCTCACACATCTGCTGGTCGAATACTGGCTCAAGGTTTGAAACAGATTGAAAGGTTTCGACCACTTGTCATGACCCCTTCTCCTTCTCCCACACGTAATTCAAATTCAGCAACCCCTTGGAGAGGTCGATCTCAGATGTCAGGAAGGGAAAACACTGTATTGACGGATGACGGCAACGTTGGTAGTTCACACCGAAATGCGAAGTCTGAAATCCCTCCACACCAACTGATACCTGAACAAATGCTCAAATTTCCTCCAAACTCGTTAGCAGCGTTAGCAGTAGGCTGGAATCTGACTGGTGGGAAACGGGTACGACAAAAGAAATTCGCTCGTGGTAGGGAAAAATTCAGTGGTAAATGGAGAGAATGGGATTTAGATGGATCAAGAAATCTTGCAGAGATGGATGATCCCGATCTATGGCTTTCTGATATGAGGATGAAGAGTGAAGAAGAGATGAAAGAAATCGTTGATTGGAGGGGATTACGGGGTGAAGGGAGTTGGTGGGAATGGGATGGTATAGGTGGATCAACCGGTCAACCTCCTCTTCCAGGTCATCCTTTACCTCGTAAAGACGAACTCAAGAGACGAAAATTAGAATGGAAAGAATGGGGAGTTTACCCTGAAGTCGAAGCTGAATTGATCACTACGAAAGCTAGACTTCCGAATGGTAGTCAATTGGACGATACGGAGATTTTAGGTGAACAATTGAGACCATCCAAACCTCGTGTTGCTGGTAGACCAGGTCCTTCGAATTTCGTTAATATATATGACGATCCGTCAAACGGTCCACATCCTGGTGATTGGTTACGTGAGATGGGAACTGGTGGTGTTGAAGGTGAAGCTTATTTGAAAAGTGTCGATAGGTTCATTAAAGGAGCTATGGAGTCGGTTGAAGAGCGTCGCAACGGTGAACATCAGATCAATGGGAACGGTATCACGAATTCAATATCTCGAGACACGGCTCAGGGGGGAACTGGATTGGATGAATATGTTCGTAAACGTTATCACGGTGGAATCTTACATGACGAAATCGAAACGACTGTTCAACACACTTTGAAGGGTATTCAGGATTGGACAAGTTCAATGAAGGGCTCAACCAAAGATACCAGTCATCCATTCGAATCTATGGCCAGAGCAGCTTATTCACGTCAATGTCTTCGACTGTTCACTCAACCATCTCAACCACTTGATATCAGACCTTTATTAAAGACAGCGAACGATTTCCTGTACGCTGGAATAGGTGGGAAACAGGGTGTATCAGAAGGACTAGAATTTGTCGGTAAAGAAATTTCCAAGATGATCAAAGACAGAGAAAGGGCCGTCACCAATAAAAGGAAGATGAACGATAACGAGAATGAAAATCAAGATGATAAGAAGAGATTGAAAGTTGAACCTGTCAACACGGAAACTCAATCAACAGCTTCATCACCGTTAACCCAACCTCCTGATTCACCGAAAAACGAAATCGAACTACCAAAACCTGTCATCGAAGTTGAAGATCCACTTAGGATATTACGATTGGAATTGATCGCTCTATCGAAATTCTATCCTTTGGCGGCGTTGGGGAAAATGAGTAAAGAAGAAGCGGAGAGATTGCTACCTGTTAATGTTAGGAATTTGATGAGTCGTTAACACCTTGTTGGGGGTTAGAGTGTGTGTCATTCTCCAAATTGTATGCATTATAACTTCATCCCTAGTTAAGGTGATGGTGAAATGATCATTCCAAGGATTCGTATACCATCGAAACGGTTTTGGTTGATAGTTTGAAAAGACACGCTTACACGTTGGGCCCTAACCATCTTGACACTCTTCAGTGGTCGATCGACCAGTCATGATAAGTTCCAAATTTTCCGCAGAAAACCCTTTATTCTGTTTATCCTACCCCAAACATTTTTCTTGTCTTCTGTTCAGTTCTTAGTTTTTCTTTCACATAATCATTATATAAACCCTTGTACTTGACTCCATTCCTCGCTTGGTACAATATCGCCTGTGTGAGATTGACCATGAATGATTGGGTTTTCGTCGAACAGTGTATCTATGCTATTAGCTTGTCATCGATTGCGCCACCGACAAAGTATTCGAATATACCTTTTCATATTGTCTTTGTCTGCACCAATGGATATTCTCTGACATCAGTCACAGCAAGGTCCATATTCAAACAAAAAACAAACGGCATCCCAAGAGTCGTCTTCTATTTCTAATCAAACTCGCAAAAAGTCAACACATCGCCAACTAACGAAATCTCAATCTCAAAGTCCCATGCTCATCAATCTCAGCCAGTCAAAATTCATATCTATAAATAATCAATTACCTAAAAGAAAGAATTAAAAGGACTTAACGACGGGAAAAAAAAGTCAAAAAGCCAAAAAAAATTGTGTTAACCAAATGATGAAGAAGGGGGTACACGCAGCATACCGTCTCATTTCGAGACATCGGAAAACTCAAGTTCCGGGTACGACGTAAAGGATAGTAGTAATTAATTAACGAAAAACGAAAAGTGCGAAGTGAGGAGTTGGGGGGAGGGGAATGGGAGTGACCAAATCAATGATACTCGACCATTTATTTGGGTTGGGTGGTGGATGGGGATGGTGGATTGGGAGTGGTTTAAGCCTCTTCCTCTTCAACTGGGACTTCCTCGTCTTCGTACAACTCATCCTCGGCTCCAGCTTCTTGGTATTGCATGTATTCAGAAACCAAATCTTGCAAGTTGGATTCGGCTTCGGACTGTGGAGTAGAGGATTAGCTAACTGAATCTTGGCAAAACAAGGATCATCAAAACTTACGAATTCAAGCTCGTCCATACCTTCACCAGTGTACCAATGAACGAAAGCTTTTCTTCTGTACATGGCAGAGAATTGCTCTCCGATACGTTTGAACAAAGATTGGATGCTAAGTAGTATGAGCAAACTATCCTTCTATAAATCATTATACAGAAACTTACGAGGTAGAGTTACAGATGAAGGTTGATGACATTTTAAGACCACGAGGAGGAATGTCACATTGGGCAGCAGAGACGTTTCCTGGGATCCATTCGACGAAGTAGGCAGAGTTTTTGGTCTAGGATTGTTGTCAGTTATCGTTATCACAACTATATGGGTAACTCACTTGAACAGCTTGGATTTGTTCCTCAACCTCCTTCATGGAAACCTTACCACGGTAGATACACATGACGGTGAGGTAACGACCGTGACGAGGGTCAGAAGCACTATCAGGTCATTAGTAAAGTTTGAACATCGTTTGCAAATAAGTTACACTGACGCCATCATGTTCTTAGCGTCGAACATCTGTTGGGTAAGTTCAGAAACTGAAACAGCTCTGTAAGCAGCTGAACCACGGGAAGTGAGAGGGGCGAATCCGACCATGAAGAAATGAAGACGGGGGAATGGAACCATGTTGACGGCGAGTTTACGAAGATCAGAGTTAAGTTGACCAGGGAAACGGAGACAGGTGGTGATACCTGACATGACGACTGAGACCAAATGGTTGAGATCACCGTATGTTGGGGTGGAGAGTTTGAGGGTTCGGAAACAGATATCGTAAAGAGCTTCGTTATCGATACAGAAAGTTTCGTCAGAGTTTTCAACAAGTTGATGAACTGAGAGAGTGGCGTTGTAGGGTTCAACAACGGTGTCGGAAACCTTTGAAGTGTTAAAATATGAATGTAGTGGATAGACTTACCTTTGGTGAAGGAACGACTGAGAAGGTACACATCATTCTGTCTGGGTATTCTTCTCTGATCTTGGAGATAAGCAATGTACCCATACCGGCACCAGTACCACCACCGAGAGAATGGGTGATTTGGAAACCTTGGAGACAGTCTGTAGCTTCGGCTTCACGACGAACGACATCAAGAACGGAGTCGACAAGCTCAGCACCTAGATGGGAGTGAGTTAAGTGTCATTATAACTTGCACCCAAATTCAACTCACCTTCAGTGTAATGACCTTTAGCCCAATTGTTACCAGCACCGCTTTGACCGAAGACACTAATAGCTTGTTAGTTGTTTATCGACCAAAAATATTGCTAAGTTGACTAACAAGTTATCAGGTCTGAACAAACTACCCAATGGGCCACCACGAATAGAATCCATTGTTCCAGGTTCCAAATCAATCAAGACGGCCCTAGGAACGTATTTACCAGCAGCGGCTTCATTGTAGTAAACGTTGATACGTTCGAGTTGGATATCACTGGTTCCTTTGTATGAACCATCGGCTTGGATACCGTGTTCCTCTGAGACGACTTCCCTGTGGTTGGATTGGGGTTTAGTATACATTTCAGCATTGACGAGAGAGGGAGGGGACTGACCAGAATTTGGCACCGATTTGATTACCACATTGACCGGTTTGGAGGTGTACGATTTCTCTCACTGATCGGGTTGACATTGTGGTTGTATTTGTGGATAGGGTTCAAAGAATAAGAGGGTTGGGAGGTTGAAGAAAAAAGATGAGAAAAGAAAAAGAAAAAGTGTTGATGTTGGAATAGAGGACAACGCGATCAGAGCGTGTTGGTGGACGGAGAAATCAAATCGCCGTGTTGAGTGGCAGGGGGGGTGGTGAGGAGGGACAATGACGGTGACGAGGATGAAAATTAGATGAAAGTTGAGTGATGATGGGAAATGGATATTGAATGAAAGAGGGATATGAGATGGTTAGATGAGACGACGATGAATTCAAAGGTTAAAAGACGGGATATGAATAAGATGAAAAAGGGAGGTGGTAGTCAAGTGGCACCAAAGGTATTGATCAACAATAAACAAAAACACGTTCACGTTCACGTTTAGTGCAGGAAGGGGGGAGGTGGGATCCAAGCGTCAAATGAATTGAAAAATTCGCGTGTTGATTGAGAGTAGAAAGGATGGAGGGAAAAGATATTCGTCAGTATTCATTGTGGATCAGTAAGAGGGAGTATAACTGACTATTGTGTTAGGTTATAGGGATGGATGATTAGAATGTAGGATAGGATGGAGGATAGAGGATAGTAGATGAGGAGTAGGTTTAAGCTGTAGCTGCAGCAGCTTCACTTTGTTTGCACCTTTTTCTGAGTGGACGAATGTGGCAGGGCTGGAAGATGGTTCAACGCGTCGTGTCGTGTATTCAATCCCCTCATTTAATATTCATTAGAGTCTACAATTATCATAAAGCCATATAGAGAACAGAAACAGCGGCAACAAGCAACAATATATAAATATATAAGCACACCCACCCACCCATCACCTTCCAATACCCATCTTCAAACATCCACCAACGATATCAACAGCCTCCCAATCGACTTTCGATTCATTCTCATCGTCAGAATTACCATTCCCAGTCCCGTTCCCATTCGTACGTTCAGAATATTGACGTTGACGAGTTTGGATGTATGTCAAAGTATTTCTGAAATGCTACACATCCATGTCAAGAATTGAGTCATCAATGAAGTAAAATAAGACTTACTCTAACGATCATCTCCGGACTATGAACACCCTCAACCAACCCACCAGACCCAGCACCTCCCCTCCCATTCCCAGTTTCGTTCTCGTTACCGGAATGAATAGAATCGATGTTACTAGTGATCAATTCCACCAGTGAGTTGACGTATTTAGGTGTAACGGCTTCAACACCTTGTTCAAAGTAGTAGACATAACGATCTAAAGCGTCGATATACAATTGAACTGAAGTCAACTCGTCAATCGATGACGAAGCTATTCTGAGAGATTTCTGTAAACATTCCAATACTCTTTTACCGTCTCTGTAAGGTGGCTTCAAGGCTTTATCAGTATAACGCTTTTAAAGGGTATGGATAATAACCTACCTTTCCGTCCTTTTCACGTCCAACTACGTCTCCCTGCCACCACATATGACTAGCATAAAGAACTGCAGTAGCTTGATGACTCTTCTTCAAAAGTTTACTACCATGCAAAGCAGCCTTCGTAATCAACGTGTCATAATTATCACCGCCGAAAACCCGACTACTCTGTAACCCACTGATGATACCAGTGATAGCGCCCAACTGAGCTCTCGATTCAGAAATACTTTCTTCATAAATAACGAAAGCTTGAACGAAGAATTCATAAGTCAACTCTTCGAGTTCACAATCGTCAGCCACTGAGGCTGCTAGCAGGAACAAACGTAGACAGGTTTCAGAAGATGATGGTGAATTCTGTGAGGAAGTGTCGGATTTGTGATAGAGGATTGAAATCAGTTGATGGACGAATTTGAATAACGAGGATAGTTTCGTTTCGTATTCCGTTGCTTTGGTTTGTGATGGTGAAGTTGGATCCGAAGTTTTCTCTGTGCTATCAGAAGTTACTGGTGCCGGAGGTGCTTGTTCCTTATATCTTCTTGCCAAATGAATACCAGAAGCGATCAAAGGTGGGAAAGTGAATCGTATCCTTTCGCCACCCTCTGCAAAGTGTCGACGAGCAGTTTGAAGGAGCTATCGAGTGTTAGTATGAATTAATGCCGGTTTAAATCAAACTCCAACTTACCTCAAACTGAACAGCCAAATCATCAGATCTGAAAAGATGAACCATCCTAGCAACCCAACCCTGTTCCTCCGCCATCTCTCTCCAATCAACTTGAACTCTAGCATTCCTAGAACCAGGTCCACCACCTCCAGCAGCATTATCTTTTTGGTCTCTGACCAAGACTGCACACAGTCCAAGTACACCTGAGACGTCTTCCGAAGAGTCGATGACAGTTTCGTTTTTGAGAACTGAGGAAACGACTGCTTGACCTATTGCTGATCTTGTCGAGTATGGTTGGACAGCTAGGAGAGGGGTGTAGGAGGGGATAGCTATCAGAGTTAAGACTGAGAGGTATGATTGGATTGGAGCCAAGAGAAGGGCCAGTAGATTAGCGGTTGTTTGAGGGGCATGGAGGTCGGGACTAGGTATAGGTTTTAGTTGGATCATCAAACTAAAAAATGTGGTACCTACCTTTGAGCATAATCGTGCATTTTAGCATGGGCGAAACTCAAAATCTGATCGACATATTCCAAACGATCTGGATAACAACTGAGAGAGAGGTTGACAAGTGAGACGCAAAGTGCGGTAACATCTTGAATCGAGAGATCAGGACGGGCCTAGGGATATTATCAATGACTCGCTTCAAATTGATGCAATGACCTAAACTTACCTTGATAAGTTGAACGACTTGTTCCCAGAAAACTTCAAACAATTTAACGTCTTCAGGAATACCTCTAAATTTCTTAACGCCCCCTTCTTCCTTGACGACCTCTTCTTTATCACCGTTAGTCGAAGGTTCACCTTCACCCTCATTTTTAATCTCAGGTTTCTCAACGGTTTCAACAGGTTCCGCATCCTTATCACCGCCCCAGACACTTGAATCTGCCTGAACCTTCTTTGGACTTTTTTCACCTTGATCCACACTTTTACCCTTCCCTTTAGCGTTTTTGACCCGTTCAGCTAATCTCTTAGCAGCCTCTTCTTCACCTTTACGTTTATCTTCTGGACTTTCATTCTCAGCTTCTCTAGCAGCGTAAGCTGCCAATCTATCGATTAAAGCGATAACAATGTTTTTGATGTTGACTCGTGGATGTAATCCAGCGGTTGCTGATAAGAACTGACCTAACGTGTGTAAATGGAAATCATCGGTGAAAACTTGAATGACAACTTCCATTAGGTATTCTTGGGCGATGACGTCTTTACAGTTAACGACTTGTTCGAGGATTGAGGGTAGGATCGTTCGTTGATACATTACTAAATCGACTCCGTCAAGTTGTGAGAGTCGAACTAGATTCGTTCCAACCAAGATTCTTAAATCTTTACGTTCGATTTCACGTTTTTCACGTTCTCGACTATGACCTTGATGTTGGAGTCTAACCCATAGTTTGTTCATCTCGATGAAATTAGTGAGTACGAAACCGATTGAATCTTGGAGGTTACCGCTAGGTCTGGGAGATGAAATTAGAACATCAGTCAACGAGCAGTATCAAAGTAAACTCCCACTTACCCATCAGAATTTCCTACAGGTAAACAATCTCTTGTCTGACCAGAGAGATAATGACGTAAAAACAAACCTCTGGTTGGATGTTGAACACCTCTAGTCATTTCCATCATGTCTTTCATGATTTCTTTAACTGGAGCATCAGGGATGGACATGTAAACTGATCCAACGGTGATCATGAGATAAAGACGTGGAACGATATTGCCAGCATATCTAGAGTGTTCATTCACTGATCAGCATCTTAACAATTCGGAACTTAGGTGGGAAGGGAAGGGACTTACTGAACCAATTCATATAAATCAGCTAAATGATGTTTACCCTCGTTATGAGCTTCATACAAATAATTACTCAAATATCTCAAACTGTCAAATACAGACATGTAGAGTTCGTAATATTGTTTAGGACTTAGTGAGGAAGTTCTTAATTCAGCTAACATGGATGAAGCTGATTTGAGAGCTTCCATGATTTGATCTTGTTCGAGACATCGTTTGAGTTGGACGGTTTGAACTTTGACCGTTGCCAAGACTTCTGTTAACATCTTGGGATCGTCCATTGTGGAGATGGGGGGTGGGGGTGTAGAGGTAGAGGTATAAAGAGATGAAGAAAGAGTATATAGAAATAAAGCTGTACTGGTATCTCACTCTCTCACTCACTAACCGGGTGGACCCCGCAATCAGACTGTACGCTACAACGCACGAGCGTGGCACTATCGCCGTACTAAACGGAGATTCAAGAGTGGCACTTGAGAGCTTTACGTACAGCTAGCCACAAGTATAGATTATCTCATCGCAGATCTCTCTCTCTCTCTTCGATCTTCACACCCACAATACCATCAGCTTCAGCACATCGTTCACTCATCTCAATGGTTTATAGAGGTACTCTTAACAGACGCTACTCTTATCTTACATCTTGCTCTTAATTCTTCCACTCGCCATGGTATCCCTCGATATCACCGAAACTTCAAAATCACTAGCAGTAGCTGGAGGCTACATCTCAACAATAGGTCTATTCAGTTTCTTCATCAAAGAAAAGTTATTTCTATGTAAGCCATCCTGTTGAAAAGTCATGAAACAACAACGACTCACATAATCCTCGTCCCAGCCGAAGCTTTACTAGCTCTAATAGCAGGAATAATCTTTGGACCCCAAGCTCTAAACCTCTTCTCCCCAATATCATGGGTTTCCAACTCTCTCGAAAACCTCCATCCAACAACCCGAGAAATAACGCGAATAGTCATAGCCATCCAAGTCCTCTTCACTGGTATTTCATTACCCAAAGCTTACCTCAAGAAACAATGGTTATCACTCACCACCTTACTTCTACCTGTTATGATTCTAGCGTGGTTGATCACGGGTTTACTCGTTTGGGGTTTGATCCCTAATCTAACTTTTTTGGAGGCTCTGGTGATCTCAGCTTGTGTCACACCTACAGATCCTGTTTTAGCTAATTCGATTTGTAAAGGTAAGTCTAAATTTTATCTTAGTTCACTATCTGATAGAAATTTTCTAGGTCGATTCGCTGAGAAAAACGTTCCACTGCATGTTAGGAATATCATCATAGCTGAATCAGGTGCAAATGATGGCTTAGGATTCCCATTTTTATATCTAGGTCTTTATCTGATATTGATCAAAACCCCTGATCACCCATATCATACAGTTGGAGGAGCCATAGGAGAATGGTCAGTCCAGCTTTAGACCATTTCTTTCAGAACCCCACTAAAAACTGAGTTTAGGGTATACAATATCATCTTATATCAGATATTGCTTTCGTGTCTGCTAGGCGCTATAATCGGTTTCATCGCGCGTAAAGCACTTCGATTCGCTGAACAGAGAAGGTGAGTTTATCCCTTTCTCGTATCTTAGATACCTCTACTTAACACGGTAAACAGATTAATAGATCACGAATCATTCCTCTCTTTCGGGGTTGCACTCACCTTCTTCACATTGGGAACAGTAGGCGTCCTAGGTTCAGACGATATTCTATGCTGCTTCGTCGTGGGAAACAGTTTCACTTGGGATGATTGGTTCAGAATCGAGACTCAAGATCATTCATTCCAAGATGTCATCGATCAACTTTTGACTACTGTAAGTTGTCCAACTAGAAGGTTATCTGTAGATCACTGTACTAGCACTGATCGTTATCGATAGGGTATCTTTCTCTATATCGGAGCTATCATACCCTGGGATCAATATAATCCATCAAAATACGATATAGAAATTTGGAGATTGGTCGTACTTGGGATTTCAGTGTTATTATTAAGAAGATTACCGTGGGTGATACTACTCGTAAGTATGAACCACCATCTCAAAAAATCAACCAACACGTTAATAATATCATCGACATCCAGTCAAAATGGATCCCTTCATTAGAGAATCTGAAAGAATCAATTTTTGCAGGATTTTTCGGTCCTATAGGTAAATCCCCTCTTCCACTCATATTAGTAAAACAGCAAAACTAAGTTAGAACGTAGGTGTAGGAGCAGTGTTCTACGTCGAAGTAGCACTCCAAGTCCTTCCAAAAGACGGATCAAGAGATCGATTGAATGCGTAAGTCAACCCAGGCAAAACATCCAAACATCTACTAAAAGGAAAACTCCCATTAGTCTCATCACTCCAATCGTTTATTTCCTTGTTCTATCATCTGTTATCGTTCATGGAATAACTATCCCACTGGGCAAAGGATTCAATCGAGCTAGGAGTTTGACGATTTCTAGGACTGGGACGGTATCGGAACGAGCGGGTACGGGTGATGTTCCCAGTGATACTACTTTAGAAGATGTATCTGGAAACTCAGGATGATCATATTCACATCATTCTTCTTTTTGGACAAGGCTATGATTCGAGGTGCTCGTATATTATAGACGTCCACGATTTTGTCTAGCTTGGATATTCGTTTAATGCCTTATTGAAGGAGGAGTGAACTAGAACTAGAAATAGAATTCACGTTTGAATCAATATGACATTCTCATGCAGCATGGGCGATGAACGACCTCTCAATTCCAAACAAAGGTAATACAACTCAAGGCATGCAATACGAAACTACAGTATGAATCACCAAAATCCTCAAATCATACCACCAGGACCCTGTCCATGACCATAACCTTGACTTTGTCCACTCCCAGCTCGTCTCATATTAGTACCCCCAATCACCAACCCCACAGAAGAATGATGACTTGACAAACTACCTTCCCTCGTTCTTTTTGGGATTTGATCAACCCCCAGAGTAGGGTTTGGGTTCTGTCCAGTCCCACCATCAGCGGCAGCTTGAGATGATTGGGTCCGACGCATACCCGATTGAGTTGGATATCGTTCGTATGGTATGGATGGTGATTTGTTGCTAGGTTGAGGTGAATTACTTGGTGCATTCAGGTTTGGTGTGTTGATGGAGATCGTGTTCTGGTTTTGACTCTGTGAACTCGCCCTACTTCTAATTAATGGCATTTGTTTCACCCCGTCCGAATTCATACGTGACATGCTGGTTGGTGATTGATTTCTACCAGATCTGACATCTGGGAATGAATTCGATTGGGTCTGGGATTGGGTTTGGGCTTGGGGAAGAGGTGGTAAAGGTGGTAAAGAAGTGTCGTTGAATTTCCCATTGGATCCTACAGCTGATGAAACCCTTGATCCAACACTGTTACTAGTTGACACACTCCCCGATCTAAATCTTTGATTATTTTCACCACTCGTGTTTCTCATCCTAACCTCACCCACACCCCCACCATCATAAGATTGATTGAAACTACCATTCTGATTCTGATGATTCCCCAAAGAAGAATTAGATCTCGTCTCCCCAATCTGTCTCTCCAAATCCCGTCGTCGATTCCTCCTCTCATCAAACAATCCCCTAGCAATATCCTGTAAAGATTTCATGATCCCAATCGAGAAACTGAAATCTGACGCCGTGAACCCTTCGAAATTCCTAGCTGCGAATTGACAACCCCTCTCCAGAAGAATTTGGATACTATCCAAATGACCCCAAGCTGATGCGTAATGTAGCGGAGTGTTACCTTGTAAATCTGTTAGATCGACGTCGGCACCTAGATCACAGAGGAGGGCTATGAACGCTGAATTCCCTGCTTGGGCTGCGACGTGTAAGGCCGTTTTCCCACCTGAGTTGGACCAGTCTAGGAGGAAGGGGAAGAGGGTGTGATAGATTTCTGTCATTCTGCAGGAAATCGCTGTTAGTTCTTGGAACGATTTTGTTGGTGGGACAGGTGGGAAGTTGGGTGATGAAAGGAGAAGATGGGTGTAGGGTGATAAGGTTGGTGGTGAAGGGACTGAAGCGAGAAGATGGAATATCGTGTTGTTATCGGCGTCCTATTGAAGGTCAGTTCCTCAATTCTGCATCTCTCGTTGAGAAGGAATCACTCACCCGACTAAGTTCTTGATCGTCATGTCCATAATCCAATAACAACCATTCAAAAACCTCTAAACTACCTTCAATAGCAGCCCAGCTCAAACTCGTCAATCTATCTTTATCAGTATTCCTGAGATCAACTTTATGTTGCAATCTAGAGAGAAGTGATACATTGTTATCTATGTCGTCAAGTCAGTTTCAAGCAAGGCCAACAACACCCATCACAGAACTTACCTCTGACAGCCTGTCGAACTCTTAGCGAGGGTTTCCTTACTACTCTTAGTTTCGAATTCATATTCTCCGTCCAGCGAGTTGAGCTCTCTCCAGTGTTGAATATCGGTGTAGCCATTGTGATGGCTCCTCTACTGTTCTCTACAGTGGATAAGTACAGGACAAGATGAGGAAATCAAGTTACAGTACGAGTAACTCCCAGCTTATTTTGAACCGGTTAATTCGAGTCCGACTTCTATCGATATCTCTTTTCATCTTCACTTTCTCCTTCACCAAAACAAATATAACAAGGTATATATATAAATATAAACGAAAGTAGATAATATCACTTCGCATACCCTACCAAACCTGCAGTAGATCTGAGCTCGAACGTAGGAACCCACTTGTTTCCATCTATCACAAAACAGTCTCAACATCAATGACGTCCCTCCCACCCCGACCTAAACCTTGGGAGACGAGTAATGGAAATGCAACAGCCTCAACCTCAGCATCAGCAACAACAACCACAAACCAACCCCCAACATCAGCTTTTGACGTAGCAACCTCCAGTGTGAGTAATGCTCCTCGTCTACCAGATCGACCAACCGGTCTATCAGACGGGACGATAACGAATGCTGGTAAGTCTCCAAATCTTATCAAGCTTTTCTTTCCTGACCGGCCATAGGATACTCTGCAGTTCAACCTTCATCTTATGCTTCGCGATACGGTTCTTCTTCTTATGGTATGAGTCCTTATGGTGGTTTAGGGACTATGGGTGGTTTGGGTGGATATGGATCGTATTCTTCACCCTACAATCGAATGGGTGGATATGGTGGTGCTTATGGAGGATATGGGATGGGTGGTATGGGAGGCATGGGAGGATACGGAGTTGGTGGTATGGGTGCACCTGGTGAAGTGAGTCAATCCTTCTCCTTTACATATGATAATTTCCAATTAACCAAGAATCCAGTTTCCATCTCTCACATCGTCTCTTCAAAATTCTACAGCACCTGCTTTCGCAGTTTTAGAATCTTTAGTAACGGCATTCACCTCCCTTGCTCAACTTGTTGAATCCACATATATGGCTACGCATTCATCATTCTTCGCGATGGTTGGTGTAGCAGATCAATTGGGATCTCTGAAGACATATCTCGGTCAAGTGCTTGGTGTATTTTCGATACTTCGTTTGGGAAGACGTATCATCAATTGGTTAAAGGGAAAAAAAGCTTTACCGTCAGGTGGATGGGTTAATGAATGGGCTACACATCCTGGTTCAGGAGCTAGTATCGGTCATGGTGGTGAAGCACCTCGACCATCTTCTAAACCTTTAATTCTATTTTTATTATCAGCAGTGGGATTACCTTATCTCATGTCAAGATTGGTTAAACTTTTAATTGCTACTACACAACAGCAACAGCAACAACTTCAGAACGGTGTTAACGCAACACTACCTGATGGTAGTATCGACCCAACGAAATTGACTTTTGCAAGGACGAAATGGGAATTCAAACCTAGTGAAGAATGGGAATTGGCTTTGGGTAGGGATGAGATCGTGGCTGTTATAGAGAGAAGGGATCCGGGTAGCGGGGAAAACGAAAGAGGTTGGTGGAGAGGGAGAACGAGGGATGGTAGGATGGGTTGGTTTCCAGGCAATTATGTAAGTTGGACGGTCCTTCTGTGAAAAGACTTCAACTAACAGTGTAAAAGGTTGAGATCATACGGAAGAGGGATGTGCAAAATGGGAATCCGTTGTCAAATGACACCACGAAATAGATGCAGTACGACGATTACCTACTCACGACATGTAACAATGTACCACAGTGTATCCTGTCGATCAACAGATTGGAATACAGGACTGCATAAACTAACCACAACCCTCCTATTTATAGAATCATTGACCACTTAACGCAACATACACTCAATCAATTCTTTACACCCTCCTCAGTCCCAATCTGGTATAAAAAACAGAGAGATCGGTGAAGGAGACTCTGAAGACTCAGCAGCGATAGATTTCCTCTTCAAATTATCAAAAGCTTTTGATGCGATAATAGTGGCGTACGGGATGATAAGTACCGGGTATCTAGGCTTGTCGCTAACATCACCAAGTCGAGCCATTCGAGAGAAATATTCTTTAGCAGTTGTATCGTTTGAGCCTGCTTCCAAAGCTCTCCCCATTTTGAGAGTTTCCTTTGTTCGAACCAAAAGAGTTTCGATGATCTTTTTCTTCTGATCATCTTCAAATTGACTTTCGGTTGATAAGGAGAAAGCGACTGTGTTAGAAAGATGAGGCGCTGTGTCGTTGAAGAGTGAGGTTGATGGGTCGATTTTGTCTGAAGCAGGATGGTTCCCGATCGGGTTCGGCAGGGTTTCACCATTCTCAAAAGTGGCGAGGTCTTTTGGATAGTCGTTTATGATATCTCTCATTGCGTTTTCCCAAGCACATGAACCAGATTTGTGAGAGGTCTTCTCTTCTTCTAGTAGATGGTGTAAGATCTCTGACGCCAACCCAAAGGAGTTACTCAAGATATAAACGTCCTCTTTGTTGACGGTATCTAACCAGATGGCGGTTGAATGCTGATACCCTCTCTCGTTGTTGGGCGTGCATTTGAAGTTGAAAAAGATTCGAGGTGGTTTCTTGACTTTCGACCCAGAGTTCGATGTTGCAGAAGGATCTTCCATGTTGGATTTTGTTGTTGGTTGTCAGAATGAGACTTAGTCACAGTAGGGTTAGAACCACAGTATCAAGTCGCTATTGGACTCCGCCTTCGGAGAAGACTTCGGGTTATTCGAGTCGACGTCTCTTCAACAAAGGAAAAATCAAGCACGTTTTTGAACATCCTGGTTAAAAAAGTTGGTTGTGAGACCGATGATTCTGTATATGTCATCGTACACTATGGATTAGGGCTGTCGCTTACTTCCAGAGGGGTTACATGTTCAAAGGAAAATCTAAGTGAAAAATCCTTCTTTGAGCGACGAAGTAGTTGCCTGTAGGCTGCACATTGGATCAGTTCAAGCATGACAGAAATGGCCTGAACAGGTACAATTATGCTACCAGACGTGATATTCGGTCTGCGTTGATTTGGTTGGTCGAATAAATTCCTTACCGTCTATTTTAGAAGACATGATCTTCAGGATAATTCAAAAACGACACATTGGCAAAAGAATGTCAGGCAAGTATGACTAAAAACTGCATGAAAACTCAAAGTTCTCCATCCACTACCCCACCTTTGGAAGGAACGATGGACGTACGTACAAATGACGCCTAACCCTATGAACAGCAAGATTAGTACAAAGGATTACCGACTGCAACTTGGGATTCACCCTTCCCCATTACCTCTCTCGCCCATCGCCACCAATCCTCTTGATCAAATTGGTAAACTGTCGACTTCTCGAGTAACTCCAAAAGTACCGCTTCCTTTTCTGAATCCTGATCAACATTTGATTGGAAAGTGAGAATATCACCAAGACTTTCCGGACGTTGAAGGACGAGTGTATCAGGGTCGATGAAACTTGAGATTCTTTTACTGGTGGTGAAGTCGAAATCTTTGTTCATTGACATACTGATTTCTTTACCCCTGAAAACATTAGCGATCTCCTCAGCAGTCGTTTGAATTATGTTCGACCAGATTTGGGAGGTTTTCTCGAGACCATCATCTCTCTTAAAAAATCTTTAACGTGGTAAAACGATACTTCAGTCGCTAGAGTGGCTGCCATACAACTGATAGATCCGAGTTCGGTATCTTTGGGCTCACAGCTGAAAGCTGCTCGAAAAACCTTTTCGTTGGTGTCGGGGTCGACAGTACATGAGCTCCAATAGCCAAGGGTGAATGGAGACGCATTTGTGTTGTCGGATGGTGGCTCTCTTTGAGAGAGGTTGTTGTTTGTATCTTCCATAGTGAGTCGTTTTAATTTAAGAAGCTGGTTGTAAACTAAAAGAAATATGCAGTAAAGCGCCGAAATTCATCTCTTACTCCAAGAAGGTCTACACACAGTACAGTGCAGTGTACTTGCAGAGTCATTTGTGGAGCCATTAGACAAAGGTGACTTTGAGCGGAAAACTATCCTTTGTACAATGTAAACCCCGTCATTTGCAGCAGCGTCATTGGTCACAATCGATTGAAGACATTTCCCGATTGCAATTTACCGAAATGTACAGTACTCGTCCAAAACATCTTTTCGAGATCATTTGATGATTTTTCCCACGCAGATGTATCTCCTTTCAAGGAGACTTCTTGTCAGAAGGAAGGCCCTTGAAAAGCCAAGTGAATACTTGCACACTCACCCCCAATTCTTCTTTCGTTCTTTCATCTGAAGATTGTCTGAACAATGTCGGAAACATCAACGCAACCAGAGTGGCAACGCCAATTCCTTCGTAGACCGTACATCAAAGGTCCTGGGGGTATCCCCCTCTCCGAAACCAGCCAAGAAGATATCCAAAAAATCCATGAAATCTCCAAAAGACTTTTCAAAGAATATCGAACACTTCAACAAGATCGCAAAGCGACTCATCTCTTCTTCACTGATGACGAGATCGACGATATGTTCCGCATAGCTACCGCACGCACACTCGATGTACTCATTCGTCAGGTTTACGCCAGTTCAGAAAACTGGGTTCCCAAAGATGGATGGACAATCATGGATGGTTATCCCTTACTCCAATCCTTTTTTCAAAGTAATTTCAACAACGAATTTGTTGAAATCAGTTCTGACCATTCAAAAGGAAATAGGTGGGATATCGTTAGAAGTGCTGGATCCGGTGAGGACAGTAAATTATCAGCTGAAGATGGTGCGAAGAGAGTTTTACAACTCATCAAGGAGTCTTCAGCTTTCATCTTTGAAAATCTAGGTTCATTCACTCTAGCAGCTGCTATGGTCAAAGAAGATCCAAGTGTCTTTTCAAGATGTAAAGCATTCATCCAAAGTGGTGATTTCGTTTTCGAACCTGAAAAACATCGAGAAAGCACTAACGTCGATTTCAATCTAAAAGCTTACAAATCGTTCAAGAATTTCGTATGAAAAACAAAATCAGGTATATGGTTAATCATAAAAGTTTTCATGGGATGGATGAATGCTCTTTGATGTCCCAATTACCAGGTTACGAAGGTGTTTTGAAACGTAAAGTCGCGACTGAAGAGATTGCCGATATCGAGAGATGTAGAACTATTGAGGGTATGGAGGAAGGTTTGTTGGGTTCAATAAAGACTTTAGCTGCTTATGAACAAATACGAGGTGAAGAGGTCGTTTCGAAAATGTTGGAAACATACAAAAAATTGGATATCGATCCTTCATCAGTCTTCCTTAGGAAATCGAAACAATCCAAAAGATTCACCGAGTCAAGTTGTAATCTCAACCAAGTTCGCATTAACGCAACGAGTTTTTCGGCCAATTCAAAATGTCCTTTAAACAATACCACTGGAGATGGAATCAATTCGATATTAGATATCGACTCTGGACCGAATTCGTTAGCTTTCGTACCGTACCTCAAAAAAGATAATGGGGAAATATGGATCGACCCGACCGAATCAGAACATCAATACATAATAACCCAAGGGCACCACGACCAACTCTTCGAATCATGGGAGAAATGTAAACACCTCCTATTGAGTGATACAGGTGAAATCCCTATATAAGATCACGATCTAGCGACAAACATCCGTTCTTGGTCTAAAGTCATGAAACATAATCTGGAGAGGATTCAGGATGTTATTGGTGATTCGCAACGGGAGTTGAATTTGGAGGTTTTGGTTCATGTTCGAGAAGCTTTGGGGGATTTGGATAGTGGAGTCGTTAGACGGGCTGTTGATTCTATTCTTGATGGAAATACGATGTCAGAATAATATACGAGGATGCTATGCATACGAAATGTGTTATGATACAGTGTTATAAATTTCATGACCGTCAATGGACATTTAAGATTTGGTTTTTACAAGACTCAAGAACTAAATACTGTACTTCGTTTTGATTTTTACAACTACCTCACAACCGTGTTCTCTACACTCTACCGCCTAACCAACTAGGCTTTTCATAAGCAGAATTAAGTTTTTCAGAAACTTGTCTAGGTTCAAGTAAAACTAGAGAAGAAAGCCATCAGAATTATAATCGGTTGATTATAGAGAGAGAAACACTCACGACTCTTCCTATATAGAGCATCAATAGATCCACTTCCCCGTTCAGTCAGTATCTTCTGTAAGAAAACTTGAACTTCGAGAATCTCAACGAAGTTGAATGGAGTTTGATATTTTTGGAAATCGATCGCGATCTTGGCTAATTTATTGTATTTGTCTTGATTGATCAATTGTAATTCTGGATCTAAGGTTGACGGTCTGGTGTTTGGATTACCATCTGATGTGAAGGTTATGCTGTATGTCTTTGTCAGTTATCTTGCCTATTTCGTGTGGGGGGTTTCACTTACTCGGTAAGAATCAGACCTAGGAATGGAAGACATGGTCCGGTGACTTCACGTAATCTACCTCGATAAGCTGCATGATTCTATACCCATGTCAATACGATGCAACAAAACACCACGGAAGTAGGAACACCTACCTTGCTATGCTCAATAACTCCACGCAGACGATCCATAATAGCACGATATTTCGTTGACAAAGCCTAACGATCAAGTCAATCATTTGTTCATAAGATCAAAAGCTAACTTACATCCCAAGTTTTCTTCAATCGCAGAATGGTACTACTGTTCAGACCAGCGAGAACAGCGAACATTGTAGAAAAGTTATTCAACATCAAACATTTCTATAAAAGTAAATAATCAGTCTCTAAAAAGCCTATCAATTAAAAGATCAAAACTCACATCAGCAACCTTGATATAAAACTTCAACAACCCAGCCCGTCTCTTCGGATCCATCTCATTCAAAATCCCATCAGCAACCCAACCAGTAACCTGATTACTCAAAGTACTCAAAGCTTTCAACTCTGGTATACTTTTTTTACCAGTCATCAATAAATCCTCTGGATTGATCGCAGCGAATAATTTAGATTCCAACAAAGTGAACTGACGGGCTAGTTCTAAAGCGTCAAAATCTGTTATGTTGATATTGAAAGATTTGTTTCGAAGATGGTTATGCAGTTTCTGGGTGATTATCGGTGTTGGTGGTAGACCGTTTGAAGTTGCTGTTATGGGTGAGAAATTGTTAGGTAGACCGTTTAATCTGAATCGATCACCTGTTGAAGTTCTCTTCATTGATTGTGAGTCTTTTCCATCAGATGATAAAACTTCTTGGCGTCTTTTAACAGCTTCCAATAATCTTGGTCCCATAGCTGGTAAAGTCGTTGACATGACTTCTTTCGCGAAAGTGTAAAGACTAGAGAGGACGATATCATCACTCTCAGATCTCCAATGAACCTCTAACCAAGCTTTCAGGAAATTATAAATCCTCAGTCTAACTGGTACGACTTTTCTTTCCACCCAAACTGATCTTTCTCGATCACTGAAGGTCAAAGCAGAGGGCGGTTGAAGATCATATCTTTTGATAACAGTCTCTAAAAGTTTCAGAGGTGTAGTGAACAATCTGAAAGTCAAAAAGAACGTTGACCAGAATAATGGATCCACGGTGGTATCGTGAGGTGTCATCTTTTCGACAATGACCTCAAGTGTACCACCTGTCAGAACACCGTCCGAGTTGTATGCGATTTCACGAGGTTCGTAATCATGAGCAACCACCAAAAATCGGATGTCGTTGTTGGTGGAAGGCATTGGTGAAGTCACACTACGACCGGTCTGAATAGGTCGAACTGGTACAGCATTAACCTTGTTCACTACCATTGTATCTGAATTGTCTTCCTCAACTTGATGACGATCGAGTATAGGCGAAGCATCACTCGAAGTATCACGAATGATAGGTTGAGGTCCACTTTGCGACAAACTGGTCGTTGATGACAGCACAGTTTCAACGGTATTACCAGAAGAATGTGAAGCGCCAGCTGAGGAAGTTGATGAAGTCGCGTAAATCGAATCACGTCGAAGTTCATCGGTTTCAGGATAATCACCAGTGAATTTATCAAGATCAGCTGAACGAGATGGAGATCTATGTTGAATTTTCTGAGGTGCTGGTGAAGTCAATGAAGATGCTCGAGAGCGAACATGTGGTGTGCCACTTTCAGATCGAGGTTTGCGAGACATTTCAACGGATTGAGACAACTGAGGAACGGAATCTGGTGAAGTGAAAGTTTGACGTAAAGGTGGTCGAGGCTGAAGAGCAATCAGTACCTAGATATCGGAATGGAACGATTGACTTACTGTGCTACCGACCGATCTCAAAGGACCATTAACAGGACGCATAGTGAGATCTTCCTCTGGAGCATCCTTGACAACTTCCTCATCATCGTCATCTTCCTGACCTTCCTCATCATTCTCATTCGGTACAACCAGACCATCATCTTGATAAAGTTTTTGAAGATGATTCAAACTGTTTGCTTTGCGATGCAAACCAGATAAAGTATGTACACCTCTGGTACCAACGACTTTATCTCTTTGACTACCGAAACCAAACTTATCACCTTTGGCTGTAACGATGGATGATCTTCGACTGTCCAAACTTGGGCGGGGAGTTTCCGATGATGCGTAATCGTTTGTTATCTCTGTTGTACAGATCTTGACTAGTCTGACACATTCGGTACCAGATCTTAGAGTTCCAGTCGCAGCTTGAAGTAAACGAGATTTCTCTGTATCAAACGATTCTTCACCATACTCCTGGAAAGGAGCGTTGGCAACAGTTTCTGATCCTTCGACTAATCTACTAGCCACTTCGTAGAGGTTATCCTTGGCAATTCGTAACGATTCAATCTCTCTAGGTCTAGCGGTTCGAATACCAGTGTTTCTTCCTACAGCTTCGACTATAGTCAACAACTCTCGTACATTGTCGATAGTCTCCCTTGTCAGTTCGATCAGATAGGCGTGTGATGAAGGATGAGAACCGATACTGTGAGAGTGAATATGACCAATAAAAGCAGCAATAACTGATAGAAGAGCGTCTTCCGCCACAGAAATCGATTCGGACAATTGAACGGTTGTTCCCAAATGACGAGAATCCATTGGATCGAGTGTATCAGTCATAGGAGTTGACAGATTTTGATCATCAGATTCTGTCGTATATGGATCAGTAGCTGAAGAAGCCATTGAAGAGAAAGATGAACCATCTGGACCACCGTTGTTTCTATAATTGATAGATCTTGCCGAGACAGGTGATGATCGTCCAGATCCACCTGATGATGGGAAAGTAGCCGAAATAGGTGTACCACTATGAGAAGGAGATCTTGTCCGGGTTGAACTAGCCGTGGGTAAAGGTGGGGGAGGACTTGAAGCACGACGTCGAGCAGCTCGTAAATCACCGATACTGGCTGCTTTCATACGGAAAGCTTCTTGCATTCTAGAATTGGTCGCTGTGGTTTTGATTTTCAATTTTTGTGCTGTTTTCTTGTCGAAGGCTGTGGGTGGTGCTGAATCAGGTGTCGGTACATTGCTTTCTTCTGGAGTAGGTTCGACTGGTGTGACGTGAACCCCACAATCATTGGCAAGATGTAAAAACTTTTTCACACTGCTGAAAACTCCTCTAGCAGCCTTTGCTAAAGCTTCAAGTTCCTTGGCTTCCTCTGGATCAGGTTTTTCACCGGTATAAGGACCTTCAGTAGCTCCACTAGCTGATCGCGCACAAGCGACTAGACGAGATAATTCGACCAAAACTACTTTTCTTTCCTTTGCTAATATCGGCCAACTAACCAACGTGGACGACTCCTTACTGAGACAATCGGTTTGACTGAGCGCTGATCTAATTGCTGATATAACACAAGCGGTTGAAGGTTGGATGTGCGGTTTGCGATTTGAATGGATAGCTGATTCAAGAAGTGACAGCGATTGAACGATCGGATGAAGGAGGGCTTGGATAGGCTCCGATAACCCTGTTGGAGTAGAATGATTTTTGCTCGGTGAGGGATGATACGAATGTGACTGATGTCGTGATTGAGAGTGAGAAACTGAGGTGGACGTCGATGCCCTTGAATGGTGCGATGCGACAGAATTTTGACGATGGTGACTAACATCCTGGGCTGAAGTTGGACTTGTTGTGGAAGCAACGGAGCTACCTCTTTGATGTGAAGTCTACATTTGGTCAGCTTCTATTGCACAGAAACCAACTTTCTGAACTCACCTCGACACCCATTTCTCTAACATAATTACTAGGGAACCAGCCACGTCTGGGACCAGTCCTTTCATTACTGACACCACCAATTTCATTGGCGCTACCGCTGATCTCCCCATCCCACCAACCACTGGCGTCTCTCGTATGAACGCGGATCACATCACCAGCTTCAAAGGAAAGATAGGTTCCTGGATCACTTGACGCCGTGGAAGCTAACAAGGAATAATGAAAATCATGGATAGCTTGAACATGAATTGAAGGCGGTGGAGGTAGAGGTAGAGATTGATTCGTAGAGATTGAAGATCGTGATAGATGATTTGTATGTTTAGGTCTAGAAGAAGTGTATTGAGTTTTTGAAATTTGATCAGGAGAGATCGGGGTTGGAGGTCCTTGTTGATTTGATAGGACGTACGGATTTGAATAGGTTGATGGACCTGCTAACATTGTTTGATTTTGTATCATTTTTGATAGTGTAGGATAAGATGACAATGGCACGAAAAACCAGAACAGAACGACGAAAAGTCAATGACTCGTTAATGAATATTTGTCCACATGAGATTGATTAAGAAGGTGATAGTGTAGAGATCGATATAGTTCAAGAAAGGTTCCTGAAGGTTAAGATTAATAGGATGACAGACTAACTAAGACCTGTTCCTTGTAGTCACACGGTGTTTATAGTGATGGTTGTGAAGGTGAACGAAACGACTGAAATCTACGGTGGTCGCAGTCGTAAAGCTGGAAGCTGATGATATCACTTTATCAGTAAAAGGATTCCTTTTGTCAAATTTTTAATTATCGAAGATAGATTTCTCCACATGGTAGATAATATCTAGTTACTGGAAGGGGGATCTTTGGATAGAGTAGCACGAGAAATTCAATGACTAATCCAAAGGTTCCGAGACTGAGATAGATCCCAACTACGCCTGGTTGAATCACCCCACTTTGCTTCAAGGAAGCTTGGAGGAAAGGGGTGGTCGTCACTGGGAGACATTTGGGGGGATACATGCTTGCGATTTTGAGATCTGGAAGAGATTGACTTACGTAGATCTGGAGATGAAGATGGTGTTGAGTGAGCGAATGCAATGATGAGATGAAGCTGTGAAGGTGTGAGCTATGACCGTGTTTATTGTTTTATTGTTTATTTTTGGTGTTGGTGTTGAAGTCGATGTTGATGTCGAAGGAAGTATTAATTGGATTGAGATTATTGAATAGAATGGGGATATAAAAGTACTTTGAGTTAAGTATAGGTCAAAGCTTGTTAGGTTAAGTTAGGTTAAAAAAGAAATGAGAACAAGAAGCAACAAGAAAGTAAAAGCAAGAACCCTGCCCCTGCCTGGTTAAGAACAAAGCGCGTCGATTGTAGGTGGTTATAACACGTCCATTGGTGGACTCGACGTAAATAAGCTTGTTCTTCTCCCTGCTTATTCAATTCAATCAATCCATTCTTACTCTCTACACTCTACATTCCCATCCATCCTCTTCCTCTTCATCCTTCTCATCCATTGCACTTATCCCTCTTAATTCCCACTCAAAAAATTAAACTCAACTCAGTAAACAATAATTCTTATTTCCCTTAGTTCCCATTTCTTTTCAGTCTAAACCAACTTTAAAACAATGTCGATCAACGGGTACCTTCCTTCTTCTTTTTAGTGCATGTAGCTTCTATGTTGTAGTTGGTACATAGCTGGGTTATCACTTTACAAGCTGGTTTACTCTTAAGTTTACTTTACAGAGCCAGAGCACAAGAACGCAGGTCCGTGCAAAAACCAGTGATTTCAATCCCCGTTCTTCTTTCGTTGTCTAGCCTATATCTAGCCTATGATCAAGCACTACGTGAGTTTGTAACGAAACAAATCCTAGAGAGCGCAGCAGGTTAAAGACCGATGATGATAATGTTATACCTTGTCGCCCTTAAGATATTCGAGAACCATCAATCATCATTTGATTGGATTCAAATCTACCCACCTCAATCGTGGGCATATCGTTCACAATTCTACTCTTTCCAATTCCCCTATGCTCAAACCCTTGAAGAGGTAATCATAAATAGAAACCCAACCACCGAAAGACCGTATACGAGTGTTCAAACGATATATCCACATCGATGTCAAACCCAAAAACAAAGTAAAAGCAATCGTCACTATCGTCCATAAGTCCAACCCAACTAATGTCACAAAACCCTCAAAGAAACGTACAAAGAATCCTTCGTCTCAGATCACCTCTATCGATCTTCAACCCACTCTTCATACTCCTAACTACATCACCTCCTATTGATAGTTTAGCATTTCTCCGTTCTTCCTTTTGGAGTTTTGATGATGATTTCTTTTTTAGATGGGGTGATCTTTTCGTTGTTTTTATGATTTGGGGCGGGGGTTCCATTCGTGATCTATCTATTAACTCTGTAATAAGATGATATGAGTGAAAGAGAGATATGCAAAAGCTTACCAGCCAACAACTTGTCACAGAAGTGAAAAGTCGTGACGTCACGACTTTAAGGAGTTGTTTCTCGAAGGTAGGAATGATGTTATCTCTTGTCACCTTTCAATCATTCTTATTTATTTATCACTTTGAACAATTGCATTGACAGTGTTGAGAGTACCATCCATCCCATTTCCCAATCAAGGATGTCTTCCGATCTCCTCAAACAATGGTTACAAAACGTATTGAAACCGTATCCCTCGCGTGACATACTTCTCACCGAAGTTCTCGACATCCTCTCCAACAGACGAACTCTGTCCGTAAAGACCGATGCGTTCAGTAAGTGTTTTTAGCAAAATCAAGGCCTAGCTGTAATTATGCTAACAACCACACCACAGCCTTTGATTCAGGTCAAACAGCACTCCTCCTCCTTCTACATGGGACCTTACCAATAACCTTTCGTGGTTCAACTTATCATATCCCAGTCCATGTTTGGATACCACTTGAATATCCCCGATCTCCACCTATGGCTTTTGTAGTCCCAACCAAAGAAATGGGCGTAAGGAAAGGACGAGAAGTTGAACCTGGGGGAAGAGTTCGTGAAGAGGTTGTAACGAGTTGGTGGAATGCTTGGCAAGTGCGTCAAGAGCTACTGATCAATCGACGAATTCGTTCTAATTTACTTTCTATTTTAGACCAAAACGATAGAAAGTTTATTGAGACAACTTGTGGTTGTTTTTTCTGAATCTCCTCCCGTCTATGCTCGTCCACCTGAAACATCAACTGCTGGTCCTTCTTCACCTTCCAGTCCACAAGCTGCTCGTGTTGGAAGTCCGCAATCTACTTCGATTAGACAAATGGTATCACCAGTTACCAACGGACCTGTAGGTTTTCAAGTCAAATAATAACGAGAGATAATATTGATAACTGGCTACAGGCTCAACCTCCTCCTCCACCAAGACCCTCTTTTATTCCTCAACAAGCTCAGGAAGTGGGTAGTCGTTAAAGGAACAAGCTGACCAGAAGAATCTACCACAGTATAGATCAGCTCCTACTCCTCCCCCTAATCATCCAACTCCAGGTTATCAATCACCTCAACGTCAATCATCTGGTCAATACCCTCAACAACCAGGATTACCTTTACATTCTCAATCACCTCCTTTACCTGATAGACCGCAAATTCCACTTCGACAAGTATCGCAGCCGATCCCTGCCAATCAAATTCATGCTCAACAACCAATGACGCCGCCAAGACCGATTCTTCCTCAAGCCCAATATCAGAACCCAGGTCAAGTATATGATCCTAGATATCACAGTCTTCCGGTCCCCCTACCTGGAACATATCAAGGTCAAGCTCAACCACCACAACAACAGCAGCAGTCACAATCACAATCACAACCATATCCTCAGTATCAACAACCACCTCAGCAGGTAATACCATCTCAACCCCAATTCAACCAATACGCAACAACGTCACCTCCACCAATACAACAATCTCAACCGCCAGTCCAGCCCAAACCTCCCCTCCAACCAATCCAACGTCAACCAGTTCCCGATCTCCTCTCCTCCCCAGAGAACAATACAATATCCCTTCCAAACCAGCCAGACCCAAATGCACCACCTCCAATCCCACCCTCAAAACCCCCACCCCCGTCTCTCTTGCATCTCCATTCCCTCCTCCTACCCCATCTAACATCATCTCTCCCACCAATCCTACATTCCCTCCAACAAACCCATACTCATTTATTGGAACGACGAGAGGATTTGTTATCAGGTGAACCGGCTATCAGAGATGAGATGGCTCGTTTGGAAGCTGTTAAGAAAGTTTGTGATTCTGTTGGGAAACGATTAGGTGATTCTGTGCATAGTGTTGAAGAGCGGGTGACGGAATTGGAAGGAAGAGGTGAAGTTAGTGTTGATGAGGTAGTCTGTGGAATCTCAATCGTGCATAATCAGTATGTCGAATATCCTGATTCTTTCAAATTTGTCACTGATCTCGTCCTAGACTCATAGATTTAGTAGCTGAAGATAACGCTATTGAAGATACGATCTATCATTTAACGAGAGCTTTGGACGCTGAACGAATTGATTTGGATAGGTTTTTGAAAGTCAGTTGCTGTCATTGCTTCCTTATCAGGGCGACTTAACTGACCTCTTTATAGTCTATACGAACACTGGCTAGGGAACAGTATATGAAGAGAGCACTTATAGAACGTATACTACAAGGTATGGGACAGACCCAGGGATGGTAATGAAACAGGGAATAAAGTCTAACGCCGCAAATCTCCGTGTGATTTGGGGTGTATTTAGAACTTCTAGACTGTGGCGTTAAGTTGTACATACTGTACAGAAGTACATGCAATCCAGTAACATTATAAACAGGTTCAATCTTTAAGATTACTATGAGCAATAAGACCAGCTAATCATCCAAGTCAATCACCCCGCCCCCAACAAAAAGCTTGGAAGGAACCCACGATAAACATAACGCTGATTAGCAGCAGTGGTAATCAGTACACCCTCGTTCTTCTGATTCTGAAGGTTGTTAGCTTTATCCCATGGATTCTCGGGTTTCGCTTTGGGAGTATCTTTCGGTGGGAGATTAAAGAATTTCTTGGTTATGTACCATAAGATCAACTTTCTGTTGTGTTAGCTTGTACATATGGGTTGGAGGTGGGACTACTTACTAAACCGGCTAGAACACCTAGGATAGCTCCTACTATCACACCTGGAATTTTGGTTATTCACAGATGTTGGTGGGTTACTTACCTGCATTCGGAGATCCAGTGTTCGAAGATACGTTGGATATGATATTCCCATTCCCGTTCCCACCCCCCGTCCCAGTCACAGTCCCATTCCCGGTGGTAGTAGTATTAGCACCAACACCACTACAAGATCCGCAAATAGGGACAGAAACATTCGAAGTCGTAGTTGAACTGTTATTGGTATTCACCCAAGTTTGGTTAGACATCTGTATTTTTTTTATGGGATCACCAAGAACATATCATGTTATTCATCACCTGTACTCTAGTTTATTGGTTCAGTAGTTATTTTGATCCATTGTTGACTTGAACTCCTTATCAAAGAAAGGAGATATCTTAACAACAACACAAAGGACCGTACTCGTACAATGTTGAGAATTCCAGATCAATCTGAGCGAAACGTAGGGTTGTAATTCCACATAATCATGCATCCATCACCTAAACCCCAGGAGAAGCATCCTCATGTCTAGCATGTACCAAAACCTCTTTAATCAATCTAACAAAACTATCCACACCACCCTGATCCTTGATAGAACCAGAATGAACCTGTTCATCAACACACCCCTCGATAAGATTCCAATGTTCCTTTTCGTCTTTATGTTTATCTAACCATAGGACGTATTCGTTCTCTGACCAAGAATGGTATTGATGTGGAAGTTTTAAGGGTGAGAGGACGATTAGGTGATGTAAGACTATTAGAGGTGGGAGATGGACTGTTTCGACTGGGTTGACTATTGATTGTAGGGTTGCGAAGAGGATCGTCCTGTGATTGTGCAGATTTCAGTATCAACATTTTACAAGAAAACAATTTTGTGACTCACCTGAAAGTCCTTAACGCTAGATAATCATCACCAATCTTTTCCAACCTCATTCCACCCTTCGCACCCTGAACTTGTCCAGTAGTCAAAAAGCTACCCAAAGCAAATTCAAGTTCCGTCATATCACCAATCAACTTTAATTTCCCAGATTCACCAAGTGGATTCGCGATTGAAGCGTGAATCAAAAAATTGTTGATAATTGATCGACAAAGGTTTAACACCCTACGAGCACAATCAGCTAACGTCGTTGTAAAGTGTTTAAGCTTACCATTCACGTCCCATCTCGCCTATTGACATTCTACCGATTATCTCATTCCTCACGAATCCAAGTTTGACAACTAGATCTTGCATGTAAGGACTACCTCCTGATCCCATTGACATTGGATCCATTGGTTTACCGAAATCGACTTTATGTATTCTACTGATGGTAGAAAGGAATTCTCGTCGCAGAACTACGTCCAAAGCGTCGGTAATCCTCTTGTATGTGGTCACAGTGGCCTAGACATGTCAGCAAAAACGCCCTCAGTGTATAAGATAGGGACATACATCTATAGAGGGTTTCAAGATTTCCCAGACTTTTCCAGCAAATTCTTGTTCTACCGAAAGCAAGTTCAATGAACAATGATACAAACAACTGATAAGTTGAGCATTGATATTCTGCGCTGGCGTAGCGCTAGGTCCAATCAACGAAGTTGCAGTGAAGTCCTTAACCAGCTTTGGATGTCCATAAGCTCCCTTCAGGATCATTTTCAGCGGACTCACCATCCCATCTATCCTAGCCACGAATCCATCCAACACTTTCACAGCGTTCCTCGCAACAGTTCTAACCAACAGCGGATCAAATCTAGCGGAATCAAGTTCGTTCGTGATAGTTCTAGCGATACTGACACCCTCAGCTGCGGAGGGCGGATTCCCACGAGCTGAAAGATATTGTGAGAGAGCTGACGAGACTGCGTCGTTCATTCGAGTTGTTGAACGTGAAAGATAGAGGGTTTCGAAGGTTGACACGGATCTTAAGACCAGAACTGCTTCGGGACTGAACTGATCAGCAGGAGACTGGATTGTAGACTCACCTTTGATGTTCTCTCGTATAGACTGTATCTGTATGGACGGCAATTTTGGAAAAGAATTCGTGGAATAATCTTAGAAGTCTGGGATAGCCGGTACTTAAAGCTTGTTGAAGCCATGCGGAAGCTAGAAGGAGTGTAGGTGAGTCAAGGTCTACAGTTTGACAATGGGTACCTACATCTAGCAGCATCTTTTGTTTGTGCCTCGAAAGCTTTCGCCAGAGTTGTCCAAAACGTGAAACTAGGCTTCTCTTCAAGAGTCTATACGGGCCAAGGTGTCAGACAGATCAAATTAAAGAATAACGGAGACATCTCACCTTCATAACCTCTTCAAGGAATTCCACCTGGGTTACAGCGTCACGTTTCATTTTCAACACCTTCTCAAGTGTATACACCTATCCTCAAGTCAACATCCAGCATCTCACCGAAACTCAACTCACCTTAATGCAACAATTCGCAATATCCTCAACGACCCTCTCAAGTCTCATCCAAAGTACGTTAACCCATTGTTGATTCGTTGCCGAGGTAGGCTCAGTAGGTGGTCGAGCTCGAGTATTGAATTTGATAGCTGATGTAGATTCTTTTTCTACAAATGATTTAGTCTCATAGCTGTCAAAACAAAGAGTCAATGGACTTACCTTTGCCAGCTACCTCTCTTCCTATTGCTGCTGAATCGAAAGCCCGTTGTATACGCAGAGCGACGGCGTCGTTCAAATCTGCCAAAAGATTTGAGACTAGATCAGGTAGAAGACGTAGATTGTGAGCTGTTTGAAGAGATGAAGATAATAGGGGTTGGTTCTGGTAGATGATGGTGGTTAACGACAAATCACTTTTAATACGACATACCAAATCCGCTAGACCTGTCACTACCATACTTTCCATTTCTTGGATAATGCTATCTCTGGCTTTATCAACCACTGGAGCGTAAATCTTTACAAAATCCAATGACTGTAATGGCAGGGGTGCGACTTCGGTTGATCCTTCCTCAGACACTGGTGCAGGTTTGAGTAATGCGTCTATACTCCGAGTTAGCTTGACATCACGCTGAACCGTGTAGATTATAGAGTCCTCACCGAGTTCAGCAACAGATAAAGCAGCTTTCGCCATCTCTCTCTCCCTTTCCCCCTCTTTACCATCTTTACTCTTTTTATCAGCTTCACCACATTCTTTAACACGTTTCATCTGACCCTCCAATCTTCTAGCTACCAACACGAATCTAGCGGCTCGACGTGTTAGATCACTTGCTTGAGCTAACAGGTTCAATCTTTTAACTAAGATTGATAGTTGTTCGTGCGGTGTATGGATTTTGTTGTGTAATCTATCTAATGAGATCGAGAGGGAGTTTAGAGATGTTCGTATTGGGTTTAGATGGGTTGAAAGGGAGAGTGAGGTCGTTAAATGTTCCAGTAGTAATGGGTAGGATGTTGTAATCTAATTGTTCTGAGTTAGCTACCATTGACTCATTCTTTCTTTGGAATAGACTCACCTCCTGCCGCAGTTGTCTAGTTACATCCTCCTATGAACAATCAGTACAGCAAAACATCAAGAGTACGATGTAACCCACAATTCCGAAATTCAATTTAGCAATCTCCGTCCCCATATCACCTTTCCCCTCACCGCCATTCCTCTTCTCGGTCTTCTCAGAACCAGCCTTCTCATCAATCACTTCATCGGGTCTATAGATCTTCCCTTGTAGCACTGCATTAGCGTAATCGTGAACATCGAATTTATCTGATAGGAACGGTTTATGATCTGGGGAGCTGTTAGCTGTTTGTTAACTTGGTTTTCGCTTACCTATGAAAGTCTCTGACATGTTTAGTGCTGAGAGGGATATCACCTCTTCTCCAGACTATCTGTGACTGTCTACTCCCTCTTTATCTGTCTTTATGAGATATTTACGAATTTAATATGGTTGATTGAACGAGAACACGTCGAGACTCAAGACTCCATTTCGATGTTTAAGGCACGGTTATAAGATGGTAATAGTGGTCAAATTTCAAAAATTCAAATCTTCAACATCTCCTCAAGAATATCATACAAAAGTCATAAACAATGGGTAGACCCACAGCCCCAACAACAGAATATACACCGAAAACTCTACCTCAAGATCAACATATAGTGAGATTAGGTGCACCTCAAGGATCCAACGCTTTCCTATCGGTTGATTGCCAAAATTTTGAGAGATTAGTGGAAATGCCTTCTAGGTTACGGAGGGTGATTCATGCCAGTAGAGGTGGGTATTTTCTTTATCTTAATCAATGCAGAGGGACTGATTTGGTTTGGTTTGGTTTAGGATGTTATGCTATCATCAAAGAATTCCCACCTGATCCTAAAGATTCTAAGGACGAATCTAGATTAATTGGTGAAATCATTTGTATCGTTTTACCGCAGGAGATTAAGAAATGGAAGAAATCAGGTGAATGGTACGTGGACTCTAAACTTAAATATGTGGATATGATCCTGACGAACCTACTAGGCCTGAAGAATTTAATGATGAACCTACGACGAAAATCGATGATGAGTTAGATGAAAGGAGTGATGCTGGATCTGGATCTGATTTCGATTTACCGTCTAATCCGAATAGGAGGAAGCTGAGGGTTAGGGTTAGTGATTCAGAGAGCGAATCTGACGATGAGGAGGAGGAAGATGAGAATGAATAGACCTTACTTCAGAGATAGAAGCATATGAATGTATGTAAATCATAATGTATCAAAACCATGCAAATGCATTAATCAACTACCATACCATCAATACCCTCCCCAACAAGACTTTCAGTCCTAACCCTCCATTCCCCCAATTTACTCTGACACTGTCGTAGGTATTCCAATAGCACAGGTAAATTCTCCGGTGTAAGAGCAACAACTCCAAGATCATCATCAACATCCTCCAACCTCTGGATATCATCTTCCCCATCGAAATTCATTCCTCCATCAGGTCGTCCAATACCTAATCCGAGCATTCGGGATTTCTTCATTGGTCTCACGGTTTTACCGTTATCGAAATTGATGGATTTAGGATGGGTGTTCAAGAAGTCGTTGATTGAGACTAGATCACCTTCGGAGCCTGATGCAGAGACTGACACTGAGGTTGAGGCCGAGGTTGAGGTCGAAGTGGAGGTTTTCGATTCCAACGCTAAAGCTCTAGCTCTGGCTGCTTGAATCCTTTTCGGTGATTTGTTGAGTGGAAGGATGATTTTGTCAGGTACCTCACTGGACAACGATTGAGTCGATGACGAAGGTGTAGCATCAGTCACGGAAGATGTTGATTGATTTTTAGATTTCTTAGTCTTTCTTCTACTAGACACCCGTCTAAGTAAACCTGCACCAATCTTTTCCGGCAAATCGATCTCTTCATTTCCAACCGAATCCCTAATCGAGTAAGAAGACCTAGGTAACCCATCAACAGATTGATTCTCAAACAATTTGGAATCACTGGATAATCTCCCATCCTCTGATTTCCTCTTGTTGATGGGAACAGGAGAAGTATTAGCAGTGGACGGTGTTGACGAGATCAAATCAGACCAATTCCCAGAAGACGTTCTAAAGATATTCCTGATGCTTGGTCGTTTATTCTGATTAGCGCTCTTAGGAGTTGGCGTAGGCGATTCAATCGTTGTCGTACGGACAGGTGAGATGGATTGTCGACTTTGCGTTTTAGTTGACAAGAGTGAAAAAGATCTAGTAGTTGGGAAACCAGTTTCAGAATGTTTCGAATAAGTCGGTGAAACTGGAGAAAGAGGGTTTTGTACAATCTGATCAGTCGGAGCGGAAATCGTACGTGACGGCATCGGTCTGATGACAGTTGCAACGATCGGTTTGGAAGGTGTAGGATTTTTCAAACTCTTCAAGAAATCTTTCAAACCAGCTAAACCAGCTTTCGAGCCTCTCCTCTTGAATTTCATGTTGTTTTGATTCGCCATGAGATTCGCAGTTGACGGTGATGGGAAGGAATCACTTGGTATTATATAGGTCGAATCAACTGGACTGGGGAGTGAGATGCCTTCAGGAGAAAATTGGGTGGTGGAATGGGTGGTAGTAGATGATTGTCGTATTGTTGGTGTTCCTTGGAATGGAGTTGATAAATTAGCGGAGGAAGCGAAACGATTATGAGTGAAAGCTGGTGATGAAGAAGTGGGTTGTGAACCGTCATTCCCAACGGACCTCAAATTCCCATATGTGGTAGGCGGACTTGTGAGCATGTTTCTCAAAACCTCCAATTGTCTCTTCGACAGATCCTGACGTCCAGTCGAAGCTCTCCATTGCCCAACCCGATTAGGAATTGGAGAACTATTCACTCTCTCATCGGTAGAATTCCGATTTTGAGATTCATCATAGCCATTAATTGGATCAGACGAAATTCGAGTTGCCGCCATCAACTTCAATACCTCCGAGGCAACTTCAGCGTCTTCATTCGCCATTGTTATTCTTCTATTACGAATGGGTGATGGTGGTTTCGAATTTGTATTCGTGTCCACACCTGTTGATCCAACTTCTATGAGCACCGTGGCCATCTCCCACCATTGACTGTACTCTTTCTCAAGAGCGTCTAGAGATAATCGATCAGTTTCTGAACCTTGCAACAAGATCTTATCTGTGAGATCCGAATGCTGATTCAAAAGTTCTTTCAAAGCTGCGAGAGAAAAATTTAAAAGTCAGCACAATCAGTCGTGCGAACATAAAATCTAAGATACCCACACTGCACACCGCCAGCAAACATCTTGACAGCTCCGATACCTTGTTTCAACTCCTTCTGTTTCTCAAGAACGTTTCTGGGAACCACGAAATCATTCCAACTTTTTCTTCTCCTATCCTTCTCAGCTTTCCTAGCATCACTAGCAGCAGTAGAAACCACATCATTCTCAAAGATTGGTTTAACGATCAAGTTATCTAGAGATTCAGGAACAGGTTGGAAAGTGGAATTAGGCGCTGAAAGCGAGGTACCTCTTTCATCTCTCTTTTCAACTCCATCTTCTAGTTGACTTTGATCAGGTTTTGATGGACTTGCAATAACGGTTTCTAGAGTTTGTTCGACCTTCGTCCGCGTACTTCCACCACTCGAGTTTGACGATGTGGTACCGAATTTCCAACCACCTGATAATTTTCGACCATGTTTTTTAGATAATGAACCGAGTCTACGGAGTGTTGAGGAAGTCGAAGCCTTTATTCCATGATCTTTATTTTCATTATTGGTTTCTTTTTCGATGATGGTCTCAGATTCCGTAAATCTATGCACCACAACATCAGACTCTCTTCGATGAATGACCGGTCTACCTCCCATTGATAACCCGTTCCATCCTGTGGCTCTTTGAGCCGGTAGAGCAGATACTGGACGAATTTTCTTTCTACGTTTTGGAGTTCCATCTTTCTCAGTCTCGGTTTCAGTGTCGCTTCCATTATTTCTGGATGTGATGATTGGGAAGGATGCAGAACTGGGTAAAGGTGGCGTAGATCCTGTACCGGGATATAATTCGGAAATGAATCGTCCATTAGATGGATGATATGGTGATCCAGGTGTTGGCGATGGTAGGTGGAAACCTTTTGAAAACGAATGTGAACTGGGTAAAGCAGGTTGGTTTTCAGTTTGGGAGATTACAGGCGAAGGGATTGGGATGGATGAATTGACAGGCGACCGTGGTGCAAAAGGATACGATGATGGAGGCGGTGAAATGGGTGAATTCTTAGATAGGTTGCTTGATGACCTTCGAAGAATTGAATTTAGAATTGCACTTGCTCTAGGCTGTGACGTTGATGAAGTTCCTGATATCTCTGAAGCACTAGATGTTGTCGTTGAAGTTGAAGCTGCGCTGGCAGAACGAAAATTGGGCGGTAAGGGGGGCACAGGTGATGAATTTGTGAACAATACTTCACCTACGCCAACGGAAGAACTTCGTTGACGACGAATTTCGTTTCCTGTATCAAGTAATCAGTATTGTTCTACCGATCTTGACGATACTTACCTTGATAGGTGCCTTGTGCTCCAGACAATCTTTTCCATAATCCAGGTTTCTTCCTTCCCTCATCCAGACTTTCACGACTAGGGGAAAAGGGTATACCCGAAACTCTGATATCCCCCTTCGACGACGCTCTAGAACGACTTTTCGATCTACTTTTACTTCTGACAACACCAGTAGGAAGTGATGGAGGTGGCATTTGTTCACCTGACTTTGATCTTGGGAGTGGAGGTTGAGTCGGGGAAAAGGTTTGATCCAATGGGGGTGAGTTATAATTGTCTATTGACGATAGAGACGAATTTGATTCATTCCATTTGGGATTGATGTTGGAAGGTAATTGAACAAACGAAGTCGAGGGATGCCTTTTCACTAATTTCTTACGAGTGACTGGGACTGATGGACCAGCTTTAGAACTTTCCCCTTGTAAATCTCGGTTGGTCTGTGAGAAAATGAAATCTGATGGAGAGTCGAGTAATGGATGATGTGAAGCACCAGCAGATGATTTCGCTGTATTGGGAGTTTTGGGATGTCGAGGTGGAGACTGCGGTAGAAAAGATGAAGACGGTGAAGGAGACATCCTAGGGGGTGATATAGGATTTCTGCTAACATTGATAGGAGGTGGTATATTAGATCTTTTCGGTAAAGAAATACTCTTTTGTGGAGGTGAATCATCCCAAGATTCAATAAAACTTTCAACAGGACTTCCTTTACCTTTAGTCACAGTTACACTCTCGTTATGATAACTTGATTTCCTGCTGGGTACCGAACTTTTTGATTGGTTACTGGAATTCGAATTTGCATTTCCGAATTTTGGAATGGAGAATTCAAAATCGTCATCCCAGTTCTCAGCTTTTCGACTGCTAGGTCGAGATGTTGATTTTGAAGTTGATTTTCGATGATTAGAGGTCGAGGCTGAAGAATTGTTGGTCGTGGATGAGAATTCTGTCATTTTCTGAATGGAAATTAAAGAAGTGATGGTTGTGTTTCAAGGTCCTTTGAACCAATTGAGTTCATTACAAGCGACTTGATGGGTGTATTGAATGCTTTAGAAGTGTGTATGGTGACTCCTTTTGGGTATATGCAAGAGATAGATATAAGTGAATGTATAGGTAGATCTGAAAGAATGAATGTCTATCTGCTGTTGCTATTGCTGTTGCTGCAACAACGCACCTTCCTCTGAAACGCGACTGATATCTCAGGCACGGTTATATATCTTAATGACGTGTATTAATTATATTATTTTGCCTCCCATAATAATTTTGAACATCAACGTTGAAATAAAAGTTAGCATTCAACATCCATTCAAAATGGATAAACCTCATAAACCTCACGTAAAAGCTTCAGCTGGTGCAAAGCTAGCCAAGAAGGATGCTGCAGCTGGTATCGATCGATCAGGTGGCAAAGGTTATAACCCTAAGGCAAGTACCATATTTGTCTATCCTTCTAACCCCTTTTAGGCCTTCACCTCGTCTTCATTCAGATCAGCCAACTTGGCAGCCAGAAGAACAGCTGAAAAGGATCAACAACGTCTTCATGTTCCTCTCGTCAATAGAAATCCTGAAGAACGGAAGGTTACGGGTGAAAAGGGTAAAGGAATGGCTGAAGGTAGATTACCACCACCTCCCATCGTCGTTGGTATAGTCGGTCCACCAGGTGTAGGCAAGACAACGTTAATCAGATCGTTGGTCAAAAGATATTCCAAACATTCATTAAATCATCCTCTTGGTCCTATCACTGTTGTTCACGGTAAAACTAGACGTATCACTTTCATCGAATGTGGTAATGATCTGAATAGTATGGTTGATCTTGGAAAAGTTGTCGATCTGGTTCTGTTGATGATTGATGGAAGTTTTGGGTTCGAAATGGTAGGTCAAACTTTTGTTTATTTTAATCAGCAGATTGCTCATTGTCTTACTAGGAAACCTTTGAATTCCTCAATATCCTTCAAGCTCACGGTTTCCCCAAAGTCATCGGTCTTCTCACCCACCTCGACCTTATCCACAAACCAGCCGCATTGACAGCAACCAAGAAACGACTAAAGCATAGATTCTGGACTGAGATATATCAAGGTGCCAAATTGTTTTCTTTATCTGGAGTGATCAACGGAAGATATCCCGATGCAGAAATCAACCTACTCTCAAGATTCATCAGTGTCATCAAATTCAGACCATTAGTTTTCCGTAATCAACATCCTTATTTACTGGCGGATCGATTACAAGATCTAACACCTCGTGAGAAGATTCGTGAAAATCCAAAAATCGATCGTACAATAACTTTATACGGTTATCTACGTGGTCCAAATTTACCTGCTAGAAACGCAAAAATTCATATCCCAGGTGCAGGCGATTTAGAAGTCAAAGAAGTTGAACGTCTGGCGGATCCCTGTCCTTTACCAACTTTGGAATCTGAGAGACGAAGAAAGATGGGTGAAAAAGCTAAACTCATTCATGCTCCTATGAGTGACGTTGGTGGAGTCATGTATGACAAGGACGCTGTTTACATCAATGTTCCTGGAAGTTTCTCCAGAGGTGGTGATGGTGAGTTTTGGAATCAAGAACTTTGCTAATGTGCAGCACCTCAAGGTGAAGGTGAGAAGATGGTCATGGATTTGCAAGACGCAACAAAGACTTTTGCCGATGGTATTCAAAATTCCCAGATCCGTTTGTTTGGTTCATCGTCGGCCCCACTGGAAGTCAGTAAGGAGCGTGTGAGGAGACGAGCAGAGCCTAGATCGGGAGGTCCAATACTTGGTAGCGCGGACGATGAAGATGATGAAGACGATGATGAAGACAAGGATGGATTTGATGAAGAGGATGAGAATGATTTTGAAGATGGAGGTCTTGACGAATCGGAGGACGAACAAGATGGAGATATCGCTTATGCAGAGTCGGATTCGGAGAATGATCTATCCCAAGCGACTGGGTTCCAACAAGATGGTCGTCGTATTGATCTGGACGATGATGATGATTATGATGACGAGGACTTGGTTGAGGAGGATGATGACGACGATGTCCCACAATGGAAGAAAAATCTATCGACAAGAGCAGCGTCTGGTTTCGCCGAACGGATGGGCAGGAAACGGGATCTCATGGCAATGATCTATGGCGACGAACTTTCACCAGAAGAAATCGCCGCTGGTAAAACTCGCCCTTCGTCTGCCGATGCAGAATCTTCTCGTATGGGAAATGACGGTTTCGTTCGGGTTGATACAGACGACAACGCCGGTGATGAAGGTGATCAAGTCAAGACCTCATTTGATCCTGAGAAGTTAGCTGAGAAATGGTCTGACGAGAGTATGCTCGATTCCATTCGACACATGTTCATCTCGGGTCCAATAGGTGGAGAAGATGGTGAACCATATGAAGATGAAGCAGGAGAATTTGAAGACATTGAAGATGGTGATCAGAACGACGAAGGTGATGATGGTGTACCTTATGTTGGTGTCAAACCATCAGCTCAAGATCACGAAGCAGCTCGAGCGACAGCCTTGGCTAAAAAGAAGGAAGCTTTGAAAACGAAATTCGATGAACAATACGATGACTCAGATAACGAGGAAGGTGGTAAAATGGATTTCTACGATCAAAAAAAAGCTGAATTCTCACGTCAACGTCAAACGAATGAAGACGAATTCGATGGTTTCGACAACGAGACCCGAGCTCAAATCGAAGGTTACAGAGCTGGATCGTATGTTCGTTTAGAGATTGAAAACGTTCCATGTGAGATGGTTGAACATTTCGATCCATCTTTCCCAATAATCGTTGGAGGACTTTTAGCAGCGGAAGAGAGATTCGGTTATATCACAGTTCGGATCAAGAGACATCGATGGCATGCTCGAACGCTTAAAACCAACAACCCGTTGATTTTCTCATTGGGTTGGAGAAGATTCCAATCGTTACCGATCTATCATTTGGATGATCATTCGATCAGGAATCGATTACTCAAATACACACCAGAACATATGCACTGTTACGCCACGTTCTATGGACCAGTTTCAGCTCCCAACACAGGTTTCTGTGCTTTCAACACTCTATCTGGTGATGTGCCAGCTTTCAGAATTTCGGCAACGGGTGTGGTGTTGGATGTTGACAGATCGACAAAGATTGTTAAAAAATTAAAACTCACTGGTGTACCTTATAAGATCTTCAAGAACACTGCATTTGTCAAAGACATGTTTAACACGGCTTTGGAAGTTGCTAAATTTGAAGGTGCGAATATCAGAACTGTGTCTGGTATTCGTGGTCAGGTGAAGAAAGCTTTAGGTAAACCTGATGGAGCTTTCAGAGCTACTTTTGAAGATAAAATTTTGATGAGTGGTGAGTTTGGAATTGATTCAACTGGATGTAGGGTATAATCTGACTTGGTAATTTAGATATCGTCTTTTTACGTGCTTGGTATTCTATCGAGCCTAGAAAACTGTATAATCCCGTTACTTCACTTTTGTTATCTGACAAAACTGGATGGAAAGGGATGAGATTGACAGGCGAAATCAGAAGAGATGAAGCGATCAAGACTCCGTTAGATGTTAATTCGGCGTACAGAGTGAGTTGAGGGATAATAGTATACAGTATCATCAACTAACAAAACTTGAAGCCAATCGAAAGAACGACCAGACGTTTCAACACCCTAAAAGTCCCACGTAAACTCCAAGCCTCCCTTCCCTTCGCCTCTAAAACCAAACAAATGAACCCTCAAAAGAAACCAACTTACATGCAACAAAGAGCCGTGGTTCTCAATGACCAAGATAAAAAAGCTGTAGCTCTTTTACAACAGATTCAGAGTTTACGTAAGGACAAGGTTAGTCGTCGTAAGGATAAACAGGAGGAGAGGAGGAGCGTTCATAGGAAAGAGGTTGCTAAGATTGAAGGGAGGAAGGAGGAGAAGAAGGGTGCTGAGAGGAAGGAGAGATTGAGGGTTGGGGCTATCCAGAAGAGGAGAGCGGAGGAGAGTGCTGGTGGTAGAGGTAAACGGAAGAGGGAGTAGGGTGTGTACGATGCATCGGAGTTTTTGTTTACGGTACCCCCTTCTCGATCTCATCTATCAATTAGGTTTAATCAATAACAGTCAAACGATTTCATCCCCCTTAACGAGGAAAGTTCCTTTTACCCCTGTCCCCGACAAGTATGATTCAGTAGCGAGAAAAAGAACCTTTGTCAAAGTACTCCAATCATGAGCGCTAGCCTTCCATTGTCGATTAGAAGGTATCTACCTCCTCGTCACCGAAAACGACAAACCACGTCAGTCAAGTCTTAAGAAGGGTTTACACTCCTATGTTCAAGTGGAGCTTTTGATTTTATTCAAGTACATACATATACAATATTCAATTCCGTTATACTTACCCCCAAAACACAAGTTTTCTCTTTGCCACACCATGACTCAAATCAGAGATTTCAATTTCGAAGCTGGATCAGAGTTTTCTTATCATTACAACGATTTCATACTCTATGAAAACGGGTATAAACGAGAGAGAGAAGTTCGGCTACCTTCAATAAAGAGTTTCGATAGAGATAGACAATGTAAGTGATCTCTCTTCGTTTTTGAGGCGAAATTGACAAAAATCAATGATAGTTTCACCGATCGAACGATATCAACCTTATTCGATACCTTCGATCGATCCTCGACGATTCCCTGTTACCAATAATCCTATTCCGGCTTTCGGTGGTAACAAGAGCTTATATCAGCCTTCAAGAGGTGCTAGAAGGGATGCAAGGATTCAATCTCGTACTACTACCAGTACTAGGCCTGGTGCGGGAACAGGTAGTAGTACTAGCACTGGTTTGAGTAAAGAGACGAATATCAAGACAAAGGAGCCCTTACTTAAACAATGGAAGAGATATCAAACACAATTCCAATCTCGGAATCAATCCTCTAACGTCAACCCTAGAATACCAGAATTCAAATTCGACGCTGATAACTTACAATTACAGAAGATTAGGGAGGAACAATATAAAGCGATTGCTTTGGCTAGGGTTAAGTATTCGAAGGAGATTGAACGGTTTGAATTGCAGAGGAAGCAGGAGGATGAGGAGAGGGTTAAAAGGATTCAATTACAGGTCTTCATTCATGCGAGGTGAGTAGTTACTTGAGTATCCTATCTTGTATTTCGAAGATTGATATCAAGAATATGTGATTACTGATACCAACACCCAGACCAACTCATTGTCATTGGAACAACTGTGAAGCAGTCTTGAATTCTTGGGCATTACTTGAAAAGCACATTTACCACGCTCATCTACATCCCGATCAACCTCCCCTAACCAATCCCAAAGAATATAAATGTCTTTGGGAAGGTTGTCAAGAGAGATTCAGAAGTTTAGATAAAGTTTATGAACACGTTTTGATTCCTCACATGAGATTCTTTTCAGCTAGATGTCCATTCGGTAAGTCAGGTGTTAATGGATTTTGATATGAGATCATTGACTTTGGTGTGTTACTGTAGATTGTTTATACGAAGGTGATCATTTCAACTCCCTACTCGCACACATCAATCGAAGACATCCCCAAGCCACACCGAAAGATTTCGTACCCCCTTTAATCCACTACAAACCCCTCCCAGCCCTCCCAACCCACCTCCAACCTCTCCCCAAATACTACAATTTCACCACCAACACCATCCATCTCCACCCCGGTAACCAACTCCTAACCCCATTAAAACCCTATCATCCAATAACCGAAAAGACGAAAAAACAAATCCAAAGGAAATGTTTCAACAAAGGTAAGAAAAGGATCGGGTTGATTGATAAGATTGGAGCTGCGGCTGCTATTGGGGCTTATACTAGAGATATGAGTTTACAGAAGGTTGATCATGGGGAATGTTTGAGTGCTTTGCCGAAGGACGAGGTTGAGAAGACTGTTAGGGATGCTAGGGATCGGGCGAAACTTGATTTTCTTTTGGGGGAGAGGTTGGGTCAGAGACGTGGATCTGGGGAGACTGATTGGACGGATAGTGAGTGCGGTGGGTTGGTTTAGATGTCTGAGGTATGGTTACTTTGGTCTTCGCTCTTTGTACTTTTTCGTATGAATCAATATCGTTGTTCAAGTCGTGCACAGTACATGCCACTAACAAGTGTTCAGCTTCAAAATATCATTATATCTGCTGAGAACGCAAGTACTGGGTTCGATAACATGATAACATTCAGACAAATGTGGAGTAAGATCGTCAAAAGCATGATCGAGAATAGATAAATACTGACAAAACAGAACAGGAAAGACCAACAGAAGAAATACTGTAATCAACCGATAACGCATGTGCCACAAACTACTCGCTGAGTGTAGACAAAGCCCAAGTCTTCAGATCATCTTGTGTAAGAGTTGATCCAGTGATCCATACCGAATTCTATGTCATATCAGTTCCAAAAGCCATCCGTTTCAAAAGCATATCCCAACCTACCAAAAGCTCCTGAGGACTTTTCCTAGATGAAGGTTCCTTATCCAAACAACCTTGAACGAACAAAACAGCGTCCTCCGGGAACTTCTTCTTCCCACTAATCAATCTAGGCGCAGGTTCGTTAACGATGTGTTGCAACAGATCCAGAATCGACATGGTCATCCCACCACCACTCAAACTGACACCTTTAGATTTTCTTTTGTCTTTCTTTGCATGGGTTTTGATTGCAGAGGGGGTGGATTCGATCTTGGGTCGTTGAGTCGATAGAGGCAGTGTTGCGTCTGGATCGAAAGTTGAGGTTTGAGGGGTTCCGGGCTCTGATTCGTTCTCTGAATCTGATTGTTCGGGTTCTGAGGATGAATCTGGTGAATCTGAGAATGGGAATCTTCCTAGGGCCAACTCGATTAGTGAGATTCCTAAAGACCACACGTCGGATTTTATTGTATATGGAGCACCTTGAATACGTTCAGGCTACGAGTGATAATCAGCTTGTTTCTCAAGAGTCACCATATATCTAACTCTCACTCACACTCATATATGTACTGGTTCCTACGAAAGTGTTGGCAATCGAATTGATCAATTCACCCGAGACGCCAAAATCGCAGATCTTGATTTGACCAGCGGTATTGGCAAGGATATTAGATGGCTTGATGTCTGTGGTGCTGTTAGTGATTGATTGAATTCGCAGAGAACAACCCCAACTGACCTCTATGAATGATACGATGAACGTCGTAAAGGTACATCAAACCTTTCAACACAGCTTCAGCTACCTTTCCAACAACAGCAATTGCTATTGCTCCGTTTTGACGGTAGATATGATCTAACGAGCTATTCGGCGTCAGCTATGGTGGACGTTGTTGTTGCAGTAGCTTACCCTGCATCCATTAATTCCATTGCGATGCCCACATGAACATCGACAGGGAAACAACCATAGTATCCAACAATGTAATCCGACGAACAATCGTTCATAATCTGCAGCTCTCTAAGAATTTGTTTTCTCACAGATGGTTTGGCATCAACGAGAATGAGCTGGTAGATGATAAATCAGTAAGATGTGAAATCCAAGTTGTCGAACCTACCTTTCTCGCCATGATCGTATTTCTCTTCTTATTCCAAACCTTGGTTACGGTTCCACCATTACCAGCACCGATATCATTCAAAATTTCCAAATCCTCATCTTTAACAAGATCATCACCATCCTTATCCTTCTTTTTACTGGATTTACCGCCAGTACTGATTCCACCTGTTGATTTTTTGCGTAAACTAGTTGAAGATGATGAATCGGATTGAGATAACGTAACTGGCGTTTGTGGTTGTGAGGAGACAGGTGAACCAGAACCAGAGAATGAAGATCCAGAAGACAGTTGAAGTTTATTTATTTCTTCTCTAAGTAAATCTGCTTCTGAGGTGAATGATCTTGCGAAAACTTCCTTTGTTCCACTACCAGCACTTCCACTGCTACCTATTGAAGGTGCGATTCTTGTTGCTTTGGGGATTGATTTCGAGATATCCAGTCCTGGTGGTTTTTTCTTGGATACTGATGATTTGACTGTTAAGAGGGATGAAGATTTTGAGGATGTTGTTGAAGAGTTGGAAAGGGATGGTATAGACTTTGAAGTTGAGGTTGATTTTGTTGATGAGAGGGGTGAATCTGACATGGTGATGAGGGAAATGATTAAAGGTAAGCGCTGGGAATATTTGTGATTGATATTTAAGTGAAAAGAATCTGTAACTGTACTTTAGGTAATGCTATGCTATGAGAGGAGTATGTGAAACTTTTAGATATGAATGTGAAGCATGAATGAAACGAAAGTGAATAGAGATAGATGATTGAGTATTTTTATTGCTCTGACCTCTGATCTCTTTGAGCTAAGTTCTCCACGCGTAACAGAGTTACAGTTACCGACTTGTAAGGGTGCTGTACGAATTGTAATTGTACTCCTATTCTTATGCATGCATGACATCTCCTATTCACATATTATGATCATACCAGCAGTCTCATGAACACGGTCATACGGTTCTACAGTTTGATAAGGACTTTAGACGTAAAGGCATAAGTGAAATTAGACCGAAAAGGGTTACATCTTGGGTATGTAATACCAAAGGATACGATACCAAAGCTAGTGTCATCCATCGTCGATTGCTTCACTTTGGATCTCTCTCCAAGCAACGCATTCAGCACTTACGGAAGGGTGTGAGAACAAAGCTATGAACGATGACAATCGCATCTGAACATCGTTTCAGGTGGGGGTGACTATATATTATTGTTGTCACTTCCTTCCCACCTTTGTTTTCGGGAGATTTTATATGTTATGCCTACCTAAGCTTACATATCTCAGCAGGTGATGGGGAACATAAAGCTCAATTACTTTGCAAGTAGATGATATATGATAGATGCAAGATGCACCAGTCCTAGTCCTTGATCTTGAGTTGCCTCTTAGCCACGTCCAATCGGCGCGTTCGGTGGGTATACAGGTACAGTAAACACAAAAGCAGTCAGTACTACAGACATTCAATTCAGTCAACAACTTTCATTCATTTCATCCATTCATTTCATACTTTGACTTTTTGATTAATAGTCCCTCTAATCCCTTGACATTTCATCATCACCGAAACAGCAGCAGGCAGCTGTAGAGGTGGAGACTAACCTAACAATCCTTCTTTCAATCCCGTTTCTCATGCGGTAAACAAACCCCTTTCAAACAATGTCATCCCCAGATAAAATCCCTCTCTCACCACCACCGAAACCTACACGACACCCCTCAAGACCTCAACTACGATCTGGGTCGATAGCTGCTTCCCCAATTCGTGAATCGAATAAACAGCTCGCACCGGATTCACCGTCTCTATCAGAATCATCATCTCTAGCGGAACCATCGGATTTCAGATACCAATCTAATGCCAGCAAAAGATCAAGACCTACTTCAGCAATTTATCTTGGTAGTGGTAATGGTATATTCACTGGATCACCTAATGAAATGAACGATGGGAAATTACCGTTGAATTCACCCAATCTTGGAAGACTTAGTGCAGGATCTGCTTCAGCTGCTGGATTCAACACTGCAAAAGTTGGATTAGGAAGTCCTAGACTTGATTTTCGTTCTGATTGGACATCAAGTAAATCGAGAAGAGATGAGAACGTTTTGGATCTGACTGAAGAAGACTCCCATGGGTTAGGAGACATCAGTATGGATGATGTCGCTAGATTGGTTCCTCCAGAGAATTTAGCCCCTAAACCACCACCTCGTTCACCTTCCAGAGATTTTTCCGCTGCTGGATTACCACTTGTTTCTTCGAGACAGAATAGCTTGGTGGATAAGATTTCTGGTCTTCCCAGTCCTCCTGGAACAGAGAGTGATGTTGGCTCCAAGGGACCTGATCCTCAGACCGAGGTAAGTGAATCAAATTCCCAAACTTTCTTCACGCTAAAAGGGGTTCATCAGGACCTTACATCACCACGCTCCCAGCTGGGTCCTCCTCTCGCTCCTAAACGTTCTTCTTCTCTTTCACCGGCTCCTCCTCAACGTAATTCGTCTCTATCACTAGCTGCTGAAAACGCAACACCTCAACGAACAACGACAGTTCGACCAAGAGTTTCACCGTCCATTTCTAGATCTAGCTCTTCTTCCTCGAGCCTCGGTCTGATTACTAGAACACGGTCATTAGACCAAGAAGGAGTAGGGTACGGAAGTCCAGTGAAAGATCAAGATGGTCAACGGCTTGACGGCAGTCCGTCCAAGAGGCATTCCGGCAATTTTGCACCAGCTATGGGAAGAAGTAACAGCGGACACAGTCGATTGTCGTCATCACCACTGAAGCGCAGTATCTCTAACGCTGTTACAACGACATCGATCTCACCTTCAAAATCTGGATCCCCTACTATCTCCGATGGCCAAGCGTCCTCCCACCATCATTCCCCCTCGATGCCTTCACTCAACACTTCAAAGCTCAGAATTCAACCACGAAGATCAGTGAGTGGAAATTGGGAGCATGAGGTGTCGAATGAAGAATTAGATCCGGGACTGTCAGAGGCAGATTTACTGGATCAAAGAATACGAGAAGCCGAGGAAAGGGTCAAGAGGAGTGGTTCTGTTCGTCGAAGTGTTAACGGATCGGATGGAAATGGACCCAGTCCAATCAGAACCAGTTTGAGGGAGTCTGGCAACTTGGGACGATCAAATTCACGGAGTTCTCCCAATTCAGCAGATGGTCTGAGGAGAAGCGTTACATTGACTGGATCCCGATCTAGAGTGTTGAGTGATCTCGCGATTGGGGAACAGACACCTGCGAAGCAAATTAATGGAAACGGTATTGTGTATTCACCGACGATTGATGAAAGTCCACACTATGTTGATGAAGTGAGGGATAGGAGCGGTGGGAGTTCCGGTAGTGGGAAAAGGAAAGGGATTCCAATGGAGTTTAGACAATCCAGTCCTGTAAGCTTTCGGTCTCACATTTGATTACAAAACTTACGTTACACAGTTTACCCCGTCCCCCAACAAATCATCTTCGATTGTTTCATCAAGTCAAGATCAAGATCCACAATCATCAAACCGATACTCCGGAGCTTCACATTACGATTCTCCTGTTGATGCCCCTGGCTCCTCTGTCTCACAACGGTACATGACCTCATCTCGGTTATCTCGTGATGCTCCTCACGATCAGATGGTTACATCGCCATCGTTGTCAACAGCCCGATCTCGAATGTCAAATTTTGAGGGTTCGGAGAGGCCTGTTAGTATCATGAGTACAAGAGGTGGTGATATTGGCTACGGTCATCGTCAAATGACAAACTATATATCTGGTCTTCCTCGTACTAGTATGAGAAGTAATGGGTTGGATGAACGAGGTCTCCCTCTACCCAGATCCAGTTATTTAAGAGATCGACAAAGACCAGAAAGTGTTTTAGAAACCTCGACCGAAAGATATCGATATCAAGGCAGGGGTGGTAGTGGTGAATCAGCTTTGACTGCGAAAGGAATCCCTACCCGTTCAAGTGTTTACTTGACCGATCGTGATCGAGAAATATCGTCAAACTCATCAAGAATAGGTTTAGCACCTTCAGATTCTATTTCAGCCGTTGGACAACCTGATCGTCAAACTCAAATCTATACACCTGACAAGAAAGATCCTTTGGATGTTCTGAGAAGAATTGAACAATCTAGAACTCAACACAATAAACGGTGGGAAGAGGATCGATCAGCATCTGTCCTTGGTGATTTCAAGGATACTGGTTCCGTGGTTCGAGATAAATTCGATATACCTGGTTTACCTCGCTCTTCCAGCCGTTTGGATCATGTTCGACCTGCAACTTCAATGTCATCTATACGAGACACTTATCGAAATCAGGGTGAAATTGGATCTCGAACTGCACCTGGACCAAATAGGTTCAGACATAGTATCGATGAAGGGATACCTCAACCTGATAGTCCTTCTAATGGACGAAGTTCTCGAATGAGCACATTCGGTTTGGAGAGGGGCATGACGACAGAACCAAGACACATGCGTAGTAATACTTCGTTAGGTGGTCGGGCTGGATCGTCATTGGAATTAGGGGTCTCTACCTCAGATCATGGTAGATTGCTATTCGAAGCTTTCAGATCACTCGAAACCAAGTTATCTCATTTAACTGATTTACAATATTCGGAGCTGTTGAAAAGTTTACAAGGTCACACGAAATCTTCTGAGAATGCCAGTTCAACCCTGAGAACGGCTTTACAGTTGTCTACGCAATTTACGGTTGATTTGGAATTGAACGACATTGACAGTGTCAAGAAGGATTTGGGGAAATTGAATTTATCTATTCGGGAGGCTTCAAGATCGTCTGATCAGAGTGTCAGGGAATTAACCAGAGTTCTTTTAGATCTACCCAGACTTCTCGGTGGTCATTCCAGAACGTCAAACGGGGTACCTGGTTCAGTAAGAGGTAATTCATCTGATAGACGATATGTTCCTGCTTCACCTGAGACTCGATATTCGAATTCGACAATTACCGGTGTCGATGCTCCGTCGATGCGAACTCGATGGAGTGTAGATTCCTCAACTCCCAATCGACCTTCAACTTCAATGGGTGATTTCCAATCACCGAGTTATCGATTATCAAGAGATCATTCCATCAGTCATCGAGATCGCGGAGATTCAATGAGATCCATGACTGGATCTGGATCTGGATTCGTTAGAACCAGAATCACACCTCGTCTAAATGGGTTATCAACTTTGGAAAGTCAAAATGATTTGAATCACCATTTGCAGTCAATCAGTCAATCACCACCTAACGTAAATACAAACCAATCACCCAAAGAAGAATATCAACCATCTCACCCGTCGAATTCGCCTTCACAAAGATTCATTTCACGTAGTACATCCCTTCGACATAAGGTTTCGACGACCTCTTCAAACACTGTCAAAGGATTCCCACAATTGTCACCAAATCAAACGTCGACCAGTGCATTTTTACCATCAAAATCAAGGGCTGAAACAACGACTGCCGTATCTACTATAACGGCATCACAGAATGATGGAGACGTCTCACCAACCAGATCAAGAAGATCAACAATGATCGAAACTGAGAGTGATTCAAAGAGAAATTCCAGAATCAATCATGAACAACAGGAAGAGAACGGTTCCAATTCCGAAGAAGATAGTATCATAGCTTTAGAGAGGAGTTTGGCGTTAGCAGCGAAGAAACGGGAGGAAGGTCGAGAAGTTCGAGATAAGAAATTTGGGTTGGGGATTAGTTCGTCTGGTTCGGGGCTTTTACGGGATAGAGACGGTGAGAGGAATAGAACGATGAGTTTGAGTGTTAGTGAGAGATTCAAAACTCATTTGATGAGGGGTTCGGGTGGACCTTGATGATGGTTATAGTTTAGTTACTGTGTTTAGCAGTAGAGTTTACGTTTGACGTCTTTGCATTGTTGATTTATGATATATTGCTTTTGCAATTTTACTGCTACCTATGGGCCAGTGAACACGTATTTTCTGTTTCTGATGATAGTGGGACTATACTGTATGCATATAATACAAGAACCCCACAAAACTGACTCAACACAGTTGTCACCCAACTCAGTACCAAGATCATCCATCTCTAACCAACTCAATCTCCTTATCAATCCCGAAAATCTCATCTTCAGTCTTCTTAATCCTCTCCTCACAAATCTTAGCCTGTTCAGGATACTCCTTCTGCAACCTCGTCCATCGTTCGATATCCATCAACTTCGATCGGATAGTCGACCGTAATTCCGTTATTCTACTTTCCTTATCGTTAACGTTAACGACCTCATCTGGACCTTCAGTGATTGATGAACGTTTAGATTTCTTTTTCGTTTTAACGATGGTTGATGATGTACCTTCATTCGTTGGTTCTATTGAGGCTGTTTTGGATTTCTTTTTCTTGGGTGGAACGATATTCGAAGGGTCGGTTTCGACTTGTGTGGTTGTTGGGTGTTCATCGCGGTCGGCTTTGGATTTAGACTTGTCCTTGTCATTCTCATGTTGTTGAGATGAAGTCGAAAGCTGACTCTCCCTTCTTTCTCTTTTCTTCTTCTTATGTCCAGTTTCTGACGGAGTTTCAACCACACCAGAATCATCTCCGACAACATCATGATTTTTTACTTTTTCCGAATTCGTTTTCGACTTAAAAGGCAGAGGTTTGATGATCAAACTCAACCCCTCGGGCGTTTCTTTGATATGAACAGACCTCGTCCTAACGCCTTTACCTTCGGCATCAGCTACCGCCCAATACTGATCGTGTCTCCATTTCTTGAACATCTCTCCAACTCTTTGACCCGTATTCGCAAACTCCGGTGGATAAGGAATGAAATCCGTCCTAGGTGGTGTAGAAGCTTTACTTGATGAAGACACGTTTTCCAATTTATCGTCGTGAAGAATATTTTCCAGTGTACCATTATGTTCAACTGTTCGATTCTTGTCGATCGGTTTGGAAGTTACAGTCATTCCATCTGGTGTAGGATCCAATTCAACTTCCCGAGTTGCGTTCCCGTGACTATCCAATTTAGCAGCTTCAGTCCAAGCAGCTTGTTTCCAGATTTTGAAATCGGCATTGTTCTTGTTCCGAAGTGATACCGTTGCGAAAGTTTTGGGCCAAGGTAGAAACCTACTTTCGACTTTAGGTGGATTGTTGATATTAGTCGAGGAGGTTGATGAAGTGTGATTTGATAAGAATGACGAAGGATCTATGTCGAGTGCTGGATCCAGATGTGGACTTGGGGTTACGAGGGGTAGTGTTACTCTTTTGGGTGTTGTTTGAATAGTCGGTGGTACAGGTATTGAAGATGTTATTTTCCTTGGCGAGCGACTGTCAACGGGAGAAATCGTCGTCTCCACTGCCTTCGGGATTGAATGATTCGCAGTCACACCACCCAACTGTCTTCCATTCACCAAGGGATCATTCACAGCCTCAACATCATCGATAATCACAGGCTGATCTGCAGCCCCGTTACCGTCAGATGCCGGTATCTTAACCCAATCAATAGCCAAACCATCATCTCTCCAATAATAATGCTGAACATTCCTTCCTTGAGATAACAACAATTTCTTCTTCTCTTTCTGAATTTCCTTCCGTATCTTACCCTTATCCCCAGAAGACCTATAGCAACCAGCAGGTAAATCGGCTTTCCTGTGTATACCATTAACTCTGTTCCGAGATGTTTCGTGAAAGAGATAAAGAGGACGTACATTATTGCCAAAGCTCCTGATTCTCTTGAAAGATCGTCTATCGGTGGTGATATCGTTGAATGGTCACCGTTCAAAGCACTGATATCAGGTTTGATATCGACCATTTCGTCCGCTATTGGAGGTTGATATATCTGAGTTTCCTCCCTCATTTTTCCCTTCTCATTCTTTGTTCCTCTAGAGGGCGATAAAGAGAAAACCGATGGTCCCGCGTCATCCTTCTCATCCATGAGACCAGTCTCAACAGGTATAGGGGTGGATTTGATCTTACTCTCGGCGTTACGTCCCATCTCGATGGAAAGTGCGGAACTTGGATCACGATTGATAGAATTTTCTTCCAAATCAGCAGCAGCTTGACGTTTTGCAGCTTTACTTTTTGGTTTCTTCGGTATGGTCGTTGACGTTGATGTCGAAGCTGCAGGAGGTGGTGGGGGCACCGGTCGAATTTGATCAACTGGTCTAGGACCTGCTTTGAGAGGTTTGAACTTCATTTTCTGAATTGGTTCGGGTTCGGCTGAAGTCGATGTCGAAGTGGAGGGAGCGTTACTTGTGTTGCGGTTGGAATTGATAGACTGAGAATGAGGTTTTGTCGTTTCCACTGAAATCGGTTGATTTACTGGATTATTGGGTGGCGGTGTAGGTGTAGCTGAAACTGGTGGTCTGTAGGAATCGGTTGTCACCCATCCAGGAAGTTTTGGTTTTTGAGTTGAAATGGGGTTGGGGATGGTTGCAAGAGTAGGAGTGGAGGTAGTAGGGAGTGGGATAGCATCACTAGTCGAAGGTTTGGGTAGCGGTTGGGTATCCGATTTATCCAAAGATTCAGTAGTATAATCGACGATTTGGGGCGGTAGCGGTTGGGTATCCGACTTGTCCAAAGATTTGGAAGTCGAATCGACAATTTGGGGTCTAAAAGTGTCTCTAGAAATATGAGAAGGTCTTGGTGAAGGTGATCTACGATATTCCGGTGAATAACAAGGTGCCGAAGGACTATAAGGTCTTTCGTTGGACGAAATCAATATCAATCTTTTCGAAACTAGTCCAGTATAACTTACCTAGAACGATAATATTGTGGAGAAGGCGATCGCCTCCTAGGTGAATAATCACGATAAGAAGGTCTGTACGACGACCCCTGTCCACGATAATCATAATCGTAATCTCTGCGATCCTCATGTCTATAATCAAGATCATAACGTTCTCGTCGGGGTGAGACCTGTCTAGGCGAAGGTGGATAATCTGAGAATGAAGGTTTGGGGGGTAAATTTCGTGGACCAGTTGGATATGTTGGTCTAGGATTGGAGTTGGATATTGGACCACCTCTCCCTCTCCCTCTTCCAATTCCTGGACCTACACCTCGTCCTCGTCCTCGTCCTCTGATGGGGACAGTCCGAACTACAGGTGGACCATGAGTCGCGACCTTCCTACTCTGTCGATTTATCAGATCGTGATCTTCAGGTTGACGAGGTGCTATCGTTATACCACCACCTCGTCCACGTCCTCTGCCCCGAGGTCCATCATTCGGAAGGGCCATTATACGTTCGTTTATCTATTCCAACATAGGTGTATGATTTGAGTAAATGATTATCTTTCCTTGTAAGCTGTTCAGATGAGTTGAGGGATGTATCAATATTATTTTAATCCTTCTTAATTTGGTCGTTGACAAGAAATTTTATCGAATAAAGGAAGTCAAGATTTTACCAAAGAATCTAAAATCAACAATCAAGCGGAGATCACTTGATGTCCATAAAATGCCACGTGTATCGATACATCAATCTCCCAGTTCTTGGTATCACAATTCGAGGCAAGACAAATCAAATCATCAACGAACAAATCAGAATCCACCTTCTCCCCTAACTCTCTGAATAGCCCCCTTGACACCAACCAAACTCTTCAAAGGTCCCTTGGGAGGCTTCTTCCAATCGGGTAAAGTTTTACCTTCCTTGTCCCTCCAGATTCCATCGTTGGGATCAACAAGTCCGTAATATCTCGTATTTTGATTTGCGTCTATCGCTTCCATCCATTCTTTACAGATTAATTCGGAGTCTAGTAAGACGTTGATCTCTTGGGAATGATACCATGATTGTGAATCTATTCTTGGTGTCAGTCTCCATGGATATGAATTGGATGGGATAACTTACCTTGATTACCATTTCCTTGCATTCCAATGTGACCGTCCGCAACTATCGTTTCATAAGTATAAGGATTAACTAAGGTAATGGTCCACTCACTCATTAGTTTGACATGACAATTCCTACTCTTATGACTAGCGTTCAAAGGTGTCTTTTGATCTTTACCAGTATACCAATAGATCCTCAATTTATCTTTAGCAGCGCCAGTAAGAGTCTTGTACATGTAAGAAGCAACCATCTCATTAGTTCCACCTTGATAAGGGAGTAGTTCACCCTTTGCAATCATGTCAGTACATCACACTATCTCGATCTTAACGTAAAACTCACCTCATCGTTGAATCCTAGATCAGCATAGATTTCGACAAGAATACCACGTCGACAAGCGTCTAGGGCAGCTTCGACGATGGGTTTAGCATTGAAAGTAGGGGTTTGGCTATGAATTGGATGTTAGTACAAATCGACTCAAGACCAACAGCCAACTTACATGAAAACTTTCTCCTTAGCGAATTTGAACGCTGCCAACCAAGCTTGATCTTGTGGGACGAATGTGTCAGAATGACCGGGAACTATGTGCAGTATGCAATCAGCATTCTCCTGGTAGCCAGCGAGGACTGCTACGTACTTCCCCGTGGGCATCTGTTAGCTAACGCCATAGGAACTGGATCGTGTTCAGTCAAAAGCATGATCGGTTTGAAAGCAGCAGCATTTGGTGGAGGATCGATATCAGTTGCCTCAATTTTCGATCCAGTGTCTACATCCGATTGATCAGTTGAACTTTCCAGTAGAGGAATCTTCACTTACTCAAATGTTGATTGATTTGATCAGAACTATCAAAAGTGTCATCTACTCTTTCAGCCTCATCGTCATTCCCTTTATCCCAAACTTCTTTCTTCTTCTCCATAACCTGACCGTCATTGGGTTCAACAGCCTGCGCATGATGTTCAGCAAGAGTTTCTCTAGCTTTGGAAGCTTTGGAATCTAACTCTTCTTTGGTACCGATCAACGGATGGGCGTGGCCGAAATTGAAGTCTTTCTTGGAGAGGTTCGGGGCATAGGTTGGTGGTTGGCTGATGAGTGGTAACGGAGGTGCGAAAGTTGTCCACCATGAGAGGAGTGCCATTTCGTAGAATGACTGGACGATTGGGCCCTCTGAAGATTAGGTTAGTTTATTTTGGCTCCAAGCAGAGCATGACCTACCAATATGAGTCATCATCTCTACATTGACCTAGGTTCAAACAATCAGCTCAGACCCTTCGCCACAAGGAAAAACCCACTCTGTCCTGAATATTGTTACTATTCAAAATAGCGATCTTCCTATCAACAACCATATACTTAGAATGGAAAGTTCCAACAGGTGGTAAATGATAGTTTTGCACTTGTAAATCACAACCTGGTATATCATCGGGATGAGGTAATTTAACTTTATCGCCGGTATAAGTCTTTTCATCAACGGCTTGATGAGGTTCAATCATTTGTTTCGGGTTACCTCGGTCGTACACTGTTCAGTGTTAGGGTGACAGAAACGTTTTTCTGTAGGATAGACATACTAAGTTTGATGACTACTTTTGGTCGTTTGGCTTCGACAACTCTTCTGGAGAGTTCTTTAAAGGCATCGACAATAGTTTGAGCTGCGCCTGATGCTTCCCAGAAATCTATGATCGTTTCGTAAAGACATTTTGACTAGAGGGCAGTTGACTTACTGGTAGCGAGGAAGATCTCAGTTTCCGCCCTGACAATCAAATTGGCATGGTGCTGTATGGTATTAGTGGGATGATCATTGTCAAACGATACACCTACCTGGATAATATCGGGGATAACTGAGATGATGGTGAGAGGGATAACACCCGTTGAACCGATCAATGAAGGTGAGACAAGTCCATTCAAAGGGTTCTCCTCGAGAGTGATGAGGGTTTGGGCGAATATCTGAGAGTGTGCATTAGCCTCAATCCAGATATGACATCTAAGTTTTGACCGACGTCTAAGAACAGATCACTAGGTTGAGCCGACCCCCATCGTCCACAACTCCTAATCTCCTGAATTTCCTCAGAGCTCAAAACACGCATAGAATCCCATTGATCAGCCGCAGCGTTCTTTGTATACTTATCACCGCCGTCATCAGTGTTATCAGAATCCTTATCCTTCTTCAAATGAAGTTTCTCCATGATTCTACTGATCCCACTTGATTTCTCGTCGTTCTCTTTGACTTCATCTTTGTGGAGGGTGTGATGGGCGTGTCCGTGATGTTTGCCGTAGAGTTGTTCTGCTATTTCTGAGATTTTTTGATTGGGGTTGAGTGCTAGGGTGGAGGTTATTGTTGGTTCTGGGGTTGTTAGGAGTTTGTAGAGGTTGACCGGGAGGAATGGTGGTCGTTGGGTCTGTATGTCTGTCATTATGAGTGTGAGTATAAGATATAGAAGGAAGATGTAAAGTGACTAAGATAACTGCGCTTCTTCTCCCACTATATATCTCATTCTCATATACTGGTCATACTCACACGATACCATACTGTAACTATAACTTACACCAAAAGGAGTGTGTAATGTGTACTGTCGTCATGACGTAACCATTGTTGATCACTTCTAAAAATAGGTCTTCTCAACGACAATGTCAGGCTCACTTTGTCAGGCTCAAACTCAATTCCAGGGAATCCACCAACGTTCTTTTGCACGGCCCCAGTGGAGTTTTTTATGCTTTTTGTTTCTTGTTCCTCTATCTTGAACTCACCACACCATGTTCCAAGCTACTCTTCTACCTGTGCTATATACTCTATCAGTATTCTACGCATCCCATATAAGTCTGAACGTGAGTATACATCTATCCAACACTGTCAACAGAACTAAGTAAAATCTCAATAGTCATGGATCGCCGTATCGAATCTTCGTATCCCCCCTCTTCCATTAGAAGATATCAAAGAGGAAGGAAACGGTCAAATACCTCAGGAAACCAGTGCTTCCAGATATACCAAATACATACCATCTTTCGCTAAACGAAGAGGATTTCGACAGATACTTCTTAATCTAGGTATCTTCGCTACTGTCATTTATCTACCTCAACTTAAATCTCCTGTTCTGGTGCATCTGTTCTGGATGGGTTTGGTTGGTATGACCTACATACCCTTGTTTTGTGGTGTACGTCGATCACTTTCACTATGGTGGAATGTATGACACTAACATGAAATCTTACTCTAGTTATCAAATTTCATTTGTTATCCACCTGCTTACGTCGAATTTCGTCATAACACCAACCCTTCAACCGCTAATACCAATAAACCCAAACGTCTAATGCTTGAATATACACCGACAAAACCTATTCCGGATAGTTGGAAGAAATATCTGAAATACCTCACGGCGATCGCTTTGACTGGGGGTCTGTATACCCTAGATTTCATGGGTGTACGATTTTACAGACCATATATAGCGATAGTTATAGCTGTAGCGGCACTCGTTACCCTTAACCCAAATCCTATTGTTGTTAAACGATATATACAAGTTATTCTAGGTGTTGTTGTAAGTAGATTTTTTAAAGACATTTATATTTTGCAATCTAACCCCATTTACAGATTGGAGCAACGGCCGTCGCAGGTTTAATCGTTGGTATCATCTTCCTCGTCATTGATTACTTCAAATCAAAAGATTCAAATGATACAGCAAAACAAGACAAGGAAGAAGATGAAGTGATCATCCAAAGCCCAATAATGAAATCAATGATGATAATCATGTTCAACGTCGTATCGGTAGTCTTACCCAGTATTTTGGTGAGTCGATCCACAGAACGTTTTCAAGAGAGGATTTTAACCAACCATTGATCCAGATCTGTTTAAATCTACGATTCGAATATTCCATCTCCAATCAAGTCGGTCTACACCAGATGAACGATAAAGTCTTGAAAGCCAAACTTTCACGTGGATTCGTTCATTTCCCCAAACCGATTTTCTCGACTTCATTGATAAGTCTTTTCATCACTCTTTTAGCAATATCTTTCGCAAGTTATGTTTCGGAAAGCAAGAAGGATAAAGAGGATATCATCGCTCTTGGATCTGTGATGACTTTCTTGCCTGTGGTTGTAGCTTCTGCTGTTGCTGCTTTCTTCACCGGTAAATTTAACGCATGGTGGTCATATTCAGAAGTGTAAGTTGATTTTTCTTTAATTTGGTTTTGGTTCTGATGAATTGACCCCTATTTAGATGGAATCCTGAAGTTCCAGAGGTCGATGAGGAGATGCTTGCTGTTGCTGAAATTGAGAAACAGCTCGATGAGAAGGATGGAGTGCAGAAGTAAAGTATATCAAGGACGTTCGCCTCAAATTTGTACTGTTCACATATACCATGTTTTTGTATTTGTGTAGTTTAAGTCTGGTTTCAAGATACACACGCTGTCATAATATCTAATTGAAGGTTTGAGTGATGTTTGATTCATTGTTTGTTCAGACCTAGATAAACACGTGGCATCAGTTATCTAATTCAAAGTTGAGTCACCCGCAAACGTTAATCTTACTTGATCACTCTAAATCAATCGAACAGAAAATACCATGCAAGCACCTAGATTGTAAGTGACATCAGCCACAACAAAACCTACAATGAAAGACACAGAAATGAGAGCTGACGGAAAACAATGAAAAGTCGATTTAACGAGAGAACGACGAATCCCAACGAGTAAGAACTGATCTAACGTCAGGTGTTGATCAATTAGATATATAGGGTTCATAAGGAGTCTTGAGAATAAGAACAATCATGCTGTAAGCCCGATCTTCCTATCAGTGACTGACAAGTTCTTCAGCAAGCTGAAGAGATCCTTCGTGCTGTCGGTAAGTTCCCAATCAATTTATTTTTTTGCTGATGAAATACCCAGCGGCCCAAATGAAGAATATCATGAAAGATAGGTTCATGTTCGTTGGAACACTTGAAGAAGCTGAATTCAATCGGGTGGTATGTATCCATGTTGTCAACGAAATACGTTCTAATGTGGACTTAGTTTGCTGGAAGGAATTGGAATCATGGTCAAGTGGGTTTACATGGTTTGATATTGGTTGGATCTGACTTTGACTTTGGTTTAGAGTATAGAGTTGGTTTTACGAAGACCTGATGGGAGGTTTTTACCGTGCGTTTCTCTTTTTGTGTTTTTAGGACTAAGCTCAAATGATCTTTTAGGTTACCTTATATAATCTCGGTTATGTGTCATGAAGTAAGAATCCTTTCCCTACTCGAATTGGGTTGATGTATTGATCTTTGCCTCTTAGATGGCACATATACAGGTAAGAAATTGATGTTTTGGGATATGGAGTGGGATCTAATGGGAATAGCAAATGAATCATGGACCGAAATTCCAAAAAGTCAGTGATCACTTTTCACTACTTTGTTTGATTTCACTCATCCCGCAACATACATAGTTGATGGCAGAAATCAAAACTGATGTCAGGGAAATGCAAGCTAGAGGTTATTTCGGTGATGGTGAGTCTTGATTTCTTATCCTAGATTACATGATGGGATTAACGGAGAGATAGGATTTTGGTCTGATGGGAAACGATTGTCTGATAATGTCAAAATGGGAGGGGAGGGTTTACGTGGGTACACCAAAAAAAGTACCTGGAATCTCGTTAACGTTATGATGGCAGATCAATCGGATTTCCCAGAATATATATGTGGAGTTTCAGCTGCGTACGCTAAGTCGTCTCTATCAATACACAAATGGATTGACCATTCGGTTTGATATAGGGACGCTCGAAAAGCGAAAGGAGCAGGAAGAGGTCCAAGAAGTAGTCGGCCGCCTGGCATGGTCAAAGGAATAGCATCACATCGATCTGGTAGACAAACTGAGATCAGACGTAAAGCTGGGACGAAGAATAACGCAGATATGGGACAAGGACTTCGACTTGATGGTAACAGGGGTACGGCTTCTATTACTGACATAACATGAAGATGACTGACGCTTGTTCTAGCTATTACTAAAGAAGATAGAGAGATGAGAAAGACTTGGATTGACGAGTTGGTACCTAAACTAACTAGGACCGGGATGGCTTTGTCGACTGCTAAAAGGAAAGCTGGGGAGCAGTTTGATGCTGAGAATCCTTGGTGGAAAGAGGGGAGTACTAGGGGTAAAAGGTCAGTTGGATTTTGCTTCGTAGACTCGAATGTTCAAACTGAAGTGTTGTGTTTAGGGCACAAGCCAAGAGGTCAGTGGACAAAGCTTTGATTTTTAGAGCGACAATTGACGTCAGGCAGTGCTGCGGAAGAACGAGCTGAAGCTATTGAAAAGCGATTGAAAGCTCTTACAAAAACGGAACCTTCTGTCGGAAGTAGTTCAACTTCAACTCTCGTACCGAAATCAGAAATCAACGATTCCGAAGAATCGGATGATCAAGAAGGAAACGAAGTTGACAACGACGAAGAGATCCAAATCGCTGACCCCCATCTAGAAGCGGAGGAAAGAAGGAAAGAAATGGAAGCTGAAATGTCTGACGATGAGATGAAAGGTTTAAGAGGTGGTTGGGAAGAATGGGTGCAGAGTGGAAAACGAGTGGCGGAAAGTGCGAGTACGAGTACGGTTGGATCTTCGAAACGAAATAGAATTTCTTTTGGGAAGGATATGGTTCTGGATGAAAGGGATCGGGGATTGGGTTTGATGGCTGATGGTAAGGGTTTGGGTGTTTCGAAAGTCTTAGGTGGTAAGGGTGGGGGGGAGTGGACTTGTGTTTTGTGTACTTATGTTAATATTGGGGATCATGGTTTATGTGGTGAGTTTTGGTTTTCTTTGGGAATGATGAGAAATTGATTCAGCTGGTTTAGAGATGTGTCATGCTAGACCGGATGGCACGATACCTGATACAGGAGACACTGTGTGACTACTTAGTTGCCACACTTTTAGTCGTACTATACGAATACTTTTTGTATCCACTGTTTCATAGGTTTTCGAATGTAGCATACTATTTTGAGATATTTGATACAGGGCAGGGTGTGTGTCTAATCTGTGGTCGTATAGCTTTACGCAGATGTAGATGTGCATGGACAGAGAGGTGAGAGATGAGATGGATGGTTATGCGGTGCAGTGTTGTACTTATAGCTGTGTTGTCATTTCTAACTGTGCCTCATTGGGTTATTCCCTTTAATCCCGATGGGTGTGGGTGGTTAGTAAGGTAAGGTGTAGTTACGCGTTAAGTGGTGGTGGTAGTGGTAGCAACAACAGTGAACATCCTCATACAGTATCATACTATACCATATCACTCACACTTACACTTCTAGGTGATACATCTATCACCTATCCATAATCACTTCCCACATCCATATCCCTATCCAACAACCAACCCCTCAAGGAAATCATCCAACATGGTAAATATCCATCCCACCGTCGTCATGTCTCAAAACTGACTTCAAACCATAGCCACCCCCAACGACCGATCCCAAAATCAACGTCCTCCTATCGACGATAGCCTCTGAAAAAAGGAATCTAGAAGGAGCGAAAGCAGTGATGAGAGCTGTCGAAGCGTCATCTCGTAACGAAGCTGTCATCCAACAAGCTCAAAACGAAGTTCGAAGTGCTCAAGCTTCAATCAAATTCCTAGAGGATGAATTGAATAAATTACAATTATCTGGAGGATCTTCTTCGTCGTCTTCACCTGCACCATCGAATTATTCTGGTGGATCTTTAGCTACACCTGGTAGAGGTGGTGAATCTAGTAGAGGTGGTTTCTCACCTGGTAGATCTGGTTCTTATCAATCGCAACCTCAGCAGCAACAGGTTTCTGGACAGTATGGATATCAGGGTATGAACCAATCTGGCAGTATGTCTAATTTGTCTGGATCGAATGGAGGGAGGAATTTTGGTGATGGGAGAGATAGACCTTTACCTCCTCCTCCGCCTGGTTCAGGTATCGATGACGAAGTTAAACGACCTGTTCAGAAGAATTATACTGCTTTAGGTGAGTTCCTGTTCGAGTTCTAAACATTGGAGAGTTAGCTGATTGGTGATTTTTTAGATTTGTTACGATACGACGCCCCATTGACAGGAGCTAAGATTACAAAAATGCTTAATCAGCTGCAATTCAAATTACAAGTTGAAGAACAGTATAAATTGGGTATCGAGAAAATGGCACAGGCTTATAGAGCTGAGGGTGATAAACGTTTACGAGCTGAGACGGAGGCTAAGAGAATCGAGAGTGATGGGAAAATTCAGTTGTTGCGTAAAGCGAAGAAACGTTATGAGACTTTAGGTAAATTTGGGGGTGCTGATGAAGATGACGAGGGTGAGTGAGAATTCTTTGGGCGATATGAGAATTGTTTATTTATCTTGATGTTCTAGAATTCGAACCAGACGGAAAAAGAAAGGAAGCGCTTCGAAAACCTATCTCTGGTAAACTTGTCATAACACTTCGATCAGCTAGAGATTTGAACCATCGACCTTTACCCAGAAAATCGTCCAAAGTGTTCAACGAAACCACGGTAGTCATCAAAGTCGAAGGTAACGAAAGGGCGGTTTCACATCCATCAAGAAACGACCGATGGTTGGAAGATTTCGATATACCAGTTGAAAAAGCTAATGAAGTTGAGATTACGATTTACGATTCAGCGGGTGGTGAAGGTGGACCGATTGGTATGCTTTGGTTAAGGGTTTCTGATTTGGTTGAAGCTCTTCGAAGACAGAAAGTTGGGATTGAAGGTCAAGGTGCTGGTTGGGTCACGGCTGCTACCGCTGCTTCTTTGGGTCAGAGACCTGGTAACGCTCCTGATAACGTTACACTTCATGGTGCTGGAATGGCAAGAGCTGCTGGAGGTGCTTCGATGGACGGGAAACCGACTGAAGGGATCGACGGTTGGTGGTCTGTCGAACCTGCTGGTGCCATTTCTATGAGATTGGACTTTGGTACGTGATCTTGGTTTCCTCGGAAATGTATCGTTACTGACAGTTTGTTCAGTCAAGGATTCAGTTCCCGGTCGAAGACCTTACGAAGCACTTGGACGTCAAGGAGCAGTCAGGAAACGTAAGGGCGACGTTTTCGAGATGAACGGTCATAAATTCGTTCAACGACAATTCTATCAACCCATCATGTGTGCTTTATGTCAAGAATTCTTGCTCACAGGGGAAGGTTATCAATGTGAAGATTGTCGTTACGCCTGTCACAAGAAATGTTATCCAAAAGTCGTCACTAAATGTATCAGTAAATCTAACGCTGATGCTGAAGGCGACGAGGAGAAGATTAATCATCGAATCCCACATCGTTTCGCTCCTCTTACCAACATGTCGGCCAATTGGTGTTGTCACTGTGGATACATGTTACCGTTTGGACGTAAGAATTCTGTTAAATGTTCTGGTAGGTCTTTGGATGATCAGCTTTGATGTTAGATTGTTGCTGATTTACTTTTGATCTCAGAATGCGGTCTTTATTGTCATCAAACCTGTTCCCATTTGGTTCCAGATTTCTGTGGAATGACGATGGAAATGGCTAATATACTGTTGAAGAATTTAAGAGATATCAAAACAACTCAAGTTCATAAGAAGCCTATTACCTCTTCGGTTTCTTCGTCTATATCTTCAGTTTCTACTTTACCGGTTTATCAACCTGTTCAACAGCGACCTCCTCCCCCTCAACCTATCCAACAACAACAACCACCTCCACAGCAATATCAGCAAGCACCTCCACCACAACAACTTGCTCCCCCTCCACAACAGATTCCTGGATCGCAATCACCATCTCGACCTGGTCAACCGAGTTATCAACCTGTTGATCCTAGAGATCCTAGATTTGGTCAAATACCTAGTCCACCCCCTCAACAGAGTTATAATCAAGAATTCAACGCTCCTAGACCTGCTCCACAAGCTCCAATGGGGGCTCGACCTTTACCTGGGAAACCTGCACCTGTCCAACAAAGATTGAGCTATGACGGTCGTCAAGAGAGTTACAGTCAAGTGAGTGTATAGTGTATAGATTGAACAGGGATTGACATTGGATAGATGCCACAGATCGTACAGCAAACAGCACCATCGAGAGAAAGACCTTATCCACCCCAACAACCACCTCAGCAACCTTCTCAACAGGTCGTTCAACGTCCACCGCAACATGTCGTTCGTAAACGTAAAGTCGGTTTGGAGGATTTCAATTTCTTGGCTGTTCTTGGTAAAGGAAATTTCGGAAAGGTCATGTTGGCAGAGGAAAAGACTAGTAACAATTTATACGCTATCAAGGTGTTGAAGAAGGAGTTTATCATTGAAAACGATGAAGTTGAATCGTGAGTGAAACTTTGAATTTTTTTAGCAATGTCGATATTGATTGGACATTTAGGACACAATCTGAGAAACGAGTCTTCCTGGCCGCAGCTCAAGAACGACATCCATTCTTGCTAGGACTTCACAGTTGTTTCCAAACCGAAACCAGAGTTTACTTCGTCATGGAATACGTCTCAGGAGGAGATCTCATGCTGCACATTCAAAAGAAACAATTCTCTTTACGTCAAGCTAAATATTACGCTTGTGAGGTGTTGTTGGCTTTGGAATATTTCCATTCGAAAGGTATTATCTATAGGGATTTGAAATTGGATAACATCCTTTTGACTTTGGACGGACATGTTAAAGTTGCCGATTATGGGTTGTGTAAAGAGGAAATGTGGTACGGTAAAACTACTAGTACTTTCTGTGGAACTCCTGAGTTTATGGCTCCTGAGGTAGGTATTTTAGACTTGATTATCTACTTGGTTGAGATATTGATTATTGAATACAGATCCTTCTTGAACAACGTTACGGTCGAGCTGTCGATTGGTGGGCTTTCGGTGTTTTGACTTATGAAATGTTACTTGGTCAATCACCTTTCAAGGGGGACGATGAAGATGAAATCTTTGATGCTATCTTGGAAGATGAACCGTTGTATCCTATCACCATGCCTAGAGACGCTGTATCTCTGTTACAACGTGTAAGTTTATCTCTTCAGTCCGTTCTGGCACATATTGATTTGTGATGTTCTCAGTTATTATCTCGAGACCCAACTCGTAGATTAGGATCAGGCGAAACAGACGCCGAAGAAATCAAGAAACATCTCTTCTTCAAGGATGTCAACTTTGATGATGTTTATCATAAACGCAATCCAGCACCATACTTCCCTACAATCGGTAACGCAACTGATACCTCCAGTAAGTCCCTTCCCCAATACTACCATAATGATCTAGTTTGACTAACTGGCTTCACCCAGATTTCGACTCTGAATTCACAAGAGAACAACCAACACTTACACCGGTTCATACGGCACTTTCTGCGGCTGATCAACAAGAATTCGCTGGTTTCTCTTGGATAGCTCCTTGGGCTGCTGCTCAATAGGGACGCGTATGCTTTTTTGATGTCGTTGTATAGATTTTTACATAGTTTCTCTCATCCTTCCTCTGATTCTAATGGTAGATCGTATACGTTAAAATGTTAATCGTTTCATGCATGTAATGTAGAATTTAGATTGTATAGAGCAAATTAAAGGGAGGATTGAATATAGTAAGAAGTCGATTTTTTACACGTGGCAAAAATTAATTTTGTTTTGAATGACTTGCACTTAAATTTCAATTTTCACCACTTGACATACTTACACATTCTACCAAAATGCCAAAAGAACAAATCAGGAAGAGAGGTAGAAGAAAGCCGAAATTCGAGGATGAGGAGGTGGAACCTATAGTTGACGCTGTTGTGATATCGTCAGCTCCGGTTGCGGTCTCAACTCCAGCTGAGAGTTCAGCTCTACCAGCTGGAATCCACCCTTCGAGATTATCGATGATTTCAGGCAAGGGACCTTCGAGAGCTGCGCCTAGGGTGGTTGAGCCACAGCAGCCTATGCCTGAACCTATGGCTGAAGGCTCAGCTGAAGCTTCGGCTGAAGCTACACTTGAATGGAGTCGACAACCGGATCCAGAATTCCCTTTTGGAGTCCTCGATCCAGACGTTAAAGCTTATTTCAAGAATGTTGAAGAGAAGATTAGAGATTGGGAAGGAGTTAGTAGTGAAGGTGAAGAACGTGAGGGTAAGTTCTATCTTATTTAGGAAGGAGATATTAGTTGTACTAAGAAAAGCCTTATTTAGATAGACAAATGTTTTTGAGTTCAGTGTTGACTGAACTTCGAGGATCGGAATTGAAGATTTCAACGGATCCTGATACGTGTATCGTTCTTGAACGGCTGTTACCCTCGCTTGGGGATTGGGGTCGAAGAGTTATTGGAGATTCTTTTGGGGATAGTTGGGGGTTAATCCTCAAACATCGTTTTGGAAGTCATGTCGCTCAAACTTGGTTCACCTTGGCTGCTGATACTTTAGATCGTGAGGTGGGTTATCACATTATTTTCTCAACTTTTCTTGGTTTTAATGGGAATGCGTTTTTTAGGCGAAAGGAATTTATCCATCTCAACAAACTTCTCAATCTTCTTCTTCTGAGGTTGGGGTTTTACCCACGATGACCACTTTGATTTCAACTGTTGTTTCTTCGATCCAAGATTCGATATCCACTTTGTTGATATCACCACACGCTTCACCGGCTTTAAGGATTTTGTTATTGGTCATCACTCCAAACCGATCTTTACCTTCTTTAGATAATTCCGATAAAGGCGGTAGCAGCGAGAACATGATTCGATCGAAAAAATCAAATAAATACAGGAAAGGTCATGGTGTACAAGGGAAATCTATCTTTGGTGATGAAGAGAGTAAAGATAAAGGGAAGGGGAAAGAGGTTGTTCGAATGGTCCCAGATAATCTTGTTGGCCTACGTCGGGAGATTAGGAAGAATCTGATGGGGAAATTGGGTAGTGTCGATTGGAAATCTATGGGTGTTGATACTGTTGGGAGTGCTGCTGTTCAATTGATTTTAGAATTTGAAGTCGAAGATGGTGAAGCTGAAATTGAAGAATCTTTATTCGATCATTTAACCGAAGGCATGGTCACTCAATCAAGTGAGTTGTGAAGACCAATCATCTGATCCAACTGACATATCATCTCAGTCAAAATTCCATCCGAACCATTCGAAACTCAACCTTTCCTCCTTGCCCTCCAATCCTCACAAACCGGTACAAGACTCTTTGAAACGATTCTACGAGTATCACCGATGAACCTTTTCCAACAGATTTGGAAAACTTATTTCATAGGTAAAATCGGTAGATTGGCGGCTCATCCTTATGCGAATTTTGTCGTTGCGAAAGCTGTTTCCAGGTTGGATAGGGGTGGGGTAGAGGAGGTAGTTAAGGAATGCTTGGCTGTTTCTGGTGGACGTGGTTTGATTAGTGAGTTTGACTTTGGGATTTGGATTCTGATGCGTGGGTGTTGATGTGGTTTGAATGTTTTAGAGACTGCTCGGACTAGTGTTTTGCAGGCTTTGGTTGATAGAGCTATTTCTATTGAGGGATGTGAGAAGGAGGTTGTTGGTGTAAGTCAAGTCTGTTGAGGGATGGAGATCTGTTTGGCTAAGTTCTACTACAGTTGATTAGATCCGCATTGGATTTACCGGATAAAGAGAAGAAATCATTGGTACCATGTTTGATGGCATTGAAGACTTATCCAGTGAGTTTGGATCCCACAAAGTGAAGACACAAATTAACCCACACTAGATGTACCAATCTATACTTACTGGTGCACCGCTCGAGGACGAGGATTCAACCATCCCTTCTGAAATGGTCGATGAGGATGCTGAGAAATCTGCCGCTTCAGCTGCTGGACTCGCTGCTTGGCAGAACCGAAGAAGTATCAAACCAAAGGGAGACCTGGTACCGAACATGCAAGGGTGTTTGTTATTACAGGCAATGATCAAATTAGGATCAGGTGGGAATGATGTCGTTGTCGAGAGGTGAGTCGGACGGTCATGACTCAAAAAGATAAGCATCACTAATTTATAAAATCAGTCTTCTCGCTCAAGATCTAGAAACCATCAAAACATATGCGAAATCCCCAATCTCGTCCCATTTCCTAGAAGAGTTCCTCAACTCCCCCAAAGTCCTCGCGAAATCTAAAAGGAAATTCCTACTTCTCCTCTTCGAGAAAGAAACTTTACTTGAGTTGTGTCGAGATAAAACCGGATCAAGGGTTACGGACACGATATGGAAGATATCTGATGGTTACATGAAAGAGAAGATTGCTAAATCTTTTATTCAACACAAGGTGGTGCTTGGTGATGATATGTATGGAAGGTTTTTAGCTAAGAAATTGGAGTTGCATTTGTTGGAACGTCGACCTGATGAATGGAGAGAGAAGGTTTTGGGGGTTGTACATCATTTCAAGAATGATGGGTATAAACGTGGTGGGTATGGGGGTGATGAGGGTAAGGTTGAGAGTGGGAAGAGAGAGAGGGAGGTGGAAGGGGAAAAGGAGAGGGGGAAGGAAGTTGATGAAGGTGATGAGATTGATCAGTTGTTTAGTGCCGTTAAATCTAAGAAGGTTAGATTGTAGTTTGTAGTTGATCCTTTTCGATCTTTTAGTATTTTGGCATGGCATCTTTTTTCAACCAGTCGCCGTACTTTACCGATCTTACATGGCATATTACATGTTAGTCATCCTCATCATAGACTGAATCGTTATTCCGGATCCCATGCATACAACAAAAAAAAAACAGATATAAAAGGTGAGATGTGATTAAATATGATGGTATGTCTAGATGATATCGATCCAAAAGCCGAGTTTTCCAAAATGATTCCCTCTGATCGAAGAAAATTAATCCTCCCTGCAACGACTATCAGTTTGAAGTCTCATATAAGAGATGGAGAATACACTCACTCTGCAGCAGGTTTCCTTAACCACCAATCGATAGCACCTGAAAACCCAGCGAAAGCAGCTCCACCACCTAACATAGCTCTAGGACCTGATTGAGCAGCAAGGATAGCACCAGCGACGAAACCAGCTGACACAGCATTGGTAATATCGTTCTTAGCCCTATACTAAAACATCATTAATACCATTTCTCAACAACGAAGAAGAAATTAGAACTTACACCCTCAATACAACATTCGACACCTGAATACAAGGCTCCAACTTTAGCGAATCCTTTACCACTACTCCACATGTTCCTACCCATCTCTTTGAAGATGTAGGCTGTTTGGGCTCTCGTTCCCACTAGTTTTTCACTGGCTCTCGAGAGTGGATCCTCGATGGAAAACGATGCTGACATCAACGCGAAGAATGCTCCAAGACCGAACCCTATCGAGTCATCAGTAAAAGGTGACAACTGAGTACTCCGTGGTCATAATCGTACTCGAACTTCGATCTCGTACTTACCAGCACCACCAGACATTCCAACTTTCAACGGACAACTCTCCATGGCGTTGTTCATCATCGCCGTCCATCTTAACGTATTTCTGAAATCTTCTTTTTCTTCTGCTGTCGTTCCTGCTGGGAAGGGTTCTTGTCCCGGGAGATATAGGGGAGCTAGGAGGGGTGGTGTTAAGGACATTTTGGGGGGATGTTCTTTGGGGTCGTGGTTGAGGATGGTGTTTTGCTTTTTCTACCTAACGATGGTTAATTAATATTAATATGTAACTTTTTTATCTTAAGCCGAGTCACGTGATTGCCACCTCATCACTTGCTCATGTAGTGATATATTAAGTGCTTGAAGATTATGGTGGCTATAAACTACTCAGAGTATTGAATTATTCATCATCTTCTATTCCAGCTTTCAGAGAACAACATTTCAGTCGTAGAGTACCATCCAGAACTCAAATTGTTCCCCATCAGATAAGTCAGCTCGATGAAATATCGGCTGGACTGGTGACAATCAATTGTTTGGGGTTAAAGTTGATTTTGGGATTTGAGCCCCACAATTATTTCTTTCACCTTTCACATACATAGAATTTGCCATCCATTCATTCAAGTCGACATCCATCCATTCATTTAGCTCTTTCCTTTTCACATCATCCGCTGCTTTTCATCCCCATCCATCCTATCGTTGAATATCCATAAACAACATTTTCAAGATGGCAGCTGGTTTAGTTTGTAAGTTATGATTTCCATTCATAAAGGATCGACGAGAATCCCACGCCGCTTCCATGTTCCTTCCACGTCAAACGCTAATGATCCTATCTAGACGATTTAGTCCTCCTCTTTTGGAGAGTCGTTATCAACATATTCTTTCGTGAGATCAGGTATGTCTTTCAATCTCAATCCCTAACATTGGTCTTACGCACCGACGTTACCCATACTGGCGCTGACGCTAACGCTACCCCAGACCACGAGGCGCTTTCAACATCCCCAAAGATGGTCCAGTTTTATTCATTTGTGGTCCTCATGCCAATCAATTCCTTGATCCACTTCTCTTATTCTCCGAGGTTAGGAAGGAAGCCCATAGAAGGGTAGCCGTGTTGACCGCTGCTAAAGTGAGCTTTCTTTCGGTTTTTCTCATACACGTGTTGACCTATTTTGTTGACATTTCCTCTTTAGAGTCTCGAGAGAAAGTTTATTGGTTTCGTCGCAAGACTTATGGATAGTAGTACGTCTATTTCAGCTGAATGCTTGCAGCGCCATCCAGCTGACAGACAAATAATAGTCCCAGTAGCTCGAGCAGCCGATTACGCCAAAGCAGGAGCAGGCAGAATCATCCTCTCAGATTCAGATCCAACACTAGTCACAGGTATCGATACGAAATTCAAAAGCCAGATCAAACCTGGATCTTCATTAGTTCTACCCAAATCAGCAGGATACGCTTCAGCAGCGATCGACGAGATTATATCAGATACCGAATTGAAATTGAAAAGAGAATTCATGGTTCCTGGTAAAGATGGAAGTGTTGATGTTAAAGCTTCTACCCGAGTTCGAACTGAATCGGAAAGTAAAGATGGATTGGAATATAAGATCTTACCTCATGTCGATCAAGCTGAGACTTATGGTGCTGTATTCCAAAGATTGAATGAAGGTGGTAGTATTGGTATATTCCCAGAGGGTGAGTGTTTTAGCTGACAATCTGGGTCGTGAAAAATCAGCTAATCTCCCATAGGTGGATCTCATGACAGAACCGATTTCCTTCCACTCAAAGCTGGTTTCTCCATCATGGCACTAGGAGCTATGGCTGCCAATCCTTCGCTAGACGTTAAACTTGTCCCAGTCGGTCTATCCTATTTCCACCCTCACAAATTTCGCTCCAGAGCTGTTATTGAATTCGGTCCGCCCATCTCTGTTAATCCAGAATTCGTCGAAATGTACAAAGAGGGAGGTCCGAAGAAACGTGAAGCTTGTGGGAAACTTTTGGAACAGGTTCATGATGGATTGAAGGCTGTCACATTGAGAGCTCCTGATTGGGAGACAATGCAGGTAAGCTATTTTTCGTCCATGAAAATAAGATAGCTGACATTCCTCTAAGGTCGTTCAAGCCGGTCGAAGATTGTATAAAACTCCAGGACAACATCTTACTCTCGGTCAAGTTGTCGAGCTATCCAAAAGATTCATGGAGGGTTACTTGCACTATCAACATGAACCTAGAATCATTCAATTGCGTAAAGACATTTTGGCTTACAATCGTCTCCTTCGTGATATGGGATTGGCGGACCATCAAGTCGAAAGAGCTACCAATCGATCTTTGAAGAGTTTGTTACTTTTGGTTTATAGAACTGGATTGTTAATCTGGTGGGGATTGTTGTCTTTGCCGGGTGTTATACTTCATGCCCCGGTCTTCATTTTGGCTAAGGTGATCAGTCGACAAAAGGCAAAAGGTGAGCTTCGATGATGCAGATAAGAATATCCTGGAAAAACTGACAAGATTGCAGAGGCACTCGCTGCATCGACGGTAAAGATTCAAGGTCGAGATGTCCTAGCCACCTGGAAGGTCCTAGTTTCTCTCGGAGTTGTCCCACTTCTTTATCTAGTCTATGCCGCTCTAGCAACTTTCTTGGCTTTCCGATACGATCTCCCATCATTCTGGAAATACTACATGCCATTGATAATGTTTTGGTTCCTCCCTTCTCTCGGTTATTCAGCTCTGAAATTCGGTGAAGCCGGAATGGATGTCGCTAAATCACTTTGGCCGTTGATGGTTTCAATGATGCCACGTAATCAAAGTGAATTAAACAGATTGCGTGTACAAAGAGAGAAACTGAGCAATGATATTTCGGAACTTATTGATGAATTTGGACCTCAGTTATACGAGAACTTCGACAAGGTATGTTTTTTGAAGGGATTAAATCACAAGGTTCTGACAGACATCTCAGGCTCGAATCTTACCCTCAGCAACAGTTCCACAAACTGGTAAAGCACCTGGAATGTTTATACGTAAATCTCAAGCTACGGATTCATCTGTTCTTTCGCATCCTATGCTTTGGTTAGATGAGAGGATCTTCGGTTGGAATCGATCAGCATCTGTTGGTCAATCCGTTTGGAGTGCTCCAAGAAGTATCGGTGGTAGTGCAACCAGTGAACCTAGTACTACCGCGCCTGGCAGTCCTGCTGAGAGTGATGACGAAGAATTCGAAGCTGATGTTGATTACGACGATGTGAGTTGTTTTGCTATTCGTTTATTTCAAAAGGCAATTTCTGATTATTTCGAATAGGTTCTGGCAATTATCGATACAAGAAGAGCAGGTGGTCCAGGGTCACCAAGAGGTAGAAGAAGAACAGGTAGATCATATCATGATCTCAGTAATGTGCGCTCGAAAGAAATTGAAGATGATACGACTACGACGATGTTACCTAAAGAAGATAAAGATGGTAAAGAAGAGGGATTACATTTGAGGAAGAAGAATGTTGATGCGCAATCGACTTCTGAAGGATCCAGCTTGGGTTTGAACACTAATACTAACGAGAAGACGAATGGTGATGGGAAGAAGGAAGATTGATTTGATAAACAGACTCTCTGTTTTTATGGTTTAAGTTTGTGGTTTAACGACTTATGGACGTGGTTTTCTATTCTGGATGCATCCTCATTACACAATGTGTCCGTCGTTCAATTCCACATTGTTATCCTAAGCAATACCTCCGATATCTTAGATTGGTGCATGAAAACACCTACAGTGAGATAAATTCTCATTGAAAGGAAGCTACTATCTGACGTCTTGACGACTAAAACCCACTCTCCTACTGAACAAAGGAGTTTAACAAGGAGGTTCCCCTTATAAGGAGAGAGGTTGGGACTGGTTTTCTCTTTGATATTAATATTTCATCCATTATATACATTACATTGTAGGTGTCTATCCATTTATTCTAGTTTTGGGATAAAGGGAACACCAAGTCCGATCTGATTTACCAAGTAAATACGATTTTGATTGAGATAGTCAATCCTGTTGATTCTGTTTTATTAGTATACTGCAATACCTTCAGTGTATCTTTAATCATGTCGACTAGATCGAAAAGACTCTCAAACAAAGAAGTTATCAAAGAACCATCTCCTAGGTTCAAAGAGAACCGAAAAGACAACGAGAACCCAACCAGCGAAAATCCACCCACAAATGGTCAATCTACAAAGACAAACCCAGTTCCTATAGATCCAACCGAACCCAGAATCCATCCTCCTTTATTACCAGAAAGTCTCAAAGTGACCATACCAACGCCGACCAAAACTCCCATCTCCCAGAAAGTTTCTCTTTCAATCTCCACCAAAAAGGCAATGAAGAAAGAAATATCGACACCGCCACCACCGCAAGTAGCGGTAAACCAACCAAATCAAAGGTTTCCAGCGAGAACTTCAAACGGTGATAGACAATGTACGAATTGTTCTGAAACTGATACACCACAATGGAGGGGTAGTTTATGTAACGCTTGTGCTTTATGGAAAAGATCTAGAGGCACTGATAGACCTTTACCGTTACTTTTCCCTCCTAGGAAGAGACAACGTGAATCCGTTTCTGTTTCTGGTTCGTTATCGACTGATGGGAGTGGGGTTGGTGATGATTCTTCTGAGATTGAGTTTGACGTTAATGGTGGGGGAGATAGGGATGAAGAGGTTGGGAATGTTGAGGGGGTTTCTTTATCTAAAAGAAGAAAGGATTGGAAACCTACTATCAACGATCGTGAGGTTTTACCATTGATCTATTCTCCTGGTGTCGAATCTCCCGGTCCAGATCGTGATGATTTTGAGAACGATCATCATTCGATTCATGGTCATTCACTAAATACTGTTGATGAATGGAGAAATCAAAGTCCTACGAAACAGGTTCGTCAATGTCGACAATGTGGTGAGACCAGGGGTGAGACTTGGAGGATTGATGGGAGTGGACGAACGATCATTTGTGTTAGATGTTATGAGACTCTTAAATGGAGACAGGAGAGGGTGAGTAAAAAGAACATTTTTGAGTACCACTGCTGACGTTTTACAGGAACTTGATCATTCAGTTCCAATTCGTCAACCAATCGCTAGACCATATACTCGTCCCATCCCACATAGATACTTATCAGAAATTCATTACAAATCAAAAGTTCCAGATTATCAAACTAGAGAACGTTACAACAATTCTAATCCTGGTACACCAAGACCGATAGCTTTCGATCCAAATCTTCGATCGAGAGTTTCAAGGTTTGTCGAAACCAATAAAAAACGTAGAAACGCTTTGATACCTTCACATCTAAGGGATGACGAGGACAACAAAGGTGATGATTCAGATCATCATTCATCTGGTGATAGACGACGAAGATCTTATTCATCGCCTGAACCATCGTTTGATCGAATGGCTCAACCGCCACATCAGTCTTTTGTTCGGACTCGGTTGGAATCCGTTGATAGATCTCATTCCGATCTTGAGGATCATCAGGATAGTGAGGATGAAGAGAAAGAGGAGGATGGGGAGGAAGATGAGAGAGTAGTTATGAGTAAACATGATTTCTTGGCTGCCGCCGAATGTCTTTGGAATTTGATGGTTGATTCAGGTTAGCCAATTGGAAGGGACAGGATTCAATAACGATATCCGTGTAATACTGTACTTTATATTCATAGCCTTGTATTTCTACAAAAAGTTCTGTTTTCAATATGCAACTGTCTTTATGCTTTATCGTGATCGCCTGAAACGATATGTTCAGGATAAGTCTCACGAACGGAGGGATTTGAATTAGCTCGGGTCGTGATTGCATTGAACCGATTCGGAATAATCTCACTACTCAGCAATCTACATTTGTTTAGAGTCACAAATGTCCATATAGCATGCCAAACAGTTTCTCCTATGAGGATCCCCCAACAAGTGACATCCTAATACTCTGTAGCTATCTGTTTCTTCTCTCAATCTTCGAAGTTTTGGCACAATGGATTCTGAACGCTGGTCTGCTGGGTCAAATTCTCATTGGGATAATATTTGGTTCACCTCTAGCGACATGGTTAGAAAATGACTGGCAAACCAGTTTTGTTGATTTGGGATATGTGGGTTTATTGATTTTGGTATTTGAAGGTGAGTTTAGAGATCAAAATGTGCTAAATATAGGTGGTATGACCACACAATTGACCACTCTTTTTCGAATGATTCCTCTCTCCACTGTAATCGCCTTTACTGGGTTAGGATTACCAATTGCATTGTCCTTCTTACTCACACCGATGTTTCGATTTCCACTGCTACACTCATTCGCAGCTGGGACGGCGCTATCCTCAACATCGATGGGGACGGTATTAGCAGTGTTGGCATCGTCTACAGAAGATTCTTTCGATTTTCGTCAGACAAAATTAGGAACGGCGTTACTTGGTGCTGCTATCATGGACGACGTCGTTGCATTTGTATTATCATCAGTGCTTCAACTTTTAGGAGGGAATTCATCTCTGGGGAACTCTCAAAGTCAACTAGGACCATCGATAGGAAGGATCATAGGTGTTACCTTAGGACTAGGCGTTTTCGCATGGGCAATAACAAAGTGGGGTTTACAACCGTTATACCAGACAATTCGATTATCAGCTTTCAGTAGGAAGTATCTGAAGGATCAGTTATGGTTCGAGATGAGTCTCATGTCTCTGGTATTTATTGCAATGATCGCAGCAACAGGGTACGCTGGGACAAGCACTCTATACGGAGCATATATAGCTGGTTTGATGATCTCGTATCTTCAAAATCCACCTGTCTCAAATGTATCAAAAACACCATTAACTTCAACAAATCCAGTATCTTCACAGTCTCCATCAAATTTCAACAAAGCATTCCAACATTTCATGTCAGCACCCTTGAAGTACATATTACTACCACTGTTCTTCGGTTCGATTGGATATTCTATTCCGTTCTTAGATCTTTGGCGTGGGAAGATTATTTGGAGAGGCATTGTCTATGCTTTGTTGATGGTTCTGGGTAAAGTGGTTTGCGGATTTTGGATCCTAATCTGGCCAACAAATCAAGTGAGACCTAGTATCACACCAACACGCAATGGTAGATTAGCAAAACTTCAAGCCACAGTCCAGAAATCCTTGGTACACATGGGAACAGTTTTACCTGGAGCCATGTTGATTGGATCAGCCATGGTATCTAGAGGAGAGATTGGGTTATTGTAAGTTTTACTATTATGACGTCGAATTGACAATGTAGAATTTCACAAATCGCATATCATACTGAATCACCTTTATTGTCCGATGACGAATTTCTCATCACAACTTGGGCAATTGTTTTGAACACCATCATCGGGCCTGTTGGAGTTGGTCTGATCTTGAAGAAGTGGGGTCAAGATGTGGTGAGAGGTGGTTGGAAGTGATGAGAGTATCATGAGAATAAGCATTGCAATGGACCACTTATGGACGATTCATCCCAAGGTTTTGGATCTATAAATTATCGGCTCAAAGCTTCCTGTGGCATGCCTCAAAAGATGACACAGATTACCTCGACGCGAAGCTTAGATATAATGCATAGTCAACCGTAAGACTAGGTATGCTAATGAGGAGTATACAAGAAATATCAAAATCAGAAGAATTAAGGTAACGGGTATAAGGGGTAAATACAATTATTCTACGATAGAATTCAAAATAAAACAAACAAAATGAATGAAAAAGAATTAAAATTAATCTACCATCCCACAACACTCTTACCCTTCTTCTTCTTACTCTTACTACCAGCAAATCTACCTTTGAGATTAGCTGGGACCTTAGCCTCCTCATCTGAATCACTACTATCCGATCCACTACTTTCACTCTCGTCGTGTTTACCCATCAGACCAACTTTTCCCCGTTTAGGTAAAGGTTGACTAGCGCTTGGTGTGGAATTACTGTCTTTACCATTGGAATGACCAAACCAGCTCATACCTCTTCTCAACATTTCTGAAGGCAAATCACCTAATCTGGGTATAGTATTGGTCGGTGTCGGTTGTGAAGCTGGAGGTGTGTACGTTTTCAAACTAGATAAGGATGGGTAGAGTTGGCGAGCTGTTGGTTGAGAAACCGACATGTTTGGAGCTACTTCATCGTCGGTGTCGGATCCTGCAGAAACACCAGAGACTGGCGATGGCGATCTGGAAGCTGATTCACCATTACCGTTCTCTAGATTGGTTTCTTCAGGTGGAGAATGGAATGATTTTTCATCTTCCGAATCACTTTCTTCCAAGATAGGCGTTGAGAGCTTGGGGGCGACACCCTTGACCCCGTTCTGAGAAGATTTCATACTCTGAGTTTCCGGTGGGATACTAGATGGGAAAGCGTTGTATATTTGAGTAAGAGGTGCTTGAGATCCTTGAGACATGAATAGTGGACTAGGTTTGGTCTTCTTTGTCTGAGTAGGTGTCTCGACTGACTCCTCTTCCACAGGTGTTGCTTGTAGCGGTGGTGAGGATAGCAATGGTTGAGATGAGGTCGCTGGAATTGGTTCCTCCTCCTCAGCAACAGGAGAAGGTCCACGATAGGGTTGTGACGATTCCAACTCATCGACTTGGGATGATCGAATGGGTTTCACATTTCGTCTGCCTCGTGGGCTAGGCTAAATAGGGATGTCAGTTGGATTCGAATGGCTATAACGGATTACATACCGGTATGACCGAAGCCTGGCTGGAAGCACCATTTGAATTGAGATGAGGACCAGTTTGTGGAGTTCGACTACGTGTCACTCGTTCGCTTGGGGGGATAGAACTTTCCTTCGAAGAAGCTCTGGCTCTGCGAGCAGGAAGATCGACAGGTGGTACAGAAACATCTCTGGATGCTGATCGAGTCATACGAGTAGTCGGTTGAGTGCTGGGGAGCTCGCGAGATGCGGATCTCAATCGACGTCCAGCAGGTTGTGAAGCGGAAGGTTCTTGAGATGGGACCGGTGTAGACGTCTTGACAGGTTGAGAACTACTAATTTTAGACTGTCGTCCTCGTTTGGAGACTTTTGGTAATGTTTCAATGACAACTTCGACTTCCCTTCGAGGGTTCAAGACTTCTTGAGATTCTTCCACTAAAGTTAAAACCGGAATTTCTTCAGCAGAAGAGGGTGGAGAAGGTAAACCCTGGGTGATAACATGTGTTGATCGAGGATGATCCAAACTATCCAAACGAGGTGATTGTTTCTTTCCCCATTCCTCAGCCTCCTTCTCTGGAGCTTCATCATCTGCGATAGCCTGACGTAAAGCGATATCGCCTGGGAATTCTGTAATCGTTGGACTAGAACCAGTATTATCCAAATCCACGAATGATCTAGAGTGAGAGGATGTCGTGCCAGACTTGCTATTTTCACTTTTCTCGATGGTCGTCCCAGTGTCAGATTCATTATCGCTGTCAACCGACTCTCTGTCGTCTTCTTCATCTCCAAGCGGTCCTGCAGGAGTAGAAGAGATAATGACAGGAGGTTCATTGATATCGTCAACTCCATCACTTCCATATTCTTTAGACCCATCTCCATCATCATCATTACCAAAATCACCGATTGAGCTGTCAGAATCCCGTCGAGCAGATAACCCAGTCAATTTGACTGCTGGTTGACTGTCACTCTCTACCTCTGAAAGCTCTTCATCAGGTTCATCCAATAGAGCTGAAGGTCCCATTGAAGCCGCTGAAATTCTTGCTTGTCGTCGTTGCTGTTGCGAAAGAGGTTTAGTGAGGAAATGACGTCGGAGTGCTTCAGCATCAAGATCGGGCATGTCAGATGATTGACTTCGTTCTCGTGAAGTTACAGATTCACTTCGACTGGATTTTCTGGAGGTAGAGTCGGTATCGGATTGACTACCAGAATCATCATCACTTGCTGAGCTTTCCGCCTCAACATCGCTCTTGTCATCTTCATCGTCCTGAGGCTGATCTTCTAAATCCTCATCTGAGTCTGAATCAGAACCTGAATCACCAGTCTCGATTAACGCTTCAGAAGCGCTCAAGCCAGATACAGATCCAGCGCGACGATTTTGTTTGAGAGCCTTTCGTCGTAAATTGGATGGGAACGATGTTTGTCGAACAAGTTTATGAAGGGGCGTCAAAATTGGAGTGTCATCGTTGGATTTCGATTCATCCTGTGCAACAGATGTAGTAACCTGAGATGCAGGTTTAAGTGGAGTTTCCTGTGCTGCTGATGAGAGACTGTTAGGGACTACCGTTTCCTCTGGTTGTGATGCGGGTACAATGATTGGAGAGTTGATTGTGACCGTGCTGGATCTGGGGGCTGAGATTCTCCCAGATTGTGGAGTCGCAGTAGAAGCTGAATTTACCAATGATGTTTTGGCAGTACCATTGATCTTTCTAGCAAGATTGGTCAACCTATCAATCCAAAGTTCGATAGTTTCGATACCATTCTCGGCGAACTCGTCATCTTCTTCCAATGCTTTTCTCTTCTCTTCCAGAACCTCTTGCAATTTACTGACACCTTGTTTGACGAAAGGACAATCCTTTTGCAAATGCATAGGAACCTGATCGCAGATAACACAAGCTGCTCGAGCCTGAATTGCCTTGTGGGCTTCCTTGGTCATAAGTCCACGAGTAGGATCGGTAACATCATCAGAGAAACGATGGTTTGCTGGTGAGATCAAGAGTTCTTCATCTGGTGTAAGAACAATGGCGGACGATGCTGCATCTGATTTCTTGGATTTCCTTGTGGCTTTAGCCTTCAAGGGGACTGCTTTGATGTTGACCGAAGGTGGAGTGGCAGTATTTATCTGTTCTTCTTCGACGGTTGGTTCCTGAGAGATGGACGCTGTAGTTGGAACCGTAGATGAAATCGATTCAATACGCTCACCAGAGCTTGTTGATGTCTCGATGAGCGATGTGATAGACTCCTCGACAGGTGAAGTGACAGGAGTATCTATCTTTTCAATGATATCGACATGAGACTCGACATCGACTGGAAGATATTCAACAACCGTATCACTAGATTCGACCAACTCGACAGTTTGATCTACTGGTAAAGCTGATATTTGACTGGTGGATTCTTTTATGCGGGACTCTGCCAGTGGTGATTCGGATGGAGGTTCCGCTACATCATTGCAATCAGTGATACTCCACGCACAGTGATGGGAAACTAACCTGTTACGCCTAAATTCGCATTCACATCAACTTGTTTCGAATTGGTAAGAATACTTTTACTTCCGTTTGAGATCGTTTTCGAATTCTCAGAAATACGTTTAGCTGCCTCCTCCGCGAAAACAGCTGCCATGATCTCTCTAGAAGTTAGAGATCTACCACCAGTAAGTCTACCAGATGGAGAATCAACCGGTAAAGTTGATGTCGAGGGTTTCAATGCATTTGAAGGTTTTCCTTCTGACCCAGCAACCGCCCCCTCCTTGCCAAGCTCTTTCTCTGCAACAACAGCTGGAAGTTTATCTGTTGAAGATTCAGATCTACTATCAGGAAGTAAAACAGGTGAAGTAGATTCAACTTGGAGAGGTAAAGCAGACATGTCGACAGACGAACTTGAAGGTACACCATTCAAATCTGTAACCTCTACGTCCTTTCGATCAAGCTCTTCAGCCTGCTGTTTTGCCATTTTTTCCCTGTAATCCTTCATGATTTGAGCGGAATGTGATAATCCCTGCGAGACTCTAGGTTTGGCGGATTTCTTCGGTGCTTTAGTAGATGAACCTGGTGTATGCGATATTTCTATGGAATCATCTGCTTTACCGATGGCAGCAGGTGTTGACGTAGTTTCTGTAACTGTAGGTAATTTTTGCGTTGATTTGACAGCGACATCACCGATGGGAGCAGTTGATATTGATTCCTTGGTGTTAGGTGCGACGGGCGGCTGAGGAGTAGTAGCTCTACCTCCTTGATAATCCGAAATCACACTTTCCGGATTCGATTTCACCTCTGAAGCATCGCTTGCCTTCTTTCTTTTCCTCATTTTTTTAGAAGGTGGTGTCATTATGGACGAAGAATCGTAATCCGGTCCAGGACTGGGGTCTTTGGGTTTTTGATAAAGGTTGTACGATCCTGAGATCTTGACTCGTTTCGATGGTGTGACTGGCGAGGATGCTGGGTTGGGTGGAAGGGATGTTGATGCTTCTGAAGACTCGTTGTTGGTAGATGCTTCGGTGATTGGACTGGCTACTTCAGTGACGACCTTGGGTTTACGAACGCGAGGTGTTTTTGTCTTGACAGGTGTATCGATCGTGGTGGAAGAATCTGCTGCTGGAGGATTCGATGTTGGAAGAGTTGGATCCTCCGGACTGATAAAATTGGCTGATGATACTGTCGAGACCGGGGTTTCTGGGATTGCTGCATTGATTTGTTTGACCGCGTTGGGAAGAGAATCCTTGAAAAGGGATGAAGATTCGACCCGAGGTGCTGGATCAATGGCCGAAAGATTATCAACAGGATCGGAGGATGGAGTACTAGCGGTTGAAGATGAAGCAGGAATTGGTCCACTAGAACGACTCAACGGACTCGGGTTCGCAGGTTTGTATTTCAACGCCTTCAGCGTTTTCGAAGGTATTGAAATAGCACTAATTGGTTTTCCGGGTGGTGTCTGAACCTCCTCGAGATCTGAGACCGCTCTTTTCTTCCCTTTCGCTAATGTAGCGTCACCAGCAGTTTCAGAAGGTCCACCCGGACTAGAAATGACTGCTTCCGCCGCTTTCTTCTGTTTTTTCTTTTTAGCTGAGGAAGTGACGGTAGAATTTTGATCCTGAGATGAAGACGCTGCTGCAGATGTGGAGGCAAGTGGAGCAGTGACCGACGAAGAGTTCAAGGGAGTCGACGAAGATTTCTTCGTTTTTTTATCAAGAGAAGAGGAAGTTGTTGGTGTCGGAGTGTTTTGTGTCGGAGGTGAGACGACAGTGACCTTTTTACTCGACTTGCCAGGTGTCGATAGACTGTTAGGAGTTTTCAATGCGCTGGGCACTGGGGAAGGAGCGACAACACCACTTCCAGAGGGTGATCCAGGGAGATTCAGATCATTACCATGAGCAGCCAACAAAGCCAAAACCATATTTCTAGCAATCTCCTGACGAGCTGGATCTTCAAGAGCTGCCTTCCGAAGTCTGTTGGAGGATTGTTTAATCTTTTTGTTCTGTCTGCTTGATAACGATGATTCTGAAGAAGCACTTGGTGAAACGTTCCTCGGTGTCGCTGTACTTGTTGATCCTTCTAAAGCTGCAACGGTGAGACCAGGAGTCGACTGGAGTGACGCCAAAGATCCCTTCTCTTTCTCTATTTTGTTCTTGCGTTTAACGCTATTTACTGTTTGCGCTGGTGTAGTCGAGGATGAGGAAGCAATGGCAGGAGCAGAGAGATCAGATATTTTCGAATTGGAGGCAGTCGGTTGCGAGGCAGTTGAAATAGAAGGAGTAGGAGTTGAGAATGTTGACCCACTTGCTTTCGATTTTTTGGCTGATCCACTTTTGGAAATTGATGACGCGAGTGGTACTTCTGCAGAAGTTGGGACATCTTCAACGACCGACGACGAGCCAGCTGAAACGGGAGTAGAAGGGATCGCCGATGTTGAGATAAGATTCAGTATGGGAGGTGGTGCTTTCTTAACGCTTGGATTCTTCTTTGACTTTTTGTCAGAGATTGATGACGATGCAGGAGTATCGACTGTTGAGGGGCCACCTACAGAAGGGGATGGTGTCGATCCAACATCAACGAGTTTGTTTTTGTCGGTCCGACTTTTCTTGGTTACACTCTGCGATGGGGTATTCGTTGTTGATGAAGTTGATTGTACCGGGAAAACTCGAATGTGATATGTAGCTTTTTGAGAACTAGCAGCAGCTCTTCTCTGAAAACTTTCGTAGTCGAATTCTATACGGAAAAGTGATTTAGATTGGAATGTACATGATGTAACAGGATCACTCACCATCATCGATGAAATGTATTTGACCACCTTCACGTACGTGCGCTATCCTACATGATCTCCCATCACTCTCTTCGCTGGAATGAATTTTCTTTCCAACCTTGTGAATAAATTTCTCAAAATTTTGTTTAAGATCTGAGAAGGACCGGGCACGTAAAGTCAATGAACTGCTTGAATGACCATGAAAAAACAGTACAAAAAACTCACCCAAGGTCTTCTTCCAATTCTTAGATCCATCCGCAAGTTCATACACTATCTTGGGACCTCTAGAAGGACTTTCTTCGTTTTCATCCCTACCTTTACCCTTGTCAAGCTTTGATTTCTTGACTTTTTTCTCCGTAGATTTAGGCGTTTCCACTTGACCATTGGTACTTCCACCGATCAGATTATCGAGACCTGTGCTCGATTCTCTCTTCCTCTTGGACATTTTCGATATTCGACCAAGAGGATAAGTGAATAAAATTGTTGGTTGTTGTCAAGAAATTTCTGAAGACGAGATTCAAATAAATCTTGGTGACGGAGAAAATATTTATTTGTACCCCCCATTTAATATCTGTCAACCTCAACTTTTTCCACAGCCATGATACGAATGCCTTCTTTTCTCCCTATTCGAAAGGTATCAACGCAAAGAAGACTCTTCTACGATGCTGTCTCTACCATTAATCATAAGGTCAGCATCGACCTCAACTTGCTCAAGGTCTTTCTCAACTTTTTTACCCCGTCTAGCAGCAGAGGCATCAACATCCACTCCCAAAGCTCCCATCGCTCTAATCGCTGCCCTACGTAAAGCCCATCCAGTACCCCTTCAACAAGCTCGACAAGCCTTAGAAAAGAACAACAACGATCTACAACAAGCCATCGCTTATCTTCAATCATCATCTGGATCGTCGTCCGAAGCCAAAGCTAAAAAACTTTCATCAAGAATAACTGAAGAAGGTACGATTGCCGTTTCGTTGCTCGGTGGGAAGAGAGTTAGTATGGTTCATTTAGCTTGTGAAACGGATTTCGTCGCTCGAAATGAAGTTTTCTTGAAGACTGCTAAAGGTGTCGCTGAGACTGCGGCGTTTCTGGACGTCCCCTCGACAAGTGATGAGTTACCTTCATCGATACCTTCAACACTCTCTTCGACGAGTGATCCAATATTGGATTTCCCAGTTGAAGCCCTATCTTCAGCCCCACTCATTGTTCTTCCATCTTCAGAAGGTGAAACCTCCGATGCTCATCCTACACCGATATCACATTCTTCAGAACCAGCAACAATCCATCAAACTCTTTTATCATCCTTAGGTCTAACCGGTGAAAACCTCAAACTCATGCGTGCAGTTTCATTCGCAGCTCCCTTCCCTTCGACACCAGAAATCAGACTCGTACCAGGTTGCTACGCCCATGGTGGTTTATCAGATACATCAGGGAAAGTAGCTGGAATAGTTGTTCTACGATTCGAATCACTAGATGAAAAGACACCGATAGTACGAATGATCTCTACGAGTGGTGGTGCTGAATTTGAAAAAGAATTATTGGGTCTGTCGAGAAATGTAGCTAGACAGATTGTTGGGTTCCCAACTAAATTCATTAGGAAATCGGAAGGGAAATCGGAAGATGATATGGAGATCTTAGAGGAACAACCGTTCATGATGTTAGGTGGCACTGAGAAGAAGGTCAAAGATGTTCTTCAAGAATGGGGTGCGGAGAAGGGAGTCAGTGTTAAAATCGTTGGTATCAGACGATGGAGTGTTGGAGATGATTTGGGTGAAGTTGAATCTGAAGAGTGAGGATCGTGGATAGATCGTGGATGAGAGGTTGGATCGGGACTTATGAGATCCATATAATATTACTACATGTTTTACTGGTGTTTGATGACATTTCTCTCTTCATCTCCTTCACGACCAGTGCACCGCCCGCCATCACCGAAAGGAAGGCCAAGAACATGCACCACATGCACCACCTATAAAGAAGACGGAATCCAGTTAGCAACGTTCTTCCCATTCACATCCATTCGCACATAAACATGCTTTTTCCAGACTTTGAAAACTTGTCTATTGACTCACGATCCCTATATCCAGCTATCACCTTCATCCTAAGTATCTGGGGAGTACACATCTGCAGTCAAAGATTACTTTGTGTGAGTCCCATCAAAAATGGTATGTACTCATTCATACTAACGACGAAACATAGAAATGGATTGCAATATCCTCATTACCGCCTTATCAAGTTACAGATTCCAAACCATCACTCACGGAGAAAGACACTGCACCTACCAAAGACAAGAGAGAACCACAAACAGATCCAGAACCGTTCACGAAACAATGGTGGCGATCGTCATCGACCTGGATAGTAATTTCTTTCACTGTTGCTATCATGGCTTTGACTTTGGGGGCGATATTGGGAATCATGCGTTTCGGTACTCAAGGTATAATTGATGGAGTGTTTTCGGTTTTGACGATTTTCATGATAACTGTCGTTTTCATCACTGTATGTTTGAAACCTTACAACGGACAGCGACAAGGGAGGAAACTAACGAATGTCTTCCTTTATTTGGCCATAGTCTTTGTTCACTCTAATACCAATACCATCAACCGTCACTTACTACAAGAATGATAGAGGAGAAGTAAAATATATCACCAATCGTTCACCGGAATTGTATATTCAGAAGAAGTTGATCGTCATCATCTCAGTGTTGTTGTCAGCATCAATATTCTTCGCCAATTGTAACAAAATAGAATTCCTGAATCCAGTGGCTATTAGTACAACATGTTGTTATTTGTTATTAACAAATACGCAAGATGCGAAGCTGAGAGCTAAAAGGGTGATCCAAAAAATATTGTTGACAGTGAGTGAAGATAATATTGGTCAAGCAAGCAACTGATACTGTGCCCAATCAAACAGGGGGTCTGTATCGCTCTGTTGATTTTCCTTTTGACCACATTTTGGCCATCCAAAAACGATTCAAAAGATATCAATGGTTCCAGCGAAGAATCTAAAGTACGAGGACCCAGTGAATGGCTCCAACCATTGGTTATGATTCAGATCAACGCATTTCCGGTAGGCTGGACAGCGGTGTTGGTGAGTCCTATCTCCTCGCTTGTTGAACCAGTCTCTGACAAAGATTGACGTAGATCGCCATGTCACTTCGATTCGATTATACCCAAGCGATAAAATCAAAAGAAATCCATTCTCCAAAATCCGTAGCAGGAGATATTTCTCCTATAAACTACAGCCCACCGAAATTCTCTAGACCAATTTATACCGCTGGAATCTCATCATTAACTTTATCGTTGTTGATAGCATTCATCCAATCTCTCGATACTAAGGATAGTGATGGAGGAAAAGGAAGAGATGCTTACACCTTAGCATTACCTTTGACTTTACCTTTGGTCTTAATCGGTACCATGGGTATGACTTGGTATCGAGGTGTTCATAAGAAGTTCTGGAATTATATCGAACAGTAAGTTGACTACCATTGACTTTGATTATCTTCAATCTTAGTTGGGAACCTATCAGTGTTGACGAAATCGTTTCTGCATCCGAAAATCATGACGCTAATGATGCTGATATGAAGCCTTTGCTTGATTGAGTCGAAACGCGAAAGGATTCGACGATCTTTGTAGATAGCTGCTATAATTCACTACACTGATTCTCAATTGAGAGTTGTTTTATTCTATGACCTGTTTTATATTATTATGACCTCTCCGATGTGTTTCTTCTCGAAATGTATGTTATGTACAGTAAGTTCTTGAATACTTCTCCTTGTCAAGTTCCAACTCTAGTCCTGCCGATTCTCGTTGCCGAGTGAAGAAGCATGAATTAACCTTGAACGAAATTACCGTATAAGGCAATTCAAGTAATACTCTATATATAAACCTTGCGCTGTGCTCCTTCCATCCCCTCTTCCCTTCTTCTTCCTACACAAGCCAACAACCATGTTGCTTCCAAATCTCGAGGGGTTGGATCCAAACTCACTACTCCCAGCTCTAACTTTCACACTAAGTATCTGGGGAGTACACATCTGTAGTAAAAGATTACTCTGCGTGAGTCCCAATCCCAATTCCCACTCACTATCCCTAACCAAAAAAAAAACTTAGAAATGGATAGCAATATCTTCATTACCACCGTATGAATCAATGGATCTAACCAAACCATCACCGGAACCCACATTACCAAGAAAAGTTGATCAAGGACCGGAACCGTTTACGAGACAATGGTGGTTATATCCAGCAACTTGGCTTGGTCTTTTCGTTGGTGTCCTAGTCCTGGCTTTGGTGTTTGGAGCGATTTTCGGACTCATGAGATACGGTACTCAAGGATTGATTGATGGTGTCTTCTCTACCATCATGGTTCTTTTGATTACATCAGTCGTGATCAATGTAAGTAGACAACTTTATCTGTAATTACAAAAAGCAAGCTGACTGGATACACCAACATTAGACTTTATTCATGATGGTACCAGTCCCATCAGCTGTCACTTATCTCAAAACCAAAAAGGGGGATTTGAAATATTCAACAGTCCGACATCCAGGATATGAACATTGGGGGATGATCACTCTCATCGTCGCAGTTCTCTTATCTGCTGCGATCTATCTCGCGAACTGCAACGATCTAGCGTTCCTGAATCCCATCGCGATCAGTGCAGCCTCCATCTCTGTCTTGCTCACAGATACCCAATCAGCTAAATTAAGATCTAAACGAGTGATTCAAAAACTATTGTTAATAGTGAGTAGAAATTTAATCAGCGGATAAACAAAAAAATCTAATATCAAACCCCAATCCGACAGGCAATTTTCATCAATATGATTTTCTTGTCAATCTACGTCATTGGCTCAACCAAAAAAGATTCGAACCCCAAAGATGAAGATAAACCTGAAGAACCATCAATTCGAGGTCCAAGCGATTGGCTCGTCCCTCTAGTCCAAATCCAAGTGAATTCGTTCCCCGTAGGCTGGACAGCAGTATTGGTGAGTATTCGGAACCATTCAAAGGTGACGAACCAATCTGATGATAATTGGATAGATCGCTCTATCACTTCGATTCGATTTCGAACGTGCCCTAAAAAAAAAATCCATTCCACCACCGAAAACTGTGCCAGGAAACGCTTATCCGATTTACAGGAATCCATTGAAATTCCATCAACCACTTTACACAGCTAGCTTGTTTTCTTTAATCGCGGCCTTGATCACTGCGTTCGTGATATCACTGTATTCCCCTGCTCCGGAGAAAATGAGAGGTCAAGGGGCGTATATCCTCGCTATGCCTTTCACGTTGCCTTTCGTGTTGGTTGGGACGTTGGGTATGGCATGGTATCAAGGTGTTCTTGAAGAGCTTTGGGATTATACCGAATAGTATGTTAACGTTTCTTTGGTTTGAGTGAGATAATTTATTGACCCCCTGGTAGTTGGGAACCCAAGAATGATGAGGATGAGATCACTGCTGTTTCTGACGTTGAAAACCTCTTAGATGAAACCAATGAAGCGGATCAGAAACCTTTAGTTGAAGTTTAACATCATTCAGAATAAAAGAATTATCTTCATACCCCATAGATGTTTACTGTACTCTTTGTCAGCCATGTCCACGAAAGCATGTATTGTATCTTGAGCAACAAATGCATTACTAGATCGACAACTACAATAAAGTCAAAAAATCAAATAAATATCCAACTCCCCCTTCTCAAGCCTTTTCCTGAACCCCCCGACTCCCAGAGACACCATCAGCACTCTCCTCCAAACCCCTGGCAGCGATTTCAACATCTTCCTCAACTTTCTCTAAAACAGTTTCATGTTCATGTCCATCCTCATGATCGCCGTTCTTCTTGCTATGTTTCCTCTTCTTCTCTTCTATCCAAGCTTTCGATTCGGCTTTCTTCGCGGCGTCGTCTGCTCTTTTGATTGATATCCTCTTAGTGAAGAAGAGGGTTAGGAAAAATGAGATTCCAACTAATGGTACGAGGAGATAATAACAATTCTGAATTCCTTTGGCTAAGAAAAGAGGTCGTAATGTTAACCAACCTAACTCATTTTCATCAGATAAAAACGTCAAACTCACCATATCCTTGAACGACTTCCAACTGTTGTTCCGCCGATAAACCCAATTCATAAACCTGAGTAGGATCCGATAAAACCGTTGAAATAATGGTAGAATCCAACATGGCTTTCTCGAGATTAGTTCGAACAGTGTTATTAACAATTGCACTGCAAGCCGCCAAAGCTATCGTTCCACCTAACATACGAAGGAAATTTCTCGTTCCAGTTGCAGTTGCCATATCTTTTCTTTCAACAGCTGCTTGAATAGCTATCAACGAAGTTTGGAAAGTTTGGCCGGCACCTATACCAACGATAACTTGGTATCCAGCCAGTTTAGCTACGGAAGTCGTTTCGTCTATCGTCGTTAACAAACCTAAACCGATTGTCCAGATTCCGAAACCGGCTAAAAGATTATTTTTGTAATCACCAGTTTTGGAAACTAGGATACCTGAAGAGAAGGCGAAGACTGTTTGAACTACTACCAGAGGAAGTAACAATACACCTGATCTGATAGCAGATACTCCTAAGACGACTTGGAAATAGGTTGGTAGGTAGTAGAGCGTAGCGTAGAAAGCTGCACCACTGAAGAAAGTTGCGGCCATCGCTGAAGCCACCGTACCGTTCTTGAAGATGTACATGGGGATGAGGGGGAGGGGTACGAGTTTAGCTTCGACGTAGATGAAGACTGCGAATAGAGCTAATCCAACGAGTAGAGGTGCTAGGACTGCAGCTGATGACCAGGAATATTGTGTTCCTGCCCATGATAAAGCTAATAAAACTAAAATCGCCCATGCTAGCGTAAGTGCTGATCCGTAGAAATCCAGTTTACGTAGTTTCGACATAACGTCACCCTTGACTCGACGTAGTGGTAAAAGGAAAATGATGATGACAATTGCGGCGGAAGTAAGAGGGAGATTGATGTACTGATAAGCCAATTAGCTGAAGATCGTGTATTTTGTTAAACTTGAGGACTCACGAAACACCATCTCCAAGTGACTTTTTCCGTGAATATACCTCCTAGAATCGGACCAAGAGAATTTGAGATAGCAACGACACCACCGATAATACCTTGGTATTTCCCTCTATCTTTCAACGAAACGACGTCGGAGACTGAGTCAGACAAAACAATCAGTATAACATCTTTACGAATGGACGATCAATACCACTCACCGATGATCATAGATAATGTTAGGATACCACCACCACCCAAACCTTGGATCGCACGGAAGACGATAAGTTGAATCATCGTTTGAGCGAGTGAACATGCTAATGAACCCAATAGGAAAACCATTAATGAACCGAGAAGAACGAATTTTCTACCGAAGATATCTGATAATCTACCGTACACGGGTTGAAATGCCTAAATGATAGATTAATTAACGGACGATTCAACCTCACAAGTGGATTACTGTTACTTACAGTTGAAGTCAGGAGATAAGCCGTACCGACCCAAGAACTTATATCAGCTCTATTGAAAACTTTCCCTAAAGTTGGTAAAGCCGTGGTTACACTATATTAAGAAATGATCAGTACGACTCAAAGACTAACCAAGGATACAAGTTGAATGACTTACATAGTTTGATCCAACAAACTACAGAACAAAGCACAAGTTAATCCCATGAAAACCAATAAAACCTGTTTCATAGGTAACAAATTCGTTTGATCTTGAAGTTCAATCTCTTTCTTGACTTTCTTCTGATGAGAATCATCTTCGTTTATCGAAACGATTTTATCTGAACCATCAGGATTCTTTTGGAAACCTATACTCTCCTCTTCATCTCTTGGATGTCGATTCCTCTCGTCGTTATCATGCTCATGCTCATGATCAGAATGTTCATGGTCATGTTCGTCATGTGTGTGTAAACCATCTAGCTCATCTCCATCATGATGGATCGACATCTCACCAGTTTCATGGGTCGCCATTCGTCTTAATGCATTATGAGCATGGGTGGATGTAGAAGTGTTGGTTCGTGTTAAGGGAGCACCGTCGACGAACGGGATGGATGGTTGGAGAGGAGTGGTTGGTGTCGAAGATGGTAAGGTGGATTTACGACTTGGTTTCGATCTTGAGACTGGTGGTTTGGTCGACGTTATCAGAGGATTGGGAGTGGGAGTGGGTGTTGGAGTTGGAGTTGGGGCGGTGGTCGTCGACGTGGATGGTTTTTCCTTCTCCTCAACGGAAATTGGTTCTACCATAGTCATTGTTGAAGAAGTTTCTGATGAAGTGGGTTCGTCTATTGTTTGGTTTGTCTCCAATACCATCTCACCATTCAGTTAATGAGAATTTAAATGGTAGAGTAAGATCACAGCACGTCGATAACAAAATTCGACAATAATTCTAAAACTCGTGTGACGTCAAAGATAAGATGAATTCCAAGATTACTTTACAAGAGACAACTGAAGAAGATGTAGCAATGTAAGAGTATATAAATATCAGTAGAGTAGAGTAGAATAAGTAAAGAAATGAAAATATGATACGACTTGGAGTTGAATTGAATACCAGACGTATCTCCCATTCAACCCACCTACTACCCATCTACCCATCTACCCAATCCATCGCCTCCCAAAACAAAAATAAAAGTCAAAATGACGGTCAAAGCCGTTTCGCCACTCCGATTATTCTAAATTGGGTATCCAAATGCGATCGGCATGGATCGGCCGTTTTGGTTTTTCGGCCGAAGGGAGAGATCTGCGGTATTTGAACTTAAGGTCAAGATACATCTAACTAGATATTTACAACACGATTACTCTGCAAACAACTATTTATACACCTCAACATGTCCCAGGACAGAATCTATCTTCAACTCCAATGTCCATACTACTTCTACCTACAACCACTCCAAAAGCTCCATCAGGGATGATCCAATCTTGAGAAGAAACGTCCCAGATACTAACGTCGTAAGATGAAAGGTTGAAAGATATCTTCTGAGCTTGCCAGGGTTGGAGATTAATCCTACCAAATCAGTTAGAGAGGGTTGCACAGCAAATTATACATGGAGCGACATACCTCGCAAAATCTCTCAGGACTTTTGGTGGTTCCCCTGCGTTCTCTGGATATTTTAAATAGAGTTGGGGTATCTCGCATCCCTCTACTTCACCGATGTTTTGGATATCTACTGAAATTGTCCATTTGGGTTTATGGAGTCTTGGAATATCAGTGAACGGTGTGAAACCACAGAACTACAACTTACGAATCACGAAGGAAAGACCCTATTTGTACAGTCGAATTTTTCCCCTTCACCTCATAAGCTTCATCTCCATCCTCCAAAATCGCAATTCTCAAATTCGTATAATTAAAAATCGTATAACTCAATCCAAACCCAAATTCGAATCGGGGTGTAATATTCTGAGCCAAGAAATGTCTGTAATCGATATTTAACCCCTCAGAATAATTGATTTGTGGTTGTAAAGAATTATCGTTGTACACCACATCAGCTGAATAATCTTGTCGAGATTTAGCGATGGTGTAAGGTAACCTTGCTGAAGGGTTAACAGTACCGTATAAAATATCTGTCAAGCTGTTACCTGATTCTTGACCTGGTAGACCTGCCCAGAGAACTGCTGTTATGTTTGGATGATCTATCCATGATTCCATGATGATTGGTCCGACTGAATGAACGACTACAACCGTGTTGTTGTTAATTGACGCCACAGCCAAAACCAGATTATCACCGTTATGCCAAGCAGTTAAATTATTTCTATCACCCTCGTTCCCTTCGACTGTAATATAATCCTCACCACTATCAGAATTGATTCCAACTATGGCGACTTGCATTCCACCAGCGGCGGATTTCGCACCGTCCAAATCGAAATCTTTTAACCACCATGAAACGGATGTGTGGTCTTTACGTGCCCTTTGGGTAATGGCTGAGAGTGGATCTATCAGATACGGGAAATCACAGGTACCTGAACCCCAACCCATAGCTAGCGTCCCATCGTCACCTCCACGATCGGCGTATCCGTTCGGTCCTTGAAGTGATGGTCCCATGTCACTACCGATCAAAACTATCGATCGAGGTTTACGAAGAGGTAGAGTTTTGTTAACGTTCTTCAGTAGAACAGTCGAGGCCGACCCGATTTTTCGAATGAGTCTGTAGTCATGTAAGTTTTCAGTCTAATTCACCCGAAACTTACTTGTAATGATCACCTTGAACATCAACATGAGAATTATTGCTCCCACTCCGTCTAAAAGCATCAAAGCTAACTTCCGGATAACCCTTATCCTGATGAACCAAGAACCAAGCCGCCAAAATCCTTTCGGCCATATCATCCAACCGTTCCAAAGCCACACTACCGTTCTTAACGCTTTCAACCAAATTCTCACCGAAATACGTGGTACCAGAATTAAAAGTGATATCACCTGGCATGGTCATGTCCAATCCTGAATTCACAGATAAAACGCCTGAATGGGTAGCTGACCAATCTGACATTACGTAGCCGTTGAAACCGAAATCTGTTTTCAGGATTCCGTTGAGGATTTTCGAATCTTGACATGCCCATGAACCGTTGATTAGGTTGTAGGAACACATGACTGAGGCTACCTCAGCTTGGACTGCTCGTAGGAAAGGATGGGTATAGATTTCTCTCATGGTTCGATCGTCGATGTTGGATGATGAAGTCATTCGATAATGTTCTTGTTCGTTACCGATGAAATGTTTAACACTGGTTTCGTTAGGATTATTATTGTGTATCTGATTGAATTAGGATGTTACGCACCACGCTTGAACACCTGCATCCTGCATTCCCTTTATTGTCATCTCAGTAGCCCAACCACTGAGATATGGATCTCCACCGAAACCTTCCCAATTCCTTCCACCTGCAGCTACACGACCCATATTAGTCATAGGACCCAAAGCGACATGAACACCTTTAAGACGGTTCTCTTTCCCAATAGCGAATCCACGTTTATACATTAAATCTTTATCGAACCTGTATGCAAATCATCACCAATATTAGATTAGTTTCTGAGGACTGTCAACTGAATGGACTTACGTTGAAGCTATATTGATACCAGCAGGGAAAGCACTGACATAATCAGCGAATCTAACTCCCAAAGGTGAATCCTCCAAACAAAGACCCGTCCAATTCCTCGATAAAACCTCAGGAGTATTCCCCACACATCGACCATTCTCCCATCCAACTCCAGTAGTCAACTGAACCTTCTCCTCAACAGTCCAATTTCCCAAATACCTCCTAGCTTTCCGATGAGCGATGAACCATTTATGACTTGAATAATTGATTGTTGAATTTGGAGAGGGGTTGATTGGATAAGGAATTTCTGGGGTGGTGTAGATGATGTTGGTGGTGGTTTGTAGATATTTGTTGGTGTTTGGGATTGAGGGTGGGGTGGAGGTGGTGGTGGATTTTAAGAAGGTGTTTTCGAGTGGTCGCCAGGCTTTTGGTTTGACGGAGGAGAGGAGACCGAGAGTTATCAGTGTGAAGAGGAGCATGGCGGTTATGGTTCTTCTGACCGAGAACTGGGGGCGTGCTTTGTAGGTCACTTCAGACATGGACTCGTTTGGTGGATGTTGGGTGGGTGTGGGTGTGAGATGTTTAGAATCAGAATGAAAGGCAGTATGAATCTACATCAGATGAAAGATCTCCTTTGTGATGTTAGACGTTGAGGTTTGATCATGAGAATCTTGATGATGTTATAGCATGATTTGATGATAATTATGATCACAAATTCTATTATCTGCCTGCTGAATTCATTGTGGACAGCATTTGAAACAAGCCGAATTGGGTGTACCAGTAAAGTAACCGGTAATTTATTCCATCCCCACATTTAAGTCGAACTGATTAGATAACCTATAACCTCAGTTGGACCAACACCAACCATCACCAACCATCACCAACCAACACCATGGCTTCCTCTTCCACCTCCCCATCCTCACACAACCCATCAACATCCCCAATGACATGTCAAAGATGCTCACAACCCTTAATCCTAGATCCAACAATATCATCCCTAACCCCAACACAATACAACCTCATAACTTCAGCTCTACCACCCCCAACCCCGGAAACCTCTTTAAACCCTTCAAACAAACTTGAAGCCCTACCACCTTCTTCAAATGTCTCGGCTAAAATATGGGCTGAAAAGAATGGGATCCAACCATCGAATTCGAATTCGAACTCGAAATCTGTAGCTGAAAGTTTCATTTTATTGTCAGATTCAATCTTAACTAATCCAAATTCAACCCCTTTGGTTAGACAAGGAACCAGCAGTTCTTTATCTAGACCTACCAGTCCTCATGTCGATAATCAAGCTGATCCACATGTGTTAATTTCAAATTTACATAACATCTTATCGTCAAAGACTTCAATCTCACATCCTCTTTGTGTTGAATGTACGAATCTCTTGCAGATTGAATTACAACGTCAATTGGAAGAGTTGTCTAGGGAACGTGACGCTTATATTGGATTCGAACGTGGGATCATCAGGAATCGGGAGAATGTCGGTAACAATGGACGGTCTGGTGGAAATGGTTCTGATGCGGGGGAGAGTGATCTTGATGAATTCGGGTTAGAAGGGAATGATGCTGAATGGACACAGTTGATCAAGAAACGGGATGAACTTGTTAAAGAGGAGGAGAGGTTGAAAGCTATCTTAAATGAAAAAGAGGTCGAGTTGGAATCAATGAAGAAAGAAGAAGACGCTTTGAAACTTGAAGAAGAGCAAGCGGACAAAGAAGAGACCGAGTAGGTTTTAATCATAACCACCTTACGTTGAATTATTCTGACCCATCCCAGATTCCTCCTATCGCATCTAGAACTAACATCGACACTAACAACTCTCCAATCGACCCTGAAAACCTCACAAACCCATTTACTCCTCTCACAAAATCTCCTGCAAACCCTAGAATCCACTAACGTCTATAACGACGCCTTCCAAATCGGTTCCACGGCACTTCTGTCACCAGACTCGTCAACAGGCAGTACGACAGGTGTTGGGGTTGGTAAAGCTTCAAACACTTCTATGGTGGGTACGATCAATGGATTGAGATTGGGTGGACGACCTTTGGTTGATTGGGAGGAGATTAACGCTGCTTGGGGATTGGTGGCGCTTTGCGTTGATAGGATTGCGGTCAAGGTTGGATGTGTTTTTGATGGGTGAGTGTGGTTCACGAAGTTCATTGTTAGTATTCATAAATTAATTGGTTTAGATATAAAATCATACCTCTAGGTTCATTTTCTAGGATTGAAGAAACACCACCCAAAAAAGGTTCTTACGAACTGTAAGTTGGACATGGTATCCATCGTACTGATAAACATCAGTTTCGTCTCGTCCGATCTAGCTTTAAATAAATTCTTCCAAAACAGAAGATTCGATAACGGTTTGATAGCTTTGTTGGAATGTATCAGACAACTAGTAGAATTTGGAAGTAGAGGTGAAAGAGGTTGGGGAGGTGGTGGGATAGAGTAAGTCCCTCAGAACCATTTCAAGTTTACTAAAACAATCTAGAATAAATAAAGATAAAATCTCTGGTCATAGTATAAAACTACCTGGTATAGCTAATAACATGACTCTACCTTCGATGTCAGTTATTGGGTTTGGTGGTCAACAATCGAACACGGTTAGTACGGGTACGAATCATACCGATAAAAATCTTAATGCGACACCTGATGAGATTTGGACTAAAGCTTGTGCGGCTGTTTTGAGGGTTTTGAAAAGGATTTTATTGGTTGAGAGTAAGAATGAAAGAGCTATCATGGGGGAGTAGGGTTTGGTTGGGTTGTATTGATTGATCTGTGGAGTTTTGTCTTACGAAATTTGTTGTATGCATCTACGAAATGAGATTATATTAATGGCATCCCGATCAAACGGATATCCAAGTGTAACAACAACTTATTCCGCTTCTACTAATCTACAACCGGCAACAAATCCAATCAATATAAAATCCCATCTAAACCTCCCAACTCCGTCCATACCTCCCTTTACCACCTCTATCATCCCAACCCCTCCTCTCCCGCGAACCAGCGCCAACCTCAACACCCCCAAAAAACCGTCTACCAGCCTTCTCCTTCTGTCTCTCAAATTGATCAGCCCAATTCCCACCTCCACCCCCAGAAACGGTGGACGGCGTATCATCCCATGCCCGAGGTGGTTGCTTCGATTTGGCAATCAAGTCTAGAGCTCTTTGCCGTTCTGATGTTTCTCTGGAGATTCTGTTTTGGGTTGGGTTGTGGGTTGGCAGTTTGGGTTGGGTTTTATGAGGTTTCGAGGTGGAGGTTTTGAGAAGGGATTGAATGTTGGTTAGGGGATCGTTACGTTCTTTAGATCTTTGATCTTTACGTCTAGATTATGGTTGAGTCAGATCAAACTTTCAATAAACAAGTGAAATGGGAATGACCTACTTCTCCCTCGCTCTTTTCTCTTCCGCCTCTTCGCCTATCTCCTTTTCCTCAACCCGTTTAAATTCTCGATCGGTGTACCAAGGTTTAGTCTCTTTCTCCGGTCGACCGAGGTACATCGTGAAAGGATCTTTTTCTTGTTCAGCTTTTTTTTTAGCTATCTCCGCTAGTGTGGGTGGATGAGTTCCTTTAGGTGGCTAACAGAACAATGTGAGTTTCAGTTCTTATATAAATCCTATAGCTAACTTACATTCTTCTCAATATCCGAAAATAAATTTACATGACCATCCATCTCCCAAGCATCATTCCTTTCATATTCATCATCACCAATCTCAACTCTATCCCTAGATGATACATCCCCCTCCCTCTCTTTACCTTTACTTTTATTCTCAACCCGTTCCCTATCCCTCTTAACAGCAGCATCAGGAAAATCAAAATCATTCCTACTCTTCAATTTCTTCTCACGTTTCTCCTCTCTAGCCTTTTGTTTTTTATGTTTATCTATCAAACTAGTTGATCCGTTGCCAATCTCTGACGTCGAGGTCGAAGGTAGATTCGATTCTTCATCAACGGCGAATCCGGTTGGTGAACCTGCCCTTCTTCTTAATAAATTCAATCTAGCTTCGGCTTCCTATTTCGCGTTTCCTCAGTCATTAAGGATTATTGAGTTGGTTGATCAGTACCCACGTTATCTATCATTTTTTGCTCGTTGAGCAACTCCTCGGCTCTCGCTTTAGCTTCATCTTCTCGTACTTTCTGCTTGTTCTTCTCGAGATAGGGATGATAGGATTTGTGACTGGACGGTGCGTTAGTTTTGATATATCTCTCTGCGTCTCCTACTCACACTAGAATCTGTAATCGAGGCATTTTGAACGATGAACGTAGCAGAAGAATGAGAGAAAGGTGAAAGAGAAGAAGATACATTACTAGTGGCAACGGAGTTAGCACGTGGATTACGGAGTTACCACTCAACCTCCGCTTATTCGCTGACGTCTGTTTCTTGGTGTGTATCTTCTATCTTTCTATGTCAATATTCTTCATTCTTTCTTCATTCAACTCATCCAAATATTCACTCTGTTCTGTGGTCTGATCATAATACGATCATAAGATATAATACTGCATTCAGGAGATTGAAACATACAGAACAGACGAAGAAATTTAATCTCTTTTAGCTCAAGCTTGAATAGTTCAACTTCCAATCCAGTTGGCCACTATGGTGAGTCAGCTTTCCTTTCAGGATATCATTCCGGTGGAGTCTTTGAAAAGCACGACTGACTAAAATCAGATCCTACGTATCCGTTCACCAGCTGGTACAGCTCGTATCACAGTTGAGCCAACAACCACAGGTGATGAATTCGCCAGACTCATGTTAGAAACCATACCGAAGAAAGATGGTCCACCTGATCCGACCACTTTAAAGCTAAGTAATCAACCAGGAAACTCTGGAGAGTTTGTATCGTTTGATGCACTTTCTGGGCGTAAAGTTGGCGATATGGGTTTCAGGTGATTAAATCACGCTTACTTCGGAAACATTGCTGACGTTACATTAGTCATGGAGATCTTTTATTCCTCACATACAAAATATTAGAAGCAGATCCTACTTCTCATCCAACGACATCAACTTCAACCAGTGTATCACACTCTAATCAACCTGATCCTTTTCATCCGCATACTCATACCGATCCACCTTTACCTAACGTCATTGCTTTATCTGATTTGAGTCATGTTCAAGAACCCGATGTTGATGTGTACTGGAAAACTCAGGATGGAAAAATCAATCGAAAGAGAGATCCTGTGTTCTGTAGACATGGTGAAAAAGCTATGTGTGATTACTGCATGCCATTAGAGGTGGGTCAAAGATTGATTATAATAACTAACATCCAGCCCTATGACCAAAAATATCAAGCTGAACAGCAAATCAAACATCTCTCTTTCCACGCGTATCTACGTAAACTCCAATCATCTCAAGCACCGTCTGCAGCTTCTTCAACAATCTTACCTCCCCTCACTCCATTATCATTATCAGTCATGACACCATGTCCTACAGGTTCACATCCACCGTTCCCCCAAGGGATCTGTTCGACATGTCAACCTTCCGCACTAACATTGACATCACAGACGTACAGAATGGTCGATCACGTCGAATTCGCTTCTCCCAGTATCATTGATGGCTTACTCAGTGCATGGAGACGGACGGGTACACAGCGATTGGCATTTTTAATTGGAAGATATGATAAATATGAGAAGGTTCCTATGGGGGTCAAGAGTGTTGTTGAAGCGGTTTGGGAACCTAGGCAGGAAGGTGAACTTGATGGTTTGACTGTCGAGACACCTTGGAGTGATGAGGCTAGAGTCGGAGAGATTGCTGAATGGTGCGAAAGAGGGTTAGGTGTTGTGGGGATGATATACACTGATCTGACACCGTGAGTACGATGTTACTTGACAAGCAATCCAATCTCATGCACCCTTTTAGGTCCCCCGACGACGTCACAAAAACACTCTACAAGAGACACGCACAATCCTTCACTGCATCCTCACTTGAAATGCTATTAAGTGCCGCATACCAAATCTCACATCCACTACCGACTAAAGCTTCGCCCACCGGTCACTTTTCTTCAAGATTCGTCACCTGTTGTTTGACTGGTACGGAGGAAGGAGGAATTGATGTTATCGCTTGGCAAGCTACTGAGCAGGCTGAGGCTATGGTCAAAGCCGGAATCGTTGAGGCTAGTGTTGATCCTGGGGTCGTACGTGTACGAAGACCTGGAGAGGGAGAGTATATACCTGAGGTATTCTACAGGTCAGTTTATCCTGATGCAGTTCATTGTGGGTAGAAACTGACCTTGTCGTAGTTTCAAAAACGAATATGGTATTCAAGTCAAAATGCCGGCTAAACCTACATTCCCTGTGGAATATCTTTTCGTCAATGTAAGCGTTTTCATTTGTTTCGTGACTTTCACTAATACCCTCAACAGATAACACATGGTTTCCCAGTAGATCCCAATCCTCTTTTCCTAGCCAACTCTTTCCCCACGGAAAACAGACCCGGGCTGCACGATCAATCACTGGATCTTGTCGTCAAACAGTTGTCTAATCTACTCAAGAATTCAGGTGGTGAAATCGCCTTCCCTCAAACTTGGTCTGAAAGTACGAAACAAGAGATAGGGAGATGGTTGAGTGATTGGCATTTGGTCGCTTTCCTTTGTATGCAGGGTTTGTTCTCGTTGGTAAGTCAATTACTCTTTGACAGAGACATAACTAACCTTTGTCTATAGGAGGACCAAAAACTGTTATGTAAAACATCAACCTCACACGCTCATCCTGAAAATTTCGGTCTCTTAGATAAACTCCTACTTTCATCAGGTTTCGAAACTCTGCTAACAATAGTTCAATCAAGTTCGACGGGTAAGTTGGAATCGTTCCTCGTGAAATATCTTGAAAGCTAACTTTCAATGAATAGCTAATGGAAATTCTAATGATTTCGGGGAATACGAAGATTTAGCTAATTTCGCTGATGCTGCTGGACCTGCTACTGCACCTGGGGTTAATTCGAGTTCGACGGAGAGCGGTGAAAAGATTTGTCCTCATTGTACTTTCGTTAATGATGCTGGAAATTCGGATTGTGAAATCTGTGGTTTACCTTTGTAAATTGGCTTTAGAAGGGTTTGATTTGATCAATCATCATGCATATGATTAGGAGTGAATGAATCTTGCAGAGCTTTCATATCGATGTATTCAATTCAGTTCATGTACAATTGACGTATGGCATACAGTAACTTACTCTCGCCGACAATCATCTTCATCAGCCGATTTCCATCAGGAATATTGATGTAATGAAGTTTCTTTAATTGTACTCGTACTCCTCCGATGAATCTCAATTCCACTTTGAATTATGATGTTCGGTCAATCAGGTGCAGAAGGTGTAAAAGGGAGAGACATCGCTGGAGAAAAACTGGAATGCTACCAAATTTGAACTCAAAGAAAATTCATCATTTAAATACATAGCACCAATTACTCAGACACCACCTCCTCCATAAAAACTATTCAACAAAATCAGGACTCAGCACAGCATAACCTCTTCCTTCATTGAACGTTCAGTGGGAGAATTCTGGAAAAACGAAAGAAGCTTTTGAAGGGGATTTGGTGGTGAAATTAATAATCTTATCATCACTGACCAAGTGACTCCAACCTTTGATACATTCTCCCCCAACTGAAAACTGAATGACTTGCTCACGCTGATCATAATGATCTCCATCCCCCTTCGATCCTACAATCACATATTTGACTGCAAGAGATATATCTAGCTCGGAACTTGTTAAACTCTTGAGGGGACTTTTGCAGTCTTGAGTTTGACAAGGTTGACTATGGATATCGGACATGTGTTGAAAGTATTGTTGAAGTGTTCCACCAATTGGATTATGTTTTATCAGAACAGTTGCATCTTTGTCTTCAGGTTCGTTGTAAATTGATGCCAAAATCAGACGAAGATCATCTCTGATAAAGTTGAATGATTGAGGGTGGGTGTGATCTTCACAACAAGTTGCTTGGAAGTTGCTGAGATTGAACACAAAACTACCATAGTCGTGATCAATACGATTTTGATTTTTAACGGGATCGTCAAAATCATCGACCCAACAGGTGTGTTTACCTTTGGAGGCTTCTTTCTGTTGAATGTACACTTGTCAGTTTCCTCCGAGACAATGTTCAGTATCTCTGGCCAACTTACAGAATGAGTAACCTCATACATTTTTGGACACAAACTGGTCAATGTAACCTTCAAGTCTTCTTTGGTGAGAGGAATTTTACTTGATCTGGTATGGTGGCGGAAAAGTGCGAAACCTAAACAGAGGGAATCAAACGCAATCGTGTTGGGGGATGAGGGTTTTGACTGTTGAGAAGCATCACTCATCTTGAGTGGTAATGTGTAAATTGTTGGATTGAAATTGACACAGGATTTGATGTGGGTGGCAAAAGTTGGAAATGAGGAAGAAGAGAAAAAGACCAAAACCTGTGTTTGATATATGTCTCACTTGCTCATGTATGACTTCTTTCCTCTAGCGTATCTCCCCGACTGTGGAAGAAAGGATAAACGAGTAAAAAACAATAGAAAGACACTGTCACCAAAAAATACATAAATCCTTTTACATTGTCGTGTTTTTCTTATCATTTTGTCTCTCAGGAAAAAGGATGTTAAGCGATTTTCATTTATGAAACGATCAGAAAAGCGACTAGAAGACGATTGAAGACACTTTCACCAAACAATAAATAAAACGTTTTGTATTGTCATATTTTTCTTATCATTTTCACTCTCAGAAGAAAGGATGGTAAGCGATGTTCGACGTCATTGACATATGATATCATGATTGTCACTTATTGTCAAATCGAACTCCGTGGAGCAGAGCAGATTAGTGGACCCTCAGTCGAGCAGATAATATTGTGAAGCCAGCATTCTCGTGTTGCGAGAAGGGATTTTGTATGTTGAATTTTTGATAGACTGTAGATCGTGTCCCGAAAGATAATGATATAATGCTTTTTATTTTCGAACTGACGGTTGATACAAAGGATGTCTAATTGTCCAGCGTTAAATGAATTGACTATTATATACTTGCATTCAAGGGAGAACAGATGAGGATTGTATCATTAAAGTTGAGTTGATACAAAGCGCATGGGGAACGGAGGTCTTGCTGTGAACGCTGTTTGCTGAGCCACTTTCAGAATGCCACTATCGGCAACGTCATTCGGTTCCAAGATTGGGTTTCATTCCAAGAGATTCATTCAATCTTAGACTTGTTATTCATTTCATTGTATATAGTTAAACTACATCCTTATAATTATACAGAGAGACTAGCAATGTTCGCCAATATCAGTTACGAAGGTGAGTGTATTGCTTCAAAGGGAATGTTATCAGTGTTGGGTGAACAGTTATTGATGATTGTTTTGTTCTATCTTGAATTTTACTTGAAACAGATAAGGTGAGTGATAAGGACTTTGTGCCCCCTCAATACTGACTGAATTTGAATTAACAGGAAGCATTCTTTCTCCTCCTAGATGAATACTTTGAATCCCGACCCCATCTCTTCGGATCCACCTCCCAATCCCCTCCTCAAATCCAGGCTCAACCTACTCGAAACATCTCCTCCTCCTCCCGTACCCTACCTCCAGTGAATCGTTCACCAGCCCCACCCCTCTCCCCACCACCCTCAGCCAACTCCTCAGATCCAAATGCCTCATTCGCCCAAAATTCCCACGCAGCCCTTGGTCATCTAGCATCCACGAATCCCGGATTAGCAGGAAAATTAATATCATCCGGTATAAGAGCTGGTGCAGGAGCTTCGAAATCTGGTTTAGGTCGTTTGGCAGGTAACGCCCAAGTCGCTGATGCACTTGGTAAATTTGGTGCAGCTGGTTTAGCGAATTCAGCAAAGAATTATGGTAATTCTGATGAAAGTAAAAAAAATCCACCACCTCCTGTACCGGCTTCTAAGAAAGGTGGTGTTAGTGGTTTGGTTTCTGGTAAATCGTTTGGTCATGTTGATACGTCGAGTAAGATGTCGGCTTTTACTTCTATGTGGAGGGATCCTCAGAAACAACAACCTCAGGAAACTGGTTATACTTCTCCAGCTCTCAGCGCTCCAAAAAATAATTTACCTCCACCAACTCGACGAGTTGGTTCGGGTAATTCTACTCCTTCATCTGCGCCTGTGTATGCTGAGGAAGTTAGTGCGGAAGGTCAAGCTCAGGTCGTTTATGATTATGAGGGTGGAGTGAGTGTGGTGTTTTTAACATCCTTGAAGTTTGAGAATTAATGTATCGTAGGATGCTGGGGATTTACCAGTTCAAACTAATCAGATCGTGAATGTATTAGAGAAGACTTCGGACGATTGTAAGCTTAGAGAACATCGTACATACACTTTTCCAAGACTGATTTAATCATCCCAGGGTGGACATGCGAGGATGGTAACGGTCAAAAAGGTTTGGTACCGGCAAGTTATCTCAAGGAGATGTGAACGATTATTAGAATGAAGCACGGTATGGTGGAAACATAGGGAATAAAGGAGAATATGGGTTGTAGCTTTTCTTGGGATTTTGTTGCTATGAATTTGGAACAATAAAAATTGGATCAGAGACAACTGGTTTATTTGTGTGACAACGACCAGCCGAGAAGTATTACGTGCATTTTTTATCCACGGTTTTTGATATCTACATCTACATCTACACAAGCACCTACTCAGCCTTAGTTCCCAAAACCCTGATGGTTCTGTCCATTCCACCCAAGACGATAGATTGACCCAATTTACCGAATCTAGCAGCCGTCAATAAACCAGCGTTATCTTCGAATTTCAAAACCTCCTCCCATGTTTTGTTGGTGTAAACTCTAGCATCAGTTCCAACGACTGACAAGAATTGAGCTGATGGATCGAATTTGACTTCGTTGACTGTGTTCTCAGATGGTAGAGACCAAGTTGAGAGGATGGCCAATTTACGTAAATCAAAGATGTTGATTGTTGGGGTTGATGATGATGAAGTAGCTAGATAGTAACCGTTCTCGGAGAATGAGAGTGTTGAAACTGGAGATTCAGTTTCGGTGGAAAGTGATGCCGCTAACGATGAGGAGTTTCTGATATCCCAAACTCTAACAACACCATCTTTTGTTCCACCACCGTGAAGAACTCCATCGGGATGACCACTGAATGAAGTGTATGAGAACGATCCTTCGATACCTGGAATTGCTGAATAGGTGTTGATGGTTTTACCAGATTCGATATCCCATAGTAACCAAGTTGAGTCGGTTGAAGCTGAACTGACATATCCACCAGATGGATGGGTATAGATACCTGTGACTTCACCTTTATGTCCTGAAAGAGTAGCTTTGGCTGACCATTTACCATCATCTTCACCCCATAATCTGACGGTTTTATCAGCAGAGCCAGAAATTGCTAGGCGGTTTTCGGAAGCTTCATGGAAAGTAACGTGGGTAACAGGTTTAGTGTGACCTTTAAGAGTGCCCAATACTTTTCCAGCTTCCAAATCGAACAGTTGAACAACTTTGTCGGCACCTCCAGTTACGACCACGTTACCATCAGATGCGAGGTCGAGAGCGGTGATTCCAGGGGGTTTGGTGGCGTGCAAAGAGGGGACATGAGATGTTTGAACAAAGCCTTTGACAGTTTCTGCGTTGGCGTAACCTGCAGCTGGCTTTCGTTTTCGTCGAACAGAAGAGAGGCTGTTTTATGAATGAGAAAATGTTTTAATCAGATGAGAATGAAAGTCAACTTACGCTTGATTGGTCTCCAACACCTTAGCTTCAACATCAGCGGGCAATGCACCTTCAACGGCCATCTCTACATCTTCAGCAACAGCCTCTTCAGCGGCAGGGGCAAAACCAATGGTAGATTGGATAGACGAAAGGGCGCTGATACCAGTCAGTAACGTAAGACAACTGAAAATAAAAAGCTCACGCTCTGGCTTCATCTCTCTCTTCAACTAATCTAGCAATGACTCTGACGGCTGCATCTTCTCGGTAAAGTGAACTTGCAAGTTCTTGTCTGAAAGGATGTAAGACATGGAGATCGACGCAGATAACGATAAACCCACCTAGCATCCTTAAACGCGTTTTTGATCTCAAGGGATTCCAACATGATAGCATCGTATTCAGACTGCAGAGCGGTGAGTAATGCAGGGATTGAAGTTTGAGCCGCAGGTCTTGGAGGTAAAGTGTTGGGTTCTTTGGATGGTCAATACTTGATAATTGAAATGATAGCCATTCAACATACTGGCTTTGACATCGATCAAATCCTCTTTCGTCAAAGCTTCTCCAGAGATGGGGTCGGTTCCATTTTCCTCTACAAGACAATGGGTCAGAGTAAGATCCACTACCTGGTCGATTACTCACCAATGTATCTCTCTATTAAAGCTTTCTCATAAACAGTTCCAGAGGTTTTAGAAACGACAGGAACAGTTGGAGGAGAACCCGAAACTAGAGAGGAAAGTCGTAGGTCAGTATGGATTGATCACAATTCTCGAAAGGAGACATGTTGATCTACTCACTAGCACAAAAGAACATGCTGAAGAAGGGTCGAATTAGATGTTTATAAAGAGAAGAATTGAATGGTAGGTTGTATAGGTTGTTAGAAGAAAAGTGGTGTGGTGTTGTTATCAATATGGAGTTGGAATAATACACGTAATTAATTCATCACACCTACGTTTAAACTTGAACTCCCTATTCAATCATCTTTTCGATATCCTCTCATTCCATTTTAAAAGCTGGAGTACTATATCCTCACAACTGTCAAACATATAGTAGTGAGAGATATAAGCTCCTCGCTTCATCATGTCGGATCTTAAAACGTTTATCAGTGATAACGTCGTCAGAGTAAGTTCCTTCAAACACTTGTCGTCCAAAAATCTAACCCATTTACAGATTCTTGGTTCATCAGACAGCGCGACCGTAGATTACGTTCATTCACTTGGTAAGCTACGTTCTTTGGTAATGCATGAATATGCTAAGATTCTCCTTGTAGCTGTTTCTTCGAAAACCCCTGGAGATCTCTATCATGCGCTTTTAGCAACAGGTCTCTCGGACTCGCCAGAGTCTCAAGCCTTTGCCACTCAAGTCCACTCTCTCGTACCTCGAAAGGTTAAAACGAAAATACCAAAATCGACGACGAATATCAACAAGCAGAAGTTCTCGTTATTGTTAGATGACGATGTGGAAGCTTCAGGAAGTGGATCAAGTTCGAGGAAAGAAAAGAAATCCAAATCGAAGAAAGATAGGGACGGGGACAATACAGTGAAAACCAGTCGTTCAGCGAGGAAGAGAGATACAGAGGGAAACTGGGATTCGGATGAAGAAGAGAAAGAAGCTTTAGCCAAACGACTACGCGTCGAATCCCCACCTCATAGGCAAGATGAACCAGGATCACCAAAGATTGAGGAAACAGAGGAGGAGAGGTTAGCTAGGGAAGAAGCAGAGGATTTGGCGGAGAGAGACGCGTTCGCAGAAAGAATGAAAGAGAAAGATAGGGATCGAACTAAAAAACTTGTTTCCGATCGATCATCAAAATCTGAGGGTGGATTGGAGGCAGCTAAAAGATCTGCACTGGCGGATGATCCAGAAGCTAGAAAAGCTGTGATGGAGGATTTGAGGCTACATTCTCGACAGGAATATCTGACGAAAAGAGAACAACAACGATTGGATCTGTTGAAAATGGAGATTGAGGATGAGAAGATTTTGTTCAGGAATCAGAAAATGACGAAAAGAGAAACCGAAGCTTATGAACGTAAAATCGAGTTGATCAAGATCATGGAGGCTAGACAACAAATTGATGATGGAACCGATGGTTACATGTTACCGGATGACTATATCACTGAACAGGGGAAGATAGACGCTAAGAAACGGAAAAACGCTTTACATCAGCGTTATGAAGAAGGGAAACATGTTGAAGGGCAATTTAGACCCGACGTAGAAGAATTTGATCTGGCTCAAGCTAACAACGCTAGTTTCAAGGTCGGAGCGTTAGACAAAGAAGTGGTGGAAGATGCGTACGAGTATGTGTTTGATGAAAGTCAGAGAATCGAGTTTTTGAAGGAAGGTGGTTTGGAGGGGACTTTGACAGCTGAAGCTCAAGCTATGCTGGAACAAATAGCTGAAGCTGAAAAGAAAGGTAGGTTCGATGTAGAATTATCACGTTCCTCTTCTAACTCCCTTTTAGTACAAACCATGGATGAAACCAGAAAATCTCTGCCGATTTATGAATTCCGGGACGAATTACTGGAAGCTATCGCTGAACATCAGATCATCATTGTCGTCGCTGAAACGGGGTCAGGTAAAACCACTCAATTGCCTCAGTATCTTCACGAAGCTGGTTACACGAAAGGCGGTATGAAGGTTGGTTGTACACAACCTAGAAGAGTTGCTGCTATGAGTGTAGCTGCTCGTGTGGCCGATGAAATGGGTGTGAGATTAGGTCAGGAAGTTGGTTACTCCATTCGATTCGAGGACATGACTTCAGATAAAACGGTTTTGAAATACATGACTGATGGTATGCTGTTGCGAGAGTTCTTGACAGATCCTGAATTATCGACATATGCGGCTTTGGTTATCGACGAAGCTCATGAACGTACGCTCTCTACGGATATCCTCTTTGGTTTGGTGAAAGATATCGCAAGATTCAGACCAGAACTTCGACTCTTGATCTCATCGGCTACCCTCAACGCTCAGAAATTTGCGGAATACTTTGACGACGCACCAATTTTCGATGTACCAGGTCGACGATTCCCAGTAGACATGTTTTACACTCAACAACCGGAAGCTAATTACCTTCATGCGGCTGTTACAACGATTCTTCAAATCCATACGACACAACCTAAAGGTGATATCTTGCTGTTCTTGACTGGTCAGGATGAAATTGAAGCCACTGAAGAGAATTTAAAGGAAACAATGTATGCTCTCGGTGATAAAGTACCAGAATTGATTATCGCACCGATTTACGCCAATCTTCCTAGTGAAATGCAAACCAAGATTTTCGAACCTACACCGGAAGGGGCTAGGAAGGTAGTTTTGGCGACGAATATCGCTGAAACGTCTATCACCATCGATGGTGTTGTCTACGTGATAGATCCAGGAATGGTCAAACAAAACAATTACAACCCGAAGACCGGAATGTCATCGTTGGTTGTGGAACCTGTATCCAGAGCTTCTGCTCAACAAAGAGCTGGTCGTGCTGGTCGTGTGGGACCTGGTAAAGCTTTCAGACTTTACACAAAATGGGCTTTCAAGAATGAACTGCTACAAGATACAGTGCCGGAAATTCAACGAACGAATTTGAGTATGGTGGTGTTAATGCTAAAATCACTTGGTATCAACGATTTACTCAATTTCGATTTCCTGGACAAACCACCTGCTGAAACTCTTATCCGATCTTTCGAACTTTTATACGCTCTAGGTGCATTGAATCATAAAGGAGAATTAACGAGGTTGGGTCGACGAATGGCAGAATTCCCAGTCGATCCAATGTTATCAAAAGCAATTATCGGAAGTGAAAACTACAAATGTACACATGAGGTCTTAACAGTAATCTCGATGCTTCAAGAATCAGGTTCATTACTTTATCGACCTAAAGACAAAAAAGTTCATGCGGAAAAAGCACATAAAAATTTCGTTAAACCTGGAGGTGATCATTTCACGTTACTTAATATCTGGGAACAATGGGCAGATTCAAATTATTCACAACAGTGGTGTTATGAAAATTTTGTTCAATTCAAATCATTAGGTCGAGTACGTGATATCAGAGATCAACTCGCTGGATTATGTGAACGTGTAGAAGTGGTTATTGAATCTACACCAAACGAGATTATACCGGTCCAAAAAGCCATGACTGCAGGATACTTCTATAACACGGCTAGGATAGATAAAGGTGGTGGATATAGGACAACTAAAAATAATCATTCGGTTTTCATTCATCCGTCAAGTTGTTTGATTGGGATGCAACCTCCCCCTAGGTTTATCCTTTATTACGAATTGGTGTTGACTTCGAAAGAATACATGAGACAATGTATGCCGATCGAAGGTAGTTGGTTGGCTGAGTTGGCTCCTCATTACTTCAGTAAAGCTGAGATTGAACAGGCGATGGGTAGTAATAGTACGGTTAAGATGCCTAAACAGATTGCTCAACCTAAAGTTGGTCCTATACTTACGTAGTAGTGTTGTTGTATGTGAATGAATGAATACCAAACAGTATGAGCACTACACGTTTGCCACTTGCAATGTTCAACCTTGAACATCATCTCTTCTTTATCAAGTGCTCAGAGACCACAACAGAGGTGATCAGCTTATTTTTGTGAGTCTGCTTCCTCTGGTGATCTCAAACTCCATTGAATTCATTCACGTCAGGATGACAGTTCCCCGGGTCCACCCTCCTCTTTCATTCCGGTTGCTACCAGCACACCTGTCTTAACAGCGTCCATAACTTCATCACAGTCACGTTACGTTCAATTCGATTCCAACATGCCGACAAGTCAAAGTCAATGGCAAGACTTCCTTCAACAATCTTCTGAAGATCGGGAACAGCTACGACGCGAGTTGATTGAATCGAAGACTGAGAGGGAAGGTTTATTGACCAGAATATCAAATCTGGAGAAAAATAGAGAGAATGATGTCTCTAGACAAGAATATCGTTCGAGACTGCAAGATTCGATGCTGGCTCCTCTAGCTTGGCACAGCCTAGCGGACGTTGCTTTCAGTATCGACCAACCCATTTACAGGGTTGGTCATCCTACGGTTGATGATCTTAACAAGAGTTTGGCAATACTAGAGACGAAATTGAAGAGAGAAGGGGATAGAAGCATTGGTCTCCGAAGCAGTGGGTCAGTATACAAGGGTGAAAGCTGATTGTTCTCAAGATGATATCAAGAAATTAATCACTAAGCTCGGAAATGCGAATCGAACCTCTACAGCTCATCGTAACAATGACCTTCCGAAATTGTTTGATCTTATGGTCAACAACATTGAGTTTTTAGGTGAAGAGAAAGGAGATTTTTACGTCAGGTTCCCTTGGGCTTTGTTTCTCCTACGATATTTATCTTTGGAGAAAGCTAAATTGATGATAAGCGAATGGAGACGATTGACTCTCTTAGAATTCATGCTTGGCTACGGAAACAAAGAGGAAGAAGTTGAATTCAATGCTTGGATAGATTCAGTTCTGTCTGAACGCGACAAATAGGAGGTCAATTAAATACGTTCTAGTATCCTGTACTTAAGAAGATGTTCTACTTTGTAGCATACCGCGTCTCTTAGTCTCTACCAACCCCATATTCCATTTCCAAATCCATGACCACCAACTGCCTCCCACCCTATCATATCTTCCGCCTGTCCTTCTACGGTCTCACGATTGAATCTATCGATCTCCTCCTGATCAAACAGTTTCTCGAAACATGCCGATGAAGGATTTCGATAATGAGCATAAGGATCTGTCGCCTTGATGGAATCTCCACATCGATAGCAGAAATGTGCTGAGCATCTCCCACATGTCATATGATTACACCCATGACTATATCGATCAGTTCCCACCACGACAAAACAAACATACCTCTTTTCTACCCTCACACCACATCCCGCACAAGCTCTAGTCCTTTCATCCAACCATTTCCTATTCTCCTCGTCCTCCTTCCATTTTTCTACCAACCTACGAAGGTTATCTTTACCTTTACGTATCTCCATGACCCGTCTCTCATCAGATCCTTCTGGGTACGAAAGATATTCTTGAACGATTAGATTGGTAGATGGGAAGGCACATGGTGTATGAGGTCCATGCCATGTGTTTGAGCAGTACAGGCAGAAAGAATAATTGCATTTAGGACATAGTCGATATCGTTCCCACCTGTCTTCCACGTTTGTCGTGGTAGTGGAAGGTGTTGGTGTTGATTTGGTGACTGTGACTTTTGTGGTTGATATGTCGGATAAACGAATCGCTCGAGACGATACTGCCCTTTGAGCTATTAAATCTGCGTCTGTCGCTTTGGCGGGAGGGGGAACGGTCGCTTGACAAAGCGGCCGAGGACAGATACAATACGATGGATCTGAAGTCCCGTTAGCGTACGGAATATCAAACATTCCTCACCTATTTCGGCTTTCCGTCGCTCTTTTAACTCCTCCCATCTAAGACGTAGATCTTTCCCAACAACTTCCTCAACGAGTTTCGGATCGGTTGATGACTCATCAGAAATCTTGGAATCCTTCGTAGTTCGAGATTTGACGCAAGTGACACTTGGACATGAGACACTATCCAGAGTTCCCTCATTAATCGCCAGTGTCCAACATGAATTAAGACATGGGATGCAGCTAAGAATATCAGCTGTCGAACAATTGGAACATGGGATTAGACTTACAAAACGCAAGCACATTCTGGCATTTCTATACAACTTTTCCCTTTGCGATTCTCTAAACATATAGAGCAAGAGAACGCTGTACTTTCGAAAGATGAATGGAGCTGCGATGCGTTATGGGATTTCAGGATTGTATGGAAAGTCGATGGAGGTAAAGTAGGTGGTATAGGTAGTCTAATTCTTGTCAGTATGAACATGTTGGCGGGTTATTGATTAATCTGATTCACCTCAGTACCCCATCCTCAATCAACCCAATATCATATAGGAAGTCGGCATTTCCTACCCACTCCCACCATTTCCAAATAACTCCAACCCCCTCGTCTGAACCGGCTTTCTCTTCGTTCCACATTGCAGCCAATTTGTCCTTGATGTTGTTCAGAACAGCTTTGCTCAGCCAATCACCTTGATAAGTGGACGATACTGCAGGAGGTAATACCGCACGAAGACTGATAGCTTTTGGACATGTTTGTACCGGGTATGTTGGAGGTAGAAAAAGTCTTAGAGAAAGTGGAGGTAGATGGAGTAAATCGAGTGAGGGTGTTGATAGAGTCGACGTCGAGGATGAAGCCAATGGAGAGATCGATGGGATCAGATTTGTTTTTAATGTTGAAGGTAGTGCAATTGGGATAGACAGAGTCATCAATCGACCAGGTTTGTTATCGGGATTTTCATGAATAGAGATGAGCGATGGATATATGGACTGAATGGCTTTGTCAGCTGAGATCGAGTTTTAGTAAAGGATAACAAACCTCGAGCACTACCAATTCATCTTTTTGAAGCTCATCACATTCGTCTAATACTTCTTGATGGGGGAGTGTCATTGCTATAAGAAGAAAAGAGATGTAGATGGGAAAGAAGATCGTTATTTATTGAAGATTTTTGACTTTCTTTCTCATTGCCACCGAAAGTGGAGGTAGGAACAAACGCGTTGTTGAGAAAGCAACTTCTTGTTCGTGATCATATCATTCCATATAAGTCATTTGTGAGTATCATACCCTTCGGCCAACCTCACTGGAGGGGAGGTGAAGTTCTAGTTGTCAGAAAAAGTGTAATATGTCGACGGCGTCTATCAAACGTTAGTCCAAAATCCAGATTTTTGTCTAAATCCGTCTGACTCCTCATGAAACAGCCATTGATGGTGAATCCGTACATCGAATCCACGCCGGTCAAGTCGTTCTTGAGCTTCAAGCTGCCATAAAAGAACTGGTGGAGAACAGCATAGATGCTGGAGCTACTTCAATCGGTTAGTCACAAGTTGTTTTGATGCTAACGGTCCAGATGTTCGAATCAAAGATTTTGGGATGGATAGTATAGAGGTCGTAGACAATGGCAGCGGTATCAAAGAGTCGGATTGGGCAAGTATAGGTGAGTCAACGACTCTCATATCTTTCTTACATAGTCAGGACTCAAACATCACACATCAAAACTCCCTTCTCTATCCCTTTTACCTATGGTAACAACCTTCGGATTTCGAGGAGAAGCTCTCTCCTCCCTATGTGCATTATGCGAATCAGTCACCGTCATCACATCGACTCAGGAGACGGCTCCCATGGGAGCAATCATAAAGCTAGGAAGAGACGGAAAAATCATCGATTCAAGTGGAAGAGTTGCCAAGCAGCGAGGAACGACTATCGTTCTTGCTGGTCTTTTTGTCCCACTGCCAGTTAGACGGAAGGAATTCGAGCGAACTTCAAAGAGAGAATATTCAAAGGCTCTTTCTTTGCTCACTGCTTATGCTTTGGTACCATCCATCGTCTCTGTTCTTGATGGTAGATCTGGTATCAGATTGAAAGTTGAATCTGTTGGCGCTGGAAAGTCAGGGTGAGGATACTGAATACATAGTTGTGATTACTCGGTCTAAACATTTTGCAGAAAACGAAATACTGTTTTGTCTACAGATGGTAAAGGGTCTTTAAGGTCGTCAGTTGTTAGTATCTGGGGTCCTAAGGCTCTTGACGGAGTCATAGATATATCTCTTGATTTAGAAGTCGAAACGGATAAAAGCATGGCGAAGAGGGAAGGAATTGAAGAGCAGTGAGTATCCTCGAACCACCATTTCAGCAGTCAAAAGTCTAATCCAAGATATAGGATCCATCAGGTGCATATTTCTGGTTTGATCTCCTCAGCATCGTGGGGTCAAGGTAGATCAAGTGCTGATCGACAATTTTTCTACATAAACGGTAGACCATGCAACATGCCAAAAGTGGCTAAAGCCATTAACGAAGTATACAAATCGTTCAACACCCATCAAGTTCCTCTGGTCATTCTGGATTTCACCATTCCACCAGACAGTGTTGATATCAACGTCTCGCCTGATAAACGGACTATCATGGTACACAGTGAGACAAATCTGATCGAATCTCTTCGAACTGCATTGGACGATTTCTTTCAACCGAGTCGATCAAGTTTCGCCGTTAGTGGTGCTTCGCAGGTTGTCAAGTTGACTCAAAGCGTTCTTACAGGCTCAAAGGCAGATTTCAACCTGGAGATCTTAGAGGACGTTACCGAGGAGCCTGAAGAGTCGATGGAGAACGTTTCCGGTGAAAAGATTATCAGTGATGATGTACCTCTCGAAGACGACGAAAATGGGGATGTTGATGGGGACGCATTGAGCGTTGCTCATGATGTCGAAAATGGAGAGGAAGATGTTACAGGTGAAGAAAACATGGAAGAGGAGACTGGAGAACAATCTCAGCCGATAGACATTGACGAAGTGGACGAATTAGAAAGTGAAACCCAAGAAGAACGAGGTCATGACCTTGAAGAACCCGAAGAAGGTGAAGATGAAATAGAAGTCGTTAGTGCTCCCGTCACCTGGACTCGGCCAGTGCGATCTTCAAACATCAACAATTCACAGCCTCTTGCATCAAGTTCGGGATCCTATTCTTCCACCACACGATCAACAGTATCGAAGCGACCTCCGCCGACTGCTTCGTCCAGCAGAGCAGTGCAACAAACTCTGGATACCACGTTTGCGAGTTGGAGCCCTGAAAAGCAATCTGGAAAGAGGCGGAATGACTTTTCCAGCTCATCCCAAATTACAGTGGTAGATGGTAACCTATCGGGCCGTCAAGCAAGGAAAGGACTTCGGGAAAGATTGGCAGTCTATGCTAGCCAAGGAGAGGTTGTGCAGACTATCGAAAGCTCTCCTGGGGTGGATGATGGGGTCGTGAGTGAACAAGAAGAGGTTCCAGACGAGAATGGAGTTGAAGAAGAGGTTGCAGACGAAGAACAAGATGAAGACATGGGTGAGGATGTACTTCCCGATCGACCACAGCTCGTTCAACAGTCCAGTTCATCGTATCGAAGTGAAATACAAAGTTCTACTACCCTTGGTGAATCGACATTACATTTTGATATAACGCGGTTGCGCTCTCGATATGAAGCAAGACGCTTGCGCAGGTCGAAAGAAGCGGAACCCAGTCAGAAGGACGCATTTGCAGTACTATCAGAAGGAGGGATAACTTCTGCTGCAGGCATAGGAAATCGTGATACGGCGACTGCTGAGGATGCTTTGAGCAGAGTTATCAGTAAAGCCGATTTTGAGAGGATGGAAGTGATTGGTCAATTCAACAAGGGATTCATCATTGCTCGACTACGATCACAACTTGATGCGGGTAGGAAGGGATCTGATGATTTGTTCATTGTGGATCAACATGCTTCCGATGAGAAGTTTAATTTTGAAACTTTGCAGCGAACCACTGTTATCAAAGCTCAACAACTGATAAAGTAAGTCGATCAGTCGTTGCTATAATCACAACTAACATGTATCCAGACCACGTCAACTTCAATTAACCTCAGGAGACGAGATCGTAGCCATAGAGAACCTAGAAATCCTAAAGAAAAACGGATTTGAAATCAAGATCGATGAAGACAAAGCCCCAGGTCGAGGTGAACGAATCAGTCTAACCGCCATGCCAGTTAGTAAAGATACGACATTCGATTTTAAGGATTTAGAACAACTTTTACATTTGATGTCAGATGGGAATCGTCCTTCTGGGCAGATGGTTAGATGTGCGAAAGCTAGGAGTATGTTCGCTTCTAGGGCTTGTAGGAGGTCGGTCATGATTGGGAAAAGTTTGACCAAGGGTCAGATGACTCAGTTGTTGAAGAACATGGGGACTATTGATCAACCTTGGGTAAGTTTGGGCTGTGGATGAGATCTAACTTTTGATAGAATTGTCCTCATGGTCGACCTACCATGCGTCATCTTGTGAAGATTGAAAAGCCCAAACGGAAATCTCATTAGATCAGACAGGATATTTGTTATGAATAATATTTACAACCATTAACATCGACGCCTTTAATGTCTAGCTGATCAAAGGACGGATGTCCACCTTTCATGAAATTGTACAACGTCGGAGGGCGAATTGTTGGGGTACGATGGGAGTTGCCAGACTACATCTAGAGGCTGTTCGACTAATATGCATTCTTCTGAATGTGGGGAAACACCTATGTATGTATGATTCACTGTTACTTTGAAACCTAAACAAATTAAGCTCTTCAGTGACATTAGTGGCATTGCCTCTGAGCGAGCGTTTGCGGTGGTTATCATTGTAACATTGTCTGGACTCTTGAGAAAAAACGAGATAAAGAAAGGTGATTGATGAGGATGGTAGTGAACTATGTAGTAACATGTTCATTGGTGTTTCTCGTTGACGAGAACAATCTTATCACCCTTTGTCTCGAAGCTATTAGGAATCGATGTTGTAGCCTTGCCTGGTGGGACCGGTTGAAACAAAGGCAAGCACAGTTTCCCTTCCTACATCCTTCTAGCTCGATAGGTGCAGTAAGATGGAAATATTCAAGAAGTTGTTGAACCAAGGTGCAGAAATGAAGGACATGGCTCCTATCTTTGCACCGATCAGATTGAAGCTCTCCAGTGTTTTGTCCAATTGAAGACATGCATTCATTCACAATACCCAAGCAATTAAGAATGAAATACAATTCCCGTTCCTCCCGTCAACAATCCAATAAACTACGAACAAAACACTAACAACATTAAAACAGTACATGAATGCTAAACCAATTTTTAAACCTCCACGATGGATAAATGGAGTTGAATCGATGAGAAAAATGTTTTTCCATATTTGGTCGGAACAAAATCTTTATCTTCAGGACGAACTGAACCAAGTTCAGCGTCGCCGGCCCAGATAGCTTCTCCCACCCCACTTGTACCAATGGAAAAACCTTGATCCTTAGAGTATCTTCTTTGATATTCATCATATAAATCCTTACAAACCATTTGACGTTTTGAGGCTTCTGATTCGAAACCAAAACTATCTCCACCTGTGTTGTCGGAATTTGACTCTGAACGACGGAATGTAGAACGGAATTGAAGCGTGATTCGAGCTTGACGCTTGTGTGTACCATAACTGAACACATTTATATCGAATGGTTGTTCAATAACATAATCTGTGGAGTTTTCCCATTCAACCCACTTGGAGTTCTCTTCGATCTTGCAACAATCGACTTTTTCACCCTTCTCCTCAAATTGACTAAGGATAGATTTGATAGCTGTACTAGCTAACTGTGGCTCAATAAATTTTGCAAAAGACATGTTGATTGATGATTTGAAAGTTTGAAAACCAAGTATTGAAAATTTGAAGCTGATATTAAATACCTTCTCGTGTTGAAAAGATGAAAGTAAAAGACAAGAGACGAGTTAGGAAGTCATGAACTTTTGTATACCAGAGATTGAAAGGATCTCTTGGTCTTTTGATTCGATGTCCGATGTCCAAGGTTGACTACAATGGATTGCTTGTTGCGGTGATGAAAGGAAATGCAACGAACGTTCCCAGGAAATATTTTCGCCACTTTACTGTACTCGAATACAATACTGTACATTCAGTATATTATAACATAAGCAACCGAACCCAGATAATCCTTAGGCAAAACATTCCTGCGCTCTACTCCTCAAAAGCGAAAGCCCCTGCCCCACCCATACCCTCTTCTCTCCCAAACATCCCAAAACCCCTAATAACTTCCATCTTCCTAGAATGCCATCCAACAGCACTCCCAACTTTTCCATTGGCTTGAGCCAACGCCGCCAAATAAGCGCGTCGAGGATGCGAAGCAGGTAAGTGTCGAACAAAGACCAAACCTTTATCGTCGTCTTCAACGATTGGGGAATGTTTAGGTGAAGCGGTTGGAGTTTCCAGTGAATCGGGCGACGATGGGATGATTTCTTTGAGTGGGAGGACACCTCCGAATGATTGGATGGTGTCCTTCTCAATCCAACCTGCTGATATATCGACATACCATCCTCTCCCGCCTTTGCTTTTTATTACCTTCCAATCGGGACTACCGCCTGTTGGACCTAGAGCGTGTCTCATACCTGAACCAAATTCTATCACGCGTAATTTTGATGGACCGGGATTGAGATCTATAGCTTTGAACCCTCCTGAACCAGTTAGATCGAGACTTTTCAGTGAAAACGGTACTGTCGTCAATGGATTCAATAGTCTGGCATGCAGTTCCAAGGTAAGTTGTAGTGATGTCATTGATGTTCGTAGGTTCGTCAGCACAGAGGTACCAGTGAGAGTGAGTATTTCGACGTTAGGTGCTGAATTCTGGAGGAAGCTAGCAATGTCTGATAAAGCTAGACTTGGGATATGGGATAAACCCAATGATATCAGATTCGGTTGAGGTTTGAAGACGTTGGTCGTCAGATGAGATGGAGTGAATGCAGCAGATGATAAATCCAGATAACGTAGTTGACCAGTTTGTAGACATGGAGCGGTAGAAAGTAATCTTGTAAGATCGTCTTGTTCCATACCGTTACTTTGAGTTGGATCCACGTAGAGATTCAATTCGACTAGATCTTGAACTGCAGTCGATTGACACAGGAAATCAACTATTACCCTCGAATCCAATCGAGGACAACGTGCGAGACTGAGAGACTGGAGCCGGAGATTTTGAGGTGGATTGTCGGTTAAATGGACCAAGAGTGAATTAGGGACTCGAGTAGATGAGAGGTCCAGATGGGTTAAATTGGGTAAAGATAGAATCAGAGTGTGAATGAGAGGTGATGGTAATGAGGTACAAGCTCTGAGGGAGAATCGCTTCAATCCAGGGAAATTTGGTATTCTACGTCGAGATCGACTTCCTTCTCTACGACGAGACGGTTCAGGTTCTTCATCCTCCTCAGTCTCCGTTGAACTTGGATCACCATGCGCACGTCGTCGAGATCTACCTCTCCCACGTTCATCGCCATCAGAAGGTGATAGCCACGTCTCTACGAGATCTGTCATTGCTTCTCCAAAAGCTCCACTGACACATCCTGTGAAATCAAGAGCTTCCATGTGGGTGAACATGCTACGACGTTTCCATTTCTCCTCCTCTGTTTCTGTCTCGTAAGGAACGTAGACAGGTCGATTGGGTTCAAGTTGGTTGGAATGCTGTTCATCGTCGACCGGTGAGACCACTGCGCCAACGACTGTGGAATGCTGAACGCTGGATGGAGAAGTGTTCGTAGGCGAGATGTTTCGACGTGAGATGCGAGGTTGTGGATATCCTCTAAAGAATAGTTCCTCGATAACGGGGTAGGTGAGAGCTGAATCCACATATTCTGTCATACACAAGGAAAGAAGATTCGGGGTGTTCTGACATCAGCCAATCTTTCTCACAGACAACTCACCTTGATAACACCTTCCAGTCGACCACCAGTGACGAATCTCCCTCGAACTGCCTCCTCCTGAGTTCTTCGGCTACCGATCGTTCTAAAATTCGTGAAACTCAAATGTCGAATGTAAGGACCAGGTTGAGGAAGTAATTCCGGATTAACGTTTTCGACAGCGTCTACCATAACCTCTTCAGGTAACTCCATTGGTTCAGGTGGTGGTGGAGTGAGAACTGATTCATGAGTGGGCGCAGGACTGATAGCTTCTCTTTCCTCATCTTCATCCTCGGTTGATGAATCTGGAGCAATGACACGAGATCTTGAGAGACTTGATCGACGTCTTTCTAGTGGTATACGATGTGCACTGGCGCTCCTTGATCTTTCTAAAACAGCTGAAATCCCTTCAGTATCAAATCCGACGTTTCGTCGTGGTGAGCGTGACCGAGCCCTTAACCTTGCTGTAGCTGAAGGTGAACGTGTGGAAGGATTCGGAGACGAATTTCTCGATCCAGGTGGAGTGAGGAGTAATGATAAACGAGGGGGCTGTGGAGGGGAGTAGGAGAAATGAGGAAGATTGATTTGAACAATGTTGGAAGTTGATCCACTACTTGAACTTTGGGGGAATGGGTATGGATATGAAGAACTTTGAGGTGGCGAGATGTAACGAGCAAATCCCCCTGGTACCGTACTGGGCTGAGGATGAGCTGAAGAATTGTTGAGTATCGGTAAAGGATTTGAAGTAGCTGCAGGAGAAACAGATCCTTCGGTGGGTAACGAAGCGTTCAATGTTGAGAGATCGAATTCACTAGCTCCTCCATCGTTTTCGATGATGTTATCACGTATAATCTGGTTCTCCAGAATGTTACTATCCTCCTCGATAACCTCTTCAGTCAAAGCATCAACAATAGCTAACCACCCTCTACCAGATCTAACTTCGACATTCTCCCATAACCAAGGTCTAGCAGCTTCTAAAAGTTGAGTGGAAGTTTTAGCTACAGATGATATAATGTGAGTTGTACTATGTACTGGTGGTGGCGATGGATCAAGAGCATCGATGATATGTGAAGGTGGATTGAATGATAATGTTACGTCGTCCGAGGGTGGATAGAAGGGAGTTGGTAAGCATGAGACGACATGAGATAGAACTTCAAGGGGGAATTGAGCGAATGTGGGGAGAGATTTATCTTGAGAAGGTGGAGTTAGCCTATTATCCATGTGAATTCAGAGCGTGGATGTGGTCGACTGGAGCGAATAGAATAATATTACGAGTCAAGATGGTTGGGTGTATTTGTTGACTTAGATCAAACGTGTGGCGTTGTTGAAATGTAAATGCAAGGTGGTGGTCGGTATTACCGCTGTCAATTTGAACAACTACAACATCACCTGACTCGGTTACATCGCGTAAGTAATTATTTGATCATTTGCGCCCGTTTGTTCAAAGGATGAGGATGAAACGGATCAAAACAAAGGATGGAGAAGATCAGTAAGTTAACGTTAACGTTACTTAAGTTGCTCAGACGACCTTCTTCAGTCCCTAGCCCCTCTGAAAGGATGACTCGAAACACTCTTGATGCAGCACGATCGGAGTAACCAACAAAGTCCAATGCCCATCTATTCATTCTATGATAAATGCTATGAATGCTACTGATATTTACTGATTAATTTTATGGCTACAATGTAGGTTTTCCTTCTTCAGCCCAATCTCTTATAAACCGACAACAAGTTCAGAAGGAGGTAAACCTTCGAAACTGATTTGATAAACTTTCTCGAACAACGGATAGGCATGGACTCTTTTCCTTGCGGTTAAGAAAGCGTTAACCTGTAGACGTCAGACAACCTCCTTGTGTTCGGGTTGTAACAACTCACCTCTTCGGCTGTTGCTGTGCCCTGTAGTTTTTGACCATTCAATAATCGTTTTTCGATTTGCTCAAAGGTCTGTGCAGGGTGTTGACGGGCGAATTCTTCTGCACATTTTCTGTTTCTTCCTCCATAACCTGGCATTACAAGTTTAGTTTCCTTGTATGTTTGTATGTATAGACAGAAACTCACAAGTTGTGATTAGATCAGCGACTCCGGAAGATTCGTTGCTAAACGTTTCAACTTTACTGCCTTCGAAGAACTACGCATACCGGTCAGCAAATCATAACCTTAAATGAGTTGCCTCAACTCACCTCCACTGCGAAATCCGTCATTTCTTTTAATCCAATCCTGAGAATCGCAGCTTTGGTGTTTCCACCAAGTTTCAAACCATCAACGAACCCGGCCGCAAGAGCAACAACGTTTTTCAAAGCTCCTCCAAGACTGACACCATTGACATCCTCGACCGTTGCGACTTTGAAAGAAGGTGCGTTGAACACCGCTGACCAAAGTAATTCATCTACATGTGATGGGCACCCGATCGTTGTTTCGCAGAATTGACCTAAAGCTACTTCTAACGCGATATTTGCACCTGAAAGTGCTGAACATGGCGTGCCGAGCTTCGTCTCGATCAAACTGGCAAAAGTGGAAATATCGGTTCCGTCAACTTGGACTCCTTTGATTGCTGTTATAGCTCTTGCTCCGGGTAGAATGACATCTGGTTTTTGGAATTCCGCTAGGACTGAATGGAGGAATTGATGTGGAGTCACGAACACTGGGAAGTTGATTAGTAAAGAAAAACACTGCCTGACAGTTGATCTTCAACATACCTATGAGTGTTGCATCCTTAACAACCTGATTTAAATGTCCAACAGCGGTCAAATTCTTTGGCAGCTTGATATCAGGTAGATATCTCTTGTTCTCATGCGTTCGGTTGATGACCTCTGTGAGTTTTTTGCCGTTAACCTATAATAGGTATATCGTCAGGCGGGTGATTCAACCAAAGCTTGGTTCACTTACAAACTTCTCTCTAACCCACATTCTAACTTCTTGGTGAAACTCATTGGGTCTCTTGGCCACGTTCTCAGCGGCTATTTTGGCGAGTGCTGAGCCCCAAGATCCAGATCCTACTATTGCAACTCTATGTTTTCCAGATGGTAATGGAGATGGAGGTAAAGTAGCTGGAATAGGAGAGGAAGGGCGGGTTGCAGCTGTTATCAAGTGGTTAATACGCTGTTCACGAATGTAACGTCCTCAAAAACTTGGTACTCACCAGGCGTCGTTGCCGTACTTGAGATTGCAGTTTCTGAAAATAATTGAGTGACTGGTGTAACGATAGACATGGTTTCAGTGTTATAAATTGGAGATGATCAGAAGAAGATTCGTGTTTGATATGCTTGCTAGATTTAAGAAAGAGTGAACAGATGAATGTGTAGATGGCAAAGTGTGACAAACGTCAATCTAAAATTCTATTTGAGAAAGTACCTTCAATGAATAAATTTTCAAAAACAAACTCAGACACCACTCGGGATCAGCTGCTCAGCCGCAGATTGATCAATGGATGACGTGTTAAGTTCTCACCCCTTTACGAATAAGGAGGAGCTGACTTACAATCTTCGCCCCAAAGTATTAATCGGTGTGTTAGATGAAATTTTTATTTCTAGGGTTCACAGCCAACCGCAACCCCGATAATGAAATCTGCAATATATCATTCAAACTTGACGTCATGAAAATGCGGCAATAGACGCCCACGAGGGTCTTTCATAAGGTCACTTGCCGTAATGAAACCCCAAATCTGGAATGTGAGAAAATTTTTGTCCCGGTCACAGTTTCTTATGCATAGGGCATTTGAGCTGCAGTCAAGGGCAAGGGAAAGAAAAAAATTAATTGGGGTCGGAGATATGACGAATGGGCGTTTTAATTTTCGTGTTTTACCCGACGGAGGAGTTTGGAATTTCTACACTTTGAGTGGAGTCAAGTTTCAGTCAATTCACTTGTCACCCCAAGAGATCAAATCTATGATCGAGGGTTTGTCATACTACCGAACGAGAATTTTTTGAGCTCGTCGCAATTAATTGTTTTCTGAGTTTCTGTCATAACAATCTTCATCTTGCATCTTTTATTTACATAACATCAACTTCAAAATCTTGAATCAACCACCTTTTCATCTAACAACACAATCCCATCATGTCTGTATTCACCAAAGAAGCCTTCCAAATGTCAGCTCTGCCAACGCCCAACTCATCGGCGCCAGCATCTGCAGCTCCTAGTCGACGACCATCCTTCACCTACCCACCTTCAGGAGCTATGACGCCTGTGTCAGATCCTCACATCGTTGAACTTTATGTCCAAAGTGTTCTTTTCGACATGGATGGAACTTTGATCAACAGGTAAGGAATTCTGATTCTGAATTCAATTTCGCAATACTTACCATTTGACTCAGTTCTCCCGCTGTCAATTCCGCATGGAAGCTAATGGCAGAGAAGTATCCATTAGATCTCGACGAGATTTTAAAATGTAAGTGAGACTCGTGTGATAGCGAACTTTTCGCTAATGTACGAAATAGCCGCCCACGGTATGAGAACGATTGACGTTATGAAAAAATGGGTTCTAGGAAACGATTGTGATCCAGAAGTCTTAGCCGCAGAAGTTGTCAGATTCGAAACGGCGATTCTAGAAGCTGCCGAAGAAATCGGTAGACAAAGTGGGAAGAGTGGTATCGAGGTTCTTCCAGGTGTTGCCAAACTTTTAGATGATCTTAGTAGTGAAAAAGAATCTCGTGGTGGTGAAGAGAAATGGGCGATTTGGTTAGTCATTTTCGTGTTTTTCATGGTAGCTTTGATTGCTGACTTTGCGTTTCAGTACTTCAAGTACCTATTTCTATGCTGGTAAAGCTATTCCAATTGCTGGTCTTACGACTCCAAAGGTTTTCGTTACTGCAGATTCTGTTACTAGAGGTAAACCTTTCCCAGACCCATATCTACTTGGTGCTTCTGGTTGCAACGCTTCACCATTTGAATGTGAGTTGGAAACAAGTACAATTCGATCATTTCACTAACCCCCTTATCTCAGCTCTTGTCGTCGAAGACGCACCAACAGGAATCAAAGCTGGTAAAGCAGCTGGCTCAATGGTTTTGGCAACCTGTACGAGTCATTCCCGTGAATCGTTAGAGAAAGAAAGACCAGATTTCCTGGTAGAAGATTTATCGCATGTCCAAGCCTCATGGGATCCAACGACGAAAATGTTTAAATTAATCATTGAACAACCGGTTGACAGAGTCGAACCACGTCCAACACCAGATACGACACCGATCACCACACCCGCTGGCTCTCGTATGAACTCATTCACAGGTGGTGTAGACGAACGTGCAAGATGGAGAGCTATCTATGGTAAACCATCGGATGAGTTGACTGGTAACGATAGTGTTGTCGGTTCACCTGTTCCTTCTAGACCTGGTTCACCTGGTCCAGTTGTTGACGATTCTACGTCCGGTGGTGCAGGGGCGAATTTAAACAGAAGACCTAGTAAACAAGAAATCTCTTTGGAAGCCTTTAAAAGGGCTATGGCTCATAGCACGACGAAAAGAAGACAGAGTAATTCTGAACTCGATAGGGAAGATTAGACGGTTGTAGTTCGATCGAGGGGAGTGTCAAAACAGCAAAACAATGTAGCAAATGGCATTAGATTTCTAGATGGGTTATGCATTCTTTAGCATTATGACTGTGTTCACTAGATGACCCCAAGGTGCAGTTGCCCACGCAAACGTCACCAGTCGCAATACTGCCTTTTCAAGTTTTGCTTCGTTTTGTGAACAATTGTCCTTTGAGTAAAAATTCATAGTTTTTGCCGTATTTAACTACAGAAACCAAGTAAATCATTCAAACTTTTCTAACTTCTGAAACGACCCCAGTGACCCAAGCACCATCTATTGTTTATCTTGGATTGGGACATCTTTTCCAGTCAACTAAAGAAAACACCACGATTAGCCATGACGACATAACGATACTATCTCAAGTTGACTTACCTTCTTGAATCCAGATCTGAGACCATCAGAGATCTTTTCGGTGGTACTAGCAGATTGACCTTTACCGAAATGTTTGAGAGCACCGTCAACTCCTTTATCTATTATTGGGTTCATCAACATGACAGATCGTTTTTAAAGACATAAAGCCAGATAAACTCACCAAGAGCGTCTTGTTGACCTGTACCTGTACCGGTAGTAGTGGCTGTGGTAGTTCCAGTTGGATTCATTGTGATTGTGTTTTGTTTAATGTGGAAGAGTATAAAGTGTGATTGTAGTTGTAATGGAAGAACTTGAAGATGAAGTGGAGCGGATCTAGCACTTTATATATGAATAACCTGCCTTGCAATCGTACTTATCATTCTCACGCCATAGTGCACTTACTCGTACTACAAGTAACTCACCACTGAATAAACTGCCATAATGACGTAGTGCCAAGATCTGGATGACTAGCGTGAAAGTGGCAGGATCTATTCTCATTTTCCAAATCTGCCATATCACCCAGCTAAAAATACTTTGCAAGGTCTGGAGCGTGCAAGTCAGGCGGCTAGACTGCTCATGTAGATGGTGGGAAAGTGTGGAAGGTCCGGAGAAGCTTCTGTGAGTGCCCGCGAATGAGTATCAGCTTATTCTTTGCCTGATAGAACTTCGGGATAATCCACCTTGCCTTTGCATACTTCTACCTAAAAACCTTTTGCTCGAGTCCAATAATTACTTAGCACTTTAATCTCAATATTCCAACGGATAAACTTTAAGTTTGATGACTGTTAACATGTTTCTACTCGAATGGATTTGCATAATTGAAGCACTTAAAAATTCAGCATGCGTACCTTAACAATCACTGCGAGCATTGGTGAAGACGTGAGCTTCTGTGGAGATTGAGTTGATTATTGCGGTATCGACGACAAATGCTTTGGATCTCTATAGTATGTCAAAACAATTGGGGGTGACCTATTCAAAAAGGCGTTTGGATAATTCAGAAGATGGAAAGCCAAATTCAAAGAAGCATACTTGATTACTCCTCGGTACTGTTAGTGCCTGTGAAATTCAGAAACAGTGAATAAGATCCATTATAAAAATGCAATGAGCTCTAAGCTATTGAATTAAATCCATATAGGACTGTTTGAAGGCAACTGCAGAATTTGAACATATATATTATACACAAAAACATAAAGTTTCTTCTTTATCGGTGCACGCTCCATGAACAGTGCCTGAAATATTTTGATTGGGACTCATCCAAATGACGAAAGAAAGATCGTCGGTGTAGATCAACTAGATCGATTCCAAGTTAACGTATAACACAGGGTATAATACCTTACAATGTATTTTATTTCAAAGTTCCAGACCGTTTAAGACCTTTAATCCTACGGAATTGACTTTGTACGTATGTAAATATGACTTTGAATGGGTTTGTGACGTATGTTGATGTTTTTTTCGATATTATGCGTTTTCCGTTGAAAGTAAGATATTTATATCTCTTGTCGATCTTTGAATAATAGAGTGAACTTCCATCTTAAACTTTTTATTTTCTTTACTTTCATTCGTATCTTTTCAAGTAGACAAAATGACGACAAGACAACCAGATAGAGTTCATAAAAATGACACCAAAAGACGTAACCCGATTAATTGGCATTTGAAATCTCCAGAACAAGGTCCTGCTGCACTAGCAATAAAAAATCGTAAGCTCTAACAACCTCTAAATAAACCCAAAAATAGACAGCTAAGTGTCGATGTAGATTTCATCGCTATGGTCGGTGAATATGTTGGAACTGTTCTTTTCATGATCTTCGCTTTGGGTGGTACAAAGTGAGTTTCAGCGTGGCACTGGATACTGTTATCAGTGTTGGTATTCTTTTGGTTCGATCGATTGACACAACTTTACTTTTATAGCGTTGCGAATATACCAACAACCTCAGTCACTGGGGATACAACATCTGGTCAAGATGGTACAGCAGCAGCCACAGCCAACACTTCGAATCTGTAAGTCAAACCCGGTCAATCACGAGACTGAACCGGTTATAGTTTATACATCGCACTTTCATTTGGATTCTCACTCGCCGTCAACGCCTGGATTTTCTTTAGAGTCTCAGGTGGACTTTTCAATCCTGCTGTCTCTCTTGGTATGGTACTAGTCGGAGCTTTGACTCCATTACGTGGAGCTCTTTTGACTTTCAGTCAAATCTTGGGTGGAATTACGGTAAATAACTCTGATCCAGGTTTTTTTCGAATTTTTTTTCTAACACTCTGTGTTAAAATCTTAGGGTGCTGCTATCATTCAAGCTATTACCCCTGGGACTTTAAATGTTCGAACTACATTGGGTGGAGGGACAAGTGTAGCCCAAGGACTTTTTATCGAGATGTTCTTGACGTCTCTGTGAGTCATGCAACTTTGGATTTATTTCCTTTTTACTAATCCTGTCTCCCTTTTAGTCTCATGTTGGCTATTCTATTACTAGCAGCCGAGAAAACCAAAGCGACGTTCATAGGTGAATACACTGAAAACCCCATCTTCTGACATGCGTAGCTCCCATTGGAATTGGTTTGGCATTGTTCGTGGCCGAACTTTTAGGTGTATATTATACCGGCGGCTCCCTCAACCCAGCTCGTAGTTTTGGTCCTGCCGTTGTTCTCCGTACTTTCTCAGATTACCACTGGATCTACTGGGTGAGTAAACGTTAATACTGTACTTGTATCATTTTTGACTGATACAACTTGAAACTTAGGTCGGACCCGCTCTTGGAGCAATTATTTCGGCCGGTTTCTACAAGATGCTAGTACGTGCCAGCTTTCTTCTGTTGTTTTTACCGAACTGACCTTATTGATTTAGAAATGGCTGCAATACGAAACTGTTCTGGGTCCAGAAACCGACGCTGACGTTCCAGCGCCAGTTAATTCCAGACTGAGCGGTCAGCAATCTAATCTCGGAGATGCTGAAAAAGGTGAAGCTATGACTTTAGCGGTCTCAGGTCCAGGTATAGGTGATCTACACACAGAAGGTCCTAAGGAAGTTGTAAGTGACACGTAGTTATGATAGAGTGATACGGAACTGATAGGTTATAGGTGTATGATCTCGAACGTAGAAGAAGTGTCACATCGCTTGAAGTTCGACTAGATAGAATTGAAAATCTTCTTGGTGAACTTGTGGGAGTTGGTCGTAACTCAATGAACTCAAACAATACCTTTGTGAACGATGATTTCAATCATCACAAACAGAAGGTTACGATCCCCCCTCAAGTCTTTAATGATTCTCGACAGATTTAAAGGGAGTGAAACTCGACCTTGAATTCGACCCTAGCGGTTGATTCATTTGCTTAAATTGTTTGTTTTAGTACATACTCGACTACTATTCTGTTATTGCCTTCCATTTTGTTTTATCATGTAGCTTATATAATCACGAATTGTTTAAATGAATTTAATTATTGTTTTCATAGGTTCCTACTTGGAATTCAGTGGCACTAGTCAAGAAATGTGCCACACAACCGGTCTTTTACAGAGGGGGAATAGATAAGACCACTAGAAAGCCCTACCAAAGTCTGTAAGCTACCACGTGGTTCTAGATAATTCTTTGTGTTTCCATCAACTTCGATGACGGGAATGGCTCTACAACGGGGGTGGGAGGGGTGAAGGGGGAACGACGTATATATCAATCAATCTCAATCATCTCTTTCTTTCTCTTTTACTTTCATCAATTATTAAAATAATCTTACTTTTTACTCGCCACCTTTTAGAGTACTTAACATTACATCCACATTTACATCACTTTTCACTTCTCAATAAATATTCATAATGGTTAAAGCTGTCGGTATTGATTTGGTAAGTTTCACTTTCTTTTCTCACCTCCCTCGCACCATCCTTTCAACGTTTCGTTGACTCATATCTTGTGATCTCTCGAGTGAATTACAACTAACACCTCTCTAGGGTACAACCTACTCCTGTGTCGCTGTTTGGCAAAACGACCGTGTCGAAATTATCGGTAAGTTACATCAGAACACTCTCCCCCATCAGTTCATCACTGACACCCTTCCGCAGCCAACGACCAAGGTAACAGAACAACCCCATCCTATGTCGCTTTCAACGACTCTGAACGTCTTATCGGTGATGCCGCTAAGAACCAAGTCGCCATGAACCCATACAACACCGTTTTCGACGCTAAACGTTTGATCGGTAGAAAATTCGCAGACGCTGAAGTTCAATCAGATATGAAGCACTGGCCTTTCAAGGTCGTTGACAAAGGTGGTAAACCATACGTTCAAGTCGAATACCGTGGTGAAGAGAAACAATTCGTAAGTAGATCTTGTACCCAAAGAAAGACTCAGTTACTAACACTTCCTCCAGTCACCCGAAGAAATCTCATCCATGATCCTCATCAAAATGAAGGAAACCGCTGAAGCCTACCTCGGCGGTACCGTCGCCAAAGCTGTCGTTACTGTCCCAGCTTACTTCAACGATTCCCAACGTCAAGCTACCAAAGACGCTGGTATGATCGCTGGTCTTGACGTCCTCCGTATCATCAACGAGCCAACTGCCGCCGCTATCGCTTACGGTCTTGACAAGAAGACTGAAGGTGAAAAGAACGTCCTCATCTTCGATCTCGGAGGTGGTACTTTCGATGTCTCCCTTCTTACCATCGAAGAAGGTATCTTCGAAGTTAAAGCTACTGCTGGTGACACTCATTTGGGTGGTGAAGATTTCGACAACCGTCTCGTTAACCACTTCGTTCAAGAATTCAAGAGAAAGAACAAGAAGGGTAAGTTTAATTTTAATGCTCGATGTGACTATAGCTAACTTTCCCTAGACCTTTCATCCAACGCTCGTGCCCTTCGTCGTCTCCGTACCGCTTGTGAGCGTGCTAAGAGAACACTCTCCTCAGCCGCTCAAACCTCCATCGAAATCGACTCCCTCTTCGATGGTATCGACTTCTACACCTCCATCACCCGTGCTCGTTTCGAAGAACTCTGTCAAGATCTCTTCCGTTCAACCATGGACCCAGTCGAGAAGGTTCTCCGTGACTCTAAAATCGACAAATCCAACGTCAACGAAATCGTCCTTGTCGGTGGTTCCACTCGTATCCCCAAAATCCAAAAACTCGTTTCAGACATGTTCTCTGGTCGTGAACCAAACAGATCCATCAACCCAGATGAAGCTGTCGCTTACGGTGCCGCTGTTCAAGCTGCTATCCTTACCGGTGACACTTCAGAGGCTACTCAAGATCTCTTGCTCCTCGATGTCGCTCCTCTCTCTATGGGTATCGAAACTGCTGGTGGTATCATGACTCCATTAATCAAGAGAAACACCACTGTCCCAACCAAGAAATCCGAAATCTTCTCCACCTACTCCGATAACCAACCTGGTGTCTTGATCCAAGTTTACGAAGGTGAACGTGCCAAGACGAAGGACTGTAACTTACTCGGTAAATTCGAACTTGCCGGTATCCCACCAGCTCCTCGTGGTGTTCCTCAAGTTGAGGTTTCATTCGATGTTGACGCCAACGGAATCTTGAACGTTTCCGCTGCCGACAAAACCACCGGTAAATCATCTAGAATCACCATCACCAACGACAAGGGACGTCTATCCAAGGAAGAGATCGAGAGAATGTTGGCTGAAGCCGAGAAATACGCCGCTGAGGATGCTCAAGTCGCTGAACGTGTTCAAGCCAAGAACGCCGTCGAATCATACGCTTACTCCCTCAAATCAACTCTCTCCGAATCAGGTGATAAATTCTCAGCAGAAGACAAAGAGGCCCTCGAAGCTAAAGTCGAAGAAACCATCAAACTCCTTGACAACGCTGAATCAGCCTCCAAAGAGGAATTCGAAGCTATGCAAAAAGATCTCGAATCAGTTGCTAACCCAATCATGCAACGATTCTACGGTTCTCAAGGTGGTGCACCAGGTGGTGTTCCAGGTGGTATGCCAGGTGCCCCACCAGCTGCTCACGATGATGGACCATCTGTTGAAGAAGTCGATTAGGTGGTGTTGAAGTAGATGAAAATAAAAGTTTTTGCATGGTCGTAGTTTCTTCTTTTTTCTTAGTTATTAGTTCTCGTCGATTTTTTTCGTGTTCATATGATGTATTACATATGTTTCCATTTCTGCAGATTGTCTGTTGTGCAGTGCAGTCTTTCGTTGACACAATCTTTCTTTTGCAATAGCAACTAACCTCCGAGGCTGAAAACATCAAGTTTATGCTTACCAATCCAAAGTCGGTATACCCGATGTCACCACGCTGCAACACCAAGTACGACAATGAAATACGGTGAATGTATACTTAAATCGAGTCAAAAGTTTGACATCGATCAAAAGTAAATGATAAAAACGTACTCTTCAATTAAGCGATAGTACATGAGATTACAGTAGATAACAAGATAAATAAATTGAAGTAGACGGAGAACGGACCGGTGATACACTGTACACATGTTCGTACATACCCCCCTGCGAGGGGACCAATATTGCTACCGACCTGTGAAGCTGGTTACAACTAGTTCTTTTACATGCTGTACAAAACCCTCTACGTCATTAGTTTATTCTTGACCGAAGGTGATAAACCTTTCCTTGTTTACCTTTACCTTAAATGAATTCGCAGCTTACGCCGTGTGGCCGTGTAACCAGTCGAAGAGTTCCTAGACTAACCTCCACCTCGGCGGTGAGAGATTGGATACAGGACCAGTATGTTTCAAATGAACAGATAGGTATAAATAGGAGCCCAAAAATGGGAGTTACAAACGTTTATCCACAACATTCATAACATAACTTCAAATGTCAAGTACAGAAGCACCAACTGATTTCTCACAAATGCCACCAGCTCCACCAAGGGGTTCGGCAGTTTGGAGTTCGTTCTTCGGTGTTCAACCTTTACCACCTCAGGATCCTCCGATGTATCATTACAGAGGTAACACTTTAGCTCAGCCTTTTGATTTAAGGGCTAGGATGGCTAATAAGAAACCTATGTTGGGGGCTGTTTGCGGGTAGGTTCTGTCGTCTTTGTTCTTTGGTTCGGGTGTTGTTGCTGATGCCTAAACTACGCTTTTAGTATCCCAAGTCCGGATATTGCTAGATTACTCGCTGGTGTGGGTTATGATTTCATTTTTATCGATTGGGAACATACCCCCATGGGTAGGTTTTCTTTTTTGCTTTCATACGCATAGGTCTGGTTGTGGCTAACGACATGAAGGTATTCGTGAGGTTACAGAGATCATTAAAATGATTAACCTCGCTTCGGAAGGTCATACCGCCACCATAGTCAGAGTTCCAGGTTTCCATCATGAGTAGGTATCGATTCTTCTATATTTATATCAATGACTAAACTTGATAACCAGATTTATCGGATGGGTACTTGACGCAGGTGCCTCAGGTGTTTTGGTTCCTCACGTAAGTCGACATCCATCGTCATTTTCAGTTTCTACGTTGGCTGATAAAGACACCTTGATTAGACCGAAACAGCCGATCAAGCTAGAGCAGTCGTTAAAGCTGCTAGATTCTTGAAACATAACAACGGTGAACGATCTTTCCCACCTTTCGCTCTTTTCCCGGGTATCAATGATGCCACTAAACCCAACGAGATGCCTTTCGATCAATGGAACAAAGCTGTACGTCTACGTCAATTTTGAGCTTGATGTGATGTTGACTAACGAGATGGAATAGGCTGTTATCATGCAAATTGAATCTAAACTAGGTTGTGATAATGCTGATGAAATCGCTGCTGTCCCTGGGGGTAGGTTATCCTCTCAATTTGACGATATGTGATTTGAAGCTGATTTTAATGATACAGTTGACGGTCTTATGATCGGTAACGGTGATTTATTGTTTGATCTTGGTTTAGGTCTTGAAGGTGTGTTATTCATCTTTTTCAATTAGAATTGACAGCTGACGAAATGAAATGTTAGCTCTCGGCGGCGGTAACCCAATCATGGAAGCCAACATTGAAAAAGTCTTGGCGGCATCTCGTAAACACGATAAACCAATGTTAGGGTAAGTTCTCTCTACCCCATTCTCCAAGTAAAAACACCTAAATGATCATCACGTAGATGGTGTAACTCAGCCGCCCAAGTCGCTAGTAAAGTAGCGGAAGGTTATCGAATCGTCACCATTGATTCTGACGCTTTCACCATCGCTAGAGTCTTTAGAGGTTCTCTCGTTGAGGCTAGGGAATTGTTGAAGAAGACTGACGAGGAGAAAGGTGCTAATGGCGTTAGTAATGGTACTCATTAGATATCTAGATCGATTTAGACTTTAGTCTATAGAAGTTCTTTTTCATTTGTGAAGTGGTCTCAGAATGTAGCTGATTTCTCTTGTTTGTGGAACGACATGTTGATTTATCTTCTTCTTCATTTAAGAGAGCCTGTCGGAAACATCCATAATCCAACTCTGCCATAAACGTCCAACATAAAATCCATACACTTATCATATACAACAAACAATACTAGCCCATCATCATCTCCATTCTAATCCACTCTATCAAACTGGTTTCGGCATGGTATTGGATACATTCAGGTTATAAGCGACATTCCTTGAATAATTCGAGAACAGTTGCGAAGCGACTTGAGTTGAGGTTGAGGATTCTAGGAATTCCTATGGTTGACCGTTTCAGTTTGGGATTATGGATATGGTGATTTGTTCACTTGGGAGGGGGTCATACTTTTAAACAATGATTTAATTCCATGATACTCTCGTTACATTTGTCCTAGTTCGTTTGAGTCAGTTGTGTTGTTGTTTTTTGTTGTGCGTTAATGTCTACTCACGACGTTCTTTATTATCCTATCTAGGAGTACTGCTTGTTCTGCTTCATGTGGATTATCCATTTTGGTGTTGATGTGGTTGTGGTGGTTGTGGTGGTGATTGACATTTCTTGTTTTGAAGGCTACAGTCAAACGCGTCCTGCCGGACGACACTGATCCGAAACCAAACACTATCTTTATTCATTCCCCCTTTTATTTTCTTTGGGGAGACGTAAGATCCACGTGTCTGTTTACCCTTAAATTTCAGACAACATCGAACGATCAACGCGAAGGAGTCTGTGAGTTGAGTTGAGTAAATTTCAGCAAAAGGACATTGATTGTAATTTCGGAAAGTGTCGCATTTTTATCCTACATCATCGTATCATCTTTGTAATCAACTGCGGTGGGATAGAATACAGGATACATATATATACACACCATAGGACAAGACAACAGAAGAGGAAATCAATATCCCTCTTCATATCACACTCATTTCAATCTATCCACGTTCTAGTGGCAACCACAACAACAAGGATCTTCTTCACTTATTAACACCTCCTTCCCACTTCTAATCCTCACACCACAATGTCAGAAGTAGTCACAGAATACCTCCACAAACTAGCTCCAATAATAGCTAACCAATTCATTTTTCAAAATCAAACTCAAACCCAGAACAACCTTTATGGCGATGTCGATCTATCAGGTTTGAACTGGTTCGAAAGAGCTTGGGCTGCTTATTATATTTGGTTCGGTAATGAGATTTTAGCTACTGGTGTCATGAGTTTCTTGATGCACGAGGTAGGTAGTTTTGAGCTTCGTATCTTGAGAGAATTGACTGATTTGGTTCCTTAGATCGTTTACTTCGGTCGTTGTATTCCTTGTAAGCTTCTGTCCTACCTTTACCACTCCTCGTTATCTAACATTCACTTTTTCTACTCCAGGGTTGATCATCGATGCTATGCCTTATTTCCAGAAATGGAAGATCCAACAAGATAAACACGTTACCAGAGCTCAGTTATACAAATGTGTTCGTTTGGTTCTCATCACCCATCTTGTAAGTTAAAATCCCGATCGATACTGCTATAACAAACCAAACTGATCTCGATGTAGACCGTCGAGTTACCTCAAATCTGGCTCTTCCACCCAATGTGTCAACAATTCGGTATGGCTACTTACGAGTAAGTTTATTGCTACTAGTCGAATGGGACAAAATTGACTGTTGATCAGAGTTCCATTTACACCAATCTGGCTTATGGCTGTTCAAATCGCCATCTTCTTCGTTTTCGAGGATATGTATCATTATTTCGCTCATCGTGCTTTACATTGGGGTCCACTTTACAAACACATTCATAAAATCCATCATCAATTCAGTTACCCAGTTGGTATTGTGAGTTGTGGATTCGTTTGCGTAAATCTGTGATCGACTGACAAGAAACGATTCATAGGCTGCTGAATACGCTCATCCCCTTGAAATTCTTATTCTTGGTCAAGGAACTGTCGGAGGTCCATTCCTTTATTGCATGGTCAGAGGTGATCTACACATCCTCACCGTCTATTTATGGATCGTTTTACGTCTTTTCCAGATAAGTTGTTTTTGATCACTTTTCGAATGCGAATATATGAGCTAACTCTTTTTCTTCACGCTGTCGACGCTCATTCCGGTTACGATTTCCCTTGGTCTTTGAGACATTTCCTTCCTTTCTGGGCCGGTGCTGATCATCATGATTTCCATCATTCAAGTTTTACCAGTAAGTTCTGGAGTCTGTTTTTCATAATGTTTTCTCAGTCATTGATAAATTATTATAGGTTGTTTCAGTACAAGTTTCCGTTGGTGGGATTACTGTCTTGGAACTGATGTCAAGGTGAGTTGGTTTTCGAAGTCACTTGACAGTACAACTGATGCAACATCTCTAGTATCATGCATACAAAGAACGTATCGCAGCTGCATCAGCAAAAGAACGTGCTGCTATTGACGACAAAGTCGAACAAGAAGGTTTAATCGCTGAGCGTAAAGCCGCTGGTGGGGATGGAGCCGGTGTCGTTGGAGGTGTCAAGAGGAGTAAACAAGAATAGACGGATTCGTTCTTTCTTAAAACATTAGAAAATACCCCCCTTTGGAATTCACATTGATCTCATGTTTTTACCATTGTGATACCTAGATATACCTTTTTCTCCTCTTAAACTCTTTTTTGATCCTACTCCACTCCACTTTCCTTATTCTACATTTCTAATGCATGACTTGAATTGACATATGTTTTACAATATTATATTACGATGAGATAGTTAGACCCAACTTTAAGGTGAGACAGTTGAGTGCCATGGCATGGTACAGCTGCGAAAATGGAAATGAATGTGATGAAAACAAAAATTGATTCCGTCCATGACGCAGTTGTGAATCAAGCCAGTACACTACAATTGTCGCACCGAAGGCGAATTACAACTACAACTGCAACCACAACTACAACCTACATACATATATCGACTAGATATACACCTACAACTCAACGAAACACAGAGAGAACAGTTTGGATGGTCGATCTTTGCAGATTTTAATAATCAATTTCCAACATCCAAAACTCACGAGACTTGACTGTTCGATTTGGATTCCAACCATACCTTCTCAACTCTTCAAACGGTGGATTCATAGTTCAAAATGCAGGCGTTGAAAGACATCGCATTGCGTATGCTGAACGTTTACGTTTCACCTTTTGTTGAAAATCTAAACACCCAAGATCTAAGTCTATCAGTTTTTGGAGGTAAGTCATCAAAAGAAGTCTAATTTGACCATAAAACTAAACCGTAATCCTTCCCTAGGTAACATCCAATTCTCAAAATTACATCTCAAGAAATCCTTGCTAGAAAGATTCGGTTTACCGATAACGATCGTGGCAGGTGACGTTGGCTCGTTATCGTTATCGATACCGTGGACGGCGTTGAAGACTGAACCGGTTAAATTGATTATTGACGATGTGTACGTGTTGGCGAAAGCTAGACCTCAAGGTAAAGTTGATCCTGAGGAGGATGAACGGATGGAACAAGCTGGGAAACAGGATAAGTTGAGATCGGCGGAGGCGGTTGATAGTGCTGCCAGTCAGGTTCAGCAGGGTCATGATGATTGTTGGTTTTGGTGTTATTCTTTTGAAGAAGAATATGTCGCTAATAGTGATTTTCAGCTAAACAGACTTATATCGGTGCTATCATCACCAAAGTCGTTAATAACGTTCAGGTTCATGTTAAGAATATTCATGTTAGATATGAAGATGGTACTAGTACCCCAGAAGTAAGTTTTCTATGGATCATTCTGGGTGATCAATGTTGATATCTTGAAAAGCATCCTTTCGCTGCTGGTGTAACGCTTTCAGAGTTTAAGTTAGTTTCGACGGATAGTGGATGGGTAGAATCTTTCATTCAAGACGCAGCTGGAGGTATTCATAAAGTACGTCGTCGTTCTGCGCTAGCAACTAACATTGGATAGCTTGCACAACTCAGCGGGTTGTCGGTTTATTTTGATACGGATACTGGAAGTCTTGATAGGGGAGCTGAGGATCGACAGGGGACTATTGATGCACTGAAGAATATGCTTGCTGGGTCACCTAAACATCAATATATCATGAAGCCAGTTACTGGTCAAGCCAGGGTAAGCTATTTTTTTCGAGTCTTTCGATAACCTAGCTAACCCCTCTTCAGTCGATTATCAATAAAAACATGTCATCAACTGAACCCAAGATCAACGCCGAAGTCATTTTCGATGAAATCGGTGTAATAGTCGATCGAGATCAATATAGAGACGTTCTTTCCATGGTAGACGTCTTCCATTTCTACAACAGAACACATCAATATCATAAATTCCGACCTCCAGAGGAAGAATTCAAAGCAAACCCAGCTAAGGCAAGACTAAAATTCGCTTTGGCGGCTATATCATCAGAAGTTCATGAACGACATCGAAGATGGACTTGGGCTTATTTCAAGGAAAGAAGAGATAAACGGAAGACGTATGTTGATCTTTATGTGAAACAATTGGCTTTGGCGGATGGAAAGTCATTGACTATTGATGTAAGTTCTTCAACTGTTTTTGTGCTGATGTTTAGGATGGTAATTCACTTTCTGCCCTGGAAACCGAACTCTCGTACGAAGATATCAGATTCTTTAGATCGGTAGCTAGAGCTAAAGCGAAGCAAGACGCTGCTACTCGTAAGAGATTGGAGGAGGAGAGGAAGAAATCTCAACCACAGACTCAAACTTGGTCACAATGGGTTTGGGGCAGTGGGAAAGCATCGACTGATGCCAGTGAAAACACTATCACTGAGGATGAACGGAAAGAGATTGACGACATTATCGATTACGACGCTCAAGCCGCTGCTGTGACTGTTGGTTCGACACCTAGAGATTTTATACGGTTCCAGTTCTCCGCAACGTTGAATCGAGGATCTTTCGCACTTCGTGCTGAACCCCATGGTCGGAATGAAGATATCATCTCTTTGGTTTTCGATTCCTTCTCTGCAAACGGTACTGTTTTAACAGATAGTGCTTCTGGTAAAGTAGCGCTTGGTGGGTTTAGAGTTTATGATGGAACAACGCCGAATTCAATTTATCCTCAAATCGTTCGTGTCAAAGATATCGAATCTTCCGGGAAAACTTTATCAAAGGGACAGACTCGACAGAAGAGTTTAGAAATCGGTGGTACTGAAGAAGCTCTCAAGGAGATTGAAAAGGGGTTAGATACAACTGATAAACATAACGAGATAGATCCATTCTTTGTTGTGGAGATTGATCATAACCCGATAGACGGTCGAGCTGATAACGCTGTTACGGTTCGTATGCGTCATTTAGAAATTATCTATCATAGAGGATACGTCGAAGCTGTGGTTGCTTTCTTCAAACCACCAGAAAGTCAACTTGAATCTATTGGTGCTCTGTTAGACGCAGCTGGACAAACTTTGGATGGAATTCGAAAGGAAACGAGGGCTGGTTTGGAATACGCTTTGGAACAACATAAAACGGTTGATATTCATGTCGACATGAACGCTCCGATCATCATCATTCCGATGGACGTCACTTCTCAAACTTGTCAAACACTTGTGTTGGATGCTGGTCATATTGCTGTAGACAGTAAACTCGCTGATAAAGATCAACTGAAGGAGATACACTCTAAACGAGGTCGACAATATTCCGATGAAGATTTCCGTCAACTAGAAGATCTCATGTATGACAAACTATCACTTCGACTTGAATCGACTCAATTACTCATGGGCGACAATTTGGAAGCGTGCATGGAAGCTCTCGATCATCCTCATTCAGACGGGAAATCTGAAATCCATATCGTCGAAAAGATCAACATGTCCTTCTCTGTTCAAAACGCTATTCTCAATGCACCGAATTTGACGCGCTTCAAAATCGCTGGTGAACTTCCTGAACTTCAGGTCAATTTCTCTGATCGGAAGTACAAGACTTTGATGAAATTCATCGATGTTGCTATACCGAAATTCGGTGATGATCCCGTACCTTCCGATGTTGTTCGACCAACTGTTCAACTTAGTAGAGCTAATTTCAGGAGTCAAAATAAGATTGAAGAATATAATCTTGATGATAACCAATCCATTTTATCTTCACCTGTTGAGAAAGACGATGAAGATAGTGGATCGTCTGTTGGTGATAAAGGAGAAGAATTTTATGACACAAGAGACGGTACGACTGATGGTCAACGTCGAGATATCCAACAAGTCACTTTTGAATTTTCGTTTTCAGTCGGAAAACTCGAAACTTCTTTATTCAAATCTACAGGTCCAAACACTGAGAAAGCGTTGGCGAACGCCCTTTTGGAAGGATTCGGTTTGACGTTTGCGTTGAGAAAATGGGACATGTCAGTCGACCTTTATCTCAGATCAGTAACTCTGGCAATGATCGAACAAGGGAAACCGAGTCGACCACTTTTGACATCGGCCAACGAAGGTGATTCAAACGATATCAAACTTGTTCAAGTTCGTTATATGAAAGTCCAAAAGGATTCGCCGGAATACATGACGAAACATGAAGGTGTCGATCAAAGTGTTGATACTGAATTATCAACTTTCAACATTACCGTCGCTCCTGAACCTATATTATCTCTTTATGACTTTATCATGACGACTTTCGTTCCTCAGGATGACGCTCCTATCGAAAGTAAATCTAAAACGGATAATATCAAGGATGACGTTCCAGAGGTTAAATCTTCGGATAAAATTAGAGTCAGAGTTAAATTGACTAGTGCACAAGGTGAGTAAGATGCTCGAACTTGTACTGACTTTTTCAGTCTCGCTTGAGAATAATGATCATCGATTCGCATTACTTGCCCTACCCGCTGCTGATGTCGCCATCATGCTGCGAAGTGGAACTCTTCGAGTCGGTGCTCGACTCGGTAACATCTCTTTAGAAGATCTTACCAATGATGCCGTAGCTTCACCTTCATTCAAGAAATTACTCGCGATTGAGGGAGAGGAACTTGCAGATTTCAGTTATGAAACTTTCGATCCGACTGATACAGAAACTTTCCCTGGTTACAACTCTTCTGTCAATCTACGAGCTGGTTCACTTAAATTCACGTTCATGGAAAAACCAGTTCGAGATCTTTACGTTTTCGCCTTGAAATTCGCTAAAATGAAAGCTGTATATGATGCAGCTTCACAAGCTGCTGTTCAACGTGCGTCAGAAGTGACTAGGATGCATTACGACATTGTGGTCAAAACCCCGATCATCATTTTACCGAGAGACGGACTTACTTCACCTGACGTGATCATTGTTCGATTAGGTGAGATCGTAGCTAAGAACAAATATCTTGGTGATCCAGGTGATACTAGTACTATCGATGCTAGTTTACGTGGAATCAATGTGGCTTCGGAAATCACTGTTGGTGATAAGAAATCGGTACTTCAGATGATTGATGATGTGGCTATTACTGCTGCTATCAAGCAGGCTGGTAGGACTAGTCATCGATCTGATCCTCATCATGCGGATTCTGAGGTGAGTTATGGTTAGTGAGAGAAGCTGATTGTGTTATAGATCACTACTGATATGTCCGATGTTAAACTTTCACTTACTCAACGTCAATATATACTCTTAATGGGTTTGGTCGATACCTTGCCTAAAGCACTGGGTAATGTGGGAGACTCGGATGAATCACTTGATTCGTTACCGTCTACGCCTGCCACCACAACTGGTCCTGGTACACCTTACGAAACGGAACCACCATCTGAAAACGGTGTAGATTTAGAACCAGAACTCAGCGTCGCTAGACTAGACAAAGGTGATCAACAGATATGGACCGCTATGGATTTCGTTTTCTCGGTTGGATCAATCGGTCTTGAACTATACGGCGTCGACGCGTTAAACGAATCAGATAGAGCTGGTCATAGTATCGCAAGATTTGCTCTGGTCAAAACTCATGTCGGCATGAAGAGGTTATCTGATGGTGCGATGGAGGCTGAAGTTTCACTTCAAACTTTAACTTTCTCCAATACCAGGAAGGGAACTAGTATTTTCCGTGATATCATCCCTGCTTCCAAACATGATGGTAAACAAGTGTATGTCGATTGATTTGTTTTTGGCTTCTCGTGCTGACTATTCGTAGAATGTTACAGTATACCATGGTTGGTGGATCTGATAAATCAGCTTTGGCGATTTTGACCATAGACAGTCCAAGATTGATTCTAGCTGTTGATCCTCTTGCGGCACTTTTGGAATTCGCTGTTAGTCCTTTCAAAAAGACTGCCGAGGAACAAGTCGGAGTGGTCGAAGTTGAAGCGGAAGAACCGGTCGAGGGACCTAGTTCGAATGGAGCTTTATCATTCAGAGTCGAGGTGGTGGAAGCTACTGTTATAGTTCTGGCCAACGATTCGGATTCAAGATCTCAAGCTATTCAACTTTCCGTTCAAGAAATTCTGTTATCTCAACAGAGTGTTCTGGCTCTTAAAGTTGATAAACTTGGAATGTCGTTTGGTAGAATGGATCGACCCAACGAAAGAGTTAAATTCCTTGATGATCTCAGTGTGGCTTTATCACTTGATACTCGTCGACGTGGTTCTCAACAGATGACAAGTTTCGATATTGATATACCGGATCCCATCATTTTCAGAGCTTCTTACACGGATATCATGCTGATTATGGATATCGTCAATAAAGCTTCGGCAGTTGCTACAAAGGCTTTATCTCCTGAAGACTCGGCTCATCCACCTCAACGTAGAGACAGTTTGATTACAGGTGAAACTTCTACTGAGGTCACTAGTATCGTCCCAACGAAACCTAGTGCCAGACGTAATTCCGTCAGTAAAAGACGGGTTTCGATTGATAAATCTAAAGTTCTCGTTTCTAAAGAACAGGTATGTGGTGTGGTGAGAGTTGATCCACTAACGATCTCTAGCTTAAAGCTAATATCAACGGTTTCCAATTGGTTCTGGTCGGTGATTTACAAGAAATGCCAATGGTTCATTTATCTTCGGATCAATTCACTGTGGTCATCAATGATTGGTCGGGTGATGTGAGTGGTGAAGTGAAGGGGCTTTTGCTGATTGTGTCATTAGATGAAAATGGGAACTTCTATTACGACTTCTATACGTTATTTCAATCTTGCGAATTCATACTTTGAACCACTTATGGATCCTTGGAAATTCGATCTTAGGGTGAGTTGCCATTGTGACAAAACTGACAGTACTCAAGGTCACTCGAACATCCATTAGTCCTGACGTTAATCCACTCAGTGTCCGTTTGTCTGCTGATCAACGTCTGGAGTTGAACGTTACGTCAGCTTTCATCGAGTTGGCCATCACCAGTATGACCGTCTGGAGTAAAGAGGCAGAAAGAGTTAAAGAGGGTCGAGGAACTGATGCGCCGTTCCGTGTAAGAAATAGGACTGGTCTTACAATCCTTTTATGGCCAGAGACTAGTGATCTTAACAAAGTTTCGGGTGTCAAGCGTTTGGATGACGGTGCTGATGTCCCTTGGCGATTTGAAGATCGTAAACAAACTCGAGAGGTTGGTTTTGATGCTTGGATATTGACTGACTTTTAGAATATCTCCGCTGTGCGCCATAACGCTTTTGGTTTACAGCTCGAAAATTCACCTTGGGAAGCGTTGCGTAGTATCTCAGTTGATCGTGAAGGGGAACATGTGCTTAATTTACGACCTCGACTCGATAAAGTTCAACATCAAATGACTTGTGAAATCAGACTAGAGAATAACGTCAAGATCATCACGTTCAGATCTACATTGAATGTAGAGAATCAAACTCATCTTCCTGTAGAGATGATTGTTGTTGATGCTCATGGAAAGGCGTCTTCTGGTGCTATGAAAATCAACCCTGGAGAATCTTGTCCTTTACCTTTGGAAGCTGCTTACGAGAAACGATTCAGACTGCGACCACTTCGTGGTTTCGGTTTCGATTATAGTTGGTCAAGCGCTCTTCATTGGAGACAACTCATGTCAAGACCTATTCGACCCATCAGCTGTAAACACCAAACACCTAAAGAACCAGCTTTCTATTTCCAAGCTCAAGCTAATTTCAACCCTAAAGATCCGGCTACTCGAACTTATCCAAGGATGACTTTAACTTTACGTGCACCGGTTGAATTAGAGAATCTTCTTCCTTATGATATCAAATTCCGTATCCATGATAAGAACACTGGAATGAGTTCGAGTAATTTCCTCGTTAAAGGTGGTTCAAGTCCTATTCATACTGTCGAACTCGGTCATTTGTTGTTACTCAGTGTAGCGCCAGAAGATACTTCTTTGAAACAGAGTGAATACGCTATTATCAACACTGATGATCCAGAATTACCTATCGAAAACGATTTCTTGTTACCTGATCAACAGGGTTTGAAGTTGATGTTGAAATTACACTATTTCACTTATCCGAAATCAGGTGGTGCATTCAAAGTTCAGGTTTATAGTCCTTATGTCTTTGTCAACAAGACTGGTTTACCGTTTGATTTGGCAGCGAAAACTTGGACCGGTGGTCAGAAACCTGTAGCTGGGAAAGATCTTTTCAAGAGTGAGTTTCAATTTGGAGAGCGCCACTGACTGTTAGACGATTATCATCGAGAAACACCTACGCCATTTAGTGAGTTTTGTCCATATGCTCGTACTGACTGTTAAGTGTTCTCTTTCCCTACTGAGGATCGTCGAAATCGTCTTTTCGTCATGGTTGACGAGTCTAAATGGTCAAAACCAATTTCGTTCGAACCTGTGTCGGCGGATATGCAGATTGTCATGCCCTCCGCTTCAGGACAGAGTGATAATTACGTTGGATTGTCTTATGCTGAAGGCTTAGGGAAAGTAGGTTTGAAGTCAATGAGTAGACACTGACTTTGTAGTACAAATTAACCAAGGTTATCACCATCGCACCTAGGTTTATGATCAAAAATTCCTTCTCTTATCCTCTAAAGATTCGTCAACATAGTACTCAGAGTGTTATTGATATCGCGCCGGGAAAGACTATTCCTATACATGAACTTCAACACAACGCTCCTCCTCAATTGAGCATGGCTTTCGATGAAGCTAATCTTAAATGGTAGGTTATACAAATAAGCTTGATTTTGACTCTTAGGTCTGCTCCTTTCAACATGGCTGATATCGGACGAACCAATCTTACATTAAAACGACAATTGAATCGTGGTCCAAAGACTTATTTGTTACGTGTGGAAACGCATATCCAAGGGTCCACGATCTTCATTTATTTAACGAGGGAGACTGGACCATGGCCATTGAAACTTCGGAACGATACAAACATCAAGATGAAGTATCAACAAACGGTGAGTTTAGTGGTATCACGCCTTGCTGATATTCAGGATGACGACAATGCTCGTGAGGAATCCCCTGTTCTTGAATTACCACCCAACGAAACCGTTGATTATACTTGGGATCGACCTACTGCTTCAAACAAGCGTATCAAGTTGTTGGTTGATGGATATCGACTTGATAAGACTATCGACATGATGGCTATCGGTGTACAACCACCCGTCAAAGTGGTCCCTCTTCAATCTGGAAGGAAAACAATGACTCTATCGCTTGACATTCAAGCCGATGGTAGTTCTCAGTTACTTGTCGTCTCGAGGTACAACGAGGAAACTAGTGTTTTCAAACCTGCTAATCGCCTTGCTGGAATTCGACGCACGGATAGCTCGGACAGTATCAACACATCTGCATTCGAGACGGTTGCGGTTAATGAAAAGCCAAGTTTGAACATTCTCGTTGAACTCGAAGGTATCGGTATTTCGGTGATTACAAAACGTCCAGACGAATTGGTTTACATGTCTTTACGTGGATTGAAAGTGGGATATGCGGATTATCCTCAATATTACGACGCTTTCGTTGATTGTAAATGGATACAAATCGATAATCAACTTTTCGGGGGTTTGTTCCCTATAATCTTGTATCCTACTGTCGTACCGAAAGATGGAAAGGAGTTGGAGTCTCACCCTACCTTACAAGCTTCTGTTGCTGTATTGAAAGATCGATGTGAGTTTTGCTGAAGAGGATATGAAACTGATATCTCAGCTCATGGTGTTATATTCGTTAAATACGCCACGATACTTTTACAAGCTATGACTGTTGAATTGGATGAAGATTTCTTGTTCGCTTTACTTGACTTTACGAAGTTCAAGGATGCCGCTTGGAAGGAACCTCAACAAGAGTGAGTTTAGGTTACATGGTTCATAGCTGACTTCTAGTGTTCTTATTGAACATATCAAGGATATACCTGAACCTGATATCAGTGCCAGTCAGGCGGACGTTTTCTTTGAAGCTCTTCAATTACAACCTGTCTCGTTGGAACTTTCGTTCATGAGAACCGATAGGGTTAATGTCGACGAAAAGTGAGTATTTGTTTGCGAAAGTTTCTAACGTTCAGGGTTTCGACACGTAATCCGTTCTATTACGCTTTGAACGTCCTCACAATGACTCTTGGTAATGTTAACGGTTCACCTGTCAACCTTCGTGGTTTGTTCTTGGAGAACGTCCGTCTCGGTATACCATCTCTACAGGAACGTGTTTTACTTCATTATCAAGAACAATTCATGTCACAGATTTATCGAGTTCTCGGTTCAGCTGATTTCCTCGGTAACCCTGTTGGTCTATTCAACAATATCAGTTCAGGTTTCTCTGATATCTTCTATGAACCTTATCAAGGTATCGTTATGCATGGAAACAAAGATATTGGGTTGGGTATTGCTAGAGTGAGTGATTGAAATCCAAGTTCCAGAGGAAGCTTTACTCATTACTCCACAGGGTGCAACAAGTTTTGCGAAGAAAACCGTTTTTGGCATCACGGATAGTATGACTAAATTCACAAGTAGTATTGGCAAAGGTTTATCTGCTGCAACACTTGATGCGGAATATCAGAGTAAGAGACGAATGACTCAACGTCGAAACAAACCTAAACATGCTTTGTGAGTACGGAATTTATGTGCGATGAGATTTAACTAACTTGAAATAGGTACGGTGTCGCTGCTGGAGCTAGCGCTTTCGCGGATAGTGTTACGAGTGCATTTGAAGGAGTTGCCTCTAAACCCATGGAAGGAGCTGAGAAAGGTGGAGCAGCTGGATTCGCTAAAGGTATCGGTCAAGGTGTTGTTGGGTGAGTTGCAATGTACCTTATTTCCAAGAAGTTTACTCATTCATTTTAGTCTATTCACGAAACCAGCTGTTGGAGTTATGGACTTTTTGGCTGCTTCAACGGAAGGTATCCGAAATACCACTACTGTATTTGATCAGAATGATATCGATAGAGTTAGATTACCTAGATTCATTGCAGGAGATGGAGTTTTGAGGGTATGTCAATTGGGTCAACATGGTTATCATGACTGACGTAACACCCATTAGCCTTTCTCTGCCAGAGAAGCCTTGGGTCAATCTTGGTTAAAAGATTTAGATGCTGGTGCTTACTTTACTGAATCTTATGTTGCTCATTTAGGTCAGTAGTCATCGATTCCTTTTCTGGCGGAAGAATAATTTGCTGATTAAAAGTAACAGATATACCAGGTGATGACGCCGTGTCGATTTTATCGAATAACAGATTACTTTATGTTCAACTACGTAAACTTAAAGTTATTTGGCAAGTTCCATTCGAAGAACTTCAATCTTTGTCACTTGAAGCTACTGGAATCGCTTTGATCTTGCGAGGTGGAACGCCTGGACCGTTTTTACCGATCGGTGAGCAAACTGGTAGGGAGTGGTATTTCAAAAATATCGGGAGGTAAGTCTTGGTGGTAGACATGGTAGGGTATAAACTAATCTTGATCCAGGGTCGTCGTTGCTTATAATAAATCGCATACCGTGAAAGAAGAGTCTTGAGGTGTAAAGAATCTGAAGTTTTTGCTCATATAGATAGTTTCCGGGATACCGCTCAAGAATAATATGAAATTTTTGTGTAACAATAGTTTTATATGCATATATTGATTGACATCATGTTCACATACCAGTACGAGTTCGAGTACTGTCGAATAAATTACATGATTTCATAATGTGAAAAGCATATCTCATCTCCTCTTTCCACTCTTCTTTTTCTTTCCATCATCAGATGAATCACCATCCCTATCACGTCTTTTATCGTCGGCTAAAAGAAACGAAATCAGTACTGGTTTCTATCCGCTACTGAGCACACAACTCACCCCTGGCAGCCTTTCTTTCCAGTTCATCCCAATCTTCCCCTTCGGAGAAATCCTCCTCGTCACTACCTGAATCGTCGGATGCATCGACTAAATGATCTCCGTATCAGTATATGAATCAACAGAGAAACTTTGGTGACTTACAATCAGATTCATCTTCACTGTCACTAGCGTCCGATTCACTATCAACTTCACTAGCTGAGAAAGCAGATCCTTCAGAAGATTCATCAGAATCGTCATCCTGATTCATGTCAGTTTGAAACCCACTCTATCAGGGATCTAACTCACATCTCCAGTTCCAGTCAAAAACTCCCATCCACCTTCAGCGTAGAAATCGTATGGACTATCATTGATAGTTTTCATGATAGCCGGCCATGACAGATTGACAGGTCCTTCGGAAAGTGGGATATCAACAGAACTTGACATGATCAGTTTCTCGTTCATTTTCATTAAAACTTACTCTAACCATTCCTTGACGTTATCGAGATGAACGACAGGTATGGAATTGATATGAATCGGTGTTTTCTTGAAATCGTTCAGAACAAAAACCATATCGAAAGCTTTGAGACCGAATTGGATTCTCTCCAAATGAACAATCTCAACTTCGTTCAGCGTTATAACCGTGAATGGGAATTCTGATAGATGGACTAAACAATCTGTTGTAGGTTGAAGTAAAACGTTGGTTCGATGTGGGACACCACTGAAAGCTAGTTCTCTGAAAGGAACATCAACTTCAAGTTCGTATTGTTGAGCTTGTGCTGCGTCCGTTATACGTTTTGCAAACGTTTGGAAAACTTTATCGAGTTCTTGTCGGCGCCTTCTATCCTCTTGTTCTTGCTCTATCTCATCTTCGTCACCGTAACGTGCTTTACGTCGTTTACCGTTGGTTGTGTCATCAAAAGCAATGTCACTAGCTTCACGGAAGAATTGAACGTCCTAAAAATCAGAACCATCCTCGATATTCTAACTCACATAAGTCTTTCTTTTACCGATCATGATAGGAGCCTTCAAATGAACATGCAACAGGACGATAAGTTCTTTCTCACTTGGTTGGAAGAAGAGGTGTTTGATATTACTGAAAAGCAAGTCTACAAACACATCAGTAAGGAGCATGTCTCACCAGAAACCACATACCAATCTTTGGAGCTGGACCATCAGGTCTATATCTGATACCGTTCTGGTGAATCTCCAAAGTACCATCGGACTTCTTTCCCTCCGTAGCAGGACGTGGGAAAACATTCTTCAAACTATAAGGACTTCTGGATTTGATTTCGATAAGTTTCTCTTGTTCGATAACGTCTGCCAACTCCTTCCTCTCAGCTTCACGTTTGGTAGCAGCTTTCTTCATCGCCGTGATAGCTTCAAACACTTTATTCATATGTCTGAAATCTTTTGATCGGAATGAGGCAGATCGGAGGAATGTTGCATCAGGATCTTCGAACGGCTGCGTTGTTAGATAAACCCCTTGACCTTTGACTTACCATATCCTCTTTCTTTCCCGCTATTGCACCTGGTGACTGGAAATTGATTCTCAAAGCGATATGTTCCCCCTCCTCGCTCTTTGTGACATTCTTGATGGTAGAGATATGGAATGGGGTTGCAAATCCATAAATGGGCAAAACAACGGTTTGCCTTCCCTCGTCGACGTAAATCTTGAGCAGTCAGTCTCTGATGCAACCAAGTAACCTACTCTTCTCTCCTCGACAGACCTAGGTAATTGTTCTTCTCGTTTATAACTCTCATATTTCTTGATCACTTTATTTCCATCATCTGCACCTTCACCTTTCCCATCTTGCCATTTCTTCAACCCATCAGCCTTTCGTGCAGCATGTAACTCTGCTTGATGAGCTTTGATTCGTGTAGCAGTAGTGGTTTCAACTTGTTCCCTTTGAGCACCTCGTGTCTTCTTTTGAGGGGCACCAGTTGATGTTCGAGGTTTAGCTGGAGATTTCGTAGTGCCATTAGTCTTTGAGCTACTTGACTTTTTTGGTTTTTCTGGTTCGGGTGACTCCTCCTCCTCTTCCTCAAGTTCCATCACTATGTCCTTCAATTTGGTACACCCATCCGTTAGAACTACACCACCTTCTTGACCAATTTTGACGGTGTCAGAAAGGAGAATGGAATATCTGAAAGTAAGTATCGTTCGCCAGAAGTTTACTCACTTCTTGCTCTTATCCTTTGGATCGGGCAAGTCGTTCAATCCCAGCGTAATGATGAATACCATATTCTCTTTCAGCTCCTTCACACCTTTGGGGCCAATAATATAGGTACTATCTCTGAATTCAATACCGGTCTGTTCGCGAGTTAGCGATTTCCCTCCAGTGAAAATCGATGCAATACTCACGGCAAAACCAATGTTTTTAACGAAAGCGTCTGCCAAAGTAGCATTCTTCTTTTGTAACGATTCGTGCACTGCGGTGTAAACATCCTTGGTCACCGCACCAGCTTTGAGCAATTTCAAAGCTTCAGTCCTCAATTCCAACAAAGTCGTATATGCATCCTCTTGTTTCTATCATCACACATCAGCTTGGTCAAAGTTGAGCAGTACTCCAGTACTCACCTTGGACGGGTTGATCATGAAAGTTCTTCCCATACTACTGCAGTATCCTTTATATCTGATACCTAAACTTGCAAGTATGACACCAGGTTTCAAGGGATCGGAATTGGATTGTGCTGAATATTTGATATCGTATTTCCCTCCTGATTGGATAATTGGAGTGTAAACCCAGTCTGACGATGGGAAATCGACCTAGATGATATCAATAAAATGGTCTAGCTGACAATTTATGCTAACTCACATCACCAAGAGCTGGATTTTTGGACCACAATTTCATGTCTGCTCCTTTCTCGTCATTTCCAATTTTCTCCTCGACCAAGCTAGACATCAACATCAGTCAAAAAACTTCAACCAGTAGTAGAAGTGACGCACCCAGCAAATGTATCATGTGGTACGACTGTCCCACGATCTACGATCGCCTCCATTTTGCTCTTGAAGTAATGGATCATCGCCGTCGAAGTCATACGAGCACCGGTTAAAGTGTTTTTCTGAGAGTTTGTTAGTGCTTTTCTGACACCAGAGGAATTCATCACTTACAAGCTCATCCGCATCCTTCTCAGCTAAGATTGCCGATATCGATGGTGTCATGTCAACCATCTCCAATCCAGCTTTGGATTCAGCAACACTATCACCGGGTTAGTACCGCCAGTCAGAGACAAATGCAAATAACACTCACGCCTTATTCCACTCATCCACTAATTTTCCAGACTGTTTATCTTTAGGTAGATACCCAATCTTCCCATCTCCCAATGAAAGTACGATATTGGGCAATATTGCTTAAAACCAGTCAAAACCCGTATCACCACAACGACGTAAACATACCTGCACTAGCCTCATCCTTGCCCTTGACTTGTACGTCAATCTCTGTCCCATTACTAGAAGAAAGTTGCCGTAAGATTTTAGCTGGCCATGTCAGTCTACTATCATTTTGTGTACATTTCCAAATTTACCTTTGGACGAACTACAGACAAAAGTCACTTTTCTGGGAGATTTCGTCAATAGGATCATAGTTGAGGGGAATTCGTATCCAAGTAAAAGAGTCTGTGGGAGGGTCAGTCGTCCACTCTCTTTGCCACCTATCCTCGTAATAAGAAGATTGTTGACTTTTGACCAATTCGAGATGAATTATGGTAGAATTAGCTTACCTGAAGAGCTGCACCTTTTGTATTTGTTGAAGTTTCTTCTGTAGGATCACCCATTAAGATTTGCAGAGCGGTGAGATCGGTGAGTTCCTTGGTATCATCTGTTGTTTGCTGAAGAATGGTGTCAGCACTCGGATTGAGGACAGAACTGAAGGTTCGAGGAATGGTTCGCAAGATATTTTGGAAGCAAGACAGATGGGAATGGATGAACCTAATCCTTCATTCCTAAGATGTTTCGACCTACCTCCCAAGCATTGAAGATCTTATCGATCCTTTTGGAGAACAATTCACTATCCAAAGTTACGTCACTCATGATGATCAAAAGTAGCTTTCGATGAGATACGACCGAACTTTCTGATTTGGTTTTTTTCTATTGGCAAAGGGAGAACCCAGGTTTTCTTCAGATTGTCTTGTAGAGTTGGATTGATGCAATTGATATTGGTAAGAGGTAATAAGAGAAAAGAAAGATTTATGAAAAAGTTGAAGATATATATGCATGGAGGTAGCAACCACCGTCAACGCGACGCGTGACTTCTATTATGACTTTGCGGCGTTATCGGCATTATTTCCTAGTGGCGATTTCCTTTGATTTCGTCATGAGTTCATGCTATACTTGTTCAACAAAGGTTCCATTTTTCCTTTCAATTGATTTTGAAGCTCTTTTGTTAGGGATGGCACTCCGAGTTGAGGACAGTTATATTTTCTACAAAGACCAATCACTTGTCTTCCCCAACATCTTCTTTCTTCCTCCAGTACGAATTATAAATAATCAACAAGAACGATATGTTTTCCGAGTGGGCAAAAGGAGTTCTCAATTATACAACCCTTCAGACGACCGAACGATGGTCGGTCAACCCTACCGATTTATCAAAAATCAAATCAGAGTTCCAAAAACTCTCTTCATTCTACCAAAAACATCTCAATCTCACCACCGAAATCACCGTTGAGCAAGCTCTAGAGCTCTCAGTTGAAGACTGGGAGGAAGAGATCGCGCTTCCAGAAAACTGCTCAGTTCCAGAAGTCGACTTATGGGAATATGGAAGTGATTACATCAAACAATGTTTAATCCACGACGAAGAACTTGGATACACACGCTCTCTGGCCAACAAATCCAGCTCCGAAATCACCAAATTTGTTGCTGAACGTTTGGCTGCGGCAGGCTCATTAGATGCTAGAGATCCAAGATTCAAAAAGTCACTTTTCGACGCTCACGTCACTGCTTTCGATAAGCTGAATACAACCGTGCGACTTACGAATTACTCCCTGATCATATCAAGTTCAGATCAGATTGTGCCGATTATATGTTTTAAGCAGCTGGAAGAAGGATAGGGTGATTCTAACGTTTGATTTGGTAAGGAGAGGTTTTTTATAGGCTGATATGGGTGAGGAGGTTGATATTGAGAAGTATCACTTTTGTATATAATGAATGGATTGCAGAATGAGTGAGTAGATACAAAGGACAGCCTGTCTGGATGTTGCAAGTCAGTCAATTGCCACAATACCGAGTGCCACTGCGCACGGTCACGTCGCGCACTGATCGCATTACCATTGTGGTTGTGAATGAATTGAATTGGTTTGACTCTATATAACTGCATATAACAATCACTTCACTTCAATTACTTATTCATTACTATATCATATACAAACTATCAACTCTAGAACAAGCAGTCTGAACCACCCATCTCTCCTCAACATCCAAATCTAACTCATCAACCATGTCAAACGGTATCGGTATCTCCAAGTAAGTCCAACCAAATCCCAATTCAAACCAAAAGCTAACCACCTTCCAACCCAGTCTACCCAATCAAGTGCGTTCAGCTTCTGGTCTTTCTCCTGTAGACATCAAGCTGACCATAACCCACTTTTACAGAGACACAAAATTGTCAATCAAAGAGGTGCACATTTCACCATCATGGTAGTTGGTAAGTAGTGCACGGTCCAAGAAATCTCATGGACAACTTTATTGATATTCTGTGATAGGTGAATCTGGATTAGGAAAAACGACTCTTATCAATACTCTTTTCGCTACAGAGATCTGTGCTGCTAGAAATTATCGTCAAAGGTGGGTTCTCATGTTGGATCAATGATTGGACGGAATTGATGGATGGTTGATTAGATTCGCTAAACAGATGGATAAAACTACTGAGGTTGAGATTTTGAAGGCTGATCTTGAAGAGAGGGGATTCAGTATCAAAGTGGGTGATGAACTTTCTGGTAGAAGAATCAACTGACACCCATGTCAGCTTACTGTCATCGATACGCCTGGTTTCGGTGACTACGTTAACAACCGTGACAGGTATGTGCTACTTACGATGAAATACTATACCTAACTGATGAGCATCCAGCTGGACACCTATTATCGACTTTATCGATGATCAACATGAATCCTACATGCGTCAAGAGCAACAACCTGTTAGAGCAGAGAAGCAAGATTTGAGAGTCCATGCTTGTTTGTATTTCGTTAAACCAACTGGAAACTCGTAAGTCGCCTTGATTATCTTTAGGATTGCTGGCTGATGAACGTAAAGACTTAAACCACTTGATGTTGAAATCATGAAACGACTTGGTACAAGAGTTAACCTCATTCCAGTCATTGCCAAAGCTGATACTATGACTCCTGAGGATCTTTTGAATTTCAAGCAAAGAGTGAGTTCATCTCCCACGTTTCGAAAAGGACTGACATCTCTCTAGATCCGTGAAGTCGTCGCTGCCCAAGGCATCAAGATCTATTCACCTCCAATCGCAACTGATGACGAAGCCGCGGCCGAATACGCCAGAGCAATGATCACAACCATGCCATTCTCCATCATAGGTTCCACAACAGACGTCACAACCTCAGACGGACGTACAGTCAAAGGCAGAGAATACGCTTGGGGTATCGCCGAAGTCGAAAACGAAGATCATTGCGATTTCAAAAAACTTCGTTCACTCATGATCAGAACTTATATGATGGATCTCATCTCTACAACCGAGGAGAACCATTATGAAGCTTACAGATTGACTCAAATGGAGACTAGGAAATTCGGTGAACCGAAGGTTAGGAAATTGGATAACCCTAAATATAAAGAGGAGGAGGAACTCTTGAGGAAGCGATTCACTGAGCAGGTTAAGATGGAGGAGAGTAGATTCAGACAATGGGAACAACATGTGAGCTGGCAATTGGAAATGGATACTCTAGCTGACGATCCCATTTAGCTTATCGCCGAGAGAGATCGTCTTAACAAAGATCTCGAAACTGCTCATTCATCAATCAAAGCTCTCGAGGTGAGCTAGATTTCCATGGAAACAAGAATGCCAAGCTAACATATATATTTAGGCTGAGATCGAACAACTAGCAGCCTATCACCGTTCAGGAGGCACAGTTGGTCGACGATAAACGTTGATTTACGTTTCGTTCTGTCCGTACTGGGTACTAAGACGATCATCCGGATTTTCTCTATCTCATTCTTCTCATTCTTGTCCATTTTCATGACCTTTGACGCCAATTCCGTTTTTCATTTCACGATTTTAAAAAGCTTTTTATTACGTTCAGTCCCATCTTTATACTTGTGTGATACGTTGATACCTTGTTATGCTTGTGGACTGGTGTAGATACATAAAGATATGAATACCATTTACTCACCTCCCATGCTGTCGGGTTTGGTCGGAAAATGAGGACGGGATCAATTTTTTATGGTCTCATTAAATGTTGAAACGCTACAACCATCATCAACCTAGACTTTAAAAGGACTTTCAAAAAGGTATCCAAGTAACTCAGCATCCCCAGTACATATCCAATACGAACATTTACATTCCAGACATCACTCTTTTACTACCACATTTTATATTTCAAAGAAAAATCATCTACAATGTCAACATCAAACGACATCTCTCTACCTAGCGACACCACCTCCTCCATCCCCTCAGACCCAATCTCGACCTCATCCGACCCAGAAAAAACAGTGACCCTAGGAACTAGACGGTCTAACCTCGCCCTAATCCAAACTGAACTCATAAGATCCCACCTCCGCTCACTCCACCCTTCATCAGACTATTCCTTCCCCATCCAAACCCTAACAACCCTAGGTGACCGTAACCAAACGACCCCACTCCATCTCCTCTCCCCCTTCTCCCGCAACCAACCAGCGAAATCATTATGGACCGACGAGCTCGAAGCTAAACTCCTTGACGGATCTCTAGACGTTATCGTCCATTCATTAAAGGATGTTCCGACTACGTTGACTGACGATTTCGAAATCGCTTTCATGACTGAACGTGAGGATCCTAGGGATGCTTTGGTCGTTAAAGCTGGTTTGGGGTATAAGAGATTAGAGGATTTACCGGATGGAAGTGTCGTTGGGACTGGTAGTGTTAGGAGGGTTGCTCAGTTGAAAAGAGCTTTCCCAAAATTGAGATTCGAAGATATGGTGAGTATCTTCTTTTGAATTGTATATATCAATACTAACTCTAAGTCAGCGTGGAAATCTTAATACTAGATTAGCGAAACTTGATAATCCCGAATCACCATTCTCAGCTTTGATCCTAGCGACCGCGGGTCTAACCAGAATCTCTCTACAAGACAGAATAACCTGTCCATTATCGAGTCCGACACTGTTACATGCCGTTGGTCAAGGTGCTTTGGGAATAGAAATTAGAAGAGGCGATAAAAGAGTTGAAAAGCTGTTGAAAGGTTTAGGACATTGGGAAACGGAATGGAAATGTGGTGCTGAACGTGGTTTACTCAGAGTTTTGGAGGGAGGTTGTAGTCTTCCTGTTGGTATCGAAACTACCTTAGAGGAATTACCTGTTAGATCAGGTATCATCGGGCAATCCTCTGGTGATGATCAAGTCTTCTCTCAAGAAAGTTTCACGGAATTATCAGAATCATCACCTAGAATCCATTGGTCTGGTCTAACCAACGAAAACGGTCAACCGATAAAGAGAAAGGCTAAACTATCATTGAAAGCTTGTGTAACCTCTTTAGACGGATCTAAACAAATCATTCATCATCCAGAATCAATCATTGTCAATTCTTATCAACAAGCTGAGAGATGGGGTGAAATCTGTGCCAAGGTCATCAAGGATTCTGGTGGTAAAGAGATTCTTGATGAGATTGAACTGGTTAGGAAACAGAGGGATGAGAACGATTTGCAAAAGGGTATTCAGGAGAGTTTGGAGAAGTAGTATGGAAATCGGATGGACGCTTTGCTTGGGTCGTTGTTTTGACCTTTTCTTCTAATGTGTAGATTACGTGGTTTTCAGAGTATGCATATATCTATTCAACAAATAAAATCTTAAATTAAATGATTCGTAACTAAAGGCGAATTGCCAATTTCCCATAATATTCACAAAGCGAAGTTAACTAAACTATGATAACAAGGACAATCTATATTGATAATATATTCACAAAGAGAAAAACAACACCGATTCCCATAAACCCTTCACGCTTCACTATTCAAAGATAGCTGATCTCTTTCATCTTCATCACCATTCAAAACGACTTTATATTCATTTTTGAAACTTGATTGAATCTTCTCGCCAAGTTGATAAGTGATATAAGATCCCCAACTGTAATTTCGTGAGTTCAGTTCTAAGTAATGATGCAGATTACATACACTTGAGTTAAGATCAATCCAAATCCTAAAATCCATACTGCCAACGTCCAAACGATATCCAGAACCCTGTCTGTTCGTTTTTGGTAGATCCCCCAAAAGATTAATACACCTAATGCACTGGTGGACTGATGTTGTCATCAGCAAATATTTAATCGGTGACGCACCTTAAATACTAAAGTCTGGATGGCTGAGAATCGAAGTAATGGACCAACGAATTTTGGTGACCAACCTAATCTATCTGTAGATGTTTTCTTTCAATGTTGGTTATGGAATGAGGGGATGGATTAACTTACATCCCATGAGACCTAGGAAGGTTGGTTGTTCAGTCGTTGCTTGGATTAACCAAATCGTCCCTGATGCCATTATAGAAGGATCTTTGGTATACCTAACAACACGTCAACTTTTGACTTCCCTTCAAAGAGCTACTTACTCTATCATAGTGATAGTTAACGATGTACAAGCTACGGTCAAGAAATGATGACAAATCCTGTAGAATCAGTTAGTAAGTGATATCAATCAAAGAAATAGAGTCACTCACATAGGCATTCTCATGTTCAATCTATAAGTCAACTCGAAGATGTATAGAGAAGCTATTAACAAAGCACATAATCTACCGCATTGTAATGCGAATATACTGTATTCGTGAAAGATGAGCGGAAAACTGAATATTTGGAAACCAAAAGCCAAGGTCGTCACGAGTATATTCAATGTATCTAATGATAATTCAGCTCCAGTGAAGACATGGTGGATAATAACCTTGACGAACAGATGATCACATTTCTTTGATGTTCCAAAGTCAAAGTCCTAAAACTAAACAAAAAGTTTGAATAGATTCTGCCACAGTCAGAAAACCTCTTTGTTCAATCTTTAGGGTCTGGACTTACATCCAAAAAAAGTTTGCGACACAGTAAAACAACAAGAAATAAACTAGAACTGCAGTTGAGTAACCATCCAAAGTCCAACTATGAAGTTCGGATCCATTCAACGACATTTCTTTTAACCAATTTCAGTTTTCATGAAGTAATCTTCTGTAACGAAAAACTTACTGATGAGAGGATCGAGTGGTTCGCCACTTTTAGTTTCAATTTTTTCGAGAAGATATTTGTTCTCTGGTGTCATCACTTTTGGTGCCATCCAACCTAACGGGAAATGATTTTCCAGAGTGACTTGTTGTAAATCCCTTGAAGTGTTTTTTTATTCACATTAGCATTCTTTCTCTGATTCATGCACTTATAGGAATGGATTTACCTTTTTATACACATGCCACCACCTGATTTTCCAACGTGTGGACAATGAACGGATGGACGTAATTCCAACATGTTGAAATGCATGTACCGACAAAGAAGGTTATCCTCTGAATCGATTAGTAGATGAAAACAATTATTGACATACCTGATAATCTACAAGGCAAGTCAGCACATCTGAACTAACTCAACCAATCGAATCACTACTCACCGATACCATTGTCCGATATCAATGTTGGTAAGATAATCCATACAATCTTCGAAAGTCTCATACTGTTGATCATCACCTAAGCAATGATCGGTAGCTACTCTACAAGTCTCCTTAGCAAGATATTGCTGAAGAACATAAGTGTTATTCGTATTTCCGGGTTGATCGATGATCTCTGCCATTCGAGGGATGAGGAGACTATTTTATTTGTTAGTTTATAAGTAGGTTAGAATACATGGATCAAACTCACGGTATGACCACATCAGTAGCCTACAGTGTTGTTTCAGCTATCTTTTCTCACTGTTGAAAAAACCTACCCAAGCCCAACGCCTAATTATCGCATCGTAAGCTGCGATCTGTCCTTCCTCATTAATCAGAAACATGGTATCCAACTGTACAGGGAATTTCACGTCGATAGCAGCCCAGTACCCTGAGCAAACGGTTAGTCACTTCAACTTTAAGTTTGAATTTACAGTAGACATACAATCAAAGATCACTGAGGCAGATACTATGTTGTTTTGAACGACTAGGCCTGTGACTTCGAACGCTGTTGGTGAACCGAATGGGTTGGGTAATGAAGGATCTCTAGCACCGTTTGCGAACAGGCCAAATACCTTTTGGCGTGTTAGTTTAGAGCTACCGTATCTACTATTGTGTATTTAGGAATGGAACTTACGTATTCGCTAAGGTCAAGAGTCTGTTCAATCGATGTATCTGGAAAGATTGTGATGAAACTTACGTTGACAATTCTCGTCCATCGAAACTGAGTAACATGGTTTTAGTCAAAAAATTGGAACTTTAACGAATAGCCAAGCTTACTTTGTGGTAACTGTTTAGAGTTCATCAGTACAATCGTGGATAAGCTTCGTCCTCCGACTCACCATCAACTCTACCCCTCACATCCTCCGAAAATAAAGTACTACGACGAAAAGTGAACAATGAGATCACCCCTCCGAATTCTCAAAGTATCACTTACCTATTGACACTAGCCATGACCTCAGCATTGCTAGGACTCAAGAAAGCTTCCGAGAATTCATGGACGATTTCGAGACATTCAAATTGTGTCAAGGCGTGTGAAAATGGTAAAAGAGAGCTGAGGGTTATGAAAACAACAATGCCTGGGAAATACATTTTACGAATTGCAGGGGAGGGAGTTGGATGAATAGAATACTCTGTTGACACTTCTTAAATATAAGTAAAGATACAGTATTCGACATGCCGACCGGGACTAAAGCAATTGAGGATAGGGATTCCGTAGGGAGAAAGGGAATGCTCTTTCAAAGGAGGTCGTCCGTTGCACACTCCTCGTTCCCAGTGAGATCGGCGTGAAGCGAAAGCGGAACGACTGTCTCTTGCATTATATGCTTACATACTCTTTTGTGTTATCAAGACATGTTGATACAAGTAACCGGTAGATTATTCAATGATCGTCCTAATTAGACTGACTTATCGGGAGTTTACAATATCCTTACACGCCGATCCTTCGTTCCATTTCGCCATCTCGCCACCTGGTACAGTATACCTTTAATCACCACCTTTACACATCCTTCGGATCCAATAATTTGGGACGATGTGGTTCCTTTCCGATATCAACAGGAGAGGTCAAAGGAGTTTCGAACCGCGAGCTTCCAGAAGTGTGGGAACCATGGCTTGGTGAAAGTTGTTCAGAAGTAGTTGAAACTGCCTTTGGACGATTTGTTCTATCGAAGGTATTCGGATTGTTGGTATCAACAACCTCCCTTCCATTATCGTCTAGCTCAGCACCCTCAAATGAAGTATTCGCAGGTCTTGGCGTCGATCCACTGATCTGCGGTCCACTCTCATTGAGGGTATGAATCGTATAAGTCGTTCCGGAAGTGTCACTTCGTTTCCTCCCGACCGTCACCACCTTGTATACCGACAGACTTGATTGATTAAAGAATTCACCGGTTGTAGGTAGGTTGGGCTCTTTACCTAATCGATCCCCTATCAGGTATGTGACATAGGAACCCCAACTGTTTCATTCACTGATTTCAGTTTCCAAAATCGAACTTTCAGAATTTACTTACATTTGCGTTAACAGCAGCCCAATGGCAATTATCCATACTACAACTGACCAGGCTGTATCCATTGATCTATAGTTTCGATTTTGATGTAATCCCCAATACACCAACACACCAATAGCGCTCGCTGACTACAAATCATGTGTATCAGAATCAAAATCACCTTAACGACTTGAGAGAACCATACCTTAACCACAAAAGTCTGAATCGCAGCGAATTTCAACAATCTAGACACTGTCGATATAGGCCAATCCAATCGGTCTACCTAAGTCAGATCACTCTGTCAAAACATCATTCACTTACAACCAAGAAGTCCCAGGAACGTAGGTTGCTCTGTCGTAGCTTGAAAAAGCCTAAAACATCAGAAACCCAAAAATAATACCGCACTCACCAAACCACCGCTGAAACGATCAAACTGGGATCCTGAGTATATCTTCAATACGGTCAGTCTTAGAATGTGTGAGTGATAATACGACAAGACCTACTCGAAAACAGTGACAGTGAATGAAATGGCGATAATCGTAAACACATGATGTACGATCCTACAGGTTAGAGTGAGCTTGAAACCGTCATCACTGACTCACAAAGGTAAACGCATTTTCAGTCTATAAATCAATTCAAATATATAGAGAGCGGAAGTTATCACGCCCGCTGTTCTCAAGAATCGCACTTCCGTAATGTTGTAATTCATGGCGAAAGCGGGTGCAGCTACCAGCTCTAGAGCCAGTGCTAGAGTGGTGAAGATTATGTTCATCGTGTCTATGTACATCGACGATTAGTCTTTTGAAAAAAGATACTGTAGATTCAGTACTTACACATTACCACGTTCTTTTGAAATTCTAAATTCAAGGAAGGGAAAACGGTAGAATGTCTAAAGTATATACTGAAGGTGTCAGCGACAAACTCGACCGCTTCACGCACTAATAGAACAGACTGCTTGTAAAGTAATAAAACAATAGATAACCAAGTATAGCGGTTGGATAAACATCAAGTGTCCAGCTATGCATGTCGGCACTGCTCATCGAAATTTCTAACCTCATCAGTCCCTCTCGAAATCCCGACTCACCAATTAAAGGATCTAACGGTTCTCCGCTTAGCGCTTGTAAATCTTGGACAAGATATGCGTTTTCGGGTGTAACGAATTTAGGTCCTATCCAGCTGACAGGGAAATGTGAATCCATAACTACTTGGTTATAATCCCTGAACAAATTAATGAGTGATCTAGTACCGTAGGAGAGAAAGATCCTCACCTGGCTATACATATATCTCCACCCGACATTGATAAGTGAGGACAATGAACTTCAGGTCTGAGTGGGACCATTGGACAATGAAGATTTCTACAGAGTAAATTGTTTTCTACAAGTGAATTTTAGTGAAGGAAAACGAAATTGGCAACGCCACTCTGAAACACACCTCCCATCCTGTGAAGGTCAGTTTCGTGCTGAAATGCTGAAATCAACAACTTACCGATAAGTTTCTCCCATAGGTATACTGGTAACAAAATCAATGCAAGAATCATAACTGTCATATATCGTGTTGGATCCGTTACAATATTTCATGGCGGTGTTACAGACTTCCTGTGATAGATATTGTTGAAGGATTTGAGTTGAATTTGTACTTGTGGAATTCAGATAGGAAGACATTTGGGGTATCAACAACCTGGACGATATCAGCGTTCGTCATTTCATCCATTAATATTGCGTACGGTATTATGACATCAGTCGCCCACGGCCATCTTCGGAATACCGCATCGTATTGGGCAATCTGGCGTTGGTCGTTCACGAGAAACCAAACATCGATCTGGATCGGAAATGATTGGTTGAGAGATGCGTAATAAACTAATAACAACATTGTCAATTACTTGATTGACATTTCTCGTCAAACGAAACACGAACTTACACATGAACTTGACACTAGCTGATACAGTGTTGTGCATAACCACAGCGGCAGTTATGTTATATGAAATCGGAGAACCGAAAAGGGAAGGGGCACCGGAATCTTTGGCGTTGTTAACGAAGAGACCGAATAGCTGTCAGATAGTAAAGACTACATCAGATGTTGATACCAAATAATAATGAAATAGATTCACGTATTCCCTGAGTTGAGTTCAGTTGAGGGACATGGATGAGATGATGCCGGTTCACTTACGTTGAAAGTTCTCGACCGTCAAAGCTTGTGATTCGTGAGTCATACTGAAATCTCCAATCAAGTCTCCACTTACTTTGTCGAAACTTGGAAGTGAATCAGTCAAACTACCTAACAAACAAGTGAAAGAACTCACGGTCCACAGTCCCAAAGACATCCTCCGCAAATAGAGTCCTAAAACATAAAACATAAACAAGAATTCCCCCGACAAACACGCACTGGACTTACGAATTGATGCTATCAGCTATTACGACATTTTGAGGCGACAATATAGAATCCGCGAATCCTTTAACGACAACCAAAGCATCGTATTCCGATAAAGCTGCGATTGGAGTCACAAAGAAGAAAGAAGTGATGAAAAGGTATCTCGGAGATAATTTCATCGATGAAAAGCTTTTCAATGGATTTGATCAATCGAGAGTGAGATTATAGGAAATTACAGTATGTAGGCGATAATAGGAGTAAGGTAGGTATTGTACTCGTTCGATGAAGTGAATAATGTGATGATTAGAATCGATGAGAGATATAATGGAATGAGAACTGAATTCTGCTCTTTAACAGACTATAGTATATGTACAGCAGGAATCCAAAGACGAAGCACAGCTCGATCAAAACACTACTCGTAGAGTGAAAGTCCAGTGATACCAATCAGCAATATAGCATGAAACGATCACCGTCTCTCCGTTGATCCGATCAGAATTTTCATAAAGATTGGAGCCGGACCGTGATTCAAGGGTTTATTAGTTGAGTGTGTGATGTATGAAATTTCTTGGTAATTAACTCGTGTGTGTGGGAAATCAGTTGCTTAATGAAAGTAGCACACTTACCTCCGAAACCAACCATTCAAATAAGTTGTTTCAAATGGCTTAAGTTACCAAGACCCCAATTGTCCCATTGTCTCCGATATCTAAAAATAAAGGGGAAAGAGGATTGATTGATTCCTTTGATTGATCTGTGGTTGTGTGTGATGAAAGGACAAAGGAACCGCCACCATCACAACAGTCATCTAAGTCGAATAGCATTTTCACATTTAAAATAAGTTATCTTGATCGACAACGGATTAGAAACAGAGTTAAAAGAGATAGTAGAATACGGGTATCTATTTATTCAGAAAACAGGAAAAAAAGGAAAAACATCTAATGCACAAGAAAGGAAATTGAGATGGAAACAGGAGAAAGAAAAAAGAGAAATTCGAAAGACTATGCTATATACAGATTTTGATAACCATTCTTCTTCTTTATAGGATCTTTTAAGTTATTCGTATTGTTTAAAATTATCTAGAAAAGATTGCAGGCATCTCCGTTGTTAGTGGTATCGTACCACCAGCCTTGAGCGTAAGGACACGTGCGATTGCGGCGAGTAAATCTCCTCGTCGTACTAGGGCAAAGAAATTAGTGCAAGGTTCTCAATAAACCCGAGATACTCACAAGGCTTCGTCACGTAATCGTTCATTGAAGCTTCTAAACATCTTTCTTTATCGCCTGTGACGATGTCAGCAATTGTCAAGCAAAAAGTAAACTACGACATACCAATCATTGCATGAGCCGTCAAAGCGATGATAGGAGTTTGAGGAACTTGAGTATCAAGTTCGATCTCTCTTATCATACCAGTAGCTTCAATACCGCCGCAGACAGGCATTGAAAGATCCATCTAAACAATGGGTTAATAGACTATTCAGACCTAAAGTAAAATCAAACATACTAAGATAACATCATAAGGTGTACCCAAACTTTGATGCTCCCTACAAAAGTCATCAGTACATTCGACCGAAAAGCAGAAAATCCAAAAACTTACTTGTATTTGTCAACAGCAATCTGTCCGTTATCAGCTACATCAATGTTATGACCAGCGATTTCCAACATCTTCACAGCCAATTTCTGATTCACGAAATTATCTTCTGCAAGTAGAATGCTCAAAATCGTGTCTTTAACAGTATCCCCTGGTTGTAATTGATGAGATTCGAGTGCGGGGATGATGGCGTTACTCAATTCTTGTAAACCAAGTGGTGTAGTGTAATAAGTGTTTATTCCAAATTCTAAACAATCCTTAACTGGGATTGGTGATAATAGTTGTTCGTTTGCTGAAGGTAGAGCTAAGATCTTGCGACGTGATTCAGGAATATCGATGAAGGATTGATTATTTGGTCCAGGTGGTTTGTTCGAGGGTGCAAGAAGTACAATAGGGATATATCTGAGATGTTCGATAGTTCGTAATTTCTCAGCTGCCATGAGCGAATCCACAATCATCGTATCGAAAGTAGGGAAACCGTCTGATTTCCTCAAATTCCAAACTTCGGCCACCGAATGAATGACGATGGGTTTCAAATTCAACGCAGTGAGCATAGATGCCACTCCGGTATCATCGCCTAGAGTATCGATGAACAAGATATACCTTCCAGCCCAAGGTGACATGCGATCAATAATCTGTTCTTTAGGCACGTTGACCATCTCAGCAACCGTTGTGAAATAGAATCGAGATCCTTGACCAAATTCTGATTCGACCCATAGATTTCCTTCCATCAAGTTGACCAAACGTTTCGAAATCGTCAATCCAAGACCGGTACCTCCGTATTTTCTTGTAGTCGATCCATCAGCTTGAGCAAAAGTATCAAAAATGACATCAAGTTTATCTTGCTTGATTCCGATACCCGTGTCAGCGACACAGAATTCAAGTTCAACAGCATCCGCAGAATAAGCTTTGACTCGACAGGTGAGGGCGACTTGACCCTTCGAAGTGAATTTGACAGAGTTCTGAAAGTTAGCTATGCTACAACTCAAGACTCACTCCTATCAAATTCGTGATAACCTGTCGAAGACGGAGAGGATCACCGACCAGTTGATCAGGGATACTTGGGTCGACGTCATAGATCAAGTCCAACTTGTTTTGAGAAGCCTTAACACAGAGAGTCTTCAACACACTGAAAACGGCAAGTCGAAGAGAGAATGGAATTTGCTCCATAGTCATTCTACCAGCCTCAACTGGAGAACCATCAGTATTCACTCACTCCATCAAATATAACCCCAACTTACTCTTCGAAATATCCAAGATATCATCAATAATAGTCAACAGGGAACTAGCCAAACTGGAAACGATCATCAGATTCTCTCGTTGTTGTCTAGTCAACTCCGATTCCAACGTCAAAACCGTCATTCCGATAATACCATTCATAGGTGTTCTACCAGTCAGCAACAATCACAACTGATAACAATCTTACCTAATCTCATGCGACATGTTAGCCAAAAACTCTGATTTACTTCTATTCGCCAATTCAGCCGTTTGCCTGGCACTCGTATTCTTTTCAATACTTTCACGTAAATTGAAGACCATTTGATTGATTTTGGTCTTGAGGGAATCCATTTCACCGGAAGCTTCGACGGTGATGAATCGGGTGAAATCACCGTCGGTAGCTGCAGCAGAGATTTGAGCAAAGGCTCGCACCTGGCGTCAGTTTGTTCGCGACAATCAATCTCACCTGAGATGTCAAATTCGAAGCCATGGTGTTCACGTTGGATCTAATCGTCAGCATATCGCATCAGCGATCTCACTCACGTGATCTCTTGCCAAGTTCCCTCGATATTTTCAACTTCAGCTTGAACACCCAGTTTACCCTCCGTTCCGACCTCTCTAGCGACTCTAGTTACTTCAGCAGCGAAGATGGCCAATTGATCAATCATATTATTGATCGTATTAACAAGATCGAGAATTTCTCCTGAAACGGTGACTCCAACGACTTTCTGTGTAAGATCTCCACGAGCGACAGCGGTCTGGCAAGGGGTTAGCTTGAGAAACGGTGACCTTGACTTACAGTAGCATGCGCAATGGTTCTGACCTGTTCAGTCAAATTGGCAGCCATAACGTTGACACAATCAGTCAAGTCCTATGAGAGATCAGAAATCGCTCGATGACATAGCAACCTGAACACACCTTCCACGCTCCAGTAACTCCAGGTACTTCAGCCTGACCACCTAATCTACCATCTGTTCCGACTTCACGAGCGACACTAATCGTTAGTCTGATCCTTCGAACAAAGCTCACCGAGTGACTTCCGAGGAGAAAGATCGTAAACTTTCAACCATATTATTGACAGTATTCTGCAAGGTCAGTTTTGAGCCTTTATTAAAATTCACCTTGAGTTCCAAGATTTCACCGAAAGCAGGCACATTAATTTTTCGGCTCAAATCACCAGCAGCGACAGCAGTTGTTCTATGACATTGTCAGTCCAGCTCCGAATCAAGATAATATAAACCTACACTTCAGCCAGGGATCGCACTTGAGTAGTCAAATTCAAAGCCTAAAAGAGGTCAATGATGATCCGTCTTCAAAAACCCACCATCAGATTAACGTTATCCGTAAGCACCATCCAAGTTCCTTCAACATTAGGAACCAAAGCTTGACCACCCAATTTCCCTTCCGTTCCGACTTCCAAAGACACTCTCGTGACTTCAGCAGCAAATACCGTTAATTGAGCAACCATCTCATTGACCGTGATCTTTAAATCTAAAATTTCTCCTTGGACATCGGCATTTACCGTTTTGGTCAAATCTCCTCTAGCCACTGATTTGGTCTACAATTGTTGTGAGTGATAGAAAATGGAAATTGAAAAAAGGGCCTTACCACTTCCGCAATTTCTCTGACTTGATCCGTAAGATTTCTGGCCATTTTCTGATAGATTTGATCAGCTAACAGCATTTCTAACTCGTTCGCAGAGACTCACATTGACATTGGTGGTCAAATCTGCCCAAGTACCTTCAACTCCTTCTACAACAGCCTGACCACCAAGAATGCCATAAGTTCCGACTTCCAAAGCTACTCTCGTCACTTCTCCCGCAAAAGTTGTCAATTGGGCAACCATAGAGTTTACAGTCTAGGGGGGATCAGTAATGAACATTGGAAAGCAATACTCACATTCTTCAAGACCGCCATTTCACCTTCAGCCTCTATTTCAATAGTTTTCGTTAAATCGCCCTGAATTGGATTAGACTTTGTATCCGATCAACGTATTTCACTCACCCTTGCGACAGCAGTAGTGACACTTCCGATAGATCTGACCTGGGCAGTAAGAGATTGACACATTCGATTCACCTATACGATCGTCAGCACTCCTCTGTATACATCTGTAGGATCCAAGACCCACATTAAAAGTCATTTCCTTCCAAACACCTTCAACATCCGGTACTTCAGCTTGACCACCTAATTTTCCTTGTGAACCGACTTCGAGAGATACACGACTGACTTCATCGGCCAGCGTTCTTAATGACATTACCATTCCGTTGACTGTTGTTTTGAGTTCCGCAATTTCACCACTAGCTTCGACATCGATAGTTTCACTCAAATCACCACGAGCTACAGCCTAACCGGAAAGTCAGTAAAGTTCAGGACGATAATCGCGATACACACCTTTGTAACTTTGGCGATACTTCGTACCTACGGGATATCAGCATTCAAGTAAGATCCAAAACCAACTTATACATACCTGAGTGGTCAAATTGGCAGCAAGTGTGTTGACGACAGCTGTCAATTCTCTCCAAGTACCTTCAACACCTTCAACAACAGCTTGACCACCGAGTCTACCTTGGGTTCCGACTTCCAAAGAAACTCTTTCAACTTCAACAGCAAAAGTTTTCAAACGGTCAACCATGGAATTGATAATATCCTTGAGTTCAGTCATAGCTTGACCTTCAACTGGTACGATAATTTTCTGAGTCAAATCACCAGTAGCGACGGCTTTACAGACACGAGCGATATCTTGTACTTGAGCTTTGAGTAGTTCTAATTCTTTTTCAGCTGTCATTCCTGTGTCACCGAGAACACCTGTTCCTCGACGTGTTATACCCCAATTTGCAGCGCCTGGTCCACCTGTCAGAACAGATGCTCCAGATTGTGTGGTGAGGATCGAATGTTGGATACCTCCCAAAGACATTCCACGCATAGCTTGAGCTGGTGGAGTGGAGAGAGATAGCGATAGAGGATGAGATGCGGGTGGAGGGAATTGATGTGAAACCGCGGTTGGTAAAGGTGATAAAGGTCTAGTACAGGTTGGACACATTTCAGCTGATTGATGAGAGATGGATAAATTGTTTAAATCATTTATTGGAGGTGTCCACTCTGGGGTTAAAGGGTTGACTGAATTCTGAAGACCAACATTGATCGATGATGGTGCTGTGTTATCGGCAGTGACAATGACTGGACCGTGTGATCTCTCAGCATCCCAAACTCTTTCTCCTAACGCGATAATAGCTCTTTCGATAGCGGTCTGAGAATTACTTTTCTCGCCGGGAAAGGGAACCAAACTATCTCTAATATCGTTGGGTGATTTCCCGGGTGGAGTGATGCCTGCATCAAGTTGATTGGGTTGTTCGGTAGGGAATGGGAACGCAGGTGATGGATGCTGCGTGATAGTCGACAACAACTTTAGTAAATGAGCCTCGAAAGGCGACGATGTCTCCGTTGAAGAAGACATTTTGATATCACCGTTATCTAGAGTATCTAGTTCGAGGGCTTGAAGAGGTTCGAATGATTTGAAAGGTGAAATTGGTGGTGTAATGATTGAACTTGTCGAAGGTAAAGGTAAAAGAGTCACCGAGTTATAAGGATCGGTGGAAGGAGCTGGGATAGGAAGAGAAACGTTGTTAGCTTTTGACATTGATGGTCGAAATGGTTTTGAAGACATGACAGAGGAGATGAACAAAGGATGATCGATTGTGAGTGCGATGGACAAAGAAAAAAAGGGAGGAACGAGGGAGGTGACTGACTGAAAGTGATTGTAGCAAGACAACACGAAAGAATAAGAGTAAGATTTAAGAGGTGAAATGACAAGCTCAGACTAAAAAAAAATCCATCTAGCTTTGATCACCCATAAGAAAGTCACGCTAGTGAAGAGAATGATTGAATAGAAGGAATGTTTATGATTTCAAACTCAACCGGACTGGATGAATCCGACTAACTCTTTAAGCCTGAGGTACCCAATCAATATAGCCATAAACAACAGGATGATCTTGTGACATTTGAGAGGAGTATGAGATGATGAGATGTAATGAAAACGGGGATTGATTGAAAGAAAAGAGTATGGAGTTATGGAGTTGCAATAACCATAAATGTTGATTGAGATGACGATGATGGCTAACTTACGTGAAACGATATGATCTGATTTGATGGATTGATTCCTTTCCTTGCCCTTCTGTTCTACTTTGACTTTCCCCTCTCCTTCATTCACGTTGATTGTTGATCACGAGTTGAGGTTGAAGTTTGAGTAAATGAAAGTTAGAAGAGGTTGTATGAGAAAAGAATTAAATTGTATTATATTATATTGAATATTGATTGAACTATCTTCTTTAGGTACCGGGTTCCAAACGTTCAGGGTATAGTAAATATAGGTTGGTTTGCACTACTTGTGAGGGAGTTGGTATTGCGCAGTAATGTAAGAGTGAGCGAGGAGTACACTATATACAAGTAGATGTATGGTATGCTATCTAACTATACTCTTCACTTGACTACTGAAACGTACAGTATAAACGTAAAGATAAACTTATTCTCTTCTATCGTGCACTGACACTGACTGGGTTTAGAGTGGGGTAACAAAGAATGATCGACAGTCGTTTCACGCTCGGATCCAAACTAGAAAGAAAGAGAAAACTAGCAAATCTTTACACAGCAAGGTAGAGATATAACGACAGAAAGGCCAAGTACGAATACCAGTACGATCACAGCATGAGTAACCTTCAACTTTATCCTTCTCAGACTATAAATTCCCAGTTCCAGCTTAGCTTAACACTAAAAGACAATCGAGAGATTATTATCTTGTATTACGTAAATCGACCAATAGCTGGAATCGAAGTAACGTACAGTATATCGCATCATATCTCGATCCCAAACTTGTCAAACAGCTTGATTTCATTCTGCACAACCACGACCATAGAAATACAACGTTTCTTTTATGAATAACAATAACTTACTTAGCAGGGTACTATTAATAGTCCCCTCGATTCTGGGAGAACTCTTCAGTACCCTAAATCCTACTTACCAAACAATGTGGCGTGGCACAACCACTCCCTTCATTCCTCGAACAAAGGGAAAAAAACACCAGACAGGGGGAAGGTAAATCCTCCTTCCCAACTCCTATCTGGAGTTCATATCAAAGGATCATCCAAAAACCCAGATAGCAAAATGAGGAATAAAGAATATCTCCACTCCGTTGTGTAAACAATTAAAGAGGTATAAGAAACACCTACTGTGAATAACAAACGGAATCCTTGCACAAGTGCACGAATCACAACCCAACCCAAAACGATAATGGAGACATTCAAAAGATACTCTAACCATCCTCTCCTAGCCCAACCGATAATCTCATTATCCTTGACTGGTCTCTCCCTCCTTCTCCTAGTCCTCGTCCTCCTCTCTGTCCCAGGTCCAATCAAGGGTCTATACTGGTTCTCCGTAAACGATGGGAACATCACTGCAGGAGTTTTAGGATGGTGTGGTGGGTATTTCATTTTATTTGATCATTTAGATTACTGATCATTAAATGATTTAGTATCAGGATCAAGTAATTGTACTTATGCACCTCTATCGTATGTCCCTAGCGTTTCCCCAGACAAAAAACTAACAGAGTCAAGCAACGACCCCTATCTCTCCCAACTAATCGACGTTGGCGAAGCCCTAACAGTCAGAATAGCACTTCCACTCGGTAAGACTCCTCCCCTCACCCCTGTAAAACCACTGACCAAAAAAAAGCATGTTACTGGATGATCCTAACCCTATCCCTCTGGGTTGGTCTAGCAACCCTCCTCCCCCGTGGCTACATCATCAAAGATTTGGATTCCATAACCCGTCATCTGAGATTCACGATTCTCGAAACCTCAGTACTTGCAGTCAGTCTTTTCGCCAATGTCCTTTGTTGGTTAGCCTTTGGACTTTCAAGAACAGCTTATGCTAGTGTACAGCAACATGCGGTTATAACCAGTGGGATGGCTATGGAAACGTAAGTTTTCTTGTCTTTCGTTTGCGCAACAAAAACTGAAGAAGAAGATTTTAGAGTTGGAGTTGCAGCCACCATATCTCTACTATCACTCTTCACATCCTTCTGGTCCCTTCATCTCCGACTCAAAAAAGCTCAAAGAGAGTGGAAAGAGAAAGCTATAATGATTCGTAGGAGATCTCTATCCCTCTCAACCACCAACGGTGGAGCCACCTCCACCGCCGTTGGTGGTGCAAGTGATCATCATCCAGAAAAGAAATTCTCTCAATCCAGATGGTCAGATTCGCCTGAAGCCTATGGTCCAGAACGGAGGGGGTCGATGATCAAGATTGCAGATGGTTCCGTTGGGACTCGGGTTGATCCTGATTCTCAGGAGGTTCTGGGTGGAGATCATAATAGAGAGAGGACTTTGTGAGTTCTTTTTTACTTTGGGTGCTGTACACTTTGCTTATGGGGTTTTAGGTATCATGATTCCCATGCTCCAGTTAATTGAATTGAAATTAAAGAGTAATGTTATCTCTGTCAACTGAGGACGGCTTAAGAATTCTCAGCGGACAAGTTGATCGGTAGACAGTTGACCAAAGATCGAGATTAAGCGCCATAGAAATTGAAATGTAATATTATACAGTCCCTCACTGAATCTCCAATCCAACCCAATACTGTATATGCGCATAATGAATACCATCCAAATGGACTACCACTACCTACATGATACCCACTTCCAACCAACAACGCCTACCGACCTTGAGTATAACCAGCAGTCGACGTCGTATTCGTTGAACCGTTGGCCACACTACCCAAAGTCCCATTCCCATTCCCATTCCCACCGCCCCCACCACCTCCACTCCCATTCTCTTTCTCCGAACTGACACTTCTCGTAATCTCAATAAGACTGATATCGACCATGAACTCATCGGGAGTTTTCGTTCTCGAAAACGTTCTCGTGTCAAACACTATAAATGGTCCTCTTATTAGGTTCTCGCTTGGATTCGTCGAGGTTTGTTGGGTTGGTAAATCAATTTGTTGCAGGACTGAAGATGTTAACCACACCTGTAGTTCTGTGTGATATCTCCATCCTCTAGAGTATCTGTACAATCGGTTAATAAACAGCAGGATGCCTGATCGGATCAACGTACAATTCTTCAGCTACCTCCAGTTGCAACATATCACCCGGACTCGAATAGAAAGCGTAAAACAATGTGTCCTCTGCGAAATTCGTTAATTTCGTTTGAATAGGTGGCGAATTGACGATATAACATGTAGGTATGTGATACGATTCTTCGATCCTTGGTGGATGAGATAGTGACGAAGGTTCTGCCCACGGTGTAACGAATGTTGGATACAGTGCGCTGCTTCTAGGTCAGTACTAGTCCAGATAAACTACCAATTACTACCCACTCTTCCGTTGTAACGTCCACCCCAAGATCACTCAATTCTTCACCAAATATCAAAACTCCCCTATCACCTTTACCCATCTGAGTTTTTATCTCATACAGCAAAGCTTTTAATCCCCATTTATCAACTGGACTAGACATGATTTGTTGAACAGGTCTGATCAGAGGTTCGTTAGGTCTTTGCAAAGGCGATTGTCTTGGCCATGACGATTCAGCTGTCGAAGGTGGTCCATTTGCCGTACCGTTCCCTCCTGTTAACGAAGGTTGCGAAGGGTTAGAAGGTATATTTGCCGGTGTTGCTGATGAAGATGCTGGCTGCGATGGTGCTCCGTTAGGTAACGATGTCGAAGGTGTTGAAGGTGTTTGACTGTGATTCTGAGATATTTTCAAGTAATTCGCCAGCTACAAATCACGTCAATCAAATGTCTTGACTTTCAGAACTTGTTCTTCAACCTACCCGACCATCTTTATCTGCCTGTCCACCCAGTGCAGGAAACTCCTCTCGACTTTCGCCAACAGCGCCTCCGTTCATTTGACCCAATCCTTGATGTCCACTACCTAAAGGAGACACAGGTCCCGATAATCCAGGGGGCGGAGGTGGTGCCAAGCCAGCCATCTGTTGTTGAAGATATAACTGTTGCTGTTGTTGCTGCTGCAAATGTTGTTGTGACGTTGTCGAAGACGAAGGTGGTTGAGCCTGTGCTGCGTATGTCGAATTCTGAGAACTTAAATGAGAAGGATGCGATTGATTCAGTGTCCCTAAAGCTGGAAAATCGTTTGGATCTAAAATAGATTTTGAATCAGTAAAAATCCCACGAAAACCAATATCCACAATCTCCAGTGACGCCCAATCCTTTCATGAAATTGATGACATCAAACCACCCTCCAAATCCTCCATTATCAAAAGAACAGAAATGAAACGTCCAAACTAACCCGAAGATCTACCAGAAAATCCAGGTGGTCCAGCTCTCCCTATGCCACCAGCTATCGGTGGAAATCCACCATGACCTAAGCCCTGTTGCATAGATTGAGCACCCCTAACACCCTGCGGAGGAGGTTGTGTAGCTTGTTGACCAGCTGTTGCGTAAAACATCCTCTTGGTTTAATTCGAAGAATTCGATAAATGTGATGGTCTGTCTAAAGGAAGGTGTTAATCCAATGTTCCATAGTTTTATTTATCCATATTATCTAGTATTTGCGGTAAAGAGGTTGTTATGACTCACGTCTTAAATTTATCCTTTGAATTGAACCTGAAATCGGAGACTGTACTATGTGAAACGACAAAGATTGATTGGTTTACAGTTCGATAAATGACAAAAGTTGAAGGTTGTAAAAGAGGAAGATTGGATGATTAGTATTGATAAAACTAGCTTTTTTCCTTCTGAATGGAGCTGAATCGAATCTTACCCAACGATATTGTTCCTACTGATCAATATAAGTTGATATAGAATACTGATTTATTGATGAATGTATAGTGATAAGATAAGATACGAGTGAATAGAGTGAGTGATTGTCAACCTAAGAGCTTTAATCTCTTATAACTGACGGAACTACGGCGTTATTGTAGTGTGGCAACGACATTTCACCCTTCGAAGATCATCTCCAGGACTAGTGATCTATATTTCTGATAATAACAATATCAGTCTCAGAGAACAATAATATCAATAATGGTAAGTTCAGACCTTGAGAACACGCAGAATTGCAGATAAGATACTGATCATCACTATCAACAGTCATCAGAACTCAGATACACAGCCAACACCCAATTAGAACAACGTAAGCATATCCAACTCCAATCCAATTCCAATCCAATTCCAATCCAATTCCAATCCAATTCCAATCCAATTCCAATCCAATTCCAATCCAATTCCAATCCAATTCCAATCCAATTCCAATCCAATTCCAATCAAATTCCAATCTCAATCACTCCCCACTGACAATCTGAGCAGTACACGCAAGATACACAGGAACAGGACACGCCGATACCACAAAATAGTATGTCCCCCTCGTCACTTCCTCTCAAATACACAAAAAACTAACCAAACCAAAAAGTGAATGGTTAACTCATCAACATCGCGATACCCTCGCTGCCATAGTTGGTCATCCACCTCTATTGGCTTATGTAGCTTTGGCAGATGGACAAGCTCAGGCTAGGGAGAGATTTGAGTTGACTGAGGTAAGTCGTTCATCTGTCTTCTGTTTGCCTTGCTGGTGCTGGGTACTAATCCCAGTTTCAGAGAATGCTGCAGCCTTGTGGATTACCTCCTGCGAAAACTGATGATTAGTTAGAGTGTTATGTTTTTTATGGGTCAGAAATGGGATCTTTATGTTGTAATGTATATTATGAAATAGCGTCTAGTTCAACTCACCCAGATTTTAAAGATCAGTTTGAAGGGGTGAGATGAAGCTCATGGAGTGGACGGTTAAATCTGAATGAAGGTTAACTCGATCGCAGCTCAAAGATAATCGAATTCATATTGGACCAAACGAAATCAATGGAATCTTTCAACATGGTCCAAAAGCCCTTCAGTTCATTGGTTCTGGAATTCAGATCAACAGATATAGCATTCATTATTTCATCATATGAACAAGGAGAATCCACAAGAGGAATCTATGAACAGCAATACAAAAAAAAGTGTTCAAGCATCCCGGAACACTGCACAAAACCTCCTCTCAAAACGTACCCACACTAAACCGTTTGTTCTCCATAGGGAAAGCCTCATTAACACGTCTAGCCCGTAACCTCTTTGACCATTTATTACCCTCACCAACATCCTCCTCAACCAAAATCAATCTATCACTTTCGTTCTCAGGTTTAAATAACGAACTATCTCCGCCATCTACCACTGCTTGTGTATGATATTTGAAATCATGTTTCAAACCTCCCATACTATCTCCTATCAATGGTAACACTGAGGTTAATCTTCCACGACCTGCTTTGATGTAGTTGTTCTTTCGACGTAGGATTACATAGGTCGATGAGAGGATTACATAGATTGTTGTTAATCTAGATGATATCAGTTTGGAGGTTTGTTGCATCAGATGATTTGACTTACATGTATAAAGCGTCTAGACCTAGGACTAGGAGTAGACCGATCAAGGTAACTTGAGTACCATCCGCTCTTCCAGGCATTAGGGATAGCACTGGGAATTTACCTAGGATAAATGCACTATTTGAAATGATAGATTTTGAGAGTTGCAACCCGTAGAAATCAGCATATTTGAAAGATTTCAGATCGGTCACGGCAATTTGACCAGATCCATCGATAGGGTTGGTGATAGATGAGGAGGGGATTCTGCGATATGGATTAGTCGATCGTCTGAAGTGGACGAATACACTTACGCGTTCATAGCTATCAGTTGAGTCGTTGTCAGATTAGCCGATGTTGATGAAACAGACGTGTAGGTCGATGGAGGAACGAAATCATATATCACATCTAGTACTGAGACTTGACAGAAGATAACGTTGGTAGCTGGTCCGGAACCATGAACAAGGAAACCACTAGGTTGGCACAACTAATCAGCTTATGATGATCATAACAAAGCATTCACTTACGTTACTCCCACAAAGTAATCACCTTTTCCAGCTAAATCTTGATCGAAATAAGCTTGTGAATGAACGACATCACCATAAGGGAATGGACTATTTTATTCGATCAGTAAAACCACGTATACACAATTCACTGGACCTACTTGGACGAAACCGCCGTTTTATCAATCAAAGCAGAACCATTACCAGCCAACGGACCACTTGGATATACAGTACTAGAGTTAGAACTCTTGGTCACGTTATAACCCGTGAATCTGCATTTCAGATCAGGACCCGTCGTAGGACCTTGACAAGATATTGTCAAATCTGAATCGAATCTTGTGCAGGTAGCACATTGATTGGTTATCGTTTGACAGACTGAATTTACACCGACTGCTTTAGCTCTGTAACCTATATTCGGGAGGTTTGCTGGAACGAGAACGGCGGTGTTGTTATCTAACCAAACTGATTTGAATGATGTAGAGGTGTTGGTATAGGCTTGCAAACCTATTGGAAGGGTAGTAGAACCGGATGTGGAACTGCCACTGGAAAGTGTTAATTAATGTAAAGCTACCAGAGATTTTTGACTTACTCGTACATCCCACAGGTCTTCGCACTAACAGAATTGGAATTCGAAGCGAAACTCGAACATTGAGCCTGATTGATAGTCTGCGACCACAAAGATGTTGAAGCCTTGTAACCCAATTTAGCGAAATCAGCAACAGAAGTTGGAACAGCGTCGGTAGTTTGCGCATTCACTTGTAACCATAAATCGATAGCTTGTATACCTGAAATCAAAAAGATCATCCAACCGAGTAAGAGCAATGATCTGGTTAAAAATTTTGGCCATTTAGGACGAGATTTTCGATGGGAGATGGCATCTTTGAGACTTTGGATGAAAGTGAATAACCCTGGATTACTGAATATTCGCATTGAAGTTCCGAGTCTAAATGAGAATGATTTTGATCAGTCAATTGTGTAGTAGCAGGGGTAGAGAGAACTTACTGCATTGGAGTAGGTAAACTCTTTGAATTAGAATTCTCAGGTAAACCAGAAACTCTCAACCACTCGGACGTATAGACATAAGCATAAAGACTGAAAATCGGTGCCAACAAGATTTTACAAAGTGAATTACTGATACTAGCGACCATGACTAATCTAGTTGGTTGAGCGGTAGAATAAAGTGTACCCGTGGACCAGTCCCATGTAGTAAAAAGATAAACTTTGACATACCACACCCAAACGATGATTGGTGTAGTGAGTATCAAAACCAGTAATAGACCCAAACAAGATATCTTAAGCGCTAGCGGACCTTGACGAACGATCGCCCGTTTATTTCGACCAGGCAACAAACTCTGTGAGTCTGAAGTATACGATACAGGTCGAGTTGAACTTGTAAGATTCGTTCGTGAAGAAATCGATTCAGGCGTTAACGAAGCATAGGAATTCGGTCGTGGTCGTTCAGGTGTATGTGGGTCACTATGGGGTGGTGACAATCCCGGTGAAGGTGTACCTAGACCTTGTTGGGTTAATGAATACGAACGAGAATGGGTGTAGGGATCGAAATATCCTTGTTGATTGTTGGTAGATTGGACTGGATGAGCTTGGGAATCATCGAATGGATTGGGTGTTCCCGGTGAATGAGCTACGAAATTGGGGGGTGGTGAGTAATGATCGTCGGCGTAGCCGGTTGGAGGTGGTGGTCTGAAATCCATTTTGATTAGAATTAAATATGAGAAAAGAAGACAAGATTGATTTGGTTTACATTGATATTTATATTATTGCCTTCATATGTACTTTATCGTTCCCTCGTCCTCACTGCACTTTCCTTTCAAACACGACTACCATCAAATCAAATCAAATCAAATCAAATCAATTCGGGACAACGGCGTGAACGCCCAATTCGTAACTAAAGTTATGTTTCCTCACAGCCGCCCCCTTGATCTCAGTCTCTTAGCTAGCACAGCGGAACTGATCGACCTATTGTCAATTCATTAAAAGGTAGACCTTGGCAATACTCGAAGCCGCAGATGCGATGTTCTATCTTGTTACGTTCCGAATAAGGCTGTACGAAGACAACTCAAAACACAGCCACGTACTACCACTTAGGTAAAAGATAACGGCAGGCGGAATCAACATATTCTCTTTGTTACAATTGGTCAACATCCATCGGTCTACTGGTCTAACGACCATTCGGCGATGCATATAAGGTGCTCAAAGTTTCAAACCGTCCATCACCACCGTCTCTCCAACAATTTTCTCCCAATAACCAATCCTCCCAATCCCAAGAATCCAACAAAACCAACACCCAACCCCCAACCTATTCTACCAACGACCTCTTTCTGTTTCTTCTCCTTCCTCAACGCCTCGGCATATCCAACGTCAGGTCTAAACGTTACCATCTCGTATAGACTCGTCCATCCTTTTACTCGTTTCGTTGGGAACGGTTCGGTTAGTGAGAGGGTTTTGATTGTGCCGCTGGAAGATGGGATGATTGTTGAGAGGATTTGATCAATGTGTCGGCGAAGATGATGCATTGGTGAAAGCACGTGAGATCGCATTTCGGTGCTTCGTTGTGTTAGCCTTTGTTTCTTTTTGCAACAATAAACTGACTAGTTTTGCAGTGCTAATTCACAAATAGCTTCCAGATCTGCCTTTCTTGACGTCGAATACGCTTTCAAAGCCTTTTCCAACTCGACATCCGTTTCACCAATGGCTAAATCCGTCGTTGAAGTGATTGAAAATTGTTCAAGATGAGCGTTGAGAACACGAACATCCTCTAAACCACAATTCAGACCTTGACCATAGAAGCTGTCATTAGTGTCAGTAAGAATTCAAAATGACTAAGTAATGAACCCACGGGACCATGCTATGGGAGGCGTCACCTAATAGCAGTCCATGAGAAGACCAGTAGCTTGGATTTGCCTAAAAGACATTTGTCAGCTTGTGATCCGAACAAAAAAAACAAGAAGAAAGCTTACGTTAATCGTAACCAAGCTACCTCTAGGATTCTTGAGTAATCCCTCGACAAGATCTCGTTCCCCTACGATCTCTACAGCAGACGGGAAATTCTCTTTGAAAAATCTCGAAGCTTGTTCAGCAGTTTCAATAGAAGCCAGAGAAGCATAAGGGATGAACAACGTTAGAGTGAAAGAACCGTCCTGGAGGATATAGGTCAATACCACTTGACGAAATTGTGCCCACCTTATTTGGTAACCCGATGAGCATGAACGCATGTCTTGGCCAGATATGAAGATGATTCTTATCGATAGCGTATCCGCCAGTATTCGTTTTGACAGCAGGCATATGAAGTTCGATATAGGTATGAGGAATGAATGACTGAGAAAAGTCGATCCTGGTATAAGTCAGCTTTGTACCACTCAAAACGTGATGTCATCAATTCACCTTTCAACTCTCATCAACTCCGACCTAACCTTTGACCAACTCCCATCACATCCAATAACGATATCAAAATGAATTCCATCTTCCTCATCCCCTTGAGCCTTCTCTTTGCCCTTATTCGATTGACCCTCTTCTTGTCCAGGTAAGATTTTCTTGTCGTTCGAAAGAGGATATGCTGCTCGAGATCTGAAATCGATTCTGGCAAGTTTGGTCTCGAAGCGGATTTTAATTTGGGGAGGTAGAGCCTCGATTAGACGTTGATTTAGGATTGGTCTTGAGATCGAGTTTATACACTGATTAAGTCACATTTGATCAATGTCGAGAACTGATTTGAATACTTCATGTATCACTTACTTGACCATTTATCGGATCGTATAATTGAGATTCTTGTCGTCCATCTACGTGATGTATCATCCGCCCTTTCATAGGTATAGCTTCTTGTAAAAATTCCTCGGCTAAGCTGGTATTAGTCATCTCTTCAAGTCCAGTGAACAACTCGACAGACATACCAAGAGATGGATCAACACTTCGAAGAGCTTCAAGTCCCCTCGAGGAGATTGCCAAGTTGATAGAACGTAAGTTGGTGATTGCAGTATCTCGTCCTCTTGGATCTGATTTGGATGGGATCAGGTATAGTCGACAAGGCAAGCAGGAGGACGACCTTACCATCTCTGGTCTCCCACAGTTCTACATCCCATCCTCTTCTGAATAGGCTTAAGGCAGTTAGTGAGCCAACTGGTCCTGCACCTATTATCAAAGCTTTCCTTTGTCTTGTTGTTGATGTCATTGTGGTATGTGAATGAAGATATATAAGACTGATGAGTCGAATTAATACTTAGCTCGTAACTCCCGATCGCGATTATGGTGGAGGTGTCACGTGATATCCATAATTTCTGAATTTCTGAATTTGAGGAAGCTAAGTCACTAGTTGAGATTGTTATTTGTTTACCTATTACTCAAGTTTAAGCATCAAGCTCATTCACCTAGCCAAGCTACAATGCCACCTCCTGTCCAAGAGCGATATAACGCCAAAGCAAGAGGATCCGTAGCAGGTGGTTCAACTCACAAGAAGCGGAAGAGACCAAAGGCAAACGGTGAAGATGGTCAACCCATCGAAACCAAAGCATCCGCACCCGGAGATGGGATGTCATCAAAGAAAAGGAAACGTTTGGATTCATACATAGTCAGCTTCTTCTAGTTCTTCTTAGCAAGATTTCAAGCTGATCAAACCTTTAGGCTAAAAAACTAAAATCTGAATCCAGGAATTCGACACTTCAATTACTGGCTTCGCTAGCTCCATCTGGATCGACTTCGACATCGTTATACTCTTCTGCGTCACTTGGTCAAAATCCTCTTAACCCATCAAGCTCAAAAGAGAGATCTGAAAAAAGAGAAGATAAATTGGTTAGAAGGGGTATACAAAAGGTATCTCGTCGTAATGGAATCACCGGAGAGAGTGATAGTGAGACTAGTGAAGATGATGGTGGTCGAAAAGGGAAAGGGAAAGCTAGGGCTGTAGAAGTGATTGTGGACGCTACTGAGGAAATCGATTTGGCTGATGGAGAGGGAGGGGGAGTTGAAACCACCGTTTTACCCAGTAAAGCTGAATTGAGGGCGAAGTTGAAATCTGAAGGCAGAGGTAAAGGTAAAGGAACTATGCCCAAGAAAGTATGTCCTGTCCTTCAATTTTTGGTAACCACTAATCTATTGTAGGCAAATTGGAATCCGAATTTACTTCCTACCCAACCCAATGCTTCAGAGTCCTCAGATTTCGATTCTTCAGATTCAGCAAATGATACTTCGGATGAGGAAGAAGCAGAGGAGACTCCAGTGGCCAGTACCTCGACACAAATTTTGGAAGCTGTCGAACCCGTCAAGAAACCTTTAGTGGTGGCGTCAGCTCTCAAAAAGCCCCTTTCGACGGCTTTGGGCGGTGCTTTGAAGATGAGTTCTGATGGGGTTGCTGTTCAACCAAGAGTTGAGGCTGCGAGGAAAGGTCGCGTAGTAAGTTATTTCTTCATATTATGAAATGGCGATTGACTTTTGAAGCTTCTTGGTCGGAATATACGGAATCGGAAGAGTGCCATGATAACAGAAGAGGATAGTGAGGATGAGGACGAGGAGGCAGATTATTCAGGTTCAGATGATGACGATGAAGAGGAAGCGTCTGACGAAACTGATGAAAGCGAAGAGGACGATGAGGATTCGGAAGAAAGTGGGAGTGAAGATGATAGTGAATCTGCATCAGCGGAAGATGACCTACCTCCCCCTCCTGTCAAGAAACGAGCCTTAGGATTCAAAGATTGGGCATTGAAACAGATGGGTCAACCTACTACAACTCCAGTATCAGTCGGACCAGATCTATCATCTCAACAATCGACATCGCGAAAACCAATTTTGAAAGTAGGAGAATACATTGGACCACTCGGTGAAGCCATGTCGATACCTTCAAAATCGCTTCTTGATCAAATCAATTCGACTCCTACTGACAATGACGGATCGACCGAGAAACGACCAAAACTTGTAAGACGACCTTCAGTTGCGGAATCAAGAATGGAACTACCTATTTTGGCCGAGGAACAGTCAATCATGGAAGCTATCCTTATGCATCCCGTGGTAGTCATTTGTGGTGAGACCGGTAGTGGTAAGACCACGCAGGTCCCTCAAATGCTCTATGAAGCTGGATTTGGTTTCAAGGGATCAGGTGGGTTGTTATCGATTGATTAGATTTCGTTTACTGAGACATCCACAGATAATCCTGGAATGATAGCTGTCACTCAGCCTAGACGAGTTGCTGCGGTTTCCCTGGCGGTACGAGTGAAATCAGAAATGAATCTACCGGTCAAATCATCCGTTGTTGCTCATCAAATTCGATATTCGACAACGACATCTCCAGAAACCGCCATCAAATTCATGACCGACGGTGTTTTGCTTCGAGAATTAGCTTCTGACTTTTTGTTATCTCGATACTCCGTGGTTGTGGTCGATGAAGCTCATGAAAGAGGTGTCAACACAGACGTACTAGTAGGAGTCTTAAGTCGAGTTGCTAAACTTCGAGAAAAGAAATGGAGAGATAGAATCGAGAATCCATCTGTACTTGGAGATAAAGAAAAGGAAATCACACCACTAAGAATAGTCATCATGTCGGCAACACTTCGAGTATCAGATTTCGCAGACAATCATACATTATTCCCAAGTCCTCCGCCGATTATCAAAATTTCAGCCAGACAACATCCAGTGACTGTTCATTTTTCAAGACGGACTACGAACGATTATGTTACGGAGGCTTACAAGAAGATTGTGAAGATTCATTCGAGATTACCACCAGGCGGAATACTCGTTTTCATGACTGGTCAATCGGAGATTCAGGGGTTGTGCAGAAAACTTGAAAAAGGTTTCAGTAAACAAGGGATCAATCAGAGTAAAGCGAAACTCTCCAAGGGGTGTCAGAAAAACCGAAATGATATCGAAGACGATGTTACCGAACTTAAGGATGAAGGTGAGTTTATATTCAATGGGTAGGCTAATGTGTCAGTTCCCGAAGCTGAAGATGTCGAACTTGGATATCAAAATGATCTCGCTGCTGATGTTGATGATGGGGCGGCTGAAAGTGATCCTGAAGGATTAGACAGCGATGACGATGATATTGGAGATTTTGAAATTGATGAAGCTTCAGGTGGTAAGCTCATTTGGAACACGCATGTGTGATGCTTACATATCTTAGTCCCCATGCACGTTCTCCCACTGTACTCCCTCTTACCTAACGATCAACAAATGCGGGTATTCGACGCACCACCAGCAGATTCCCGTTTAGTAATTATATCCACCAACGTTGCCGAAACGTCACTCACGATACCTGGAATTCGGTATGTCGTCGACAGCGGTAGAGCGAAAGAACGACATTTCGATCCAACCAACGGAGTCCAGAATTTCCAGGTATCTTGGATATCCAAAGCTTCAGCTTCACAGCGTGCAGGTAGAGCAGGTCGTACAGGTCCAGGACATTGTTATCGATTATATTCATCCGCACTATATGAAGATCATTTCGAACAATTCTCTAAACCCGAAATCTTGAGAATGCCAATCGAGGGTGTGGTCCTAACGATGAAATCGATGAATATCGATTCAGTCATCAATTTCCCTTTCCCAACACCACCAGATCGAGGATCATTGAAGCGAGCGGAAGATTTGTTATCACATCTAGGAGCTCTTGAGATGGCAACTCAAACCAAAATGATTGGAGGGGTTACCAAACTTGGATCGAACGGTGGTAGAATAACTGAGTTAGGTAAATCAATGGCTGGATTCCCTGTTTCACCTAGATTCGCGAAAATGTTGGTGATCGGTAATCAACATGATTGTTTATCTTATATCGTGGCTATCGTCGCTTGTTTATCTGTTGGTGATCCGTTCTTGCATGAGGCTGCTGTTGATGTGGATATGAATGAGGGTGAAGATGATGAGGATAGGTTGAGGGAATTGGATCTTATACAGAATGAAGATCTTAAAGAGAAAGGGGAGAGGAAGGAGGTTAGAAGGAAATTCTTTAAAGCCCATCAGGTTAGTTTCACTTTGTCCGCTTAAGTTATAAGCTGACTCGACCATCAGCAATTCATGGCTCTGGGCGGTGGAGCTTCTGACATGTTCAAAATGTTAGCGGCAGTAGGGGCATATGAATATGAACCCACTCCAGAATTTTGTCAAAGGAATTTCCTGAGAACCAAAGCTATGCAGGAGATTCATCAATTGCGTAATCAAATTTCCAGAATCGCTAAACTAAACAATGACAAGTTATTACCTCCATCGGATACTCAGGTAAGACATCGTGCACCGTAACCAGAATAAAACTAACAACGGTCTAGCTTAAAGTGATCAGACAAATCTTAACAGCAGGATTTATAGATCAAGTAGCTGTCCGTGAAGATCTAGCTCTAAAGAAATCTTCAAGTGGGAATAAATACGATTCAACCCGAGGAGTAGCCTATCGAGCAAGCGGTCTAACTTCCGAACAAGTATTCATCCACCCTTCATCAACATTCTTCCACAACTCACCACCTGATTTCATAATTTTCCAAGAACTGATTCAATCAACTTCAAAGAAATCGGGGATAACCAAAAAATGGTTGAAGGGGGTGACGAAGATAAATCCAGTTTGGTTACCTAGTTTAGGAAAGAGTTTGTGTAGTTTCAGTAAACCTGTTGAGGGTGGTGGTAGATTGAAGAGATCTGGTGTGGATACTGATGATGGTAATTCACGGGAAATATTTGTTATTCCTCATTTTAGAGATTTGGGGGTTGATTTACCTGTGATTAAGAAGGTTCAGAGGAGGGAGGGACAGAGATGGGTTTTGGTTGATTGAGCGTGTTGTACGAATACGAACAGTATTATATCATATATGCATTTAGATATAAGTTTTTGATTCAAGATAATATACAGATGTAGACAATAACTACAACTAATATACATCAGCTCTGGTTAATTCACTGATCTCCCCTAATGGTAAACCAAGTGCTTCTCTTCGACTAACTGAGTTCGGCGTGAAATAGGGTTTCTCAGCGAGTGAAGAAACTCTGGTTCCATGTCTTGGATTTTCGCTTGTCGCAGACTCCTCTCCGTAATCGTAGACCGCGGCGTGAATCGCTAAATTATATATTTAGCATCGAATGTAAATCTTTTTCTCCCCAACTTACAAATCCTGTTATCCCATAGAGCAGAGGTTCTGGGTGTCCATCTGAATCTAACCTGAGCATCTAAACTCTTCTCGTAAACGTCGAAAAGCTAATTAAACCCATCAATACGGTCACTACGCTTCAAAAAGAGAAGTATACTAACATAATTAAGTAAGACTCTGGCTTCTGATTGTTCGAGACCTTGAATACCGATTGTATATCTTCGATTGACGAAGAGAGATTTCCAACCTGTGGCGGGATGAACACGGATGAGTGGATGGGCGTTGATGATTGGTTTCTTGTCTCCTTCGGGGTTTTCTGGATCTGGATAAAGATGTTGTGATCGGTAACTGGTTTACGAAACTTTAGTTTGCTGGAGGATAATGATGAAAAAATTGGACTACACTTACAGTCCGTTAAGTCCTTCAAGTAGTTTTTGGAATTCAGGTGAAAGTTTATCATAGGCGCTGTAACCTGATGCCCACTGTTTTATTGTCAGTCATCGTGGTGGACGTTGACATATTGAGATTCGAAACATACGAAGGTATCACCACCGTGGTCTGGAACTGCGTCTAGATGGAGATGAGTAACTCCAGGTGGTTGGTGTTCGTGGGTTAAACTAAATGAGTTAGCTCATGATTATATCACATAAACAATCAACTCACTCAGTATGCCAGTTTTGTGTACCGAATGGATTCTTGAAATCAAGGTTCATACCAGCTAATTTTGCTAGTTGATCGGAAATGATTGAAACTCCTGGTACCCCTGGTACTTGAGCCGCTGTTGGGTGGACTTCTGGCACACCGTAGTAAGCACCTAATTCGAGTTGTTGACGAGGTGAGATTTCTCTGTTTTCGTGGGTCAGAATTGATACTGTGCACACTCGGGAGTACTTGTACTCACTGATCTCTGAAGAAGACGACTGTACGTTCAGCAATCAATAGTGCCAATTCATCTTTCTGTTCGTTGGTAAGTTCAGCCAATTGAAGACCGACAATCCTATAAACCATTGTGAGCTCATCTCCCTCGTAGTAACTGTAATGAGCATACTCGGTACCAATATGTGTAGTCAAATGAATGACTTGTTTCGCAGCACCCAACAAATTCTTTTTACTTTTATCCGCTCTACATCCAGGTTCAACATGTTCCCAACCGTCTGAACGGACTCTCATAGCCTCAGCAAGGTTTTTGGGTTTCGGTGGGAAATATGGATATCCCCCTGACAAATCTACACCTGCATTTTCGAGACGAGCTGAGCGTGGAGATGAGTTTATTTCAATGGCAAGTGGGTGGTAGGTGGCGGCTTGACTTACCTCGAGTAGTTTTGGCTAACTTGAACGGTTTACCTTGGGAGGTGAATCCATCTAGGTTCTTGGGTGTTTCGGTTGGTACTGCGATAGGCATTTTATTGGTATGATAAAGAGACTCAAGTACAAGTTGTGAAGAATGAATAACAAGCATCACATGATTTTTTCCTGCTTATAAAGTAAGTTCGAATGCTACAAGCACGCAATATCGGATCATCGGCGGTGAGCGTGATGTTTTGGTTAGTCACCAAAAACCGCAGTCCTGCGCCCTAGGCAATTGGAGCTAGAAAACACACGGAAATTTGCGGGAATAGACTTTTTGTTCTTTCTGTGCGATCGACGGAATCAAATGAGCTTTGAAGTGTTGACGTAACCATTGGAATGGGTGGAACGTCATTGGTCATTGAAGGGAGGGAACGGCAACGTTGGAATTGAGAGGATAGATGGTAGGATATAGGACAGATCTATTTTCGCATACAGATATATAGATAGATATAAACAGTAGATGCTCATTTGTAGAACATCAATATACAACACAAGAAGATCATTATTTACAAGTGCGCAACTATCAAAATCCATCATCAATCTACGCAAAATGTCTACCGCTCAAGATATCAAAACTCAAGAGGTTGATCTCGCTGCTGCCGATCTCGGAGAGGGACAGATGTGAGTGATAAGTCTTGACAGTAGATGCAGGCAATGTTTTCCGACTTTTGTTACCAAATGGATAATGAAGCTGATCACAAATCTCTTCAGGAAATCAGTTCCATTTGGCGAAGGTAAAGTTCTACTGTCAAATGTTAAGGGGAAGATCGTAAGTGATGACATATTTTATACAATTGACATCTACTTTTCAGTACGCTACTTCTGCCAATTGTACCCATGTGAGTAGCTTACGATAATCAGCATCTTGTGTTAACTGACATGTACCCAGTATGGCGCTCCTCTTGAAAGTAAGCTTCATCAAGACATCTTTAACTTCACTGACATATTGAGTAGAGGGTGTCCTCTCCCATGACGGCAGGGTCGTTTGTCCATGGCATGGAGGTAAGATCGAACTGCAAGACTGCCACTGACCCCCTCTCAGCTTGCTTCAACGTCTGCACAGGTGATATAGAAGATGCCCCAGGACTAGATTCCCTTTGGGTATACAAAGCCGAAGTCAACAACGAAGGTAAAATCGTAGTTTCAGCGTCGGAGAAAGAAGTCAAATCAAAGATTGGTAGAGTCGTTCCTAAAGCCCGAACTCCAAAGACTAGTGCCAAAAAGGAAACCGTCGTTATCGTCGGTGGTGGTGCCGGTGGTTCACACACTGTTGAAAGCTTGAGAATGGTGAGTGGGAGATTGAGTGTTGGACTGATGATTTCAGAATGACTTTACTGGTGATATCGTTCTTATTTCAGAGGAAACTTATGCTCCTATCGACAGGTATGTTGTCTTTTCCATTCTTGTTCCAGTCTGACTCGCCTTATGACAGAACCAAGATGTCCAAAGGTCTCGTTGACGATGCGTCCAAACTTGAATTCCGTAAAGCCTCTGAATTAACGGAAGACTTTGGTGTAGACTTCCAATCAGGTGTAGTGAGTGAATCGCTGTTACAAGTTAATGGAAACCCACCTAACACCTTCAGTCTGTGACAAAAGTCAACGCTGCCGCTCAAAGTGTTACAACATCTAACGGCAAAACGATCTCTTACGATTATCTAGTTCTTTCACCTGGAGCTAAACCTAGAAAGATCCCTATCCCAGGAGCCGATCTTGAAGGTGTTCAAACATTACGTACGGTTCAAGATACAAAGGCGATCACTTCAGCTATCACCAAGGAATCCGATATCGTCATCATTGGAACTTCTTTCATCGGGATGGAACTTGCTGGCGCGATCATCAAGAAGGAACCCAAGAGTTTGACTTTGGTTGGTATGGATGAAATTCCTTTCGAAGCTATTCTGGGTAAGGAGATTGGAACTTCTATCATGGAGGTGGGTTTGACTGGTTTCAAAACAGTGGTCGTTGCTAACGAAATGGGACCGTAGAACATGAAGAAGCAAGGTATCAAATTCATTATGAAGGCTAGTATCGAGAAGATTCTCCCTTCCGGTGAGTTTGACATCTATCGAGTCTCAGAGGGATTAAGATTGACAAGACTAGAATCCAACCCCAAACACGCTGGATCAATTCAACTCAAAGACGCTCCGTCCATACCTGCCAACTTTGTCATTATGGGTACGGGTGTTGCACCAGCTACCACTTTCCTCAAGGAATCGGGTTTCTCCCTTGAGAAAGACGGCGGAATAACTGTCGATGAAAATTTACGTGTTAAAGAGGGTAACGGCAAGATCTTCGCTATCGGTGATATCGCCCATTATCCACAATACCCAGAGAAAAAAAGTAGAAGAGTTGAACATTGGAATGTTGCTGGTAACCAGGTATGTCTTCATGTGTTTTCTGTATGCAAAGCGCTAAACTTTCTGTCTTTTCAGGGTCGTGAAGTCGCACATACTATTGCTAAATCCAACGAACCAATTGCTTATACCAAAGTTCCAATCTTCTGGTCATCAATAGGTAAAGGTCTACGTTACCTTGGTACAGGTGCAGGATTCGATGACACCTACACTGATGGTGATATCAATGAACTTAAGGTGAGTTTCTTACCGTTCAGCCAAATTATATGGCTAACCTAGCATATGGCAGTTTGTCACATACCAAGCTAAAGGAGACAAAATCACGGCTGTCGCTACAATGGGTCGTGATCCTCTTGTTGCCAAGGCATCAGAATTAATGAGACTTGATATCATGCCTTCGTTGTCTGAGATTAAAGCTGGCAAGGTGAGTTCTGTTGCAATATATGTGGTTGCGACTAGACCGCTAATTGTTTTTAGGATATCTTGACCATTGATTTGACCAAGGCTTAGACGTCTCAGGAGACGGATTTGTGGGAAGTGAATTTATGTTTATTGTATCTTACCTTATGCAATGTTCTCTATCATTGGTGGATGTAGTGCTTTGCTCTTGCGGAATAGGAGTAGGGGTGTTTGACTGTGATGACCAAATCTATCTTAGCACTCTGCTGATTGTTGACCGGTGACTGACCGGTGGAGGTGAGATGTGGAGACTCCAAACCAATCCTCACTCTAATATTCAGATTACCCTCCTTCCTCTCGGTCCACGAATACCATGTCAACCCCAAACCTGAACGTAAAACATCTAAACGACTCCTGGAAGTTCTCTCAAATCCCTTCCAAATCGTTTCCCAATGTTGTAGCAAGCTGGACAGAATGCCGTCGATTCCCTACGACGGTTCAAGTAGAATTGATCGAGTCCGGACGAATACCTGATCCATTTTTGGGATTGGCTGAATGGGACGTTCAATGTATGTCAGTGTGATGAATTGAATATCAGATTTGGTGTTGTATTGATTTCACTGCGTTTAGGGGTCGGTGAAGCTGATTGGGAATTTCGACATTCGTTCTCTGTATCGAATGATTTTTTGGATCGAGAGAACGTAGATTTGGTTTTGGAGGGTTTAGATACTTATTGCGAAATTAGATTGGTTGGTGAAATTGCTCAATCGAACCTAACATTCCCACTATACAGAATGGAAATCATTTGAAATCAACCACAAACATGTTCATCTCTCATCGTGTACCATGTCGAGAACATCTGAAAAGCGGCATCAACGAATTAGTCTTGACTTTCCGTTCTTCTTGGTTGAAGGCGAAGCGAGAGGAAGCTGAGAATGGAGGTCCGAAAGAATTATGTCAGTCCAATAGTTCCCGACTTGCTATTATTTGTAGCTGCTGATCGTGGATATATAGGGAATGGTGATTCTGCGAGGTTATATTCGAGAAAGGCTCAGTATGGATGGGGTTGGGATTGGGGACCGATACTGATGACAGTCGGACCTTGGAGTAAGTGGATCCTCAATCTTTCTTCGATCTTGGAAACGATCTCATGAATTTGAGTTAGAACCTATTTCCGTTGAAGCGTACACCTATCGTTTAACAGATTTACAGGTCGACACTCAACTACTTGCACCTGATTACAAGTCAGCGACTTTATCTGCGGCTTGGGAATTCAATATGCCTGTAGATTTTCGGAATGGTTTTAATTTAGTGGCTACTCTATCTGAGAGGGGAGGTGCACTTCTCAAGAGAGAGGTTGTAGATCCGAAACTCGGTGTTAGTTGGGAATTTGATGAGATTAAAGCTTGGTGGCCTGTCAACTATGGTGAACAATCACGATATCAGTTTGAACTGTATCTTCTGGACCGGGTGAGCTACTGCATCAACAGCAAGTCCGATTTATGTCTCTACTAATTCATTCGTCAGGATGATCATCAGACGATATTATGCTCTAAAACAATTGCTTTCAGATCAGCAAAAGTCGTTCAAGAACCATTGATCGATGAACCGGGCACGTCATTTCTATTTGAGATCAATGGGATCAGGATATTCTGCGGAGGGAGTAATTGGATACCTGCTGATAGTTTTTTGACCAAAATTGATGAGTCAAGGTATAGAGCGTGGATCGAACTTATGGTCAGTGTTTGCGCCTACGGAGGTGACAGCAGGTTGGTATTGACGTTTTGCAGGTACGAGGTAATCAAAATATGCTTCGAGTTTGGGGTGGAGGGATATACGAAAATGAGGCTCTTTATAAGTGAGTCCAGTTTATAGAAGATTCGTTGACGATCAGTGAATGTGATGAATTGGGCGTTTTGGTCTGGCAGGATTTCATGTTCGGCTGTGGACTGGTGAGTGGTTGGTTGTATGGTGATGAGTATTTTTTTTGACACATCTTTTTCATTAGTATCCAAGCTATAAAGCTTTGAATGATAGTGTCAAACTCGAAGCTGAACAAGTTGTCACCAGACTAAAAGATCATCCTTGTGTCGTCATCTTCGCTGGAAACAACGAGGATTATCAAGTGGCCGAATCGATAGGGGCTATGGATTACGATGATGAATCAGGGGATTATCTGAATTCCAAATTCCCAGCGTAAGCTATGAACTTTTACCGGACAACAACAAATGATTGACTGTACCCAAAAGACGACATATCTACGAGATCATCTTACCGGAAGTTGTCAACCGTCTGAGTGATATTCATTATCATAGAGGAAGTCCATATGGAGGTAAGGATACCAGAGATCCTACGGTTGGAGATATACATCAATGGAACGTCTGGCATGGAACTCAAGAACCGTGGTCGAATTGGGATAAACTTTCTGGTCGTTTCGTGTCGTAAGTGTGCACCAGTATGTGAACGGTGAATCGTTATTGACACATGGGTTTATAGTGAATTCGGAATGCAGGGTTATCCTAATATACGTACGGTCAATGCTTGGCAAGGAGAAGATACCGATCAGAAATTCCCTCAATCTAGAGTTTCTGTTAATCATAATAAGGCCGTAAGTCAGTGATCTAATTTAGAAACTCAATTTACTGAACCTTCCCTCAGACTGGATTTGAACGTCGACTTGAATTATACTTGATGGAGAATTTCAGGTAGGTGTTTTAAATCCATTCACTTCAGAGTATGATTGCTGAACCAATTCAGACACTCGTTTGACATGGACTCCTATATTTACTATACCCAGATCATGCAGGCGGAAACGTTATCGGCTGCTTACAGGCTCTGGAGGAGGAACTGGAAAGGTCATGGTAGAGAATACACAGCTGGAGCTCTTGTTTGGCAGGTGAGTTTCTGCAACCAGACATCTTTCGTTATGAATTAGCTGCTAACGAAAGATAGTTGAACGATTGTTGGCCCTGTGTGTCGTGGTCTATTGCAGATTACTATCTTCGACCCAAGTAAGATGACACTATCCATACATGTCAATATACTAAATACCTGAAGACCGTCGTTCTTCGCCATCGCAAGAGAATTGAGACCGTATACCGTTGGTGTAAGTCTTTGTGCTATCACGCTGATTCTTCTCCTCGCTAAACTCTACAGATTGTTCGCAAAGACATTAAACAATTTCGTGATGATCAAACTGCCGCGTTTTATACTATCAAACAGGAGGTAAGCGGTTACTGAAAAGACCTTTATCGGCTTACATTCTGCAGATGGAGATATGGGGTTGCAATTCGACACTCAAAGTCAAAGATGTGAAAGTCGAGATGATAGCTTTCGATCTCGACGCTGGACAGGTGGACAAACGGACATTTGAAATTCAATTAGCACCCAATTCTTCTACCGAGATTTGGAAAGGTCAAGTTCCAGGTTAGTCAAATCACCTCCAGAGAAATCATAATAAACTTCAACATCATCAATCCCAGGTCAACCTATACGTACCTCTGAATCACAAGTCCCCAAGGCCATCATCGTTCAAGGTCGCTTATTAGATCCAAAGACTTCAGAAGTATTATCGAGATATTCAAACTGGCCTGAACCTTATAAATTCTTAACATTCCCCGATCCAAAACTTGAGATCATCGTGAAAAACGATGAAGTCTTTCTTAAATGTGAGAAACCTGTCAAAGGAATAGTTTTGGATGTAGATATTGAAAATGTGGCGTTGGATGAAGTGAAATGGTCTGATCAAGCTATTGATCTCGTACCAGGAGATGAACAGATTATTGTAGCTACTGGTTTGGGAGGTAGGAAGGTCAAGGCGAGAGTGAGTTTGGTTTGGAAATGCTGCATGAAGATTGATTGATGACTTTTGCATAGTATCTGGGAGACGGCTCCGCTTGAATACGACTGTATTTCCCCTTTTACTGTAAAAGCTTAAATTTCGTTAACGTAATTGCTCTAACACAATCACTCTGTTTTCATTTTTCTATGTAGGACTGTCATGTAGCAAAAACCTTTCATCTGTATAGGCAACTCACATGTCATGCAATCTGGAAAAACCTTATGCATGTTAAAGTTGTAAAGGATAGCTTTTTTTCTATCCGCAGTACTGATGCGGTGTAGCGATGAGACAGCGCCTTTATCGGAACGAAACAAAAGAGGGGTGGGTGGGTGGGTGCCTAATCAATTACTTTTGTATCTTGACATATGACTTTGATCGTATCATCTCTTGATGAGATGATAGGCTGATGGTGATTTGAGCTAAGTTCAATGCACATTCGGTGCTTTACGTCGACATCACCAACACACACATCAAGTACGTCGTTCTTCCTTTTGTTAAATTTTTAGACCAAGTAAAGAAGTCTTATGTCGTTTCATATTCCGCTCAAATGCTTTTATGATCTTTACTGATTCGAGGTTAATCTCTATCTTCTCCTCTAGACTTCACTTTATCGACTTCTTATCAAAACTCTCTCACCCCTAAAACGCAAAGCTCAACATAAACCCAAGTCAGGTCCAAGCTTATCTCGAAAGAAATCACTTTATGGCTCAAGCCTCTCTTCACAGTCTCTATATGATCTACGCAATGCTTCACGAAACAAGCACGATCCAACTTTATCTCCTATTTTCCTTATCTCAACTATCACCAGTGTTATCTATAGCTTTACCCCAAATCGATGATCCGTCACGTACCAATTCAACAATCACCATACCTCCTTCACCCACTTCGAATTCTACAACAACGCAAGATACTCCTACAGCTTTATCAGTTTCTGTCGTCATTCCAGTCGTTATCATACTTTCTGTATTGGTAGTCTTCACTGCAGCTGTAAGTTTTGATGGATTCATGTCCATGCACGGCTCGTTTGTGATGCAGAACGATCAGCTGATGAGAGATCTTTAATTGGCTATAGATGAATTACAGACGTCCAATCAGAATTTGGTTATCTAAACGATTCCCTTCATGGAGAATTTCTGTTGGTGATGATAACAATCCTTCCCAACCTTTAACAGCAGTTTCCAGTCGTACTGTGACAGCTGATGAGTTGGTTGGAACCCCATCCCCGTTAAGAGGTAGTTCGAATAACGATAGACGAACAAGGGGTAACAGACTTCAACGAACTGGTAGTGGAAGGAGTATCAGGACTTTACCAACTTACAGTAAAGAACCTGGAGAGGAGGAATTGGTACTGGTCAGGTGAGCTTGAGCTAGTTGAAGAGACGCTCATGTTTGATAGACAAAGGTCGAGGTCTAGCTCTATGGATGATGATTCGATGGAAGAACACGATAGTACTGAACGGGTTGAAACTCTTGATGCCGGGGCGGAAGAAACACAAGAAGCTCCCAGTACAAATGTTGAACTTGAGGGAAACCCAACTGAAACTCCACCAACAACTGAAAATCAAGTTTCAACAGAAAACACAACCCAAATTGCCGACCCACTACGCCCTACGATAGGCTCAATATCAAGAAGAGGGTGGGGCGAAGCGCCTTCCTATCTTATCGCCACCTCACAAAATCCTTCTTCACCTTCGACACATATCGACGGTCTACCAAATACAGCTCCAGTACCGAGTGTTTTCCCCATGACAACCCCTGAAATTGATTCACCGATTCCACCACCTCGTTCTGCTGATGGTCCAAGAACGAGAACAGGATCTGGATTCAGAGATTTCTTTACACGTAATGGGTTGACACCGACAATAAGATCTAGACTTGGTAGCGGCACCAACGGCAGACATCGATTACAACAAATGCGTAATGGACCTTCTCAATCGTTAACATCTTTGTTGTTACAACCCACAGGTTCACGTATTGGATCACCACGTAATTCAATTACACCAATGACCGCAACGTCATCGATACATTCACCATGGCAATCGACAACCTCATTAGTCATCTCAGCACCATTAACGCACACAGCTATAAGAGCTTCATTTGATAATTCAAACCTCCCAAGAAACGGTTTATCAGATTTACAAATGCGATTCTTAGGTTCATCAGAGGCGTTATCATTAGCTGGAGTAAGGTTGGACGATCCACCATCTTCGTATTCAAATTCACCGAGAGGTAGAAGAAGAGGTGGTAGTGACGCCACGTTGATTAACAATGGTAGGCGATCGACGTCGACGTCGAATTCAATTTCTTTGTCACCTACTAGAACTCGAACGAGGGATTCTTCGGATAGTGACGTTCTACCGACTTGGGAACAGATTGAGAACGAAAGAAGGACTGGTGAAGCGTTTGAACGTAGGAATTTGGCTAGACCTGTGGGCGAGGGAGAGGCAGGGGGAGTTGGAGTGGGAGTCGGAGGTGGAGATGGAATTCAATCCGATTCTGTTGTCAGTCAATCGAAATTGACCATAGAGACTCAGGCAAACACATCAAAGACTGAAGATCAAGCAAATAACCCAAACCCAATCTCAACCTCAACCTCTATTCAGAGTACAACAGTCGCTCCTGAGGTCGAGATACAACCACCAACACCGTCAACGACCACCTCTGAACATCCAAATCCAATCTTAACGAACCTAACGAGAGTGCAGTAAACATTCGATCGAGACGGGAAACGAAATCTTACTGTAGATAATAATATTGTTTTGTATATAGATTTTCCTTGTAGATTTAAGATTCAATCTGTTTTGATGTGAGAAACTGTAATAATTAGTTTTTGAATTCTATTCTTTTGATATGATGTAAAGCTGTTTGATGAACTATAGTATATCCTGAATAATGGATCATGCAATGCATACAAAAGACTACTTGAACAGATGAAATCGACCTTAACAAACCAAACCAAACCAAACCCCGCATGAATTCATTATTCACTCTCACCATATAAACGAACCCTAAAGGACGATAAAGTCAGTCAAGACTCCACAACACACGATAGACTCACGATATGTTCATAGCCTGTAACTCTTGGAACAAAAGTTTTGCGGCGTATGGAATATAGATTTGTGAAATTTGAGTACTGTTCCTACAGACTGAACAATGGAATTCTTGTTTTTTGAGATTGGCTACTGCCATGAGACCACATTGATCACAGCAATGTATTCTGAATGCGTCGGATGATTCTAGAGTGTAAATGGTTAGTTAATGTTTCCGACTTTTATCATTAAACCACTCACCATACATCCTTTCCTTGAGGAAACCAGCGATACCGTGTGAAATCATACAATCTCTTTCCATCTCACCGAAACGTAAACCACCATCACGAGATCTACCTTCTACCGGTTGTCTCGTCAAGATCTGTAAAGGTCCTCTAGCTCTAGCATGAATCTTGTCATCAACCATATGTTTCAATCTCTGATAATAAGTTGGGCCGAAATAAACTTGAGCCTGTAATTTACGTCCCGTATGTCCATGATACATTTCTTCCAATCCTCTAGATTGATATCCTTTCTCACGGAGTAATTTGGATACCCCTTCAACGGTCAAATCAGTGAACGGCGTCGCGTCACCGAAATCACCTGTCATCGTAGCTAATTTTGATAACAGACATTCGACCAAATGTCCAATTGTCATACGTGATGGAATAGCGTGTGGATTAATGATAATATCAGGGACGATACCTTCGGCTGTGAATGGCATATCCTCTTGTCGATACGTTATACCGATCGTACCCTTTTGTCCATGTCTCGAAGCGAATTTATCGCCAATCTGTGGAATTCTGGTCGATCGAACTCTGATTTTAACGAATTTGAGTCCTTCAGCGTTGGTGGTGATCATGACTTGATCAACCACACCTTGTTCCGTACTTTTCAAAGGTGTAGACACGTCACGTTTCTGATGTGATTGCGATCTTTGTCCAAGTTCTTCAGAATCAGGTGGTATAGGTGCAGTTTTACCGATAATGATATCATCTCCGTTAACATTAGTTGCTGGACTTATCAAACCATCCAAATCTAGTTTAGCGTATCGATCACTGGATCCATGTTTCATTCGAAGAGTCTCGTTTCGATCTGGTTTTTCAAAAGTTTCGACTTTGAGCATACCGACGTTTTTCTCGGTATCCGTGTAAGCCCTGTAATAAAGTGATCTGAAAAGACCTCTATCAATAGATGATTGATTCATGATGACTGAATCTTCTTGGTTATAACCTGAATAACATAGAATGGCGACGATAGCGTTTTGTCCAGCAGGTAACTCGGAGAAATTTAGATACGACATTGAACGCGTCGTTGCCAATGGTTTTTGAGGATAATAAAGGATATTCGCCATCGTATCCATACGAAGTTGATAATTCGTTAAATAGATTCCCATAGCTTGTTTACCCATAGCAGATTGATATGTATTACGAGGGGACTAAGGATAGTCAGCATAGATGACCAATCAAATACTCTGAACACTTACCTGGTTATGATCAGGGAAAGGAATGATACTAGCACAAACTCCAAGAATCATCGCAGGATGGATTTCCATGTGAGTGAATGTTTTTGCCCAATTCGAAGATTTGACTCTAGCGGCTGGATCAAACCCTTCCAAACTATGTGCCGCCCGCGATCTAACCAATTCCGCTTTCCCAGAAACGTTTCTAGCGTTCTCCAAATCCTCAGCAGTCATAGCTATCAATATCGTTTCTTCTTCTTCAGCATCAACGTATTCGATTAACCCTTCTACCATAAGTTCTTCCCATGCTGTCAAACCTTCCTCAGGTAGTATCTCGTTGTTCTCAATCTGTTCTAATCTATCCACATGATGCTTTTTCACTCGAAGTGTTTGATCCTCGTTGACGATGAACAATGGTCGACAAATACGTCCAGATTCAGTATTGATACGTAATTCCTTTTCACGAATGTCTCTAACTATACTAACTTCATGTTTCAATTGACCGTGTCGTCTCATGTTAAGTAATTTGTCATGTAGATAAGGTGCTTCACGATGTATACCCATCCAAACACCGTTGACGAAAACTTTAGTAGCTTCAGGTGCAGAAGCTAATTCAGATTGATCTTCGATACCGTATTCCTCCAAAAACTCCATGACAGGTGCAGAATAAGAACCGACAGAGATATAAGACATTAACGCGAGATTCTTGACCAAACCACAAGCTTGTCCTTCAGGTGTTTCAGCTGGACAAACCATACCCCAATGTGTGTTATGCAGTTGTCGAGGTTTAGCGATTTTACCATCACGTCCGATTGGTGTGTTGGTTCTACGTAAATGTGAAAGTGTCGATGCAAAAGTGTATCTGTTCAATACTTGAGAAACACCAGCTTTAGCTTGCATGGCTTTAGCTTGATCTCCCCAGTTACCAGTTGCCAAAGAATATTTAAGACCGTTGGTAATGATACCAGGTTTAATTGCGTTAATCAATGTAAACGGTTTTTGAGTTTCGACACACTGTAAAATTTAGCTTTCTATTCCTAAACAAGTAAAACAAACCTTTTGTAAATGACGATAAACATCTCTTGTTAATTTCTTAAACAAGATTCTGAATAAACCAGCCAAAAGAGGTCCAGCTAAGTCTAAACGTTTCTTACCGAAATGATCTCTATCATCAAGTTCCCTTCTACCCAGAGCAGCTAAACATAATCGATGAACCATGTAACCCAAGAAATACGCTTTCTTCGATTCGAAACCTTCAGACACCGATACATGGGGTAATAACTCTTTTTGAAGGATATCGAATGCCGCTCTTTGACGTTGAGATCTCGTCGCCCTTTCCTGCTGTCCTCTTCTACCAATGAAATCCAAAGCCGTATCCCTGTCCTGAACAGCGAAAGCTTCTTCAATACACGGTCGTAACATTTCTAAGATAGGCGAATCGTCCATGTTGAAACAAATGTGTGCTAGAACATCACGATCTGGTACGATACCTAAAGCACGGAAGATGATGACGATAGGGATATCAACTTTGGTGTAAGGTAATGAAGCTCTGATGACTGAACCAGGTGTAGTTTTCTCAGCTGCACGAGCGTACATTTTAACCATGGTTTTACTAGGCATTTTACCACCTTTCTCCATTTGACTGGTGACTTCGGAAAAGAACGTTATAGCAGATGGTTCAGCCTTCTTGAAAACGTAAACAGTGTTTGAAGCCATTTTCTCTTGTGCGATCAAAACTTTTTCCGAACCGTTGATAATGAAATATCCACCAGAATCGTAAGGACATTCACCGAGATCGTAGAAGTTATCTTCAGATAAAGAGTGGAGTAAACAGAAATTAGATCGAAGCATGACAGGCACCTGGCGTTAACGATTTGTTTACAAATCTTGAACTCACTTTTCCAATCCAGATTTTATCTTCTTCCGCCGCTTGAAGAACACCATTGTCATCCACTGCTGGTTGCCAATCCGCTTCAATAGGATCTGTCACATCACCAGCAGTCATCACCGTCTTCTTCATATCAACATAGAGTGGTGCACTATAAGTCAGATTTCGCAATCGAGCTTCTTGGGGATATAAAGCGACAGTTTCACCATTAGCTTCTGTCATGGCAACTCTGGCGAGATAGATTTGACCAAAAGTAATTTCATATCGTCTAGTTTCGTCTTCGGCATTTTGAGTGAATTGATTATGTTGATCTAAAGTCAATTTCATGTTTTCATCAACTAATTCTTGCATTGTGTTATCGACGAATTCGTTGTATGATTCAAGCTGTTGTCGAACTAGACCTTTCCCATGGAAGAATGAATTGATAATCGTCCAGTAATCATCTTGACTGAGTGGTTCCTCCATTTCCTCGTCGTATCCACCATTCTCACCATCTATCTCAACTTTTCTTTCATAATCTTCTTCCTCATATTTGAATTCTGGATCTTGTTGGAAATCATCTTGATATGATTGACTGGCTCCTGTCAATTCGAATCCTAAAGGTGTCAGAATTAGAATAATTCACTCTGGATTATATAGTAAACGATTTTTACCTGAATCCATTTTAGAAGTGTGGAGAGGTATTAACTATACGATCAATACGATGTTCAGTGGCAAGGACAGATTGCGTTAAGTCGTGATAAGTTGCGTCGCCGTACAAACTGAATTTTGAAGTTGAATTTGAAATCCGAAATGGAGGACACGATCCAGATTTAGTCAATGAAGCCTTCTGGGGGTATTGTATTGAACGTAGTTTCTTCTTATACGTCAACGTGACCTCCTGGGTGTATGATGAAGAAGTGAAGTGAATTGAAAGGAAAGGGAAGAAAGAAAGATGTAGCTGTAAAGTAGAGTACTAACGAGACACGATGAGTAACAACATCTCAACATCTATAACTCCGAATAACACCGCTCATAATAATCAATGTGGCGTCCGGCTACCATTTCAAAATTTTAAATTTCAACGTCCACTGTCTGTTCACATTTCATCTCGTTCAACCAACCATATTCAAACTACAACAAAAAAAAAGGTTCAGAACCTACATACAAAAATGGTAACATTATCCAAAAAGGATCAAAGGAAATTATCAACAAACAAAGGTAAAGGTAGAGAAGAGATACCTAAACCTGATCCAGTTGATGTTGCTTCTGATTCAAACGAAGAAGAGGACGACGACGACGAGGAAGACGATGAGGAAACTGGTGATTCCGAACAGGAAGATGAAGATAATGGAGGTGTTAGTGAGAAGGGTATGAAGAGGTTGATGGAACTCGTTGGTCCTGAAGATCTTGATGATGGGGAGTTGGCTGTTTTGGGTGGTGAGGATGAGGAGGATGAGGAGGATATGGACGAGGATGAGGAAGAGGAGGATGAGGACGAAGGTGAAGAGGACGAAGAGGATGTTGATGTTGATGATGACGAAGAAGACGACGAAATCTCACAAGTCGGTTCAGAAGATTTACCGCTTGATGATCTAGCTTCCGATCTTTCAGTCGACGAAGATGCTGTCCCAGTTAGGAAAATAACTGCCAACAACCGAGTAAGTTCGGATTGTCTCTCCGCCCTTCAATCTATGATAATTATGAAATGCTAAAACAATCCAATTAGGGGGCGATGAAAATTTTAACGGAAGGATTAAAGATCACGAATCAACCATGGTCGGAACATCTGGTTTTATCAAGTCGTGAAGCCCTAGAAGTTGATCCAGGAGATGGTGAGCTACATATCACTTTAAATATCATAGACGCCAGCTGACCGATTGAATAATGTAGATCTCCAACGTGAAACCGCATTGTCAGTTCTCAGCCTCGTAAACAAATAATATAACTAACATCGTTCATTAGTTATAAACTCGCTTTAGATCTCATCCCCCAAGCAAGGAAATTATCTCAAAAACATGATATCCCATTTTCAAGACCTTCAGATTATTATGCTGAAATGGTGAAATCTGACGAACACATGGAACGAATCCGTACGAAACTTGTCGAAGAGGCGTGAGTAGTCAAATTGCACAGACACTATCTTCAAAACAACGTACTGATTTAATTGAATTAACTAGTGGCGGTATCAAGAAATCCGAAGCTGCCAAGAAACAACGTGAACTGAAGAAATTCGGTAAACAGATTCAACATGAGAAACTTAAACAGCGGGAACAAGATAAGAAAGGTTTAGACAGTAGATTACAAGGTATCAAGAGGAGTATGTCATCGTTGCTTTTTTATTACCTGTGTTGTTCGTTTGAACTGACCCGTTACCCATTGCAGAGAGAAAGGATGGTATGGAATTAGGTGATGCTGGTGATGAAGAATTCGATATTGCTTTAGACGACGCTATTGAGGGCAGAGGGGAATCCAAGAGAGGTGGACGTGGTGGTTCGTCCAGAGGGAAGGTGAGTAATCTGTATTGATGACAGGACGTTTTACTGATATGACGGTTCAGGTTCCTAGACATGTTAGAGATGCCAAATATTCATTGGGGGGTTCTTCACGTCGAGATAAACAGAACACTAAGGAATCGACTAACGATTTCGATTTCGGTGGTAGAAGTGGTGGAAGGGGTGGAAGAGGTGGAAGAGGGGGTAGAGGAGGACGAGGAGGTGGCAGTGGTGGAAGAGGAGGCGGTGGAGGTGGTGGGGGTGGTCAAAGACCTGGAAAGAGTAGAAGAGCTGCTGGAAGGGTTTGATCGGGGTTTCAACATGCATACATTGTTATCAACGAAAATTAAAAATGGGTCTTCGATTTACTATATTCGGAGGCAAAACAGCTTATCAACGACATCTGAGTCCCAAACCATCCTTTGACAGATCTGGAATTGAATAACTGGGATAACGCAGATCCCAAAGCGGTCCTCCAAGCGGGGAGAATAAGTCTAGAAAAGACTTCGATAGGTGATCTCATTGGGTCTCCGCTTGAATCAATCAAATTAAACAGTCAATTGGATAAGGAGAATTTTGGGGAAATCCGTTATCTCAACAAAACTTAAAGTTGAAACTTGTTTCCGCACCAGTTCTCTTCGTACATACATACATACATACAGTACCTCACTGCGCAAAGCCTTGGTATTGATATAAACTGTACCCGCGGTAGATTGGTAAAAATAAGACTAGGTAAGTAAGAGAATACCACCACCACTACCAAAAACCACCTTCCTGAATCAGTGCGAGAGATGCTCCACAACGATATCGATCCAGCTAACGTTTATCCTTACAGTTTAATAAAAATCAATAAAAACCTCGCACTGAACACCACGCCTCCTACGTACCTACGTACTCCAACCGTGGCATCCTAGCAGGTCAACTCGATACCAATACCCTGAATCACGAGGGTTTCTTCCCTGAACCATCCTAGTTGGTCCCTGTCTTTTTCTTTAATCAAAAGCTTTTTAGGTGGTTGGCTTGGGATTGGAGGAGGCTTTTCATTACCCCAGAGCGATATTTACTTTGACGAGTGTATTCCATTTCCATTTCATCACTTACAACCTTCATCAACACCGTAGCAAACACACATATCACGTCCTCCTTTAGGAACTAATTGTTGCTGTTCCAAGGTACCATCAAAACTCGTGCTCGGTCAATCGCACAGATCCATCAATCAATAACTCAAGCTTACTCGATAAATACCTCAAAGCTCCAAAACCATCACAAAAATGGCAAGAGTCTCAAACACCAACACTTTCCCTAAATCCCACACCCACGACCAAAGCTACATCTACACTTCACCTCCAACACCTCCTTATCATCCCACCCAACTCCAACACCAACCCAACTCCAGACCGATCTACCAAACAACTCAAACTTCACCACCAACTTTCAGGTCTCAACCACAACTAATAACTCCTCAACCCCAAGCCCAAGCCCAACCCCTATTCAACTTTTCGTTAGATAACATCACTCCACCCCAATCAAATCCATCTTCACCAACGTCCATAACCCCGCTCTCAACAATGTCATCAACCCAATTCATCCATTCACCTAAGCCCCTCCACACCACATGTAACTACAGTTCATCATCCTCCAAACCCAAAAATCCATCTTTACCGATTCGAAAACAACTCATCCATTCCCATTCATCGACGTCGTCTATACCGACCAACACTAAAACTCGATCATCAAGTCGACAGAAACATCAGAACGTTCAGTTATCTCTCGAATGTAAAGTAGAACGTGCAAAAGGTTTTCAAGCGTTTTTCGTACCTCTAGCAAGACCTTTACCGGTAGCTCCTCCAAGTAGTCCTGTTTTAGGTGTCAGTTCGAATCATAATCATCAACACAACCACGGTCACGGTCACGGTCACGGTAGTCAACAACATAATATCTTCAGTTATAAAGATAAATCATTCAATCCAAATTTAAATCCCTCCAATCCCAACTCCAACTCCAACTTAAATATGAATTCCTATTTCACGCCTAAACACGAAAGTAAAGAGGAATGGGTGGAGGACGTTACCGCTATGGAATCTATGGATTTGGATTCGTAGTCGTAAGACTACTGGTGGAAGCGGTTCGTGTTATTTCGGATAACGGTGTATCATAGTCTCACTTTTACATATGATCGTTACGACAATTTTGTCATGATCCTTTATTCATGTTTATAATCTATTGTACCAGTACTATACCATTTCGTTTGATTTATAATCGTTCCGGGTAACCTGATGTATTTCGCATTCTATGAATATCATGTACATGCTCGTTCAAGTATTGGAGAGGTTGAATATGGAGTAAGAACAACACAAACAGACAACTGCAGATTTAAAAGATTGATGGAATTCATCATTTGATGTGCGATTATAACTATTTCTTTGCTCTGCTACGTTCTGCCTGAAATGAAACCTAAATGATACTCTATCTATTTGAATTTTTCTCCCTAACACCGCTCCCAACGATAGTCTACAACATCGAGCCTAACTTCGATACTAAAAATAATAATCAGTAATCCTTTCTCTTTGACGCAAAAAAACAAAAACTCACACTCCCATTAATAGTAACATATTCCTAAAACCCATCAAAGTCAGCCCCCCCTCTCCCTCCAGAAAAATAGAAAACATAAACGTACATGAGAGAAATCACAAGTCCAAACTCTAGCTTCCTCCACTCCATCACCCAAATCAACTTCCACCGTCAAATCCTCTTCCGCCAAAATGAGACTAGCTCTAGCCTCGTCAATCTCGGGTTCAGGTTCACCGTTGGTCAGTAGTTTCAATGGTTCCTTTGTTGTTTTGGCTGTTGGTGAAGGGAGGAAGGTTACGGAGATTTTTTGGGGGTTAAGGGTTTGTTCTGGGAGTTGGGTGTAGCCGCTGCATTTTTTTTTTTTTGATCTCTCAGGATTGATTTTAATGGGTTGGAATGGGTTTACTTACACTGCACAAAGGATTCTACCCCAGTTGGCATCTTTGTTTGATTTTTGTCAGTGTTACGTATTGAATTGTTGGATGGAATGCTTACCCTCGCCGTACATTGCACATTTGACTAATGAAGATGAAGCGACAGATTTAGCGACGGCGTTAGCGATTTCGTAAGTGGGTGCGTTCTGTATGTTAAGTTGATAGTGAGCAAGTCTCAATGTTACACCAATCATCTCCACCCACCTTGACTCTGATCGTAACAAACTTGGTCGCGCCTTCACCATCTCTAACAACCAATTGAGCCAATTCTTCAGCAAAAGTCCTCAATTCCTCTTTAAAAACATTAAACTCTTCCGAACCTTCTTTAATCTCTTCCATCGTCGGGGATGAATGTTGACCAGAAACCAATTCAGCAGCGCCATTAGCCAAACACAGAATAGTATCGTTAGTCGACATATCGCCATCGACGGTGATACTATTAAACGATCTATCGACAGCATAGTTCAGGGCAGATTGTAATGCCTCCGGTTGAATGGCAACATCAGTAGCGATGACACCTAACAAAGTAGCGTGTGGTGGTTTATAAACCGGTGGACCCATGTTCGGAGCTATCATTCCAGCACCTTTATCAATCCCGACCATCTTAACTAATCTATCACCGATTTTAAAACTCTTAGCTCGAAGTTTAGGGAACGTATCGGTCGTCATGAACGATTTGGATAGTTCCAACCATGATTTAGGAGTTTCTGAGAGATTCTCTATCAATTCCGGGAATTTGTTGAGAATGTTTTGAATGGGTAGATGTTGACCGATTACACCTGTTGACATGACTAGGGTACCAACATCCTCGTTAGACGTGTTATCGAGTTTCGGTAATAATTCAGTTACTCCATTAGACATTTTCCAAGCATCCTCCAAACCTTTTTTACCAGTTACAGCATTAGCACAACCAGAATTAACCACGAATCCTCTAACTTTCCCCTGTCCTCTCCCCAAAAGTTCAGTAGAAACCACAACAGGTGCAGCCTTGAACACGTTCCTAGTCAAACACGCAGCGGCGTTACATGGTTTCTCACTTGTTGAAACTAAAATACCTAGATCTAGGACGTTGGGTTTTTTTTTGATACCGGCAAAAGTTGAGGAGACTTTGAAACCTTTTGGGAAATCTTGGGGGTTGTAGGTTTGGATGTGGTGGTCTTTGTTTGGGGTTGGGTTGGAGTATTTGGGAATTGTGGTTGAGAGGGCTCTTGTTAGGTTTGGGACGGATTTGGTTATTTTTGTCGGGTTGAGATTTAGAGTGAGGGATTGCATGGTGGGCTGGAGGTGTTGTTGTGATAATTCGTATCTATATATCCAACTTTATCTCTACTATCTGTAGAAATCAAATCCTTCGAGTCGTCGCGTGGACATTCACGTGGTTATTCACCCGTACCTAATATTTATTACCTAAAGCAGTAATAATGAGATTAACCTACTAGCTGATAGATAGATAGATACCATTACTTAGCATCTCTTCCATTCATTCTTACCGACAAAGTCATATTCTTTCATCATCTCTTACTTACAAACATCAGTGTCAAGCCCTATCTACCATTCACATCTAAATCATATCTACCACTGCGCTACATTACATCAACGCTGCACTTGAATATTCTCTCCTGGCAATTCACACACCCTTCCGCCTCAGACTTACATTCCATCCATCTCTGATCCCAATATCCATCTCTAAAGTCACTTGACCTCTACAAAAATGCCAGCCCAACCACCAGCACCACCAGTCTTTTATAAATTCAAAACCAACGATATCTTAGTGGGTAAGTGAAAATCGTTCACTAATTGGCATTCTTATCCACTTACCATCAACAGACTCCCTTGCCAATTTCGTCGTGAAAGCTCAAAGAGACGCCGTTGAAAAACGTGGAAAATTCACATTAGCGTTATCAGGTGGTAGTTTAGCTGCCAATCTTAGAGATTTAGCAGGACAAGAGAACGTTCAATGGGATAAATGGTGGGTCTAGCTTCAATGTCATGTCATATCCGACAATGATCCTAATTCAAAAATCAAACAGGGAAATATTCTTCTGTGATGAAAGAGCTGTACCCCTAACATCCGATGATTCAAACTATCATTCCAACTACCTAACCTTCCTTCAACACGTTCCCATCCCACCCTCCCAAATCCACACCATAGATCCATCACTGTTGAACGACCTAGAATCCATGGCTGACGAATACGAAAAACAATTGATCAATCATTTCGCAGCTTCCAACGCTGCTCGTTATCCAGTCTTCGATTTGATGTTACTAGGTATGGGTCAGGACGGTGAAACCTGTTCGTTATTCCCTGGACACGATATTCTGTCGGAGAGAGACGCTTGGGTCAGTTATATTGAAGATTCTCCTAGAGGTCCGAAATCTAGAATTACAATGACGTGAGTTGAACGACCCGTTATATTGTAGAGTCATCAACTGACTCAACTTAACTTTTAGACTACCGGTACTTACCCATTGTTATCGAGCGGTTTTCGTAGTCAGTGGAAAAGAAAAGGCAGACATGCTTCATACGGTTTTAGACGAACCTGAAACTGGATTACCGTGTTCAAGAGTCAGACCAGCGTAAGTTGGATGTCTATCCACACCAAACAAGATCACTGATAGATATCGTACAGTGCGCCCGGTTTAGTCTTTTGGTTCGCAGACGCAGACGCAGCTTCAAAAACTCAATATCCACCCACGACATTCCGTTGGATCGACAATCAAAAAGAAGCTGAGGAAGCGGTCGAAGCTGCTAAACGTAAAGCTGCAAGGAGATTGGCTGAAGCTGAAAGTGGTGATGAATAGGTGGGAATGGGGCGGGGCTGTCATGTAGCGCGGGCGCTGGTGTTGTTTTTTGATGGGATCTTTTGATGGAAGTGGACTATGAACAGGTTAAGGATATTAGGATTCAATTTAATTTTTTCTTTTTCTCATTGTGTTAATATTTTCCTTGCTTCTTTTGACTTTGTTTTCGTGTCGTAACCAAAAATCATACAAGATCAAAACAGTATCTTTATATCAAGACGAATCAGTTTGTGATTCGTCTATATGCATAGTGTTGTTTGCGTATGAGGTGTGATGTGTTACTCTATAATCCAACTAATATCGACAATGTCCTTTCCATCTAGGAAACGCAACTACATCCTTGACGTTACCAACACCCGTAACCCAAGAGATCCATCTTTCGAAACCCATCCCCCAACCTCCATGAGGAACTGAACCAAACCTCCGTAAATCCAAATACCAACTATAATCCTCCTCCTTCAATCCATGTAACCGAATCGAATCCATCAACCTATCCAACCGATGTTCCCTAATAGATCCACCGGCCATTTCACCGATCTCTGGGAAAATCAAATCAAAACATGCGACCGTCTTTCCATCTTCGTTAGGTAACATGTAAAAAGGTTTGATTGATTTGGGATAATCAACGATGAAAATCGGTTGATTGAAGTAATCACCCGATAACCATTTTTCATGTTCTGAAGATAACCCTTCACCCCATTTCGGTTCGTGTTCGAAAGGTTTGATTTCATTTTCGATCTTTAAAATCTCAATGGCTTGGGTATAGGTTATCCTTCCAAACGGTGTTTTATAAGCTTGAATCAAATGATCGATCCCAGGTCCCTTGATTCCATCTTGATTCTCACCATCGTCAAGTGTTTTTCCTATGATCAACAAATCCTCTCTAGCCCTGACATGTCGATTGAGGTTACTGGATAACAACTCGCCTATGGTGGATTTAATACTTTTCTCAATAACGTCACATAGTTCTTGGATGGATTCGATGAACGCGATCTCCGCTTCTAACATGTAGAATTCACATAGATGTCGTGAAGTTAATGAAGGTTCGGCACGGAAAGATGGTGAAAGAGTGTAACATCTTGAGAGGGAATGTGTTGGTGCTTCAAGATGAAGTTGGGAGGAGACTGTTAAGTTGATTTGTTTGGGGAAGAATGGTTCGGGTGTCGATACTATTGAAGAAGTTGATGCCAATGGGGATTCTGATGTTGAAGCAATAGACGTCGTCGAAGATTGATCTCTTGCAGTTACAACAGAAAAAACTTCTCCGGCACCTTCACAATCCGAACTAGTTAGGATAGGAGTGTGAACATGAACGAAATCGTTGTCCTGCCTATAGTCAAAACATAACCTTAAACCGCTAACAAAGGCAGAAATACTTACCTCAAACCAATCATGCCAATCTCTAGCCAAAGCATCCCTAACTCTCATAACAGCACCAGTCTGTGTCGTTCTGAACCTCATATGAGCCTGTTCACGTAATACAGCAGCAGGCAATGATTTCTTCTGGATGGGGTAGATCTAAGCCAGCTCATTATAAGCTCTTGATACTACTAAGATAAGTTTGAGATTGACCTACAGTCGAATCTGAAGGTCCCATCACCCGAGTCTCTTCGACGTTCAATTCGAAATCCTGTCCAGAACCTTTACTACTCTGCAAAGTCCCAACCAAGGAAACACTAGTCCCCGCCGTCAACCTAAACCATCAGCCCGACATAAAAACCAAAAACCAAAAACCCAAAAACCAGAACCCTAACTCACTCCTCATCCCTCCCCAACCCCTTGAAAACAGCTTGTAAACAACCCCCAGAAGTCCCATCAGAGATCTCACCAAAACTGACGTTCTTGTGATGTCGAATCGATTTTATCCAACCTTTGATATTCACTTTGTTGATGGAGGGAGGATGTTCGTTGATATAGCGTAACGTCTTTGGTAAGTTCCGTAACGGATTCGTTGTTCTCATTGTTGAGATTTTTTTGTTAGTTTGGTATCATTGGATTTAGGAATTCAACGAATTCATAATCTCACTCGAAAAACGAAAACAAATACTTTTGTGGCGATTCGAGTTTTGAGGCAAATTCTTATTTTCGTTGTTGGACTTGTACATTCTGACAATCATCCTTAATTAGGATACTGTAAGTATAGTACGAATGAATATTGTCCCCAAACCAAATATAAACATCAATAAACTTCATCACGTAGCTAAGTTAAAATTTCTGCCTTTCGTTCCCTTCCCCGATGTTCCCTATAAAGTAAAATCCTCGTGATATTCTTTGACACCACAGCTCTCACAATCTGGTAAATCTTGAATAGGCAAACAATTGATTTCTCCAAGTCGATAGTTCTCATTGATCTCGGCAAAAATCGATTTGATCTGGGTGCCCCATCTGTCATCCTCAACACCCTCAATTAACGCCCAAGTCCCATAGAAAGTAAAAGTGGTGGACGAAGCGATTTGCTTCAACGATTCAGTGGAACTCTTTTGATTGTGTTTAGAATAATCTTCTGCGGCTTTGATCAAGTGAGATGGTAATTGATCAAGAGCCTCATCCAAAAGATTTTTCGTTTCTGTGACCGATTCATCGATGGTGAGATTTTCATCACCGACAATGGGATAAACGTTATGTACCCCTGGGAGGATAGTTAAGCTATCTCTGATATTGTTCACCAAAGACGCGAATGTCACAATATGATGTCGAACTGTTAATGGTTCGTTAGGATAATCACCGGAAACATCATAAATTGTAATCGGATGACCAAAAGTACTCGTACAAATCGTCCCTCCGGTACGATTCATCAATTCCATTGATTTTCTGATAACACTCTGTTGAGAAATTTGACGTCTATGTCTCTGTGACACATATTGCCGATCTCGTGTAAAAGTCCACAACCTATACCTATCAATTGTGAGACTAAATTTCATATCATCATATTCAAATTCATTGATATTTCTTAAATTTGGACAAATAGAAATCGAGGTGACTTGATTCAAGAGTTCATGTCGGAGACACCAATCTAACCCTCTGTACCAAGTGTCTTGTTCCAGAGTATCAGAAAGGATGATTTTCTTGCAACATTTAAGTTTTTGCGAGCTGTCACTGCTGTCAATACCGATATCACTGATTTGGGTTTTCTTCTCGTCGTCGTCGCTATGCATGAAATCGATATGTCTAACGAATTCAAGTAATATTTTCTTGCTATATGTTCTTCTCTGGAAGCTGGGTTGTTGTTCTTCACCTGAAACCGATAATGGTACCAAGAAATCATCGAAATCAGAGATCGGAACTGATTTATAGAATTCTGTAGAGACGTGTTGATATATTCTCTTATCAAGGGATTGATCAGCGTGTTGACTTGAGTACGAAAAAGAAGACCTACAGAGTTGGTTTTCATCAGGTTCCACATATCCTTTTTCAGGAATTGTGATCTAGTCGAAGATTGAATCATAGTTGAGAGAGGTCGGTGGTCCAGATAGCCTATGATCGAGAATAACAGTTCTGAAGGTAGTTTTTCGAGTGGACCTCCATTTTCATATTGATAAGACTGGATGGTGTTCATGTTTGAATTTGTAGAAATGTGGCAGAAGGAGAAAAAAAAAATCTTATTTGGAAGGGGAAAAGAGTGGTCTAAAGCTTGCCTTCTTGATCAAGAAGGCGTGAAAATTCAATGCTGTCAAATCTATCTTATCCAACCTTTGATATTCACTTGAGAATTCAAGGTACTTTTGGACACCTCGAAGGACGAAAACAGCGTTAGTGGCGGTGGAGTGGTTAGGGGCAAAATCGCTCTCTTTGTGATTTGTACCAGTGCTTCATCCTTTTGACAATCATCTTCCAGCGAAGGGCTCAAAGGTAAGACTTCATCAATCGGTTCTTCAAGTATCCAGCCAAATTTATCACTATCCTATCTACAATACCAAAAGAATTCCTCCCTCTCTCCTTTTAACTCTTTATCAAAATGACCCTTCCACCCCGAGGATAATCAACACTAACTATCACTACCGCAACTTTCACAAAATGGCTCACTGCGAATAGGTAAACAAATGATTTCTTCAGGTCGATATTCTTCATTCAACCCTGAAAAGATAGTTTTGACTTTCGTTTCCCATTCGTTACCTTCGCTTGCCCAATAACCATAGAACTTTAGAGTGGTCAATGACTTGACGGCTTTTAAAGCTCGAGTGAAATTCTCTTCTTTATGGATTCTGGAATAACCTTCTGCGGCGTTGTTCATTTCTTGGGTTAAGCTACCAAGAGTGACTCTGAAAGCTTTTCTCAAAGATTCGACAGATGAATCGAGTCCAAAAATCTTATCACTATTAATTACATAGGTGTTAACGACACCTGGGATAATACTTACATCACCTCTGATATATTTATCAACTCCAGTCACCGCCGGCATATGATGTCTAACCGATAGACAGGTCGTTTGATCTTTTCTTGGATGATACTCATAGATTGGGTATGTGACTTCTGGATGACCGAAAGTTCTGAGACACATTGAATGACCATCTGTGCTGTTGAGCAATCCAATCGATTTGTTGATGACCCTTTGTTGAGAGATTTTACGTTGATTGGCCAGTTCAACGTATTCCCAATCTGAACTTAAATTTTGTTGAACAATATCACCTTCAAGTTGTGTGGTATCACTTTCGACTCCCCATAACTGTCTTAAATTAGGACAAATCGCAACAGACTTGAGATTACTCAAAAGTTTATGTTGGATACACCACTCTAAACCTTTGTACCAAGAATCTTGTTCTTCAGTATCTGAAACAACGCCTTGTTTGCATTCTTGAATTTCTGTAGCACGGTTGTCATAATTGAGTCTTGTTGGTTGAAGGTCGCTATGCATGAAATTGATATGTCTGACAAAATTTAAAAGTTGCTTCTTGTCGTATAATCTCGTCTCTGTGGGGTATTGTTTCCCAGCTGAAACCAAAAACTTGTCGAAATCAGAAATAGGAACTGATCGATAGAAATTTCGGGAACCAATTTGATAGAGCCTCTGTAGTTAAGGGATTAGTGTCCGAACTTAAGAACGGTAAGCTTACAGTGTTTGTGTTCATCAAGCTCAACGTGTCCTCTTTCAAGAATGCTGATCTACTGAAATATTCTATCATATATGAGAAAGGTCTGTGGTCATGGTCGAAATTCTCCATGATTGCGCTTAACACTTCTGAAGGTAGACTAAGGATTGAAACCGTACTTTCAGATTGGTTGGACTGGGTTGTACTCATTTTCAAACTTGAGGGAAAGTGGAAGAAAGTGGGAAGAGGAAGGAGAAGAATACGTACAAGTACAGTATAACGAAACCCTTTCATTGGGAGAAACACTACGGCTATAGCTTGCCTTCTGGAGGAAGGCCTAAGATTTCAAATGAGCATCGTAATCTCGCTCCACAAATCATCAACTGCTTGCTTCTCAAAGACGACAAAGGATACTGGATGCGACATCTCAAATTTCAAAAATCGTCCATCCTCCTATAAATGGTATAAAACAAGAGCAGTGAAATAACAAAAGATAAACCCTAAAAATCCAAAAAAATCATATCTAAAGTATACGTAAAGGAAAAAGATCCTCCTCATAAAGCAAAACCAGCATGAGCCTCACCGTCACCCGTAGATTTCCTCTTATCATCCTCAAGATCCCAATTCCCACCTACAGCGAAATCCTGAGTCGTGCCATCACCATCACCAGTCTGAGACGTCCAATGTGATGATGACTGATTATGTCTATGTAATTCATAAGCTTGATCTAAATCGATTTGTGAATTCGAGTTTGAACCGGAAGTGAATAAATCGGGTGTTAGGAGTGGTGCCGTTGAAGTCTGCGAATTCACAGTATTGAATTTCGGTTTGATCGGTGAATTCAGATTCGAACTTGAGGCTGAATTTGGATAAAGTAAATGAGCGTTTAGAGGGTCGATTGATAGATCCGATGAATTCCTCGTAAACAATAAAGGTGGTAACTGGGTATGATCGTTGTTACGAATTCTAGTTGGTGAACCACGAGCTGAAATGATGACAGTTTCATGTTGACCGACTTGAGGTGAAGAGAAAAACAAAGGTGAATGGACTCTGCCATCATCAGATACCGGGGATCGACGTTGTTGTGGACTTTGAAGTGCTGCAGCCTCGTACATCCCTCGACCATCCAATTTATTTTGTAAATGTTTGGCCAAAGTTTTCTGTTCTTCTAAAACAGCTGGATCTCTTCGATGACGAATTCCAAGTTGATCTTTCAAGTCACCTCCAACCCACTAAAAGTTGAATTATCAGCATGACAACTTCGTAAGACACTTTTAAAACCAACTTACAGCTTCGCGAACGATATCTTTATCTCTTGGGAAGTAAGATTGTCGAATTGAAGAAACCAAGAATCTAGGTCCACAAGCGATGAAGACCGTGATAACGACCGTTGCCCAAAAATTGAATGAAGCGTAAAGAACAGCAGCCTCCCCTGCGAATCCTAAAGAAGCCAAACTTGAGTAAATGGGTATATAAACCAACAGCAATAAGATCGAAATGAAAGTAACCAAAAAGGTAATCAATGTCCAATATAGCGTGTTGATACCGACATAGAGATTAGCTGCGAAAACTCCACAAACCGCGATCGTTGTTCCGAAATCGTATAAGCCGTTGGTAGTTCCTCCAGTACTTGAACTGACGTCTCCACTCATATAAACGAAATATGGAATAAAGAAAATGACCAATGATTGATACAACCCATCACCCATGTATAACCAGAATCGAGCCCTTGTATAATCCAGTCCTTGGATACCACGTTTGTACAACTGAGGGAAGACCATACTGACTTTAGCGTTACTGTCTTGATCGAAAGCACCCATAATTCCGACAGGGAAGGAAGTGAAGATAGTGTTATATAGCAAAACGAAAGTGTATTCGAATAGATAAGTAGCGTCGAAACTGTTGAAAATCAAAAACCAGAACATCGCGATAACCCAAATAACATTTTTGTAGAAGAAACTAAAAGGGAAACTCATCAGGACCATGTTTCTTTAAAAAAGTAAGATACGTACTTTGCGTGCATATTGGCGATTCGGACGTATGACCATCGACCATGAACCAACAACAACCTAGTCAAGAATCTGAATTGACCGAAAGCGTAATCAGCCGACATGGCAGCTTGAGAGCCCTCTAAACCGAATAACCCAACACCGACATTAGCTTCTTGAATCATAGCCACGTCGTTGGCACCATCACCGATAGAAAGAGTCATAGCGTTACAACCTTCTTTGACCAATTTGACAGTCAAAGCCTTTTGAGAAGGGGAAACACGACAACAAACTACTGCGGCACATTGAGTTCCTAAAGATAGGAATAAACCTTTAAGTGATGGTTCTAACGCGTAACGTAAACTCTCTCCATCGATAACCACAGCAAATTCCGTAACTGGTTTCCCGGTTTCGATACGTCTAGCTCCCTTGGGTGGAGGTGGACCAAGGATAGAAGCCATTTTATTCAAACCAGCTTCGATTTGTGTCCTAGCGCCTTCTTCAGAATCAGCCGAAATGATCATGACCTCCATATCGTTTGTTAAGAGATTACAACTGTATCCAATTTCAATCGCAGTCTGAAGTTTGTCACCGGTAAGAATCCAAAGCTTGATCCCAGCTCTGTGAAGCATTTCGATAGCGTCAGGAACACCTTCTTGAAGTTTATCTTCTAGCGCAGTAGCTCCTAGAAGTGTTAAAGAGTGTTCGACAAATTCGCAAGCCTTTTCAATCTCAGCATCTCTATCTTTTACAGCTGCCGATGCTGCGTCGTAGACCCGAGCCCAGTCGAAGAATTCTTGTTCGGTCATGTATCGATATGCTATACAGAGAGTTCTTAATCCTCCGTTGGCGAACGCTTCGAGATCCTTCATCGTAGATGCTTTAAGAGATTCGTCGTGATCTTTAGCCAATCTTTCGTAAATAACACTATCGGCACCTTTGCAATAAAGAATGATTCGATTATCGGGATCTCTGGCGATAACACTCATCCTCTTCCTTGTACTGTTGAATTCCAAAACTCTGAGTGGAGTCCAACGTTCTGCGGAACCCAAGACTTCAATATCGATTCGATTGGTTGAACGATTAACGAAAGTGAAACCGACATCTCTGGCGGCAGCGACTAAAGCAGCTTCATCTGGTGATTCAGCTTTATAGTCGATCACATAAGGTTGTTCTTCCGGTTCTGGTTTATCAGATAAAACCGAATGACAGATGGCCAAAGCTTTGAAGAATCTGATAATGTCGTGTCGTAAACCATCTGATCTATCCGTCATACGATCAGCCAAGTCGGGGGCGATCAACGTCAATTTATCCTCTCGAAGATAACGATTTTTGAAAGCCTTGTTCATCGTTCGAATCATCTTGTTCTTGGACGTCGTTAATCCAATAGCCTGTTCCTCCATCGTCATCCCTATATCACGACCCTCACGTTTCGCAGCACCCATCATAGCCTCAGTTAGACCTTCGCCAAAAGATACACCTTGGATTGAGCATTTCTTGAATTCCATGATATTTTGTGTCAAGGTACCGGTTTTATCTGAAAACACATATTCGATCTGTCCAAGATCATCAGAGATGTTCCAAGTTTTTGGGACACAAGGTGTATCGTCTGTCGTCAGTGGATGAACCTATTTCCCGACTCACAAGGCTCATAGTACATCTCGACGTCCTGGAAGATGAAATAGGCTTGGATCTAAAGGTCAGCGATGCAGTTCATTGTAACATACAGTTTTAACGACTTCAATAGTAATGTAGAGCGAGATTGGGACAATGTTTTGGAATACAATCAAACATGATCTAAATGTCAACATGAAAGTTCTACCCAAAGACTTACGCAAAAATGACCACGGAATCGATATAAATATTGTTCGAAGCCTCTGCGTTAATCTCATAGAACTGTGCACTTGTGCCAGTCATGGATCGATAGACACCGTCTAAAAGTCATTAGACTCGAACAACGGAAACAAACAACATGATTCTACTCACGAAGGATGGCTGTAATGACACAAAGTATGATCAAGAGGATAAAATTCATGATGACGTTGAAATCTAGAATTGTTATCAGTATAAAAGGCTGGTAAATTTTGCTGAACCCACTTGTTTCCTTTTCGATTTTACTACGTTTTGAACTGTATGGTCAGATCTTTCCAAAATTGAAACTTACGGTGTGTCACCCCCATTCAACATGATCTTCGTATCAGCACCAGTGAAAACCACTAAACCAATGACCCATTTCGTATTCCTCATTGTACACCCTCTCAACAACAACTCGTTAATAGTGATGGCTTCGATCTTGTCTTCCTTGAGACTCGTTCGTCCATCTCCAGGGATGGAATAATTAAGGACTCCATTATAAGTATATAGATTCGCGTGAGGAGGTTCGGAATCGACGTAGAAATGAGAATGTTCGAGATCCTCTTCGGAATTTATACTGGAAGTAGCTTTGAGTGCACGTCTTGGTTTTAAATTAGTTTCACCATCGAGATTTTTAGTTTCGACGAAACATAGATTATCGTTATCCGAGGTCGAAAGAACGATAATATCTGCTGGGACCGGTTCGTTGTCTCGCAGAAGTACTATATCTCCAACTTCAAGTTTTTTCCTAATTGTATGGATAAGCCTCCTTTTTCTGTAGCGCTCAAACCACAAACTCACCAAAGTGTCCTTTCCCATTGAGCGGTTCCAGAAGTCATCCCCGTCCAGTCCAACACACCAGCACTCTTTCTGGAGATCATACTGGGGACCGTAGACGAGATTGAATCATGACGAGGTCTAGGTCTCAAACGTCCACCTTCAGAAAGTCCAGCTTCTGAATCTGCGACCTAGAATTTGTCAGGTTTTGTTGGTACAAAGAGCTTACAGATGGTATGGTGTCTAACGCGAAAGTCTCTTTCTTCATGTATCCACTTGAAGGTGGGATATCTAAATCTTCAATCTCATCCTGAGCCTTCCGTCTATCGAACACGATTTGTTTTCCAGCTTTCGCTTCTGCTTCACGAAGTTTACGAACACCTTTGGACGTTTTACCGGGAGCTACGTTGGAGTAAGCACAGCTTTTGACAACCAAACGATATCAAACCCACCTGGACCTATATTAAACAACTTCTGATACCACTCTCTCCCATCTTCAGGTTGATTAACATTCCTCCAACCAGTTAATTTCGTAGCGGCACTATTGTTAACTTCTCTATCAAGTCTTTCTCTCCTCCAATCTTCAATTCCATCCTTGATCGCCGTCATACCAAGAATAAAAACCAACGGTAACATGGCGATTTGTGGTGTGGTAGCGCCGAACATTGGGAAAACTTGAAGAATGACCAAAACCAAGAAATAAACGTTGGCGACTCTTCTGAATTGTTCCCATAGATTTTTGGGGAGGAACGTGACAAGTGTATATTTCGATGTTCTGACCTTGTTTCTAACGTATCTGACGGTGGGCTCGCCTTTTTGTGAGACCATATTAGTTGGAAGTGGAAGATTGACAAAGATGCTACGTCTTGACTGTAGTTTTTTATTTTTCCTGCTGAATCTCCCAGTTTTACCTTTACTGCCTTTATCATCTGGTGATGAAGGTCGTGAATCTTCTGTTTCTGATTGATCCAGTTCCGGTTGAACTCCACTCTCTGATGGTGCTTCCGAACCTACACCATGATCACCACTGATACTATCATTCACACTTGTGTGTTTCTTTCTCAAACTATCTCTTAAACTACTTCCACCTTTAGTTCCTTTACGTGTCAAACCACGAAACAATCTTCTACGTTGTTTCCTGCCTTCTTTCAACGCTTCGCTCCGTAATGATTCGGCGATGACTGAATGAGCAGTTTTGGTGGTTCTCAATCGATACTCTGGATCTATACTGAAAGGATCAAAGACATCTTCTTCGTCATGGTCGAGATAAGAATGTGCAGGGAGATGGGAGGGTGATGTCGAAGAGGATGCTTGGGGTTGATCTTGGTCAATAGGTGACCTGAGATGAGACATGTTGATTAGGGGGGTATTGATGATCGACAAGAGATTTTGGTATTAGATGATTTGTGGTAAACGAAGTTGCGGATAGGGGTATTGAACGTAGTCAAGCAACCTGACTCCTTTGAGCTATGGCTATGAAATAATGGAGTTCCTGGTAGCGATAGCAATTGCAAAACTGAGTCTAGGATTTTTGATGGTAGCACACCAAAGCGTCCGTGATGCCGAGTCGAGACCAAAGAAAATAGAATGTGATCTTAGAACATGGGTGAAGGTGGAAGTCGAAGAAACGTTGTGGCGATGAAGAGGTTGATGAGACTGAAGGGAGGGGAGGAGTGAATTCCTTTGAGATGGATCGGAGTCAGATAGATAGATGCAAGGAGTTGAAACTGAGGGAATTGATTCTGTTTTTTGTAATGTTTGAATCTATGGCCGAGGGTTATATTTTTGATCTTTGATTTGTGATTTGTGATTTGTGAAATGAACCAATCCAGGGGTGGAGGTGATATCCGACTTTTGTAGGGTAGGGATGGTGAGGGGTAACCAGTAACTGCTAAAATGAATAACGTTGTATTTTGTATTCATACATTCATTTCTTAGTTACAGTATAAGATGAATGATCGCTCTATTCGTAGTCATAGGATCTATCTGTACATCTAATCTAATGAGTCTGTGCACAACTTGCTCTCAATCTCATTGTCGCAATAAAAGCCAAGAGACCGTGGCTGTGAATATAAGTAGGTGACTACTGACTGACAGCTGGCGGCCGAACAAAACGCGTAACAAATCTCGTAAGGGTGAGGTCAAACGCGTCCTGACCTTTCCTCTCCATTACCTTAGGGCAACTCTAAGTACTTACAGTACACTGTATGTATACCTTAACTCCTTGGAAAAGACGAGTAATGCATGCTTACTCACAGTATCACATTGCGTCACTAACAAGATGTATCATCTTATGCTTGTCATACATTAATTCATTCGGCCGTAATAGTTAACTTACCACACTCGCAACTCTGAAATAGCAAAAAGTGGCACCTACCTTCAACTCACTTATCTCTGCAAAATTGATGGTTGTCATGATGCAAAACCTCGTGTCAATGTGTCTTGTCAACTGACCCATTCCTTCAATCACATTAACGATCTTTTATCGGGCGGAAGCCAAGCCGAAAATAGCAGGACTCTTCCTTTTGATGCATATCCTCAATTAAAGAGAAGCAAAGCAGGAAGAAATAGACTTTGAAAGAACTTTTCTTGTTAAAAACAAGTAAGATTCGTCGTGGCGTTTATCGGTACTTGGTCTTTATTTCATCATTTTCATCAAATGCTTCTTTAGCGAGGAACAGGCGAGTTTATCGTTTTCAGCTAGACTCAATAACTTTTTCTTGTATGATTCATAAAGGCCTCCTTGGGATCTTTTTTCTTTTTTTCATTCATCTTATTGTCTAAGACTTTCGTTTTCATTGCCACCGTCAAAACAATTTCATCACCGCTTAAGATACATATACATCTGTTTTGCTAAGAGATGATGCCGTTCGACACTATCATGGAAGAAGATGAGGAGGACGAGGACGAGGACGAAGACGAAGAAGAGGAAGATGAAACTGAAACCGATGAAACTGGATCCAGAGGTTCAGGTGGAACAATCACCTACGCGGACACAGTAGGTGTTGATGAGGTCCTCATTGGTATTGAAGTAAGTCATTCAATTTCCATCTCACTTGCACCGCCTTCATTAACGGTTTCTGATCAAAGGTAGAGATGATGTACATGGAAGAGAAATGGTGGTCGGCTGAATTCGCTATGGATATCGAAGACGATTTGACTGATTTCATGGAATGGTTCGAGAACGAAGGTAAACTTTGGTGGTTTGCTGATTACGAGTGAGATTTCTGCCTTTCTATGGGCATTTCATTTCATTTGACTGATCCTACTTCAGATTCTACTATAAAGGCACACTTTTAGATGATATCAACGTAGTATGTCGAGATCTTTTACTTTGTCTGCAACAATACGTTAAATAGGGCTGATTGAAAACAGACACCAAGGCAATTGGGAATGCACGAAACTGAGACCAATTACGTTCAAGCCGTCTGTTTAGTTCCCGATACAGAGTTTAAACCTCCTCTCAGATCAGTAAACTCGTAGCAGTATCACAGTAGTGTTCCTTTTGTCTTTCTCAATTTATTGTACAGAATTGTTCTATGTCTCGTTAACTGTATCCATATTGATAGGTTTTGATGATGCTACTCCACTTTTATAGTCCCCGTGAATTGCCGTCAGATTCAAAGGACTTGAGACTATGCCATGGGTGAACAACCTGTGTGTCGATACAGTATCGGCGTGAAACTTGCTACCTGCTGTTTGGAGGAAATGACGATTTGCGAAAGAAGTTGGTATGTCTAAAAGAAGTAATTGGATGAATAAGAAGTTTTGCGGCTTCATGAAACGTTTAAATTGAGTTCTGCAACGCTTCTGAACAATATTCAGATTTGAACTACAGTATCACAACTTGATCCGACTGGATAAATAAGTAATCGACATGTCTTCTTCTGATGATGATGAAGATTTCCTCGTTAAAATCGTTGTAGGTGGTCAACAACATACTTATCACTGAATGAAACTAGCTCACATGTTTCGAAAACGGAGAAAGAGTCAATACTACAGATCACTATTTGGCATGGACTGATGAACTACAATCACTTTTGGATCTGTTTGAAGATGAAATCAAACCTGATCATTGGACTGATTACGAGTGAGTCAATTACCGTTATTGCTTAACATCATTGTTGAACGGAACAACAATTTAGATTTAGGTACAATGGAGAACTTATTGATGGGACAGAGGTATAGTACTTACTTGATTATGTGCTCAAAGACTGATACTCTCCAATAGACACCTAAAGAGCTCGAGTTTGAACGCTATGGAGACAATTTCATTAGAATCAGATGTCTGGATTCCCCAACCGAGACCAAAACTTAATCATTCACGATTGATACTGTTCTAATAATACCTTCTACTATGTTCGACGTTGTATGAGACTATATAAAGCGGTTATGTACGATATTGATGATTACTCACCTAATCACGGAGGTGGCAATGTTACACAGCAGTGATTTTCCGTGGCACTGGCACAGCGTCCGTTGCACATCATCATTCAACTAATCCACCTCAGCTGCCGAGCACAAGGAGACGGCGATTTAAGTTGAGAAAATAGAAAGACAATGTTTGAAACACTTTTGATCAGTGATTCCAACTCTAAAGCTGTTCTTGACGTTGTCAACCGTCTCTCGGCTGTGGTTTCGGATGTTGATGGTGAGGACAATCGTATCGCTAACATACATAGCTAACCTTCAGTTTTTGTCTGAATTTAATCGATCATAGATATAGATATGTTAGTACTTATCGGTATTCTATGTTGTTTGAGATGATCTTAAAACCAAAACCTCCTTATAGACTGTTTCTGATTTAATTAAAACAACATGTCGGAAGATGAAGAAGAAAACATTTATGTTACACTGATCGTACGTGTCCTTTGTGTTGGTATGCATCCTCAGGCTGAAAGTATGAATGATATGTAGATGTCAGCAACAGTTGACGAACAGTTATATCGTTTCTCGTATGTTTGTGAGATTGATGATGAATTAGAGGAGGTTTTTGGCATGTTTGGCCACACTTGCGGAATTGATGTTTCAGAATGGACGTAAGTGCACCCCCACACCCCCTCACTATCTTTGCCGATTGGAGATGGGCTGATGAACATGTATAGATTTATTTACCTAGCGAAAGCAATAGATGGAGATGACGTGAGTAAGAACATCCTTCCGAAAGCTCTTTCCCTTCTTCGGATTAAATGCGCTGACATAAATAGACACCGAGAGAACTAGAGATGGAAGCTAATTTCACATACATTATAGCAGTCATTCAACCAAGTGAGGAAACGGAGTAACCCCAACCAAAAAGTCTCTATGATAGATCCGATGAAATCTCTAGCCACATATCGACCATGCCACTAACGTAACGCTGACATAGTTTGAGAATGATTGAATTGATAATGACCGGAAGAAGAAAGAAGCATACCAAGCCAAGGTTTAAAGAGATTGGTTCCTGAAAAATGCTCCAGTTTGACCTGACCCTGGCTAGCGGTTGTTTGTTGATCTCGTTGACAGGTTACAACGATTCCAATCACTTTACTTGGAAACAACATTTCGAGTCTCAAGCGTCTTGTTCAGAGAATCTATCAACATACAGTCATCCTACTACCCTATCACTTCACTCCAACCACCCCAGTTTCATTTCTCCTGTGCATCATGCTGCTAAGCGCATGATCGAACGGGGTTTCCGATGAACGACAGTACAGCATGTTGCAGTAAGCTTACGCCTTCCGTACCTGAGGTTGAACTTTACGTACAACAACCAAGACTTTCATTCAAACATAACATGGAAAACAAATAATGTCAAAGCATCAGAGAAATGGATGACTGTTGAAAGTGATTAACTTATTATCATCAATCCCATTCCTATCACTCAATCATTCCTTCCCTTCGATGACTGATACTCCAATCAATCTCCTACCACTAGAATCCGGGTCGACGAGTGAAGGATCAACAAAGTGAGTAAACAACGTCGTATCAAAAAACAAACATCAAATTGATCCATCTTAAACTCAGAATATTCGAAACTCAATCTACACCAGAATCGTCTAGACCATTACATGAACTCAGTCACGACAACGAATCGAAAGAAGAGATCAACGATGTGAAGAAGAAAGGTGCTTATGAGAAAGCTATCAAATGGTTACCTGCTTTACGTCGACCGTTGAAAGATAAGAAGGGACCTTGGTTGAAAGAGAAACATATGGCTTCGGAATGGTTGATTCTGTTTTATGGTGGGTAAATTATGATGTGTGGTGGACTGAACTGTTAGATTTGGTCGTAGCTGCTGTTCTCTCTTCTTTCACTTCAACCCATGAACTCACCACCCCTGGCTCCATACCTGTGTTCTTCTCGTGAGTTTAACAACTATTAGTGAACGTTCCACTAACATACTTCTAGATACTTCGTCGTCATCCATTGGGTTTGGGTTTCTCAAGTACACTACGACGTTCGATTTCAAGCTGAAGACGCATGGCACAGATTTATGAAAGGTTTACAACTTTGTATCTTCATTTACATGGGTGCTGCCAGTGGAAATTGGAATCCTAAGAGTTTATGGTTATATTCAAGTGACCCTTCTTCAGATAATGATACAATTAATTATTGTGAGTTCTAAATTTTGTTTACTTTGTTGGATGGATGTTGAGTATTCTACAAGTCTCTGCTGCAGAAAGTTTCGAAACCGTTGTTCTAGCTTACATAGCTTCTCGGGGTTTATTACTGATACAATACTGCATATGTGAGTTGATCTGACAAATTTACTTCTGTTGTCAGATCACTGATCACTAACATCCCTAGGTGTCTGGTCAAGTTATCGAATCAAACGATCGATAAAATCCTTTTACATACCCATAGGAACCACTTTGTTCTCAGCAATTTTATCAATCATAGCAGTCGTCATCCCCATAACAAATTCATCAACTGCATCTGCCAAAATCGCAGTCTTCTATTTAGGTATCCTGATAGAAATCTTGGGTGTTTGTTGGAGAGCAAATAGTTCAGGCGATTATTCTTTGAAAATGGACATGCTAGCCACTCGTTATGGCGCCTTCTCTTTAATCATTTTGTGAGTCGATCCTCATTTTTATTAGGGAACTCAATTTTACTAATTTGACGTACAGGGGTGAAGGTTTTATCAGTGTTGTTAGATCTTTCAACAGAGCTTTGTCAGGTTTGAGTTCGCAGGACTCAGCTACTTACGGACAGACTTTTATGAGTGAGTGACATCCTTCTGTGGCAGTTTGATCTAACGGTTGTTAGCTGTCGGAATCATGTTCCTACTATGGTTCTTCCTCTTTGCGGATTTCAAAACGGCAGAAGTGATTGGTCATAGAAGAGGGTTCGTTTGGGAAGCTGTCCATCTGCCACTTCATTTCTGTATGCTATTACTTATAGCCGCCATGGTTGTAAGTAAAAATCTCTACTAATTGATCCCATCTACCTCTCCGACTAACTGTTAAATCTAGAATACCGTTGTTGTTCTATCCTTTGCATACGGTGTGATCGCTGTATCGGATAACTTCGAACCAACGGTCGCAGGTGTCAGAGCAGGTGTCGTGCCGAATCGAACGGAACAGTTACAATCGATAGCTTTTCTAGGAAGACTTCAACTTCAACCTTCATTCTCCACTGAGATGAATCTGTTGGAAAGCTATATAAACACAACTGAACCTGTTCAAGATGCTACGTTAGTTGTCTATCAATACTACGGACAAATTCTGTATCAAACGGCTTCAGTAAGTTACTGCACTACACATCTTTTTCATTACATCTGCTGATTGACTTCTCGAACAGAGTTACGGAATCGAACTTTCAGATGAAACTTTTCAATTTCTTGAAGAGTTGTATCTTTTGAATACCACTTGGACAGAAGATGAAGCATTACGAGAATTCAGAAGAGATGAAGCCCAAGAATTCATCTTTGAAATCCTACTCAATCCAGTTCAGGAATCATTGACTGGAATCCTATGGTTATTCCCAGCGGCAGTGAGTCAACTATCCCTTCCTTCTGTTCAAGAAGAAACATCTAACAACTTCAGGGGGCAACATTGATTTTCTGTTCACTACGTTCGATGATTTGGTACAGATTTTCAGGGATTTCACATTGGATCATACACGGTTCACTACTGGGTTCAGGACTTGCATTGGCGTTACTTGGATTACTTGATATCGGTAATCAGACAGTGACGATATCCAAAGACACCGGTGATATCACAAGTGGTTCTGCACTTTTCGTACTTTTGGGTGAAGAATTACCCTTGGCTATCGTCTTTATCGTCTATTTCTTTACTCTGCTTGGTCCTAGTGTGGGTGATATCTCTATTTATATTTGGTAGTTGATGGAGTACTGATGACGTTCGACTTAGACTATTCTTTGGTATCTGCATAGAAGATCTGCGAATATCTTTGACTTAGATGAGGAGAATAAGCATGACGAATAGATCTACTAGTGTTTTACAGATATATAGAGACGATATGTAACAAAACCTTAATTCAGAAAGATATCGGATCGATCTCTCTTCAAAATACTCAAGGAATATAGGAGAAGCCAGATCGCGCGGCGCCGTTTCGTTCGTCGGTGGATTAAGAAGTTGTCTGGAAAATGGCTCACTACTCGTTCTGAGAAGTATGTGTGCTGAGAGATGAAGAATGAACACAAATTTTCTCAGACGGCCGCAACCCCATTTTTTGTTACAAAGGAAAGAAAGGCGTATACAGTATTTTAGTGGCAGATCTGAAAATCAATCCTTTCTTGGTATGATTCTTGTTTTGAAAACAGAAAGAGAATAGACAATGTAAATTTGGAGTACCTTCGCGACAAGAAGGTTCTGGTAAGAAATTGATAGAATCAAGTGACCTACATATATTTATTTTAACAGGAAGAGTTCGCGGTTTGTTGGGTTGTTATCAAGATGCAGTGCCACATATACATCTACAGTACAGTATGTGATCTACAATGACTAGCAAACCGCGATTTTTCCAAGCTCATTCCTATGCCCATTGAACACTACTCCATACATTCTTGCCAACCTATTAGATGAGGTAAGTCAGATAAAACCTTGATTTGATGAAACAAAGAAGTTCCTCCTCTACTCACCTCTGCCTGATCATCTTGACCGCAAGCTTTGCAATTAGTCCATTCTTTCCAATTCAGACAAGTGACTTTAGGTCGGTACTCTTCAGATAACCCAGCAAAAAACCCTTTGATCTCCTCACCCCAACGATTCTCCTGGTCTACAAAGCTACTATAGAAGGTGAGTGTTGTGTTTGCCGTTATCAGTTTCACCGTCTCTTGGAAGGTTTCTTTTTTATGATGAGTTGACTCGAAGTATTCTTTAGCAGCAAAATCTATCTGATCGGGTAACTGACTGATAGCTGACCTCAAACCTCTTTCCAATACGGCTGTCGAACCCCGGTACTCCATTTTATCGTCGTATATAAGAGGGTACGAATTCTTAACCCCCGGAATTATGGACAATTTACTTCTGACCATGTGACTAGGACCTCCGAGCCAAGGTAGGTGGTGAACAACAGTGAGTGGTTGACCTCCTCCTTGAGTTGTTGTCCCAAAGAGTGGAATTCGTTGCGGACCACCAAAACTTCGCATACAAAGTGTAGTCCCTTCGGCGCCACTGGTTACTCGGAGTGCTCTTTGAAGCAAAAGGTGTTGGGTCCTCCGTAGTTGATCGACTTCACCTAGGTATCCATCACGATAAATTTGGGGAGTACCATTTCCCATCATAAGCCAGTACTCATTGGTAGAAACTTTCGCTTGATTAGGACAGATAGATATCGTCTTGAGATTCTTGAAGAGGTTTTTCACCTGTTCTACACTCAACTCTTCAAACGTCTTCTTCCATTCTTCTAGTTCTTTTCTATCGGAAATGATAGGTTTTAAGTAGTAATCTCTGTCTGGCTCGCCATCTGGTCTACAGCTTGATAGGACTGGATCACTGTTGACCAAGCTAATGTGATAAGTGTTTTCAAGGAGTTGATTCTTGTTATACAAATTTGAGCTACGTGAGTGTTTTGAAGATTGGTTTCCGTCGTCTAAAATCGCCCCAATGATGAACTTGGACAAGTTCTTGACTGATGCCGATTTGTATAAATATGGAACGAATGTTTGGTAGGACGCCTGCGATACAGTGAAGGCGTGGAATAATCAGTTTACCTCCTTTATCAAGAAGGGTTAAGAGCTCACCCGTCCCGCATACAACAAATTCAGCATACTGCTTTGAGATAATTGAGACCATTTCGAGTGAAGGATATCATCTGGAGTTTGATTAATGACATAACCAGCGATTTCGGTGAGCAATTCTCTTGGGAGAAGCAAGAGACGAGACTGGGTAACCACGGTGACGACGGTGGTATCAGAGAGTGGCGAGGGGTCGCTTGATTGATCTTGAAGATTGACCATGTTGATGTTGTGTGAATAAAGAGACTTGAGTTAGTTTTGCGGTTGAGATCAAGTTGCAAAATTCAGCGTTGTACGATACTGCGTTCTGACAATTTATAAGTCTGGAAGTTGAGAACTTGAAGAGAGGGAGTTGGGGCAATCATCTTCTAATATCCTCATGTATTTCGTGGACTACGTGAGGAGAAGGCTGTTGGGAAGGCATATCAAAGGAAATGAATTGAGCTGGGCGAAACACTTCCTTTGATTGAGTCCATACTGGGTAGATTGATATATAAAAAAACGTTTTCAGAGGGATGAGAGTTGGAGGCATACTGGTCTCCTATTTCATGATCATTGCATATTGTTTGACATACTGTGTAGACTCCCGAGAAACACTGCAAGGAAGAAATCAAGTTGAGAGAAATATCGTTTAGTTGGGTTAGATCGACAAGATGGGATAATCGCCTTTGGACAGTTGTCTGTACAGTACATACTGTACGTTTGTGAGATAAGCCTTCTTGGAAACCGGAGACTCCGGTAGTTAGGGTGTCGACTTCTTTTTTCTGACACCGCAAGTTCACGAAGGTTCTAGCAGAATGAGGTGAGTTCTAGGTAAAAAGATGACGGAGGTGTTGTACTTTTACCATTCAAATCTTCTCCCTCAATTCTGGCAGCTCGAAAACAAAGACAGAAAGGGAAGTATGAACTCGCGTCAAAAGAAAGACGAGACCTTGAAGAAGTTATGTCAACCTTGCAGAAATGGATGGGAGGAGGAAGCAACGTAAGTTACACCATTGGCCCACATCCACGGCCGTATTTGTCATTTAGGTATGTATGGGAAGTACAGGAACGGATTCCATCCCCACGGAAACTAGAATCATCTTAAACGTTTAAGAGAATCAACAAAAAGCCTGAATTCACGGAGATAGTGGGAGTGGGATGTTTAGATGAGACGATCTTGATCTCCGGTTCCACCCTCGGACGACAATTCGATAGAAGAATTTCTAAGTCACTGGATGGAAAAGAAGCCTGAATGCACGGGCAAAGCGTGGGTGGAAGTTCAGATGGAATGGTCTTTCTCCCGGTTCCACCCTCGGTCGATAACTTGTTAGAAGAATCTGTGAGCTACTGTAACTTACTGGATTGAAATACGCCGGTAGATTGGGATTCAGGTCCTCATTTTCGTGCGTACCACATGGAGCTTATTATGCCCCCGAGCCACCAAATTAGTCTTGCTTTCCCTACCTACCAGTTGTCCAAATTTAGCTCAGTGGGTTGTTTATAGTCAAGAGCTGGAGAGGCTAAGCTGAGGCTGGAGATAAAGTGGATTAGTAAAGGAATCCTTGAATAGGCCACAGTCCAAAGATGAAAAAACTTCCGTGCGCCACAGAGAAGTATAATTAAATTAGAATGACGAAGGCTTATAGAGTTGTTGCTGGTATTGGTATATCAACAACCGTATTCGTACGTATAGTCCTCTAGCACTCTCTGGAATTCACTCTCATCTACTATTCGCATCTGCAGCAGTACAGCAACAAATCTACTGGGTTATAAATTATATGTAAACTCATGACCAAGATTCATTTTACCCACGTATCTTTTTCTCTAATCATATAAGAGGGTCATAAGATCTCTTACGAGAATCATTACCTTATTTCCCATACAGTAAATTATCACCGACGCAGTTCCAACCCCTTATCAAATGATATCTTCCAGTACTCTTGCCACTGGATTCAAGGTACGTTTCACCTTCACCTTCACGTTCATGTTCTCAATCTCTATTTCAATTTATTGATTCCATTTCTTAACGTTATCACAGTATCTCTTAGGTACTTCGGCAACTATCTCGTTATTACTTGCAGGTGGCTTATGGTATTTCCAATGTCATCTGATATACCCATCATATGCACCTAAAGGATCTAGAACCAGTATGCCTTTTATCATTCTATCGACATGAAAAATCAACTTATTGAATTTTATCTTTAGATGTACCACTTCCCACCGATGTCGGACTTCCTTTTGAAGATGTCACCATTACAACTCCCGATGGTGTCAAACTCAAAGCCTACGTTATACCCGCAAGACGTCGACCAATGCCCACAAATGAGATTCGTCAGATGAGCCATGAAGAGAGGAGAAACAGGATGAAATTGGAGGTCGAAAATTGGGCTGAAGAAATGGGACGAGAAGATGCTGTTCAGGTAGGTCATATCATTCTATTAGTACTGATAGTGAATTAGTTTATCAAATCTCGTCCGACTGTGGTCATCTTCCACGCTAATGCTGGTATGTTTTTACTTATTCATGTTGTGCTGTTTTGACTGGGATATAGGAAATATGGGTCACAGAGTTCCTATTGCTCGATCCTTCAATGTGGATTTGGGATGTAACGTCTTCATGTTGAGTTATCGAGGGTGAGCGCGATTACTGAAATCTCGCACTTTGACTGATTTAGTAGATACGGACTGTCAGAAGGTCGTGCCTCAGAGAAAGGTCTGTCTAACAATTTACTGCGATGCTGCTTTGCTGACATCTGTCAGGTATGCGTATAGACGCTCAAGCAGCTCTTGAATATGTAACCACTCACCCACTTCTGGCCGATACCAAGATAATAGTAAGCACGACAGTGGTGAAAAGTTCTTCGTAATTAAGACTGAACATGTTATTCAGTTGTACGGACAATCGATCGGTGGAGCTGTCTGCTTAGACGTTGCCAGTCTCCTTCCTGAAATTGTAAGTCTGTCATCTACCTCAAGCTAACCCACAAGCCATCCGGAATAATCATCGAAAACACCTTCACTTCACTTCGAACCCTGATTCCCCAAGTCTTACCAACCTTACCAAAGCTCTTATTACCAGTTTTATTAACTGAAAACTGGGATGCTAAACTTACTCTACCGGTGATACCCAAATCCATACCAATGTTGTTTCTCGCTGGACGTAAAGATGAATTGATACGACCTACTCACATGAAAGAGTTGTTTGAAATTCGTGGGGACGGTAAGAAGAGATGGAGAGATTTCGATGGAGGTCATAACGATACTTGGATTAGGGAAGGGTACTGGTCATCTATTCGTGAATGGATGACAGAAGAGGTAGACGGGTTTAACGAAAAGAAACCAGCGTTTGACGTTACATCTGGAAATTTAGAGAAGATGTAGTGGAACGCCTCGATCAAGAGCAATAAGCCTTGATCGATTCGTATATGTATCTATAACGAAGCTCGTCTTGAATATGTATCTAGTTTATATGTGATGATCACGATACAATATACAAGGATAAGAATAACGCAAAGTAGAGTCAGAGAAGTGTTACGGTAATTTAAACCATTCATTCGCCACTCCCATTGTCTGGCTCGTGTGCCGTCATTTGACTGACTCGACAGTAAGATGAATAACATGTTGAGATGAAAGATCTTGATACAATACATTCAACAAACATGATATAAAATAGATATAGACAACAGCAGTAACATTGACAACATCATCCTCATCCTCATGCTGGCCAACACCATCGACTTTCCTCCATTCACACCTCTTCAGAGATGACGATAACCATGTCAAGCCCAAGTCCGTCCGGATCTTCCTACACCTCCTGTAAGTAATGATTGTCCTATCAATATAAACAAAACGTAACAACTGACCCAAAACCATCCCAAGCTTCACCATTAAGGTCATCCCCACTCTCCCATCCACCAGTGTATCCCTCCAATCGACCAATCTCCCCCAACTCAAATCCAAAACCCCTCCCAATCCCCACGAAAACTACCACCCCACTCAGAAGATCGTCATTATCTCAATCGATTCGACCGACACCCCCGAAATATAATTCATCATCACCAAACGCAAATGCAACCCCTTCACCCCCATTATCAAGATCCCAACCACTCCTAGGATCCTATCCCCTCTCCCTGCTCCATTCAAGGATGTCTTTAGCCCATCAACCCCATTCCATCGATTCAACGTCTAAATCGGGTTTCAGTTTACATTTGGGTTCGGTTGGGATGGGTAGAACTTGTCCTTCTGAATTAAGGTGTCCTGATCATTGTGTTATACCGTTCTCCGCTACTTATTACGATCTAGAGAATAATTTCAGTAACAACCATTCATTCAGTATTAAAAATGGTGGGGCGACACAGAGTCCTTGGGTCGGTAATATCAATCTAGAAGATCATTATTTCAATATGTATGGTCAGGAGACGTTTCAATCTTCTTCGACTACATCGACTCCATCGAAGAAATTGTCGTCACCACCTTCGTTTCCTGGTTATAGAGTAGCTCCGGTTGGACAATTACAGATTTTGATCAAAACTCCAACTCAAGCTGTTAAAGTCTTTTTGGTCCCTTACGATTTGAGGAATTTAGATTTAGGGGGTAGATTGTTGGTTAGAGAAAGAACTTATATTCAATCTGAAGATAATACCAGGCAGCAACAACCATCATCATCATCATCGACGAGTCCAACGACCAAAAAAGGTGAAGCGTTGAGATTCGCGTTCCAACTCCAATTCATCTGTGTAGCGACGAATAAAAAAATTAAAGATCAATCAAGAAACTCATCGACGACCAGGAAGAAAAGAAATGCTGAAGGTCAAGGTCAAACTCCAGTCTCAGCTTCAAACGATGAAACTCCAAATTCACTGAGATCATTATCGATAGCGTCCAAAATCTCAAACAAAGATTTCTACGTTTCTAAAAACCTAAAAATCATTTTCACATGTTCCCCACCGGAGAAGAACGAATCTCTACGAACGGAACGAACTGACGAGATGATTTTACCTGAGAAATCTAATCAGAATCTCAGTGGAATCTCGTTGGGGACGATGAACAGGATGAAAGATTGGGGGAAAGTTTGTATGAAATATAACAACGACAATAACGTCCCACAATCAGGAGCAGGGGCGGGGTCGAAAGAGAAAGAGAGGGGTCGACAAAGTAAGATCCAACATGGATTCAATTTCCCGGTTACGAATAATTTGCCGACTATCAATTCGAGACCGGAGACTCCTGTTCATTCGCCCAAACCGGAGGTTTTCGATTTACCTGCTGCAATTGGGAGTGGGAGTGGGGGTAGCGTTTGGGTACCTGGTAAAAGAGTTTGGGAGATTGAGAGAGAACGGGAATTGAGTGAACGGTTGAGAGGGTTGGAGATCGAGGAGTTTGAGTGAGGTGGGACGTATAGTACTGTGTTTGTTTGATTGATTCGTGTTCCTGTAGACTTTTTGTTATTGTATCTCTGTTCTAGGTATTGTTGTTTGTATGTATATCATAAATGATCATCCTCCCTGTTTGATCGAAAGTCGGACCTATCATTTTATCTACATTGCATAAATGCGTCTCTACATACGATAAACAACAGAATGGAGAAACATTCAAGTTCCAAAATCGTAAATCCAAGCAACTAGAAACCGTATTCATACTATACAGAAGAAACTGTCCTGAGAAAAAAGCAAAAGAGAAACTGAGCAAGAGCCCCTACGAAGACCCAGAACCACTCTGTGATCGCTTATCAGGGTTCGTAACAGGCAACGGTGATTTCCTAACACTTTCAAAGATAGTAGCTCGTTTCGCGACTCTTCCAATGATCTCAGGTGTGGGTGTAGGAATAATAGGTGAATTAGATGATGAATCAGTGTTACCGATCGAAGGTGAATAATTCGAATTCGGTGATAAAACCATTGATGATCGTTTATTTATCGAGTTGACTACTTCTTTGACAGGTCGACGACCTTTCGGTAGGGCCATTGGTATTGGTGAGTTTATGTTTGAATTTGAATTTGTTGTGGAGTTGCTTTTGATCATTGGCGTGAATTTGCTCGGGGTTGATAGGGGAGTTTCGACGAGACTTTTTGTGGTTTGGGTTTGATTGGTTTTTGGAGTTTTCTCTGTATCGTTCAGGAATCTGTTGATGGTCGGTGTACTTGGTGGTGAAGCTGGATTATTGATACCACCGACTGCGTAACTTGAACCAAACTCTATTGGTTCAGATTCTGACAAAGTCGTACTGGTACTAGTATAAAGGATAGCGTTTCGTTTAGGAGTATCATCGTTATCGTCAATCTCGACTGATTCTTCCGTTTCAGCCTCTTGACTGACTTCAGTACCCTCTCTCTGGACTATCATCATATCCCTCATCGATCTAGCTGAAGTGATCGACGTCAAACTAGGTCCCTTGGAATGATCGTGACCGATGAAAGGTGAGAAACTAGATGGCGGAGCTGAATTCCTGATACGTTTATTGACGATCGATTTCATATCGTCAGCCGAAGAGTTGGAAGTAATAGGCCAGAGTTCAGGTAAAGGTGCTGGATCTCTAACGTTTAGATCTTTGTTGTAACCCTTCTGTAAATATTCAGCTCCTCCACCGACAGAATATCTATTTCTGTTCCCTCTAAACGATCCATTACCCAAACCAAGACCTAGAAGACCTCCAGTCATTCTCTGAAGGAATGAAGCACTTCTTGTGATCGGAACATATTCACCGTTATCGGGTGATAACACCGCCGCAGAGTACGGAGTACCATATTGAGCATGCTGGATGACACCTTCAGATCGTTCAGATGGCGTCAAAGAAATACCGGAAAATCTTGATTTATTTGATGAATTCAAGGACAAATCTGCCGCTGCGATAGGTGGTGGAATTAGCAGATCACTAATATCCAACGGATCTGATTTAGATATTTGTGGTAAGCTGTATAAAGGTTTTGATAAACTTTGTTCGACCGAACTTTCCGGATCGATGAATGGATCCAAATAAGCTACAGAAACCGGTGGTGTAGGTACAGGTCCACCGCGAATTGGTGGTCTGTATTCCTCCTCTGATAAATCGTCTTCATCCTCATCATGTCCTAAAAGACTATTCGCAGACTTCCAATGATCGGTGTCTCCAATGTCCCAATCCTCTTCGGGTACAGTGTTGAAAGCTCTAGAATCCTCATCACGTAACATGTCTCGACGACTTGGATCGTTAACAGCTTGACTTCCAGGTTGAGGACGAGGTCCAAGGAGTTTGATTCCCGTCCCGATTCTTCTTGTCGGATCCCTCGAAAGTCCCGGACTCGGATCACTCAACTCAGTATATCTACTTTGTGCAGATACAGATCGTTGAGAAACAGATCTTAATCTGTTAGATACGAAACTTCCGAGTGATTCAATTCCTAAACCAGTAGATTTTTCTCCCCGATCCCATCCAGGGATAACCGAAGGTCCATAACCGTCTTCAAGTTTTGATGCCTCAATCAAACCTTCACCACCTTTATCTCGGTGACCATAGGGTCTTGAAGGTCTAGTACGCTCTCCTCCCGCAGGCCAATGACTTTGGATCTCCTTGTTCTTTCTCTGTCGCCTTCTACGACACAGCAGGAAGATTGCCAAGAATACCCCAATACCTCCAAGCACTCCTAGGATCAAACCGACGCGAGCAGCGCTGTCCAAACCTGATGAGGAGTTGGAGGATAAACCAGAAGGAGACGACGTTTTTCCTGTAGCTTGAATTCTTAGCAACCATATGTTACACAAACCTACCACTTGGGTCACCTGTCACCATTCCTGGACCGGTAACGATGGTGTCACCTTTAGAATTGGTTGTGGCAGCAAGTGTAGAAGTGATTGTGAAAGTGCCACTTGTAATAGTTGTCGTAACCGCGATTGAAGAAGATGGATTGAAGGTATCAAGGTAAGATGAGGTATCGATGTCAAAGATATAAGTGTTTGCATCGACTGCAGAAGAGCTTCCATATCCTAAGAGGTCAATTCTGACAGTTCACTAAAGACGTACCTCCAAAAACAAGGATTTGACTGGTTGCCATAGTTATTGCTCGATGATCGAATCTTGCACTTGGCCCTGAAGGAGGTTCATATCAGTTCTCCAAGCTTGGGGTCTAAAGAAACCTACCATTAGTCTGGTTAAGCTGATTCCAACTTAGATTATCCAGATCAAGAACCCAACCATCTGACATGACCTCAGTCAGATCCGCATTCGCCCCACCATGAATAAACATTCTATCACCGTTGGAAGCATAAGCAGCACCTCTTCTCGAGGTCGGTGCCGAACCTCCAATGGCAGTAGGTATCCACTCAGGAAAACTAGAAGTGGTGTCTAAGCTATAGCAAGCTGATAAAGTTAAAAGTGTCGTTGAACCAGTTGAGTTTGACATATAGGCACCACCTAAGACTATCAATGTACCGTTCGAAAGGATGATTGATGAATGGTGGTATAAAGGGATAGGGAGTGATGGTAAAGTTGTGAAAGTGTTACCATCGAATTTGTAGACATCTGAGAAACCTTGATTTGATCCGTCGTCTTTTAGCCCGCCAGTGACGTAGGTTACTCCATTTAAAGTTGATGAAGAATGATAAATCCTTCTCATGGGTTGAGATGACCAATTCGTGGTTTCTTGTGTAAACGAAGCTGCTGGTGCAGAAGGATCGATAGAAAATAGCCAAGATGAATCAGAGAGGGTTTCAATAGCTTCATTTGGACCTCCATCACCCCCGAAACTAAGTATGTTGTTCGACGAGGTCGAGGTTGTCGATGTTGAAAGACTGTGCCAGGAGTACGAAGGGGATGATGAAGAGGAGAGGAGACTGTATGGAGGTGAAGATGTGGAGAAGGAGGTGTTTAGTGGGAGTAGAATCAGATCATTTGAATTCGACGATGATGTGTATGTTTGACCTAGTGATGAAGTTTTACCCCCATGGATAACTATTGTCGGTGGTGATGGAATATAGGTGATACCGTATCCCCATCTACGGTGTTAAATTCAATTAGTTCAATTATACAAATGCACTAAGCTTCGACTTAGAACTAACCTTGGTTCCATTGTATAGGCTGAAACTAAAGAAATTAGGATTAACGAAGAAAGTTGAAAGAACAACTTTGGAGAGAACGATGACATAGGATATTGACGCTTGGATGCTTTTAGGGGTGACGGCTTGTATTGTTTCAGAGGGTGGTGGTAGGATGGGTGGGGGTTAGTTGTAGGACTTATGGATGTTGAAGAGAAGATAGAATACTATGCAAGAATCAAAGATGAGATAAGTTGGATGAAGTTGAATGATCTCCCATTACCCCATTGTCTTGTGTTTTACGTTGAACCAAAGGATGGTAGAGGATTAGTAGAAATTAATCCAACCCAGATGAGTGGCAAATTGACAAGAGTACTCGTACAGAATGAAACTTCAACTTAGCCAGTGCATCTACTGTTCTATACATACTCCATGAATACTTCTAGAAATTCTGTACATCACGTTGTTCTGATTACCTTCTTACACACTCGTAAGGTATGTGACCGCATAAGATGATCCTATGAGTTATATTTTCTTACGAGCACCGTAGATATTGAACTTCGCGCAGTACAGTACTCGTACATCACCCCGCCACTGAAATCAGTCGCGTACCTATGCACTGTGTCTTTGGTACCAGATTCCTAGAGAGGTGATAAATACATAATTTTATAGGAACAATGGTGAAAGATTGTAGAGTAAGGACACCAACATCCTTCAAATCGATTCCCATAGTTCACCTGACGGGTCTTTGAATTGCATCCGTACTACTGTAGATTGTCAAGAGTAATAACTTCATTGCATGTCGAGAAAATGAAAAACTGCATCGTCACATCGATGAAACTACAAACTTGAACAGCTATCTAACTACGAACACTCAAACAAGAAGAATAGATCCTACCAACTACCTTAGTCTTCGATAAAGGTCTATCATAATACGGGTATCGCGACTCGAACTCCCTCGAAGCCTGTGCTTGCATCCCAGTTATTTTCCCAGAAACCTCATAAGTAAACCGCGAGACAGAAGTCCTGATCTCCTCATCCTCACTCTCTGTACCCCCTAATTCTTTCATCAATTTTCTTAACTCAAAATCTTGAGCATACAGTCTCACAAGCTTCTCTTCAAGCCAGGCAGCCTCTGTGAAAGTCGCACGTAGCTTGTTTTCAGCTTCTTCGTACTCAATTGTCTCCTCCGCGTTGAACTGCCAATCCCTATCAAAACTTATATCACCAGTATAGGAAATAATGATATTGTTACCAAGACTTATGGTGCGTTGTTCGGTATCGAGTACTAATGAGGATTGATTTTTTATGGTTTCTAAGATTGAGGGATTTGAACCTGGGTATTTTGTGAGGTAGATGAGTTTGTTAATGATACCTTCAACGCTGGAAACGTCGAATTCGAGATAATCATCAGAGGGATCGATTGAGGAAGTCATTACCTAATGATATTTTGAGGTGTGGCGTAGAAAGTGAGAAAGAGGAATTGACCCCATGAGTTCATACGGTGTATAATATACGTAGAAACCTTTCCCATTTCATTTAAAAGTCCTCTCAAAGGATTGGAAAACAAAGGTAGGTAATAACCTTTGTAAAATGGTCTATGATGAAAAGAGCCATCGACAAAGGTGCGATTTCACGTGCAGGACTTACTGTAACTTGCTAGACAGTACAGCGCTTGAATCAACTCCTAACAACTGTAATGGTAATAAACTTGACGGGGGCTCTGAATCTCATACAGATTACAAATTGAGATAGTTGAAAACAACAACCTTCTTGCTTATTGATACGCATAATGAATTCATCGTTAAATTGCTAAGATCGAAAAGGAAAACTAAACACACAACTACAGTAACTAATCCAGAACACTCAAATAACAAGAATCGATCATCCCAACAATCTTAGTCATCCACGCGTCTCTCTCCTTATATGAGTACCTGTCGTGAAACTCCCGTGACGCAGCGTCTCTCATCTTCTCTGCTTTTCTACGAATGTGAGGGGAAATAACTTGTAAAGCAGTCATAGCTGCACTGTACTCTTCCCACGTCAATTCAGTTGACGTCGTCGCAACTGTTCGGATCGCATCGTTCACTTTATCGAACCTATCCTCCAATAAATCAGCAGCTCTAAATCCACTCTCCCTCTTCTCCTTAGCGATATCAAATTCCTTCTGTCCCTCTGGACTCAACGGACTGACCGAGCTAAAAAGTATTTCGCCTTTATAAGAAATCGTTGTCGAGCCGGTACATGTTTGTTTGAAAGTGTTCTCGTTGGTGTTGAGAATGAAATAATCAGAGTATTTGATAGCTTCTGAAATTTTGGATTGTGAACCGTCGTATGAGATTATGGAAACATCTCTTTCATGTTTCCAATCCTCTGGAGTGAGTTGCTCAAATTTGAGATAAGAAGTAGATAGTTCTGGAGAAACCATGTTTACTTGGTATTAGTTGGGAGTATGAGTGAGAGTTAGGAAGAGAGTAGAGATAAGAATGCTCCATCCTACCTATGGCATGCGTTGGAGTCCGATCAAAGGATTGAAAGAAGACAGAAGACATTGTTAGTGAACACGCCTATCATTAAACCTCATAGCTGTGTGATGGGTGAGCAGTCACGAAATCCATCCACAGCGGATGCATAGATAGCTGAATGAAATGAAGAATGTAGTATGTAGTATGAATGATAGAAGAAATGAATGAATGCATGTATAGTGAACCCGCGGACGTCGGTTTTAAGCCAATCGAGGTTTTCGGATTTAAGACCGCCACATCCATATCGCCGATAGAGCCCAAGTTGAAGGATTTCTGTCTCAGGGCCGTTGACTGGCTGGAGACGACTATTCAGAAGTTCAGATTGACATTAGACATTTCTCTCTTCAGTTCTTTTATTCATTCATTTATCAAGGTAAGTTATTCTTATGGTTTAGGTTAGGTTCAATCGTCAATCATCGGGAGTCGCCTTGGAATGTGTGGATTAAGTTGGAATAGGTTTATTGAAGGATGAAGAGGAGAATTGGATTCACGATTGGATGTTTGGTAATGGATGGGTTCAAATTCTAGTTATCCTTGTATCATTCACTTGCTTCATGGCGACGAAGGATATGGGGGATATAGATTCGAAGAGGACGAAGAAATTTTCTGGAGGATACATCAGGAGACAAAATCCAGAAAACTATTACATTCAATACTAACTCTTAACCTATAGAAAAGATGGGTATCGACATCCGTCACCACCACGTTAAGAAGGGAAACCGTCAGGCTCCAAAGTCTGAGGACCCATATTTGCTCCTCCTCGTCAAGGTTAGTGATGGATCTCGAACGTGGAATTGAGAATGATGTACTGATATCAAATTTTGGAAATTTTATTAGCTTTACAGATTCTTGGCTAGAAGAACTGACTCTAAATTCAACCGTGTCATCCTCAGAAGACTTTTCATGTCCAAGGTGGGTCGTCAATTCGACAAATGATAATCATCAAACTAACAAACCAAATAACAGATCAACAGACCACCAATCTCAATCTCAAGAATTGTCAAAGAGACCAAAAACTCCAACCCAGAAGGTACCAAAACCATCGTCACCGTCTCAACAGTTCTCGACGACGAGCGTCTCCCTGCAGTTCCAAAACTTTCCATCGCCGCTTTGAAATTCTCTGAATCAGCACGTGAACGTATCGTCGCTGCCGGTGGTGAATGTATCACCTTGGATCAATTAGCTCTTAGAGCTCCAACTGGTTCCAACACCGTTCTTCTACGTGGTAAACGTAACGTCAGAGAGGCCGTCGCTCACTTCGGTGGTCCACTTAACGGTGGTAAACCTTACATTGAAAGTAAAGGTAGGAAATTCGAGAAGGGTCGTGGTAGAAGAAAGTCAAAGGGTTTCAAGATCAAGTGAGTTTCTCAATTCATCTCGTTGGATTAGTCGTTCCGTATAACTAACGCAACAATTAGGTCTTCCCACAAGTAAACGACTGCTTAAACAGGTTATACGTTTTTGTGAGATTGACGTGGGTCGAGGACTCGTTGGTTGGGATGGGGTCGTTCAGTATGATTACGAGGTTGTTACGTATCGTCTGAATGTACATTTTTCGCATTTATCACCAGGTTCATGAAGTGACGTGGGAGCATTTTCATTTACCATAATAATCAGTTCAGTTGGCAGTTGAACCACCAATCTATTGTCAATGAACGATCTACACCTTTTCAACTTCCAAATAAAATTTGAAAAATTCTTTTTGATTTTGGATACCCGTCATTGTCGTATAAAGTATAGAGCAACACTTTCTATCCATTCGCAAGAATTCCGAAACAAAAACACTTGATCCTAAATTTACCTAATAAATCCAAACGACAAACAAACTAAGCTAAACTTTGAAGACCAAAAACAAAGAAGCATTCTTTCAATTGTGATATTCATTTCGTCATTTCAAAATATTCTAATTAATATGTATAAAAAAAAAGGAAAAGTTAAAATAAAGGAAAAAAAAAACTAGAACGAACAGAATGCAGTTACTTGATTGATAGCAGTATCAAATGTCAAGTATCAAGAATTAAAATTATTCATTGACCATTCAACCTAATCTTTTCTAGAGCCATGACCAACGATACCGGCTCCACTAGCCTTCTCCCAGTTCTTATCACCAACGACACCTTTAACCTTCTCTTCAACTTTTCCAAGAATCTTCTTCTCCTTTTTAGGTCCACCAATCAACAAAGCCAAAGCAACAATCCCACCAAGAACATAAGCGCCAGTCTTCTCTTTCTCACTTAATTTTTCTTTTATAGGTTCAAACTTTTGTTCACTTGATGATGATTCAGGTAAACCGATGGTAGGTAAAGACAAACCACTAGATTTCCAGGCTTGAGCGGGTGAGTTGACAACGATTGAGATGACTTCGGTGAGAGATGGGATTTCGTTGGTTAATTGATTTTTCAGTTCTTCGGTCGATTCGGAGAGTTCATGGGTGTGAGCATCGACGGATGAATGGTCACCGTGAACTGGTCCTCCGGCTGGATGGGTCGACGCAGATGCAACCGTCATGATTTTAGGTGTGTTGTCTGTGGGTTTTTCAGTAGTTTCTTTTGATGTAACGAAATTATCTGGTTCAGATGGCTAATAAAGATCACACAGATGTCAGAAGGTTTGTTAAGAAGGAATCTACTTGATCGAAAATGACTTACGATGATTTGATCGTATTCACTCTCCTCAGTTGGTTTAGGGAATTCAACGTCCAGCTTGGATTCAACATGGACATCCTTGGTTGGTAGACCCGGTGCTGAATCGACGATTTCAGGTGTAACAACAGATTTTTTGGGTGCTTCTGATGATTTTGTGGAAACGTTGACTTCGGTGGTTACTGTTGATACGGAATCTGATTTAGAAGTTGATGATTCTGGTGAAAGGATCGAGGCGGTGGTACTGATCGAACGTGTGTTGGATGGATTGGTTCGGGTGACTGAACTAGTTGATGTAGGTGGTAAGGGTGGGAGATAAGATGTTGTTTCAGCTGATGAAAGTCTAGCTATGAGTGTTGCTCTGCTCACCGGTTGTTAGTCTGAGATTCATGGTATTTAGAAGAATAAAGCAATTATCACTCACTTGTTACCTTGTTGACTCAATCCTCGTTTCTTAAGTTCAGTTCGTAAAGAGACTACAGTCTCTGATTTCCAATTTTTAGAATTGGAACTTGAGAGTAGAACTGCTGAAGCTAACGATCTGGTACGGGTGTGGGTTGGAGTGGACTTGAATGGGGATTGAGCGAGGAGTTGGGTGGGGAGATTGGTTGTTGGGGTTGGGGTTTGGGTTGACCGTAAGATTGAAGCTGAACGGACTCTACGTAACATTGTGTGAGATGGATATGGATATGAGTATGAATCAAGTGGTTGTTAGAGATTGGTATGGTGTATATGCCTTGTTGCAATGTTTGGAAGCGGAGCGGTACAGCAGTACTTGTAGGATTTCATCGGTTGGGTAGATTGCCACGTGGAATGACACAAGCGGAGTTGAAGATGGAGATGGAGTTTTACTTCCGTTAGATTGTTGTCGCGTTGGAATTTCAATAATGTTCACAAGCAACAGCAGGCAGTAAAATATATACATGGTGGACAGGTAGTGACCCAACCAATACAGAACAACATGTCACAACCTCACCAACACCTCTCAAAATTCCTCCTTACAATCCATAAACTCCTCTCAACATTCCTGATCTATCTCCTGTCCCTAGGTCCAATCCCCCACCACATAGCCTTCGTAATGGACGGTAACAGAAGATACGCCCGTGAAAGAGGTGAGAAAGTCATGAAAGGTCATGGTGAAGGTTTTGAATCTTTGAAAAGGGTATGTCCTATCTGTCTAGTCTTGTCTGTATTGGGTTACGCTGACGGTAGTAAGACTTTGGAAATATGTTTGAAATTGGATATCAAATGCGTTTCGATTTACGCTTTCGCGATCGATAATTTTAAACGACCGAAGGAGGAGGTTGACGCTATCATGTTACTGGCTCGTGAAAGTTTATTGAATCTATGTAAAGAGGGGTAAGGACTACTATACCATATCAGTCGCTTTTCTGATAATGTCAATAGGGAATTCCTGCATCGGAACGGAATTCGAATGAATTTTATAGGTCAAATTCATCTTCTACCTGTTGAGGTTCAGGATGCTGTTCGAGAGATGGAACTTTTAACTGCTGATCATCAGTCGTATGTCATTCTTCCTTAAATACGAGTCATTGTTGCTGACATACCGTTTCAGAGGCATTCTGAATGTTTGTTGTCCCTACGCATCGCGAGATGAGATTACTACTGCAGTCAAAGAAACTGTTCAAGAGGTATATGATGGTCATATCGATTTGAAGTAGGTCTGATTCATGTCATTTCGATCCCATACCAATCCTGTACTTCTCCAGACAAGTCACTTCAGATCACATCTTCTCGAATCTACCTATCAGTCAAAGCGTTTCATTCTTAAACAAAGATTTATCATATCACGGGGGGAAACTTGATATTCTAGTTAGGACATCTAACGTCAAACGATTAAGTGATTTCATGTTATGGCAGGTAGGTATTGAGGTCTTCGCATTGAGCTCTTTTCTTACTCTCACCCGTCTATAGGCATCGGAAGATACTCAACTTCATTTCATTAAAACTTATTGGCCAGAATTCGGTTTGACTGATATGTTACCGATCTTACTGGGTTGGCAACAGAAAGTTTGGTTGAAGAGGCTTGGTTGGTGAGGGTGGGTTTGGGGTTGGAGTTGGGTCTGAAACCAAATCGACCAAAGGATGAGATAGACATTGAATCCTGTAATTTGTGAGAGTAGTGCATTATATATGAATTGTGATAAATGATAAAATGATTGAACGTCCTTCAACCCCTCAATCTAATTCTCCAAAATCTAAACCCATCCTCACCTCAATCACAACTCCCATCCTCAGGTCCATCCCTCCATCTCGAATTCAAATTCCCCCATTCACATCCAAAACTCTCCTTGCCCAATTTAACATTAACCTCGTTATGACGTTCGCACAACCATTTCGATAAACCCAATCGACCACTGAGATCAGGTGGTGAAACCTTTATGGAATCTTGAAAATCATTTGCACAGGGGGTACAAGGGTAGAGGAGTGATAATGAGTTCAAGAGGTTTTGCATGTTTGATTGTTGGGTTGTGTTGGCTTTTAGGGGGTAGTAAGCTGCGGTGGTGTGGAGGAATGTCCATGTTGATCTACCGAGTTGGACGTTATCTGCCGGACAATTTGTTCTGGAGTCTGAGACCGTAGCAGGCGGTGTTGACGACGAGGAAATCGACTTGGAACTCGATTTACTACCTTTCATCATAGCTTCGAATCCACCCATCGAGCTCATACCACCAGCCGCAGCTTTGCTCGCATTCTTCCTCTTAGCAACCTGAGCCCAATCAGACCATGAATTACAGATCTTACAGACTTTACCGTCTTCGTCCAAGATTAGACCTGGGGGCAGATTCGGATGCGTCTCTTTGGTCGTTTTTAATACTGGCTTTCTAGGTGGGGTTGGTGCTGGGAGTGGGGTGGATGGACCTGCTTGATTTTGAGTTGACATTTGGGTTGGTTGTTGCTTCTTGCTGGTTGGATGACTTGGATTTAGCGACGGCTTTGTAATGTAGTGATAGGACTACACGTCATTATATACGTTTGTTGACAGTAATAACGATAAGTTAGATTTCTGAGATTACTTAACTCGTACTAACCTACACAATGATCGTGATGGGATGGTTTCAATAATGATACCCATTCCCATCATATCATTGAATCCGTATAACCTTCTACACATAAAATAAAGAAAAGGATTCATCCCAATGACCGACATTCCACTCGAAATGTCAGATCCCAACACCTCAGAAATCAAAATAGACCATCCCCCTCCCAACCCCCGAGATCCAAAATTCATCATCGAAATCCCTTCATCTCCAACATCGAGTACTTCCAGAAGTAAAGAATACGTACATACAACCTCAGCTAGAGCTTTGGAAATCAATTCGAATTCGACTTTGGATTCACCGATACCGGCGTTTAAACCTTTAGTGAGGACTAAGGGTTTGTCACTTCCACGAACACGATTCGTTCCACCTCAGATACCACAGGGGTTTTCTTTCTCGACGGTTGGTGATTCGTCAGTGACGGCCTTTGGGAGACTTAGGGATGCTCCTTCGTTCTTTGATGGGATTGGGGCAGGGGTGAATGATGGACAGCTTGATTCGAGTTTGGCGTGGAATACAAATGGTGGTAGTAGTGACGTTGGTTCTATCTCGGACAGTGAAATTGTTACCACATCTAAAGGAGAGACTTTATTTGATACCCATGAATCAATTTCAAACGGATTTTCAAATTTGAATTCTGAATCGGTGTCAACAGCGAAATCAGAGTTACATTCCAAATCTAATTTGGAAGATACCGATAAATCTTCTTATGATTTACAGGATCAATCCAATGTGGAAAATAGGAGCTCGGATCAGATGACTGTCATCTCAAATGATCGTTCTCACTCCAGATCCAGTTCGTCGTCATCTACGAGTGTCACTTTTCTGGGTGTTAACTCTAGTCATCAACTTGTGAATGGATCAAGCACGACAACAGGTTTTGAAGGCAACGTCAGTTCAACTCCTCAACCACTCAAACGACCTTCACCGGGTGTAATAGATTCTGCGTCTCAGACTCTTTCGACAAATTCAGTACAACCTGCCAAATCTACGGATAACATCTCAGCTGCGTTGTCGAGACATCAATCGCGAGAGCCATCACAATCCGCCAAACCCACGAAAACGGTCTCTGAACATTCCTCCCCATCAATGTTCACCTCAACCAGCCAAAGGTTAGATAAAGTCGTACCTGGTGGTCCCTCTTCTCGCTCGAAATCTAAAGATTCCGCCCACATTGGTCAACATCCCAATTCTTCCTCTCAAACTCTTTCCAACTCTCATCCGCCACCTCAGAGGATGGTTAGGAAATCTGCTTCTACGTCTTCCAGACGAAAACTTGAACTTGTTGACGCAAACTCTTCTACAAAACTACAGAAAACCTCTGATACCAACAACAGTAGTTCCGGAAACCTTTCTTCACCCAGTGAATCGGACAATCTTACACCTCGATCAAGCAATGTCGTTCTGACTGATACACGATCCAGAAGTTCGGAGTTTTCTCAATCTTCTTCCAAGGGTTTCTTACAATCCAACAATCCGTTTCTTATCATAAATACCAGACCTATTCTAAAGAACGCAACAGAGTCTTCACCGCCGAGTTCAAGTTCCATCTCTCGACCGTCTGCATCGACCTTAAATCAAGCAGGCAGTAGATCAGGATTAGAAACAGGTTCTGGATCAAATCAAGATTCGAATAACGTCGAAGCTGTTACTCCGATGGTATCTTCTTCAAAAGTTGGCCAAACTGTCCAGTCAAATTCGATCAGTCGGTCGAATCCGTCATTTGTATCAGTTAAAATGAAATCCAAAAAACCTCCCACTCCATCCAATACCAGAACACCTTTGTCACGGCCACAGCCACAGTCAGCTCGTACAAATACAAAATCTCCGTTGAAGAGACTATACGTATCTCTTCCCCGTGGTAACAACACACCCAGCAAACCATCGAATCTCAGGAACGCGGTTGGGTCATCTCCTCTGACTCCTCTGTCAGATATCACACCTCCAAAAGTCTCTCAGCTATTGAAACGACGTCGAGTTGATGATACCGATGACGAACATACAAGCAGACGTCAAAGATCTAAACCTTTAGGTTCTCGGAGAGCGATTCCTGATCATGAATTTGAATATGTTCAAAAGGCTGCTGTCAAACCTTCTTCCAGTCATTTGGTGTCTACCAATTCCATTCAAAGTAGGTCGCTGATCATCCCGTTTATAGAGGAGGTGACATGCTAAATTGTTTTAGTAGACAAATCCAACGAACGTCATCGCGAGTCTGGACCTAGATCGGACACCGTACGACGATCGTTGACTTCACCAGGACGTCAAGTAATGTCAGGTGTAAACACTGTGCCATATGATTCAGGGGACCTCTCAAGGGAATCCGATGATAACGACGATTCGATTGTTGAAAGAGTCGAAGATAATTCATGGATGGATAACGAAGAATACCTGATAACATCCGTTTTCATCGCTGAACCAGGACGTAAACGATATAGAGAAGCCGTTCGACCAGACACTGAAACTTCAGAATCGGAGTCACCGACTTTACCTAAACGATTGAATTTTCCAAATTTCTTACCTGGATTTCGGGATTTGGGTAAAGGAGAAGTTGAAGATGCTATCCAAAGATATAGGTTATCACCGGAACGTGAGGTTGGTGTTGAAACCAAGGAATTCTTTCGACGATTGAAGAAATATCAAAAAACGAGATATCCATTTTTGAAACGTAATGTTCGTTCTGGAGTTCATCATATGGTTTCGAAGTTGGAGTCAGGATATGTCCCACCTTCAAAACCGACTATCACAAGAGTTCCATCTGCTCTGAAAGCTTTTTCTGAAAACCTGGATAACGTTTTGTCAAAGAGGATCGAAGAGGAGATGAGATATCCAAGATCAGAAGTGGAATATGTGTTTACGCTCAAGAGACTTAATTTCAAGATCGACAAAGAATTTGATCCGAAATGGCCTTCTGTCAGCTCAGCAGAGATCGTTATCGGTAGAAACGAAAATGGAATTTCAACGCCATTGCATCTATCTTCAAAATTGACGATCGAAAATTGGGACTTTGTTCCATTGACAAAGATAAAATTCTCGTTACTTGATTCTGTCAAAGATACCAATAAAAATATCTGGATATCTTTGAAAAACATTCAATGGGCTCAACTATCTTCTCAACTTAGAATCAAGACCGAAAAAGCTACCATACCGATTCCATTTCCATGCGATTCAAAATCGTTTCAAGATAGAGTTCGGAAATTTTCCTTACCATTGGTCATCGACGATGAACAGGTAGGATCTGAGAGATTTAACTTTATATCGTCAAAATTTGAAATTCATGGATCGGTCCAAACAAAGTTCAATCCTTCCAGACCTTTGAAACCTATTCAGAAAGTTACAAAAGATAATGCAGACCTGTCTTTAGCTGTTATTGGATTTTTGAAGGATGATGAGAACCACGATATCCTATCTGTTAAAGGTATCACAGGATGGAGTTGTCAATTTTGTCGTTGGTTACGTGATTTGAGAACTCGTCTTGCACTTGAAACTCATCTTGTTGTTATTCACGATGAATGGCTCTGGGAGAGAGTTACTGATGAAGAGGTAAGTGACTACCTCACACCGGAATAGCCTACTAAAATTCCCTTCCAGATCAAAGAGGAAGGTAGAGATGTCAGAATTCAACATGTGAATTATAGATATTCTTTATTACCACCACCACCGACGACCACTACCTCTGAAGCTGAAATACATAAAGTGAACACTAGATGGGTCGAGCATAGTTTCAGGATCAGACCTGGAACTCTGGCAGATCTTTTACCTGAATTAGACGGACTTTGGTCTGGGACTAGAATGAATAGACATAGAATGAGGGAGCAGGAGGAGGTAGGTTGTTGATTCATCTCAAAAAGTACCGTTAAACGTTGTTAATTATTTTTTGGTAGATTATTTGGCAACAACATCATGTTAGTTTGGGTTTTCACATTCGAAGAGACCTTCTGTATTGACCTTTTGGCACTTTTAGGTATCCCAAGGATTTAAATTCTTCCATTGTATCTGGTCAAGATGGAGAGACGAGAAAGGGTGAGTACTACAACTATATGTTTCAGAATGACTGATTGATGATGTCTAGGGTAATCAAATACCACGATCACCTAGAATACTTCAAACAATTCCTAGAAAAATATTTCCATTTGATCCATAGAGCGAATCTGGAATTTGAATTCAAAAGTTTACTCGATGTAAGTTCGGCTCGACTTCAAGGGTTTCTCTTACTACCAACTGATTGGATGGGTAGATTCTTTATGGATATAAACATATTTCATCGGAAGAATTTTTGGAGATTCATGATTATTTTCATGATTTGATTGATGGGGCTGGAGCTGAGACTGGGGGTGAGACTGCGACTGGTGCCGAGACCAGTTTGATGGATCTTGATCCAACTTAGGATGGTGGTGTTGCTAATTTGATGATGAATTGCTTGGGTTGTTTTTCAGAATTCATGTAGGGTTTCCGAGTTTAGAGTTCATTCTTGAATTGTAACATAAACATAGTGTAGCATTTACATAGCCATTCATATCATACTGTACATTGTCATTTTAGTAAATAACGAAATCATTTTCATGAACCATTTTCAAACCAAGAGTATTTGATCATTACATATGCATTTAATTTATGACGACGAGATGAATCCAATGATAAAATCAAATAGTACAAACTAAACATCAACCTTCTGTAATTTCTGTTCACCACCCAAGAAATCTTCGTTGGATCGTTTAGGACCACTTGGGATGTTGGTGTTACCTCCAAGCTGTTGTTGGGGTTGGGGTCTAACACTACCGTTACCGTTACCCATGACACCTCCGCCTCTCTGGAAACCACCTCGTCCCCTGAACGGTGGTCTGAACGGCATCCCCCGCCCTCTCGTATTCATATTCATGTTCATGTTCATGTTTGGTTGTTGATTGAAATTGATATTTTGATTCATCATCCCCATCCCCATTCCCATTGGCATTCCCATCCCCATGCCCATACCCATGTTAGGCATCCCCATCCCCATCCCCATTCCCATGTTATTCATCATCCCGTTGTTCATACCGAAATTATTCATTCCCATCCCGTTATTCATGTTCATGTTCATGTTCATTCCCATGGGCATACCGTTGTTCATCGGCATCCCCATGTTATTCATGTTCATCCCCATGTTCATTCCCATGCCACCACCACCGAACACCTGTTGATTCTGAAGATTCATATTGTTGTTACTGTTGTTGTTCCCATTCATCAGCCTCATCTGTGCAATGTTATGATTCAACAGTTGAGCTTGAACGTTCAAAAGGTATTTAGCTTTGGGTAATAGTTCCGGATTGTTCAACATCAAGATCACCTGGGATAACTGAGTTTGAAGCGCTGGTATACTCATCGTTGACATTGCAGTGTTGGCGTTTTGGATCTCTTGTTGTTGTTTATTAGGTTGAGTTGCTTGGGGTTTCGATTTCGTTGGTGTTGACAAATTCTTGTTTGAAGAGTTTTCATCCTGAATCACAGAATATTTAGTGATTGATTTCTGGATACGTGTTAATCCTGACTCACCTTTTCAGCTCCCTCCTCTTGATCCAATTCGCTTTCATCAACATCCTCACCATCCCCTTCCTCCTTGATCTCATTCTCAACATCTTTCTTACTACGTTCAATCTCGCCATCAACGTATTCACTAACCCTACCCCGTAACGCCGTGTCAACCACCAATTTATCCAAAGAGGTGATCTTGGATTCACAAGAAGGACATTCGAAATCATGTTCCAAAAGATGATTTTGGATGCATTCCTCACAATAGCTTGATTGACAACATGGCGTCTTGACTGCTTCCCAGATTAATTTTTTACAGATCCCACATGTCATGGCGTTGTCCAAAGGTTGTTGATCTCTTACATCTTGGTTCGTTAACGTTCTTGGTTTAGCAGTTGCTTGTTTTTGCCATGCTCGTCTAAACATAGATTATCAGTTATCAACCCATTCTCAGATTTATAACAATCAAACATACTGATCAGGAACGGCTCTCACAAATCCACCATCTGCTGTTAACATCGCACCAGCAGATGATCCCTCTCCATCACCAGGTGTCTCAACAGTTTTCAAAAAACTTCTTGGAATACCTGTAACCCTAACGAAACGTTTACGATCTTGTGCAGCTGGGTCATCACCATTAGGACAATTCTGGATCCAATGACCTAAAACATGGATAGTAAGTTATCCGTTCTGAACCCAATTGAAGTTTGACTCACCTTTAAGACCACATCTGTAACAAATATATCCAGCTGGTGGTTCAGTATCTGGCGGTAAACTGTAATCAAATTTTGAATGCGTTGTGGTGTTGTTGGTAGGTGGTCGTCCACCTCTACCTCGACTACTTGATGGTGCCCGTGCTTGCCTGCTAACATTAGAAAGAATTACACTGATATCTGTTGTAAGCACCTACATCGACATGTCATCCTGCATTTGTTCCCATGTGTCAGCATTTTGAGCAAACATCGCTTGAATCCTGGCATCTTCTTCCGCATCTCCCGTCGTTATGGCTACAGAGCTTTCACCGGGCTACAAAAATAAATCAGCATAACATAACATCTTCTTGAAAAATGAACCATACCTTCTTTTCATCTTTACCATCAAACCGTTTTGTCAGACTACCAAAACCACCAGTACCCCGTACCCCACGATTCTGTTTAGCCTTCATGTCTTCCCTAGCATGATTTTCAATCCTATGATCCCCAGTGAGACTACTAGCAGCGTCTGTTCCAATGATATAGTTCTGTGCTGTACCTTTACCTTTCGCCGTTGCAGGTAATCTTTTGACGATTAACGAAGTCGATCTTGGAATTTGATGATTATCATCTTTGAGTTCTATTTGTTTTTTGGGGAGGGGGATAAAAAAGGATTCAAGTTTATAGGTTAGTGAAATGAACATGAATTTTTGAATGACAGAATAGATAGATATAAGATGCATAATCTACTAATGATTCTTGAAAAGACGAAGAGGAAGATGAAAGAAACCTGTGAAACCAACCCACCTTCTCCAGTGACGTTATCGTAAACACCTAAATCGAAGTCTTTACCGTTACCCATCTTGTTATTCAAAATGATCTCCCTTTTCAGATCGAACACTGATATATGGGTGCCATCGAATAAGACTCTCGCCTCATCTTTCATCGCTTGGAAGCGATAGAATACGGTTGACATGGTGGCGGGAGATTTTTTTGATTCAAGATTATGTGATTATATACGAATTTTCAAGTTGGTAAACTGCCCTATAGATTATTTAGATCGGTGTTCTTCTAGATATAGCTTATAAGATTTGGTGATGTTATATATCCATTCAAATGTTATGATATAAATCTCATTCGCAAATGAACGGCTGACCAAGCCAACGAATCTTCTCTGTTCTTTGTCCTATTACTATTGACCACCTATGAACACCAGAAATTGCTACGGATCCAAATACTCCTTGATATGGTTGTATTGTGGATTAAAATGAAGAACAGGTCGAAGTATGGAGACACTGTGTTGAGGATAAAGGTACAAAGTAACGAGATGGAAATGGAAGATGGTAGGTTTAAGTCACTCGAAGGAATCGGATAAAAGCGTATAAAATATGATAGATTTATTTATCGTTAGTAAGTCGGTAATGGGGCTCCATATATTCCAATAAGTATATTGAATCTTCACTTTCTCTCGATCATTGATAATTCTTTAGATAACATATATACATTTCTTGTAAGGATATAAACATGTCAGGTCAAATACTGTGGGGAAAGTGAGTAAATTCTACTCTGGTCTATCCTATTTTATTCTACCTCTTTTTGAGAGCTATCGCCAGAAAAGATGAAGACGAATGACATCTCGATCGAATACTGATCGTTCCGCCATAGGTTTTTCGTATTTACAGGTCTAAGTAAGTCCTATCGATCATCGTTCATCAATCAAACCTTGGGATTTTATCTCATTAATCATTCTCACTCGTTTAGTCATGGCAACTGGATGGGGAATAATGAAAGGTCAGTTCCCATTCAAGATACACCCTATCCCGCTAATACACTTTCGTTACAGTTACTACACCAACAGAACAACAGTTTTATGATGTACGTCTTAGTCGTAGTCGATCTTCGTTGCCTCCTTCAGTAAATCAACACTGACGACAATCATTGCTTATCCACATATATTCATTCTTGCCTTAATCTCGATACCCTATCGAATAGGCATTAGCACCCGATCTGAAGAGGAAAGTCGATTTGATAAGGGCTCAAAGGGCAGCACAAGAGAATCTACATAACACTCTCAGTGTGAGTCGATAGAATCCCCTTGGAGTTTGTGTTTGGTGCTTATCGATTAATATTCATCTTAGACCGCTGAAGAGAAAGATCAGATAGTTTGGGCAGAACAACTGGGTTCGTCAAAGACGAAAAGGGTATAAAAGTGGTTTTTGGTGGGGAGCGAGGTTTTTGTGTGGAATATATAATCATGTATGATTAGTAAGAAGAAACGCTGTGTAATTTACTTGACAGTGTACTTACAGAATGTTTATTTTGAGCTAGACTACGGTGTCTTTGAACTTCTACTCGCCCTCTTCAGCTCTGCTACACTAACATGGTGTCTAGCTGTGACTTGATACTATCGTTGAGTTTATCGTGATTGACTCACGACTCTCCAATGCTTCAAATCTTACTTGTCGCATGAATCGAATGATATTGTTGACGTGCCTGATTTTAGGTATGACTATGGTTTGGATGTCTTTGAGACATATTTGAACTTGTGTATATATCTGCCTTACTTGTTGATATAATTAGATTTCGCACATCTTGTGTGTGATACATATATACTATAACTTCCCATCTTCACAAGACGGTACCCTATGGCCACAGTCGAATCGCTGAAACACATCAATTTCTAAACTGCGTTTTCGACTCCGCAGTCATCACAAAGGAATCATGATTTTTTAAATAACTTATTCCTATCGACCATCCTGGTCCAACCAAATCATCCACAAAGTAACAGAATCGATCGACAATGTTGAAAACACTTCCTCGATCTTTGAGATTGATACTGTTATCCCTCCTAGCTATCATCCTCATTACTTTTTTACTTGTACCAGCAAAACAACATCAATTGGCGGTAACAGATAAACTTGAAACTACATCTACGATAAATCTATCAGACGTCGTTGATGATATCAACGAATCCATCGAAATTTCGAAATCTAGATACGACATTCAAAAAGGAAAGCGACAACTAGGTTTCGAATTCGGTACCAACCTCTCCATGAAAAATTATCTTCAAGATCTCACAGAAATCTACCAAGAATTCTTTCAATCACCTAAATCAACTTCCAACGAACCGTTACTGAATAAAATAATAAATCATTTGAATGTCTTACAAATCGATCGACGATCGAAATTACCGAAAAACGTTTTCACGACTGATCTACTTCCACCTAGTCGATTACCTGATCAATTCAAAAGTTGGACAGAGATGAATCAGGATTGGACGGTACTTTACGTTAGTGATGATGAGATTTCTTCATGGATTAAAAAGAATTTCGAGGGTGGACACGGGAGTGGGGTTGGGGAACAAGGTATCATAAAGGAATTAGATGGGTTGAGTGAAGATTGGGGTATTGTACGGGCAGATTTATTTAGGTAAGTTGATGTCAGTGACATTGTAATTGGGAAAATGGAACTGATTTTGCTGGTTCTCTATCAGATATCTGGTTCTATTGCTTAACGGTGGTGTCTATACGGACACTGATACAGCTTGTACAAGACCTCTAGAGCAATGGTCAAAATTCGATAAAATCATCGAACCCAAAAATCAGAATCCATTAATAAAAGCTATCCCAACCTTACTGAAACTGTCTCAAAAACAATCAAATTCATGTGACAGTAAAGACGAAACTTATTGTCGAATTGATGAAGAAGAGGAAGACGATTCGCCTAGTATGATTATCTCGATTGAAGTTGATGCACCGTTCACTGGACAGAATTGGAGAGATGAAACGTTTGTTCGAGGGATGCAGTTCGTGCAATGGACGATTCTGGCTAAACCTTTTCATCCTGTTTTGTTGGATGTTTTGGGTAGAGCTTTGAGAACTGCGAAAAAGGTTAGGGAAGGTGGGGAAGTACCTAATGTGGTGAGTTGGACTTTCGTTTAACTCGTTTTGGACTTTTTGGATTGATTTCGTTTTTGATTGATTAGTTGGAATGGACTGGTCCTGGACCTTTGTGAGTGTATTCATCACATGCACGATCATGTACATTGCTAATTAATCCTTGCAAATAGTACCGACGCAGTGTTGAAATACCTTTTAGTTCGACATGGGATCCATCCGATCGAATTGTCAGGACTAGACAAACCAATCAGAGCAGGTGATATTTTGTATGTCATCTCTACGTTGTATCGCGGTAGTCGTCATAAACTAATTCAATCTTGCTTTGAACAGAATCATGCCAGTTAATTCTTTTAGAGCTGATGCATCGGAAGGATATCAGGGTGATGATAAACTGGTTTGGCATGGGTAGGTCAGATCATATAAGCAATTTAACGATTTTTCCTAATCTACGTGTTTAGATTTTTCGGTCGTTGGAAAGGCGAGTAGGTGGGATTAGAATATTATTGGATGTTTCTAGGGGTATCTAATTGGGGATCCACATCTTGTATAAGTTATGAATCTATGTAGCATAGACACACAGCTTAGTTCTCAAGTTATCAGACGAAAGAAAAGTCAAGGGACAAAATGGACCATTCGGATCACACGGAGAATTGCGGGAATAGACTATTTTCTCAGTTCTCCTGTTGTCCCACGTGGCATTTCTTCAGGGAAGGTTATGAATATTTTGGCCACCTAAATATTTTAAACTTTTTCTGAAAGCTACCAAGTTGATACATAATCAAAACTGCAATTAACAGCTTGCAGTCTCACTTCTCGTACCACAATGCCTCGAGTAACTAAACCAACCAAACAACGCCATGATCCGCTACACGTCGAACTGGCACAGGACGATTCGATAAAGAAATTCGGTAGGGTCAGTGTACCAGGTAAACGACGCAAGAACGATGAAGATGATGAAGAGGACGGTGGTGGGGAGGACGCCAAGATGTCTAAAAAGATTTTAGATTTGGCTAGAGAACAGCAAGATGAGATAGCTTTGGAATTGGGTGATGATGAAGATGATGAACCGTTAGTTGTTTATTCTTATTCCTAAGCTGATTCCTTTGTTAGAGCTGTGAGACCTAGAGAGGTTAGACGAGATGTTGAGTCTGATGAGGAGCAGGAATTGGATGATGGTGATATCAGTCAGGAGGAGTATGCTGAATTGGTCAGTATGATTTCTTTATAATTGGTTGGGCAGGGGTTGACGTTGGAACGATAGGATATCGACCCCGCTGATCATGCTACACTTGATGCTCTTAATCCTGAAGCTACGGGATCTGGTGGTAGGACTTTGGCGGATATGATTTTTGATCAGATGGAAGGTGGCGCTGTTAGTCGTGGGATCGAAGGTCAGTGTGTGTTCTTTTTGGTCGACCTTGCTGATAACTCAAACATCTTTAGATGACGATGATGGCATACCTGATCCTCGTCGAGGTTTGAATCCAAAGGTCATAGAGGTGTACACGAAGTCAGTCGAATCTGACCACCCCATCTTTAGATACTAACAAAAGCTTTAGAGTCGGCTACCTCCTCTCACGATACAAATCCGGACCTCTCCCCAAAGCCTTAAAAATCTTACCCTCCCTCCCTCACTGGGCTCAACTCCTAGCTCTAACAGAACCAACCAAATGGACACCCCACGGAACATACGCTTGTACGAAAATCTTCGTCTCTAATCTCAAACCATCAGAAGTTAGAGTTTTCTTGGAAGGGGTGCTATTGGAAAAATGTCGAGATGATATGAGACTTAACGGGGGGAAATTGAATGTTCAACTTTATGAGGCTTTGAAGAAGAGTTTATATAAACCTGCGGCGTTTTTCAAGGGGATTTTATTCCCTCTTTGTGAGGTGGGTTTTCATTCGACATTTTCATTTCGGAGGGGTCGATGACTGATGGGTCATAAACTTAGACCGCTTGTTCTTTGAAAGAAGCTGCTATCGTCGCTTCGGTCTTATCAAAAGTTTCAGTTCCGGTTTTACATTCTGCAGCAGCTCTTTTGAGACTTGCTTCAATGGATTATTCGGGTAGGCTTGAATCTTTCTACACAAAATTATATAAATTAAGTCTAACATTTTATATCTAGGACCCAATTCGCTGTTCATTCGTATTCTACTAGATAAGAAATATGCTCTACCGTATAAAGTGGTCGACGGGATCGTCTTCCATTTCATTAGATTGGCGAATTCACCGAGGAGCAGGAACGGTGATGATAAATTACCTGTTTTGTGGCATCAAAGTTTATTGGTTTTCGTTCAGAGGTGGGTTCCAATCAATTCACATCACGAAATAATGCTATATACTAATTATATATCCTTAGGTACGGATCTGATCTTACACCTGATCAGAAGGATGCGTTGCTCGATGTTATCAGAGCTAGACCTCATGTTACTATCAGTTCTGAGATTCGACGGGAGATTGTTAATTCTGTTGAGAGGGGGGCTGATAGGGAGGGTGTTGAGGGGGATATCACTATGGGATAGGGAGTATGTAGGATGGGTATGGTGATGTATGATATGAGACCGTTCTCACTGACATTGCTCACTGCACTGATACAGTTTAAACTTTTGAGTGTGGCACTTTGGAATAGTAATGTATCACGTGAAAGAGACAAGTTGTAAACAAATGACCCTTAACTGTAGTCGCGTCTTAGCAGTAAGTGAGTGTACCAGATGATGGTTAAGTAGTGGACTCTTCTTCCCCCCTCTTCTTCTATTTCTTCTCTTTCTTCCTTCTTCATACTAATCAATCATCCATCTCATATAAACAACTTATCACTCTTTCATCTAAATCTATACATCTCATCAATTAACAATGCCTCGTAAGTTATCACTTCTATTCATACATACATACGTGGCGGTGTTGGGGTGGGTTGCAAGTAAGACATTGATGGGGGTGGTGTTGGAAGTGATGACCCAAAGAGATCTGCCGTGTTGATACTCATAATCTTATCTATTTGACAAACACTGACAATCTCACTTATAGCCAAGAAGTGTAAGTCACTCTCATCTCATCTCCCAATCTCCCTCTTCGACAATTCCAATATCCACCAAACAAACCAGCCACCTGAACCGAAATCCAAAACACCCATAAACAAACCCTATCAAATTCATTTAACAAAACTAATCTTTCGAACGTAGCTGAATCCGCCGCTAAACCAGCTGCCAAGAAAGGTGGTGGTAAACCATCAGCTTAGTAAGTGTTTCCCCATACCAAAATCACAGTCTCGTCATCAACCCAAAATAACATCCAACGCGTGCTGTGTTTACGTCCTTTGAACCATTCATTGATATACCTTTTTTAGCAACGTCTTCATGAAAGTTCAACTCGCTAAACTTAAGGCTGAACAAGAGAAGACCGGTAAGAAAGCTGATCACAAGGTTAGTACTGCTTTATATGCTATTTTTTGGTGGGATGTTTTGACTGATGTTTGTTCGATGTTTTTAGGACAACTTCAAGAAAGTTGCTTCTTTGTGGGCTACTTCGTGAGTATTTCAGTTATTACTATGATGAAAACAATCAACTGATCTTCTCGTTTTAGCCCAGAAAACCCCGTTAGTCATTCCACGATACAAGTAATACAGTAACTAACCACTTTCCAAACAGAAAAACAAAAAGTAAACTCCCCCTTTTTCACTTCACTTCCCATCTATCCACCTTTCCTTCTCTTCAGATAATGAAGGTAAGATCAAGTGTATTTTGGCAAGTATTGAGAAATGACTTTGGGATTTGGTGATTGGTTTATTTTTAGTTTTCTGCTATTCGTTGCGTTTCGTTCAAGTTTGTATGTAGTTAGTTAGTTACGTTCGGTTTTATTTATGAAGTGAACTTTTTTTCTAAAGGTTTCTATATATATATTTGATTACTGGGTTGAGTTTGCTTTTTAACTATATGCATCCTCTGACGATTTCGCTGTTGCTTTGCTTGTTGTCGCCATCAGTAGAGTCATCAATGTCATCATCCACCCAGTCACCGTCGCCACAAGTGGCCCCGCAGTACTCCACATGTACCGCACTTAAAATCTTCACCGTATCTTAGGTCAAGTTAAACCATTCAACTTACTTCAAACATATACATTATATATATATTTATAATCTTCTCCTTGTAGTCTGACATTCTGCTCTGTGCTCAATAGTCATGTCAAACTATCCCCATTCTTCTTCTATATCCGCTTCACTATCAACCTCCCCATTCGGTAAGTGAATCCTTATCTCAAATCCTAAAAAACTAATCTCAACATCCATTTCTTACAGCTGTTCAATCTAATCTCGAAAACCTAATTAATCGCTCACGTACCCATCCACATCCACATCCACGTCGACCATCTATAACCGATGAGACCAACGGAGAAAGTTCAAATCTCGAAAGGGAAAGTCGGAAACCTCGAAGAACGAGTGAACGTGAACGTGATCGTGATCGTGAAGCAGCGGAACCAGTTAGGAAACCGTCAATACCAGATTCGATACAAGATGACGGAGCAGCTATCCTGTTGGAAGACGATGACGATTATCCTGATCAACAAGATAGACGAGGTCGAGATAACGAACGTACAGGAATCTTACAACGTGGTGGTGGACGACGGATCTCCTATGGAACCCTAAGTGTCCCACTTGTTGGACCTAACGTCTTTCAGATTTCCAGGATATCGAAAAGATCTCCAAGTGGGGAAAGCGGGAATCGATCCTCTGGCAATTCAAGATCAAGATCTAAAGCTCGTTCTCCACCTCGTAGAGTTATTCGACCGAATAAATCGTTTGACAACGATATCGACGGTAACGGTGCTGGGAAAGGTGAAATTCAAGGTCAATCTTTAGAAAGTGATTTAGGCGTTTCACCTAATTCTGTTGATTTGGATTCTATGGATCAGGATTTACATTCTCCTGTTAGGGGGAGGGATCAGGAACAACGTCCACTGTCACCTATCTCAACTACCCATTTGATATTGGACAATGATCATGATTATCGTTCTCACGATATCAGAAATTCATTTTCTAATCACAGTAGACGAGGGAGTGTGGTCCGACGTCTAGGTCTGGGCATGACTCCTGTCAATGGTATATCGGTTGATCCAGCTCGTGAACTCGACGCTGAGGATTTGGAATTACCCGTTGGGGAAGATGGGAGAGAGACTCATGATTGGAGAAAAGCTTTATGGGTGGGTTCCATTGGGTTCATTATCAATTCTGCTCTTGCTCATCCTGGGTTATTCCACTCTTTAGACTGAAATTCCACTGCTGGTCAAATCAGCTATACCAGTTTGTTTCACTCAATTCGCAGAATGGTCGTTAGTTTTAGCGGCTGTAGTCTCGATTGGTCATTTGGGTACAACGGATCTAGCTGCTTCTTCGTATGTTTTACTGAGTGGTCGTATGACTGATGGATCAGACTGGCGTCGATGACAGCTTCGGTATCTTCATTCTCCATTTTACAGGGTTTAGCTACGGCTCTTGATACACTTCTACCGGCTGCTTGGACTTCATCTGAACCTTCTCGTGTTGGGTTGTGGACGCAAAGGATGTAAGTGTTCAGAGAATTTGGTTTTCGCAAATCTAATTTCACTCTCAGGTCTGTTGTCATGATGGTATCGATGGTAAGATTCTCAGTTGGGTGATTGACTAATTTTAGATTCCAATGTTTGTGTTATGGTGGAATATTGAAGGTGTATTGTTGAATCTTGGTCAAGGTTGGTTCCGACTTACACACATTTATCATTTACTGATGAACTGATCATAGAACCCGAGGTTGCACTTCAAGCAGGCAGATATCTTCGTTATCTGTCTTTAGGTATACCAGGTTACGGTGGGAATGTAGTTATAAAGAAGTAAGTCGTCTCTACGTTTGAAATGATCCTTGAGAGTGTGTATTCTAACTCTACTAGATATCTTCAATGTCAAAACCTCATGCATGTACCGACCATCGTACTTTTCATTGTAGCTCCTATCAATCTTTTACTTAACTGGCTACTTGTATGTTTGTCTTTGATTGAACCTGGTACTGGGCTGATGAAGTATACTATAGGTCTGGGGTCCGGAAAAAATTCGATTAGGTTTCGTCGGTGGGGCTGTCGCTACTGGTTTGAGCTATAACCTAATTGTAAGTGAAGTGTGCCATTAAGACTTTAATAGCTGAATCTTTTCTCTAGTTCATCTTGAATCTTGTTTATGCTCTATTCCTCGGACCTAAAGAAGCTCTTTATCCTTTCCAATTTCGACATGTATTCTCGAAACTGGGTACGGTCACTTCGTTAGGTTTAGCTGGAACGATCATGGTATGTGCAAGAGATTTATCTCAGCATGATAATCAACTGACCTGTATCACCCAGTTATCATCAGAATGGTGGGCATGGGAAGCTTGCGCTTTAGCTGCATCGTTACTCGGTCCAGTTTCACTCGCAGCTCAATCAGTACTTCTATCGACTTGTTCAACTTTCTATCAAGTACCTGCTGCAATTGGTATAGCTTCTGCTGTACGAGTCGGTAATCTGTTGGGAGCTGGACGTGGATGGGAAGCTAAATGGGCAAGTCGAGCTGCTTTTTTTCTCAGTGTCGTTTTAGCTTTTTTGAATTCGTAAGTGATTGTCTAGTCAGTACTATGGTGACTGACATGGGCGTCAATTTAGAGCTATCTGTATGATCTTTCGCAAAAATTGGGGATATCTGTTCAACAACGATCCAGAAGTTGTTGATCTAGTGGCTACCATCATGCCTTACGTCGCATTATTCCAAGTAGCCGATGGAATAGCAGCAACTGCAGGATCCGTACTTCGATCCTTAGGTCTACACACGACAGGGGCGTTGATAAATTTAACCTCATACTATATAATTGGATTACCGTTCGGGCTATGGTTAACCTTCGAACCTAGATTACATGCTGGATTAGCTGGTTTATGGATTGGATTGAGTATCGCGCTGGGTTACGCTTCTGTCGCTAGTTTGGTATTGGTTTGGAGAGCTGATTGGGACAGAGCTGTTGTTAGAGTTAGAGAACGATTGGGATTGGGAGGTGGGGAATATAAAGTCGTTGGTGGGGTCGAGGGGGTTGAGGAGGATTCTGATCTGGAGTGAATGAGATATGTTGGATGCTTTTTACGATAATTTATGAATGATATGAAATTACAGGAGGGCAATGATCGAAGAAGGGGCACCACTTTGCCACAAGCAGCAAATCATTCTACCAGTCAAGTTAGTTAATATTCGATGACTAAATCATACATTCTACTTACAAACCACTACTCATAATGTCCAATACAAATGAGAACGACGATATCCCAATTGAAATCAGTACGGAAAACTCTCAATCAGATGTGTTAGCTTCAACTTCGAAACCGAGAGCTAGATTAGGTCCGATGGAAATCGTTCAGCTTCCATCTTCAGATACCGAAGATGAAGATGATGAAGATGAACAAGTAGAAGAAGACAAAACAGGTGACGAGAAAGAAGATGATCCAGATTTTTTAAAAGATTATCCAGAGGATACCGATGTAAGCCCTCCCTTCCCCTGATGCAAAACAGAACTGATCAAAACATCGTTTACAGGATTTACATCTTCAACATCTACGATTAAAAAACCCTTCATTGGGTTTACTCAATTTCTCAAGATTCGGTAAAACTTTGAAAAGACTTTGTTTGCGTCAGAACGAGATCACCAGTCCGTTAGCTGGGGATGTACTTGAAGGGTTGGAGGTTTTGGAGGAATTGGATTTTTATGATAATAGATTAGGACCTGATTTTGAGGATGACGAGATTAAAGGTTGTCCTGCTTTAACGTGAGTCCCGTTCGTGTTCATTATACAATCATCTGAGTGGATGTTTTCACTACATGAAGAAATGAGAGTGGAGCTGATATATTTATTTCACATGTAGTTCCCTCGATCTCTCTTTCAACAACATCAGAAATCCACCTTTCTTACCTTCCATCAAAAAATTGAATATCCTTTATCTAATCCAAAATAAAATTAGTAGAATCGAGGAAGGTGATTTGGATTGGTGTCAAGATACTTTAACGAGTTTAGAACTCGGTGGAAATAGGTTACGTGTATGTCCTATTCACGTCTTCTTTTTCTCTGGGATCCATGGTCGAGATTGACTTATTTTCTTAGGTTATAGAGAATCTTGAAAAATTGATCAAATTGGAGGAACTTTGGTTAGGTAAAAATAAAATCAGAAGTCTTCAAGTAAATACCCCTCCTTACTAAACAGTCCTTATACTAATGCGCGAATCTCTACTCAGAACCTATCAACGTTCACTTCTCTCAAAATCCTTTCCATCCAATCAAACAGATTAACCAAAATTGAGGGCTTGGAATCTTTGGTTAATCTAAGAGAACTTTATCTCAGTCATAACGGGTTAAAAAAGATTGAAGGCCTTGAAAATAACGTATGTCAACTATTTGACTGAATCAGCATGTTACTTGAAAACTCACCATCTGACAGACTAAAATCACGACTTTGGATATAGGGAATAACGAGATTGAAGTTATTGAAAATATATCTCATTTAACTGAACTAGAGGAATTCTGGGTTAGTCGTATTTTCTTTGTGCAGACCTGTGGACAATCAACTAACATCCCATATCAACAGGCGAGCTACAATAAAATACAATCTTTATCAGCGTTAGACACTCAACTCTCTCATTTACAGAATTTAGAAACGGTTTATCTGGAAGGTAACCCATGTCAAACTGATGATATGAGTGGATATAGACGTAAAGTCATCTTGGCTTTACCGCAGATTAAACAGGTTGATGCTACGTGAGTCGATTTCTTTTTTGTTGGGATGGGGTATGGAACTGATGATTTTGGGGTAGATTCGTTAAATTATCATGATTACATACACAAATAACTGTATATGCAACTTTCTTTTGTATTCATACTATCAAGTGGTTTGTGTGTGTCATAGACCTTGTATTCGTGTTCCAGACGGCGTCGAGATGGCTAGAAACGCACGGACCTCTGTAGTCATTCGTTCTTCCTCTCGATTTCTTTCAGGCTATCGCTATCTCCTCTTTAACATTCTTCTCCTCGTTTCTTATACCTCCTTGATTTGGAGACCTGAACTTTTTTGGACTACCAAAAACAGTCTTGAATAGAAAGATCGGAATCATGTCAAATACAATTGATAATGATAATCCTCAACAAATCTGTGATACCTCAACCTCAACAAAACCATTATTCCCAAATGAAATCTTATTCGTTCTTCGTGATAATCTTCTTCAAAGCGGAATGAGTGGGACGGCAAGACAACTTTCGACTTGTTCTCTGGATTTCTATGATATCTTCTCTGGAGGGATCGATTTTGAGAATATCATTCTGCACAAGGATAATGTTAAACAATATTTTCGGGGGTTGTATGGTCGTAAGTAAACTTGCTTTTCAGATAGGACTGAAAATCGACTTCAGTGGAACCTTCAACATCCGCCAACTGTGGATTAGAAGATCATTACGCTCGTCTTGACACTATAAATCGATGTATCAATCTCAGACTGATAGACATTGACTCCTTAACCTACACTCTTCAAGTATATAGAGAGACCCGGGATAACGATATCAAGATTTTTTCTTCTGTCAGAAAATTATCATTGGGCTGGGAACTATGTTGGGATCTGAGTTGTCGTCGTGATAACCCATCTTTACCTCACGATTGGGAAATTTTCGATTCGACATATAAACTAGCCGAGATCTTCGATAAAATTGAATATCTCTGTATTGGATATGGATCAAGATCTTTTCAAGATTTCGGACTCGTAAACGATCATCCCTCAAGATCAATACATCGTTTGTTGTCTGATGAATACCCCATCCAAACGATTACTGGTATCAGCATGGTAGTAGAGAAATTATGGTGTAATTTGAAAAATCAGATAAAATGCGTTACGCTACATGAAATCTCAGATGAGATTCTACCAAAGATCGATCCACCCCTCGTCAGAATATTCTTTTCCAACCAATCATCGGAATTCCCTAATTCATTGAAATTGATCAAGGAATGTTTGGAAGATCGTCTCAAGAGGAAAACCAGTTCGGATTGGGAATTCATTTTGAACGGTGAATCCCTTTCACTCAATTCGGCTTCGATTACTTCGACCTTGGATTCTCGATTATCCCTTCATTGGTTTGACTCAGGTCGGAATGGGGATTGGAGAAGTTTTTTATGTTTTGATAAATTCGTTGAAGGGTGTGTTTGTTGTGGAAAAGTTGGAATGAGAAGTTGAATTTGGGATAGTCAATGGTTTTCATCTGTTTTGGATTTGTATGTGTTTCGAAACCCTGTTCGCTTGTCGTGTATCGATGTATCGTGTGATCTTGTACATATCGCTCGAGAGTGATACCAACCAATACAGACATCTTCGAGACCTCTATAAATGACATCAGGAGACATGGTGGATGTCCAATCCATTCCCTGACCTTGTCCTCCAGATGGTGCCACAAAGCACGGACTCGATTCAAATGGCTGAAATCATCATCAAGAGCAGTATAGGTATACTTGTTCCCATATCACACCATGCATCTTCAATCCCTCTCCTATCCTCCTCTATCTAAAATCAACAATTACTTTTGTCTTGCAGCGAAATCTCGATGTCAGGATCTAGGAGCTCCCTTCCAAATCGATCCACAACCGAAAAGACTTTCAATTGTCGACTGCCACAAGATATCCTCTACCTTCTACGTGATCATCTCTACAACTCCAAAATGGGTTCAACAACTCGAAACCTCCGATCATGTTCTAAAGACTTCAACCGTATCTTCCAAAACGGTATCAATCGTTCCGACATTTTCCTCGACTCCACCAACGCTTCGAAATGTTTTGATGGTTTGTCAGGTCGTAAGTCCTTCAAGTGGCACTTTAGCATGAAAACACTGATTTGAGCAATTTACTTTAGTTCCACGAGATCATCTTTATGCACAGAACGTAACTCTTGATAGTCATCTTGGGAGACTTGAATTGATTCATCAATGTACGACTCTTCATCTTGATGATCTGGATTCACTTCGATCATGTATAGAAGCCGATGAAGCTGTTGGAGAAGGGGTGGTTTTATTTGAATCAGTGGAGAAATTGTCTTTAGGCTGGAAATTATGTTGGGATCTGAGTTTTGAATTTCAAGATATCAGAGAGTTCAGTCAGAGAGGGGAACATAGTCGAGCTATCATCACACCCCTAACAACACTGTTCAAAAAAATCAAACATCTATGTGTAAACTACAATTCGTTAGATTTCGATGATTACCTTATTCAAATCGGATATCCAAATTCGACTAGTTGGTCATGTAATTGTCATACCCTTCAACGCCAATTAGAGATCTACGACGAACAAAGGATCTACGGTATATCAGAGATTATCGAATACATCTGTGAATCCGAAAAATTCGATTCATTGATTTCATTCAATGCTCATGGATTCTCGAATCAAGTCGTACCCTGTATAGAAATCCCTATTAAGATCTGTCGATTTTTCTTCAAATCTCCTAACCAATACCAACATTCAGGTGAGGAATTACAAGAGATAATCAACACTTGGAGATACACTATCCGAGAATGTTTCTTCTATACCGATAATCCACCTAAATTAACTCCTGATCTGGATTCATGGCAGTTCATAGCTCCCGATTGGGTTGTTGAACATGATTTGGCGTCATTGTGCTTATGAGGTCTCGATTGATAGGGATGATGGTGGTCATCAGGAATATTTCTTGGGGGTTCAAGGTTTGGATCGGTTGGTTCGCGTTTTTGGAGGTTCTCAGACTAAGGTTTGTATCTGTTGTGGATCTAGTTGATTTCCCTTTCAGTCTCTTTTGATTTGAATGTAGTCTCGTTTCGTATTTAGTATGAATGGTTGTGAGACCTGTTTATTGAAAAAGCTACTGATGCATAATACAAATTATCGTGAATCATCATCCAAGTCATCCTGTTGTCGTATATAACAATCACTATCCACTTCATTCAAAACCTCACCAAATTCTCTGCCTCTTCTCCATCCTCTCATAATCAATAACCCCTTGATCAAGTAAACGCAGAGCATCCCTAACACCGACCGCATCAACCTCCAAAGGTCTTTTATAAGCTCCACCACCGTAACCGAAAACACCTTCAATCGGACTACCAACCCGTGATTCAGGTTGAGGGGAGAGCTCAACTCTGGATCCTTCACATTTCGTTCTTCTTGCTACGACGTCTGCTAGCATTGCTAGAGAGGTGAATGTAGCTTTTGGATGTGCCTAAGTGACATGATACATTAGCGAGCAGTTGTTTCAGATAATGCGAGTACCGCTTACCTTCAAAGCTCTCCATGCTTCGTCAGCTCTCATTCTTTCAGGTTTGTAATCAACGTTCTCCATCCCTGGTTCAGTTTTGATCCTAATCTCTCCAGTATCTTTTGAAAGGATATGACGATGGCTTGGTGGTGAAGGTGGAGTGACCAATGACGAAATCGACATGCAATTACTTGGACACGTTGAGGTGTGTAAATGAGAGTTTGAGCTTGATTCAGAATGTGAATGAACTTTTACCAATTGGGCACAAAACTCTTGACCTGTTTAACAAATTAGTTTCTTGCGTCAAAAGATCAGTACATGACCTACCGAAAGCATCGTTCCTGCATGCATCACAATTTGTTGGATCACCACTACAAACTGCGTCTGCAGTTGACGAATTACGAATGATCGGTGTAGGTTCGTCCAAAGCCCAAATCGAAGGTTTAGCGCGTTCAGCACCGATTCTCGATCGTAACCTGAGAGGGACAGCTGAGATACTGTTAATCCGAACTGGTTTTGGTGGAGAAACCGTTAAAGCAGCTTCTCGACATGCGCAAAAGTCTGATGAGGTACATAGACCACATGCATCAACATCCGCATGTAAAGTGTGTGCTGAAGGTAATGGAGTTGTAGGTGAGACTTTACGATCTGATACCACACGACATAGACAGTCGTCGGCTGAATCGCATAATCCGCATATTGGTGGTGGTGTAAGGACGGATGTTTGTGTTGCGACGAATGAGGTCGTAGCTTCTGTCATACTGGTGAGAACGGCTGCTGAAGCCAGAAGAGTTGGATCGAGATGTAGAGCAGTCTGTGGTTGTTGACAGGCACAATCTGGATCTGGATCTGGACAGATGGGACAAGCAATCAAAGGTCGACGGGTAGTTGAAGTGGTTTGATGAATTTCGAGAGGTAAAACGACTTTTTCTTCACGTGGTGTACGTGGGTGTCTTCTCGAAACGAACCTATCTTCATGGTGTCTTCCAGGTTTGGTATCGGTCATTGATCGAAGTCTTTCTATCTCATCCCTAAGAATTCCAACTTCATCATAGCGATCCTTTCGTAGGTTTTCACTCTCGTTTTCTAGACCTTTAACTCGACTTTGCAGATTCGTAACCTCAACTTTTAAACGTTCGTTATCAGCTTTAAGAGCTCGTGCGACTTCTTGAAGTCTGACATTTGAATGTATCTCGTTCGCTTCGTATGCTCGGATTCTGTCTTCAAGAGTCTGGACGTAATCTGTTTTTCGTGCTCGATAGGCACGCTGAGAGATTCGGTTTTGAGATTGACGACGCTGGGGAAGGTGATTAGTTTCGACTGCGAAATTTGGGGTAATTCTTGCCACTCACGTTGTCTGGTTCTTCAACACTGACTTTCCTTCCTGGTTTGGCTCGTTCTGGAAGTACCCACTCTTTACTTGGTTTCGCAAAGACCTTTCCTGCTGACGATGAAGTATCTTTTCCGGGGAGTAATAGAGCTGAAGATGTTGATGAGGATGAGGAGGGAGGATTCGATGGAACGGCGGATGAAGATGTTGAATTATTTCTTGGAAGAGATGGAGGAGCCATGGTGGTGACCGATTTAGTGGTTGTAACTACCGATGTCGAAGATGAGGATGAGGATGATGTTGAAGGTTTTGGTTTGACTGATGACATGGTGGTGGTATTAGATTTAACTGTCGAAGCGGATGGTCTTGGGCGCATGAGTAATGGTTTTTGATGCGGAGATGAGAATGACATGACGGGAGGTGGTGGTCGAGTAGCAGCCAAGGACATTACGTTGGTAGCGATGAGGTATGGATGAGTTGATGAAGAATAATGTCGAAGTGATGATGAATCAAATCGAGTAAAGATGTAGAAGTAGCATTCACCATTGACTGAATAACTTGGCGACAGTTGAGTCAATCAGGAGTAAAAATCTATTGCTAAACCTCGCAGCCAGTGAGTCAGTCCAGTGGGTGGTCGAACGAGACGACGACGACCAAAGGTTACCCTTCCCTTTCTTTTTTATCTGATTAGAAATAAGCGGGATATTTCGGAGAATCGGATGGTTGAGCAGAGGGGAAAGAAGCAGCGCTGCTGCTCTGCTGCTCCGTTACCCTGTTGCCTTGCTGCCTTGCTGCGACTAGCCAAGCCACTACTAATCGGCCGATATCCTGAGAACTAACGTTTTCATGTCAGTCAAGTAAAATTCTCATGTCTAATCTGATTAGGAAATTCAAAGGTTACTTAGGATTCGCACACAGCTTGGATCCTCTCTTCTCACGCCTGAATTTCATATGTGCCACATATGCATCCGGCCGAAGTCCACCTATAACGCCGATAAATTCATATCAGATAACGCCCCGGCCGATTTTAAGGATAAATTTGTTTTTTCAAATAAAAATTGAAATTTCCTCAGGTTTCCTACCTCGTCCAAGGTGTTTATCAGATAAAGTACAAGTCACTTTTCACTCGTTTACTAGGTAGTATCCAATATGTTCCTGGTGCAAGTTTTAGTTTAACTACTACTCTGTAAAAAAAAAGGCGCACCTTTACTTTCACGTTTTCGTCCGACTTATCTGATAGCATTAATATAAACTTAGAGCCATTTTTAATTCAAACGCCCATTCTCTCTTTCCCCCCTTTTCTTCATCTCTCTTTAATTTGATCGTTATTTAGATAAAAGTGTTATTCTGATTATATATACTCTTTATACATATATCTCAGTTGAGCACTTATCACTCACTGTAAATCACCATGCCTGATTTATTCTCTGTCCCCATCTTCTTCATCGTCTTCCGTAAGTTGTTTGTCAAATTTTGCTTCCGAGCTACGTTGTTGAAATTGATGCACTAACCTCACAACCATAGGTGAGACGGTAGAGGCAGCCATCATTGTATCAGTTCTACTCTCCTTCGTCGAACAATTGATGGTCTCAGGAAAGATATCCAAAGACGAATCACGATCATCAACAGATTCAGACAGAGCACCATCAGTTCATAATCTAGAATCATCAACACTTCTCGAATCAGATACACAAACACCCGAACAAATCGCTGCTGGTATTCAAAGATCTCCAACCCCAGAGAACGTCGATGACGCTCATTCAAAGAAAATCGCTAAAATTATTAAAAGAATGAGAATCCAAATTTGGGCTGGTACACTCACTGGATTCGTTATCGCTCTATCTATCGGTGCAGCTTTCATCGCTGTTGTGAGTACAATTCTCAGACATCCAGTCCTTCACTAACGTGATCTCCAGTTCTACACGAAACTTACAGATCTTTGGGCACAAACTGAACAATTATGGGAGGGTGTTTTCTCGATTATTGCAGCACTTATCATTTACATTATGGGAATGGCCTTCTTGAAAATGGACAGAGCACGTATCAAGTGGAGATACAAGCTTGCAGCTGCTTTCGCTGAATCTGGTTCCAAAGCTAAAGCTCATCATCTAGGTGAAGATGGTTTTGTTGTAGATGGCGAAGACAAAGAAGAACGACGTGAAGGTAAAGGTGGTAAATGGGCTTTGTTCCTGTTACCTTTCATCACTGTTATTCGTGAAGGTTTGGAAGCTGTTGTCTTTGTCGGTGGTGTGAGTCGCGTCTTGCATTAAAGTACAGAGACTAATGTAGTTACTAATATATTCTAGGTATCACTCAATCAATCTGCTACTGCTATCCCAATTGCTGTCATTGTCGGTCTTATCTGTGGAGCTGTCGTTGGTGAGTACAACTCAATTGTGAAAGACCAAACTGACAACGGCAACAGGTTACATAATTTACAGAACAGGATCAACAACCACTCTTCATTGGTTCCTAGTCGGCTCAACCTCGATTCTCTTCCTCATAGGTGCAGGTCTCATGTCAAAAGGTGTTGGATTCTTCCAATACTACAGATTCTCTCAAGGTGTTGGTGGTGACGTTAGTGAGACTGGTGATGGTCCAGGTAGTTTCCAAGTCGCTGGTAATGTTTGGCATATCACTTATGGTAACCCTGAGGTGAGTGTGGCGCGAAGTGCCTGAGAATATACCTTTGTCTCTTTGTTTTTCTTCTTCTTTCTCCCTTTTCTTCCGTTCATCTTCGCTAACGAACTATACAGCCCGGAAGTACCACGACCAACGGTGGATGGCAAATATTCAACAGTATCCTCGGGTAAGTAACTCCCTAAAACGTAAAGCAAATCGATAAACTAACCTCTTCTTCCCCTTGTAGATGGAACAACACCGCATCTCTAGGCACAATCTTATCCTACGTCTTCTACTGGCTCCTAATCGTCGTAACCCTAATCTATCTAAGATGGAAGGAAGGCAGAGTCACATTCTTCGGTAAAGGTAGTAAAGCCTACCATCAACGTATGGAGAGACGATTCAACGGTAACTCAGCTCGTCAACAGTCTCATGAGATGTCAAACGTTTCTCCGTTGGAGGAGAAGAAGAGTTTCGTCGGAAGTGGAAGTGGTGTTGGAAGCAGTGCTAGAGCTCCTACTTTGGAACAACCTATTGCTACCCTTGAACACTAGATCCTTGGGGATGACTCTGGAGTTGATCTCTAAAATTTGGAGTGGGTAGATCGAGACTTGAGATGGACTGGGACGGGGGGATGGTGTAGATATAATGTAGAGCGGAATTCAGGATGCAAAAGAATGAATACTTGCAGGATTTTTCATGCAATATACTAGCTCTGCATTGTGAAAGCTAAACGAAGAAAGTCGATGAGCAAAGACTGCAAATCTTTTCAAATTTGATTAAAGGCGTAACATTTTGTACACGCTCGATGTTTTTCCACGTTCAGATTGTTACAAAGTACCACCTTTCTCAATCTTAAGCTATCCTGAAACATAGTTCTGGGCTAGCTAGTTGGTTCTCATAAATTCAATCCTAAAAGCTTTTCTTTGTTCACTCGCGCGAGCACAAGTACCAAAGTACTTGTATGGAATCTTCGCACGCCTCATTGCCTCGAACGGTGACTAACCAATGACGCGGTTTCAGCATCAAGTCATGTTACCTACTTACTTTTTTGCTTCCCTTGATGACTGCCTTTTTTCGATTTCTTGTACATCATTGCGTCATGTCAACTGTAGAAGATCGTTTATTCGCAGTTGAATGCATGAATGACGATTGTTGAGGTACACATGAGAACAACGGGATAACTTAGTACTTGTTAAGTGACAAGTTACACTACTCCTACTCTTCGCCACTACTTACATTCCATTCTCTCTCTACACACTGATAAACCCATATCCACAATGTCAGAACGTACACCTCTTCTCTCTGGTTCAGTCAACGGCCCATCATCAACAAGTCTCATCAACTCAATCCCATCAAGATCAGATGTCAACGCTCATCTACCATCTAAAAATCAAAGAATCCAAGTAGCTCAAGCCCTAGGTGCATTAGATGCAGGTAAACTTCCGTAAGTTCCAACTCCTCAAATATGACTGTAGTCTAATACTGATATTCAACCTAGTTCCCAAACGCAAATATCAAAGATCTTCCAGCTCATCTTAAATTCTGAAACTTTGAAATCTACCGGTGGACCAAATTCTAGAACAGCTAGACTCGGCAGCGAGGGTCAAAGGGTTTTGGAAAATGGTAAAAACGTTTTAGACGCTTTGAAAGCTTGGGGTGATGAGAAGAACGGTGATGATTTGTTACAAAATTTATTCGTATGTCATGTGGTACCCATACCAAAACCATTTTCTGATCTCAAGTTTTAGTACAACGCCTCCACGGCTGATATTGACATTGACGTCAACGGTCCATCGGGTGCTATCCCGTCCACCAAGGAACTCAACAGAGACGCTCATCGTGCAATTGAATCTTTCAGAACCATCGCGTCACTCATTGTCACCAACGACAACTTCCGTCAATTGGGATCAGACTTTATCATCCTTTCCAGAGACATCTTAGCTGATGCAGCATCGGTAGCTGCTGATACAGCCAAGGATGCCGCTGATAAATCAAGACCATCCGAGAAGGAACGTCAACAAGGTGTCGATTTCGATAAACTTCAACAGAAAGGTAAAAAAACTGCTAAAGGCGTAGCAAGTGGTAAACTCCAAGGTGAAGCTCGTGAGAAAGTTTGGGATTCTTTAGAGGAGGTTAAAGAATACATCGATGAGAAATTACCTGAGGATCAAGAGATTAAGGATAGATTGGTTCAGAGACTTCAAGACGTTATCACTCAGGCTCAATCTAATCCACAATATAAGCGAGCTATTACATCGGTGGTTGATCTTTTCAAGAAATACGCTCATAAAGCTGAAGACGCTTTGGAGGAGACTAAAGAAAAGACTGAAATCAATGATGACGATGAAAAAGTTCAACAGGCTGGTCGGGATCTTAAAACTTTCGTTGAAAGAGTTGCCAACAAGTCATTGGATGATGTTATCAAGGCTTCTCAAAAGGTGAGTTATAGAGGTAAACCATAAACTGACCAATTATAGGCTGCTGAGGATGTCAAAAACGATGATAAACTCAAGATCTACTTTGACGAGTTGGAGAAATTCCTCGATCGTCTTTTGTATCAACCAGGATACGTTGTTTCTCAACGTGCCTATCGAAAGGCATCTTCGTTATACGACGACGGTCAATCTCTCATAGCCAGTAACCCAACTTGGAAAGCTGACGCTTCGAATCTTCACAAACAACTCGATGCCTTTGTCAACGGTATCAAGAACGATGGACCTACCAATAAACTCGTCGAGTCAATTGAGGACTTCGCTGATTCTTTACAAACAGCTGGTCAGATCGGTTTGGGAAGTTTGAAAATCGACGGCCAAGGTCTTTACAGAGATTTTGTTGATGTTATTCTGCCAAGATTGGTTTCTCTTGTTAAAGAGATTCCCGTACCAAGAATTGAATTTAAATCGGAAGACGTCGATCTTGTTATCGATGACATCAAATTGGAATCTGCTTCATTCATTCCTGATTCAATCAGATTCGTTGCTCACAACGATCTTCGATTCACTCAAGGTTATGCTACTTGTAAGTGTATTATTCACACTTCGCATTAGATTTGTTATTAACAGTCTATCAGACGCATCCGAATACGACGCCTCGGTTAGACTTCGTGTTCAAGGTCTCCATTTCGCAGCTTCAAACATTGCTTTCTGGGTATCGAAAAAGACAGGATTCATGCCATTCGAAGATTCCGGTTTACTTGAGATCCAATTCGGTCCCGACGGTATCGATTTCGATGTAACACTTGAGAACGCCGATGAAGACGATAGAGAGACTTTCTTCATCGTCAAAAAAGTTGACGTCCACATCTCTGGCTTTGATTATTCGATCTCAAAGAATTCTAAATGGTTCGCTACTTGGTTCGCTAAACCTTTGCTCAGAGCTTTCGTCCAGGTATGTTGTTTCTTCTCATGAACCATGAATTTGTATTTGACATTTGTTCTTAGCGCAACCTCACTTCCGCTCTTGAAGCTCAGATAACTCAGTATCTACAACAAGCAGATGTTGAATTATTCAAAATTCAACAAAGAGCTATCGCAGCCACTAACGCTAAACCAACTCCACTCAATTTCATCAAAGCCGTTTTCTCAGACTCCATCTTCTCAGGATCAAGTATGGGACCTGTCAAAGCTGGACCCAAGGGTATTGTCAAATATGGTCGTCATGGAGAATACATACTCCATATCGGTGTGGATGAGGATGTGAGTTCAGTTTACTTGTTTTAGGTTACTTTCCCACTGACTTGATGACCTAGCTATTCCCCGATAAACCAGCTGCAAGAGTCGCTAACCCCCAAAGACAAAAGATTAGAGAAGTCGCTTCAACAGTCGTTAACAAGACTGTTGGTTCAACGGCTCAAGCCAAGAAGGGCGCTCAGGAAGCCGTTGATAAAGGTCAAAAAGAGATCAACGAATTGAGTGCTAAAGGTAAAGAGGCTGCTAGAAGAGAAGCCAGACAGGAAGGTTGGAGAAGTGAGGCGTTTGATGTTTAGGTTTGGGACTTGGTAAACACGTTACACTGTATTTATGTAGGATAAGACCGCTCTGAAACAAAATATGTATCCAACTGTTGCATATAGGCGCACATCGTGCAAGACAGTCATTCATCCTTCATGTGGCAGTGTTGTAAAGTTGTTTTATTTTTTGTTTCGCCATGCCCAATCTTAAATCCCTCTCAAATCTGATCATGCTAACATATCTCGGCGATAACTGAACGCACCGACATCTCCTAATTCCATCCACACATGCCCGTATTTAAAGAGTGTTGATTAGCAATGCCAAGGTGTATCGATATCGAATCTCAAGTAAAATTGGTCCTAACGCGTGGATTTAGATTCTATTTCCTCGGAGATCAGAAATTGTAGATGCTGATTGATAATGTACAATCAACCTTCAAAACATTGAACAAAAAAAGTTTAGATACCTCTAGAAGTATATGAGCTGTGCGAGGACTCGCGGGAATGCATTCTACTCAAAAGCGGTACTCCCCACCAAAATTAAGGCCTCAACGAAGAAATACTCAAGCGGTACTCGACTGAGATGTCAACGTTGGAATACATAAAATACGCCTGTCTTCGAAATATCGTAAATATGGTCTTGTACGTTAGGAGATCTTCTTGGTTATCACCAACTACCCAACCGAATTACATAAAAACCTACGAATCCAGACCTAATTTATTTCCATGTCGGATATTCCTTCCTCCAAGTTATCCCTCCAAGGTCAATCCCGATTTACGATCTAAAGAATTGTATCCATTAGTTCTACGTGTTCACGGTGGTGGATTCTATCTGAACAATCCATCAGGTGACGATCCCATATCAAGATTCATCTCAAACAACTCAAATAGTATCGTGATAAATCTAGATTACAGTAAAACACCGCAAAACAAATTTCCGGTTGCCTACGAAGATATCATCGCTCAATCACTATCAATAATCCAAGATCCAGATTTACCTGTTGATCCGAACAAGATCTTTTTATCAGGTAGTTCCGCTGGTGGTAATCTCGTTCTATCGGTTTGTCAAGATGAACGATTAAAGTCGAAATTAAATGGTGTTATCGCTTTATATCCTTTGGTTGATTTTACGACAGATGCCGAAATGAAGATATCTACTCGACCTGATAGATCTATTCCCGATTTCGTCGGTGAAAGGTTTAAAGATATTTCACGACTTTATCTAGATGACGTTAATCGTAACAACAACAAATTGGATCCTCGAATCAGTCCGACATTTTTCAAAGATCGAAAGAATTTACCTAAAAACATCTTGTTGATAGGGTGTGAACATGACATGTTCTTCCGTGAGGCTGAAGAAATGGCGGAAAAATTGTTTAGATCGAGTAAGGAGATAGATGATCTTAGGAGCATCACTGAAACAGGTTGGAAGAGTGGTGGTGTGGAATGGTATAAAGTTTTCGGTCAATCTCATGCTTTTGATGCTTTCCCTGTTAAATCTCCCGAGAAAGAGGAAATTAGATTGAAAAGTGTGGATCAGTTGTATAGTCATATTTCGGATTGGATTAGAGATATCCCTGATGGACTATGAGTAGGATACGATGATTTAGATTCTGATTTATTGAAATACATGCATGGATACTGTGTTGATCTAAATTTATTCGATGAGCAATAGATATTCCACATTGCTGCATCTTACGGAGCATATTCGAATGCCACATTCATCTTCTTGTGAATTGAACCATTCCTCATACTGTACCAACTTAACCATTTATTCATGGAACAAGGCAAGATGCTCGAAAGGAATCTAAGCGAGATGCATCGTCGATGAAGTAGAAGAACAGTGTTTGAGTTAAGTTTTCCTGGAATCAGCAATGCAAATCAATTGAAACGATTAAAGTTCAATTCAGTTTTACCGTTAATGGCGTTTTCAATTTGTTTGGTCGATCTTATCAATTCATTCATTCTGTCTACCCCAACAATCCCACTCGTAGACTAAGATGAGTGTCACTATCTCAGACTTTTTTTTCGACGTCGATCTTTTCCTCATTAACATTTTTGATTTCACTGTTGTCACTCAATTTACTATATGATGGCAACGGATCAATATCAATCATTGGATGGTCGTGATACCTTGATTGACCCTTCTGTTTACTTCGCTGGTGTGAGTAGAAATTTCTCGGAACAATTGCGTTCTCAGTTTTAACGAAGATCTCTCTATTAGTATGGACCAATAGTTTGTGGTACTTTGTTAAGTACTTTTGTTCTTGGTATAATAACGGTGAGACTTATATTGTCTGATGTACAGTAATGATTGAATCGAGCTAACTCCGTGATTGTAGCTTGCTGTGAGTATTGGCCTTGGCTGGAATTCAGATTCAGATTCAGAGAAAGGATTTGAGGTTCTGATGATGTATTTGGAATTAGACGGCAATGTATTGGCTATCATTCCCTAATGATCCAAAATCCAATAAAATCTTTGTGAGTTCACATATGTTTGAAATGTACTGTATAAACTGATGCCTATGTTAGGTACTGGTGTGTAATGATCTTCTGTATAGCATACTTAACGACAACTACTCATATTCAATATTAGGTGCTACTCGGTCTCAATTGGGCTACAACGGTTCTCCAATGCAGTCGTACAGTTAAATTAGTCACCCTACACGTAGGAGATCTAACTTATGTAAGTCCCAAAGACCATTTCCTAAATCCCAGTAGATATATCCGACTGAATTCAAAACGAAACACAGGCAAATACCATCCACGCCAGAAGTGAAGATGTTCCAGGGACTATCTTGACATATATCATTTCAACTTATTGTCAAGCATTCCTAACTTATCGAGTTATACAATTCTCCAAAGCTATGAGAGTTACTTATGGACCTCGGGCCAGAGTTTTGGGTTGGATCGCTACGTTTATCTTGGTTGGGTCACTGTTCGTCACGGCTGTTACTAGTATTGCTGGTTCGTCTTCGTTGTCGGTAAGTTTGGTTCCTTTCTGGAAAACGTGTTCTGATGTGTATTTTGCTTGTTCTTAGCAAGTTGAATTTTAGTAGGTTGACAATCGTTCTTACTGTGTGAGTATGACGATACTGATAGCGTACACTGTAGTTCCGATGTCTCCAACGACAGTACACACGCTGCCAAAGTTTTCAACATTCTATGTGAGATCTCACTGGCGTCAGCGGTGGTAAGTTATCCATCTGCATTTGTAGCAATGAGATGGATCTGATGATCCTACACACAGCTGCTAGATTTAGGTATCACCACGGTCTTTACCATAGAATTAAGGCATGCTCGCGTACGTTGACTCACCTGTTTCATGAACTGTAACATTGATGAGCTGCTTGATAGTCTGGCTTTGGAGCTTCCAATAAAGTTCTCACGGTTTTACAATCCGTAATCATTCAAAACGGACTGTTGGCAACGACAACTCAGATCGCTCAATTGGTGATATTCTTCTCACCTCAGTCGTAAGTGCACTCTATATATCCGATACGGTACAACATATTGAATGAACACTCATATTGAATGAACATTACATACAGTGTAAAAGACTGGTTCATAATCGAAACACTAATCATCGATAAATTCTATTCGCTAACAGTAATCTCACTACTCATAAGACCGAGAATAGCCAATAAAAATTACTACGACCGAGAAAAAATTCCCGGTGGTGTGATTGAACTGGAATCGAATTCCCATTCAAAATCTATTACACCATCTCATCAAGTTGGATCAAAATGTTCTCATTGTATGGTGGGAAATTCGACGTCGACTTCTGATACACCTTTGAATGTTAAGATTCGACGACCGAGTGATCAGATCAGTTCAAGTGGAGGTGGATTGTCGTTTCTGGACGCTTTGACTGAACTTGACGACAAGGATGATCGTGATCATCTTGGAATTGGGAAGAAGACTCTTTATAAAGATTCCTTTCCGTGAATGTAGATAGCATCACTGTAACATTCTTTGCATTTCCATATCACTGTACTTTACTCTTCAAGTGTTGTATACTTTGCCACCTGTTGCAAATTGGCCACTAATGATTGGCGCGTCATTATGGTACACAGTCAGCATTTGATAACGACGTTCATCAACGACAACAACAAGATTTGATAACCATATTCTCCTTCATCTATCTGATCACACTCAACAACACCTCATCGCAGCCAGGAGGTCACGAATCAAGAAGCTGGGAATTTTAAAAAGGACTGGAAGCTAATCAGCTGGACAAAGGAGTCTCCATCAATTCTCAAGCGAAAAATTTTGTAATCGGTAAACATCTCCTCACCTTTACCTTCAATCTTCAAAGAACCCTCGACAAGACCTTTCAAACTTCTCAGGGAAGTTAATCTACACAGTATAAATCTGATCGGATAAATACTCACATCGACATGTCACCGGTGGCAACCAACAGAGTTACTCGTCAATCACCAATCGTTAACGGTCATAACGGGGATATTGATCCTCATCACCATCATCACCATCAACACTATCTGGACGATAGAGACATATCAACACCGCCTCCAAAAACTTTAACACCTTCTCCACCACCTATGAATCGACCTTCTTCATCCAGAATCGGGAATGTAAATGGAAACGGACTTGGGAACGGAAACGCTGGCAATGGGGTTGAATCTGATATGGCGATTCTTATGAGAACGATCGATTTCGCTGCGAGAGTGAGGGCTTTCATTCCTATTTTAGTTTATGCTGGGTACTGATTGGAGAAAACTTTAGAAACATTCTTGTCAGAGACGGAAGGATGTTGACCAAACTCCATAGTACGTCTTTTTGGATGCAGTTCGAAGCTTTAGCTAACAGTTTCCAATAGCATCAATCATCCAATTGTGAATCTTGATTCTGAACCCTTAACATTTGGAGACTAAGGCTGACGATATCATTAGGCAGTCGCAAATTTCCTTACTTCCACGGGTGTTGACGATGTTAGGATAATACAGGCTGCTATATTACACGATACAGTCGAGGATACACATACTTCTATAGGTTAGTTGAATCGGAGATGTGGTGACTACACTCAACTAACATTGTTCAGACGAAATTGCTGCTGCGTTTGGATACGATGTCGCTCGTATAGTTGATGTGAGTCATTCGGTAAACGGAAGAAGAGTATAGCTAAACCAAGAATAGGAATGTACCGATGACACGAATCTATCGGGTCAACAACGTAAAGCTGAACAACTGAGAACAGCACCCAACAAATCCAGACAGGCTCAAATGGTGAAACTTGCAGAGTCAGTCCATCGGTACAGAAAATGACGATCACTGAACTAACAACTAAATAGTAAACTGCACAATCTAGAATCAATCAGGCGAAGTCCACCTGTCGGGTGGGGGATACGTAGGATTCAAGCATATTTCATTTGGGCAAAACAAGTCACCGATGGTAAGTGACCTTTGATTTCAAGAGGATACTATGTTTCTGACCTTGTTGGAAAACAGTCTGCGCTGGAGCCCATCCAATCTTAGCGCAACGTTTACAGGAACTCTACGAGACAGCTTACATCAGAATAGGAGGTTCTTATCATCCCTGTCATCCAGATGTTTGTGCTCCACTAACTGAGGTCAGTTTGCAAGATAAGTCTCGAGACCGTAACTGACTTATAACATTTAGATTGAGAAATCCAGGATAGATGCAAGATTCGTTTCGAACAAAACCTGCCCGAAACCTATATTCTTTTAGATTTGTTCAATGTTTAGGGGCGATTTGTTTCCTTAGAATTTGATTGTGTATAAGTCATTGGGAGAGGTTGTATATACTCTTACATAGATTGGACCTTTATATTGTTGATTTGTAGCATGTTTATATTTATTAGCATTAGTATGAATGGTTAGATAGAAGGAACTCGAGAAGTACTTTGTAGCAAAGACCGCCACGTAAGGTCGCGTCAATCTCAGAGCAACGACAAGTAGCTATTCCAATCTCACCTTCAACATCTACACACTAAACTCACAAAATGGAAGCTGATCCTCTATTCCACGTTAAACAACTCTTCTATCAAGGTATGAGATTCTACGAAACAATGAAAGATCCTTGCTGACCCGTAACGAACAGCCAGTTACAAGGGTACGATTTCCGAACTCCTCCCACCACACCTGCTCCAAACTGACCTCACCCATCCATAGCCTGTGTCACCGAAGCGTCATCCCAACCAACAGCCCCCTCTTCAGATCCCGAATCACTCCACAGAACACTCTACATAACAAGATCCTATCTAGCCCTATCACCCCCAAACACCAAAGATGCCTTGACAACTCTAAAACCCTATCTCGCAGAAAGTACGGTTCCATCTTCGATCAAAGCTTTATCCATCTTCACGGAATATTTCGATATCACTGCTGAAGAGAAGGCTAGTAAAGTTGAGGAGATTAGGGATCTTTTGTTGGAGATTGAAGGTGACGAAGGTGTTGAGGAAGTTGAGGAGGGTTTGGTTAGAGTTGTTGCTGGTAGTTTGTTTTATCTTGAGGGGGAGGTTGAAGAGGCTGTTGCTACTCTTACCGAAGGTGTTGCTAAGACTGATTTGGAGTGGTGAGTGGTGTTCCGTGTTTGATGTCAAATGTCGACCATGGATGAAGAGATTGACATTGACAATTTCGACCTTTTAGTGTCGCTTTATTGGTTCAAATTCTACTTTCTTTGGATCGACGTGATGTAGCTCTCACCACTTATCAAAACGCAAAGAAGTTAGGTAACGACTCGACTTTAGTTCAAGTCATGGAGGCTTGGATTGGACTTAAAAATGTACGTTGAACAGATCCAAATCCCAAATTTGATATGTCTACTGATTCATTTTGCTTTGATTCAAACAGGGTGCTAGACCTCTTCATCAATCATACTACTTTTATGAAGAACTTTATCAGTTACCTTCAGGTCGTACACCACCAGTTTTAGCTTCACATGCAGCAGCTCATCTACTTTTGACTCATGTCGACGAAGCTAAAGCTGATATCACGGAAGCTATGCAACGTGATGGAGGGGATAAAGATGCTGATGTACTCGCTGTCGGTGTTTCTTTAGGTATGGATGGATACATTGAGTGAGTCTTCTGGACGTTTATCCAAGCGCATGTTCATTTTACTAATCCCATTTCACTAGGAAACTCACTGCAGCTGCTCCTTCCCATCCACTTGTTTTGGATCTATCGAACAAATCAACGGCTTTCGATGAAGCCGCTGCTAAATTCGCTGTTACTGCTTAAATATGATGATTAAACTGGTGATGCATGATTTACGTTCATCTCGGATGAGATATCATACAAGATGTCACAGTCTAGCTTTCATCTCCCCCACTTCATCCTCCTCAACTCCTCCAACCTCACTCATGAGTTCACCAACGAATCTCCACAACGCATCAGCAACAACATCAGGTTTCTCCTGTATCACCTAAAAATCAAAATTAGTAAACACAATCCCAAAAACAGCAGTAGTAAGACGACTAACCAAATGACCCGTATCCATATATCTCTCGTTCTTACTCAAAGGAGCTCTCCAAACCATCTCACGAGTAATCTCGTCACCTTGAGTCGCAGTTGAATCCCCAGCCATCACGAATCCAACTGGAATTTTCAATTCGGAAAGTTTATCCCATCCTTCACCTAGACTTGAGGTTTCGCCGAAGATCGATGCTTCACACCATGGTGGTGTGGATAATTGGACGGATGACTCCATTTGAGCTTGGTTGGTACTTGTGGGTAGAGGTGCTAGACCGTAGTTTATGTAATCTTGAAATACTTTTTCGTTCCATTTGGAAAAGAATGGCGATTGTCTTAATAGACTTGCGGCTTTTTCTCTGGATATCCAACAGAGTCAGGTTTGAAACGTGACGTTCTTTCAATTTGTGAGTCACTTACCTCGATGGCCAGAGATTTCTTCTTCGTAAGGCTCCACTCACTAATGGCCATCTATAATTCGAAAATAACTCTCGTTTAGCGACAAGGGGGGGACACTGGTCGATTCGTTATTCAGACAAACGTTAAGGTGGTAAATATACTCACCATGGGTTCAACTAGGAACAAACCATGAAATAAATCAGGTCTTGCATGTGCAGCATGAACTCTGTTATTCTCATCAGTCAAAAACCAAAATAAGAAATAAAGATGTAGAAGACATACAAAGCGTTCCCACCGAATGAATGACCTACACCAATAACTTTTCTATTCTTCAATCTATTCTCCGACCAAGGTAGATGGGTATCAAGATCAACTTGGTTGATATCAGGTAAAACGTGTTGAATAAAATTTAAAATATCTCGACCACCATCTGTCCAACTATGTACATGACCCAAGTTACCTTTGTTAAGATCAACTGAGACCGCATGATGTATATCGTCTAATAACCAGATTTCATCTATCCTGGTTTCCTTCTTTGATCCGTTTTTCCGATTGGACGTGGAGGATTCACCGAATTGAGAAGTTGGAATTGAATTACCTAGATTTAGAAGATGCTCAATAGTCGTATGCCAGGACTATGACTGGTCAGAAACGTCCAATGGACCATCTTACCTCCTTATGAAATCCATTAGCATGAGTAAAGACAAGTGTGACACTTTCGGCATCACTCTCTTGAGAATGCGTCCTCCTCCAACGATCCGCAGCCAACCAAAATCCAACTTCAGGCAAAGAATCCAAATTCACCTCACTCGCCTCCAATCGTTCCCTAACAACCCCAAAAGATTCCAAATCACTCCTCCGTTTCCTCTCTTCAGAACTTTCTTTCATCACACCCGACCCAGCAGATCGATAAGGTTCACTCTCCCTACATAAGTTCCCATAACTCTGTGAAAAACTCCTAGGATACGCTGCTGGTACGATATGGTTCTTCCTTTCGAATCCAGCAATCAGTGGGGGTTGGATGTTTTGTAGACGGGATGGTAAATCTGGTCGGGGGGTGGTGGGTGGTGAGAGCGTAGGTAGGAGTTTTTGGGGGTTGGGATTGATCGGACTGGGGATTGTTGATTTTTGGGTTGGTTTGGGATAGAACGTTTTGGAGATTTGGGACATTCTTCGACCGGTCTTCAACATACCATAGGATATCTTGGGATGGGATGCATTCAGTTTCGTTAGACTATCCTTGGTCTTAGTAATATCGTATCCATTCCCTCCAGATTTAGATTCGAACGGTTATTCACCATTCCCGGATCATCCGTATCATATGTATGCTACATTTCATTTTCTAGATTACATATTTGAATTAACACCCAACAACTCCAAGTTTATCATTCGATACTTGATTTCTAAGCTCATCCCCACTAACGTTCTCACTATCCCATCCTCGATTCCCATTTCCATGACCAATATCATCCCAAAAAGATCTCGTAAGCGGTTTGATTCGTTGTTTGATACCCGATTCGATCTCGGTCGTCGAAGTTTCCATTATGTTGCCATCAGCGATATCCTTCATCTCCCTCTTCTCGCTCGTAGCGACCACCACCTTCTTTTCCACCGGTATGTACTCTTTGATGTACCTCCTAAAATGTTTATTCGGTCGATAACCAAATTCCTCTTCCAACTTGCCAAAATCCACCGGTTTACCTTGTTTCAAATCCAAATATGCTCTAGCTCCAATCACCCCCTTTTCCCAAAATTTCAACCCATTCCTATAATGTTTCGTATCGTTCAACACCCCTCTCCAAAGGGTCTCAACTTTTTCCGCTTCATCAAGATTATCCTGGTTGATCAAGTTTACCATTAACGAACCCACGACATGGGAATGTAACACCAAATTCAGATCAATGGCCGATGTGAATGCTGATAATGCTGTTCCGGATCTTCGGACTTTTGTCAATGACGATATTAGAATATCGAACGTTCTGGCGTTAGGTGTGACGTTGTTTGAAAGCATGTCTTTGTAGACTTGAATTCCTGATGCCATGATTTGGTTCTCCTCCGATAACGACATTTTAGATTTCAAGGGGATTTTCAACGATGTTTGCAGTAAAGTGTTGTAGATACCAATACTGTTCTCAATCTTTGGGAATTGATTCAGATACTTCAGACATTCTTGTCGATAAAAGATATCCGAACTTTTCGCTAAGACAGGTAAACAGAGTTCCCAGACCCTTTTAGGCATTTCTTTACCCTGTAGAATCCTTTCATTCAGATTGATGGCCAAAAGAGCTTCTTTCGGATTATTCGTCGAACAAAGTCCTTCAGCCAGAGCTGTCGTCAAATCCGCATGGCCCCGCCATTCGTTCCACATCCAATCTTTGACATGTCGTTCTAGTAAGACCATTTTGCTTGAACCTTCCGACATGCCGATAGCTCTGATGAAAGCCAACAGATCTTGTCTTTTCATTTTCATACCATCAGTCAAGAGATCTGCGTACAAACTCGACGCAAAATGTAGATGTGAGTTGTTGACGTCTATAGCGTGATAAAACAATTTCCTCCATTGGTAGTTGTTAGAGTGCGTCCATCGGTAAGGGGATTCAGTTGATCGAGCGAATGGGTAGAAGTTTCTGATAAGAAGGTAGGTATTTTGGGTTTCTGACGTTTGGGGAAGTTCCAATAACAGATACAGAACATATGTGATCGCTTTACTGGATAGTGAAGGAAGTACTGCTGAACGAAGTAGTTTCCGAACGAAAGTATTGATCGTAACAACAATCTCCCTTCCATGACCAATAACCACATTGTTGTTCGCATGTAAACGGTGTAAACGTTCTAAACATCGATTCACCCGTATGGTAAGAGTCGAGACGTTGGCTTGATGTCTATGAGCCGCCGCAAGTAGCTTGGAAATATTTGTCATGCTTTGATCGAAATCCTTTTCTTTGTTTATTGTGTTCACAGCGTTGATACCTTTAAGTGTTAGCTGGATACCACTGATATTCGGGGTTTCGAGTAAATTTGATATTTTTTCCGCACGAGATGATGTCAATTGTATCGCTTCTTCTAGACAAACGAGAAGGTATTCATGGGTTTGTGATCCTATATCCGTATTCTCTACGAGTGTGTCCATGAAGTTTTGTAGGGTTTTTCCTGGTTGGTCGTTGATGGTCCACGAATAGTGGAGTTTTCGAAGTAACCGTATAGTTATACTCTTGTCAATTTCCACACCCATATCACGACACCAAGCGATCTGACTCAGTATTCTAGAATAATGTTTTTCATCTCCTCTTTTGAATGAACAAAACGAATGGAAACTTTCTTGGATTACTTCCTTCATACCGTCTCCTGCACCACCTTGGATGAGCTCTCTAATAGTAATCTCCGCATTAGGATGATAAGTCGGAATTCCCCTTGCTAAATGTGTTGAATACCTTAACCAAGCGATTCGAACGTCTAACGGAATACGAGAAAGATCGTTTTGATAAAGTGATTTGAGAGATGTCCAAAACCAGAAAAAAAGTTGAATTTGGTCCTCTCTGGCTGAGACTCTCTTAACCGTATGAAGAAATTTCGTTCCAATCCGAATAGCACTCTCAAAGAGGTCCGCCCCAATGATCTTGATATCCATTTCACTCATTCTAGCTAACTCCAATAACGGCGACAAGATCTCCCAAACAGGTTTATTGATATCGATTTGATGTTGTATAATCGAACGAAACATGTTATCAGGTATATACCTGTGTAAAGATTCATCTAACGCTTGAAAGATTTCATATGATTCTTTGGAATTCGATAAAAGCGATAGTTCAAGTATCTGAAGATGTCTTTTGAAAGGTAAGGACGTAGGTGAATATGGTAATTTCGGTGGGAGTGGTAAATGCGGTATCCTCTGCTTGCCATGATAATTATCAGTTTCCATAGAATGGGATAGATCCTCCGATCGACGACAGCAAGAACAACTGAACCATTTGGAACAGCTTGCACCGTTCGGTATAGTCGCTGTCCATTGTACATCGATATTCCTTGGCCGTTTAGGTGGAAAGAAGGAAGGTGACCAAATTTTAACCCCCACAGACGAGGGGAGCTTGATTTTCATAATTTAAATTCGGGAAATATCATGAACTAAGAAATGAGTGATTAGATTATCGTGACTAGATGGTCAAAGACGGTTTTTGGACTCACTGCTGAGGTATATGTGTGAATTATAGATGTTCCATTTTACTTAATTTGTTTTACTAGATTTTGAGTTTATTTTTGCTATCAGAACCACAAAACCACACAAAATTCCAGGTTCTTAATGTTAGGCGCGGCAGAACGATAACCGAAAGCTATTTGTGAATTATAGGCGCGCCGTTTGGCGAATGACTTTCTTTACAAGTTGATTCGTCTCATTTCATTTCATTTCAACTTTATCCTTTTCTCTTCCTTTTCTATCATATTCCAATAGCATTTTCTATCTCGTGTCCATCTCCTGCCTATTCATACACAATACTGACTCAATCGCTCCACATCTAACTCCAAAGAACAGCCTGATTAACTCACAGTTTCGAGTAACTCGCAACACTAACGTGAGTGGTTATCATTCAACCCTCCCATTGGATGTTTGCCACCGTCAACAAAACCAGCTAACACCATCACAGTCAAATAATATCAACATGACTAACATCATCGAAGGACACCCACGCCCCAATCAATACTCTCAACCACTTCAAGGTCACCACAGTACCGAAGACATCGTCAAAGTTAAGAGGGAACGCGTGGACTCTACCACTGATGGTTTGGGAAGATTGAAGGTGAGTATCGTTTTCATCTTTCTTCCTGATGAACGTTCTCACGAATTCTTCAGGCTCCTGCACTACCTATTCAAGCTATTGACAAACCACGCCGTCGTCAACAACATGCTTACGCAGAACAAGAGCATTCTTCTGCTCCCGTCTTTTCTCAAGGTAAACCTCGTAAACAAGCTGGATCCCAACCTATCGGTAATGGTCATGGAGTCAACAAGGAGTTTGACGTCGACGATCTCCTCGGACCTTCAAACCCAATCGATCGTGGAAACGTTCCGAATCAAGATATTCGCAAATCAAAGTCGGCTCAACCAGTCAACGGTCGTTTCGATGGAAATCTTCCCCCTACAAAATCCCTTCCAAGCGGGCTTCGTTTACACTCTGAAACTCCACGATATGCTAACGATCGAAATGGTGTTCCTCCTTCTAACGGTGAATCAAGACCTGAAGTTCAAAACCAAGAATCCCCTAATCAAGATTATAGAGGTGATCAAATGAATCATTCTCGTTCTAAAATTCAAACAGGTAAAAATCGTAAATCTGAGCCTTACACTCAACAAGGTAAAGTTCAACAAGGTCACAACCGTATTAATCCCTCAGTCGCTAACAATGGTAATTCCAACCTCACCAATCATGGAAGATACTCTGGACAAGACCATTTCGAACAAGCTGATGACATGATGGTTGACTCCCTCCCCTTAATCGATGCCCAAGAACAAGCAATTGAGCAACGTCCCGACAAAAGGTTCGACAGACAAGTCAGAAACTACCTCGATCCTCTCCAACGCATGGACTTCCAAGCTATCGGTGAAGATGTCTTCAGAGAGTTTCAAGCGAAAATCAGAGGCTATGAGGAACAACATGGTGAAGACCAAATTGATCTCAAACTCGTTGAAGGTGAGCATAGAGTTTGAACTGAACTGATGGTGAACCTTCAGATCTCAAAAAAGTTGCTGATCAATATTTCGAGGATGTCACCGCCACTTATGAAACAGTTTTTGATAGTGAGCCTCACCTTTTATTCAAAAAGAATGTTTCTGACGGATTGAATAGGATTGACTGCCTTGCACAATAAAGGCAAGCTAGTCCTTAAACGTAAAAGAGACGCAACCGATGAATATCGACAAGCTAGTTCAAATTTATCAAACCGATGTGCTGAATTGAACAAACAAGCTCAAGGTAGTGTTTCCCGAAGATCAAAGAAGAGCAGATCAGTCTCTAGAGATAAAGAGGTCGGAATGAAAATGGAGATGGAAATGGAAATGGAAGACGACCATCATTATTAAGGGTGATATATGGGGAGACCAGTGCATTTCAAGAGGTGCTGTTGATTAATGAAGATACGTTTATTGAGATGATGATGTGTATACAGTAGGTTGATAGGTGTATAGAGAAGAATGAGAAAACCCAGATAAATCAGATAGTGATATGTATTCCATGTGATTAGCTCCTCATTATCACCTATTCATCCGCGTGACTCCATAGTAAAAGTGTCGCGCACTATATCTTTTCTCTTCCTTCTCCAAAAATACCTTTCATTCACTCAATCATCCATCCATTCACTTCTCAAATATCATCACAAACACTTGATCATATCAATATCAGCCAAGTAATCTACTCACTATTTCAGGTATCCGTCAAACTCGAGAGATACCGTCTGAAATCAAACCCTATCATTCACGTTTTTTAGTGATTTTCATCCTCATCAAACCTAATTTTTTTCCATGATAACATCGAAAAGTCATTGAGCCCAGTCATGGCTCATCAAAGTCCACCTTCCTCCTCCTCATCTTCGACCCCTTCACGTCCACTACCGACGGGACCGAAAGCGTTGCGGAACACACCACCAACTGGACCTTCGTCTTTAACGAACCCTTCTCGATCTTCATCCATTAATAAACCAATTCCAGCTGGTCCTTCAGCTTTATATCCTAATCACGTCTCACCTAACCAACGTAGTTATGGTGGTTTCGATAATAGAAGAGTATTTGCAGGAGCTCCACCACCTGTTCCATCTTTTGCTCGACATATTTCAAATGGGTTTAACGGTGTTTCTCAAAGTCTTCCAGCTGAGTCTAGTAAACAGGCTTGGAATCAACAGAACAATGTGCAATCCATCCATCAATCAAGTCCTTCTGGGGCAGTTACGAATTCAATTTCCCCAAATTTTCCTTCCTCATCAACATCCAAAGCCCCACAAAATGGTCTGACTCAATCTCCAATAAACGGTTCTTACCCATCCACTTCCTTGCATGGTCAGTCATCCAGAGCTGATACAACTTCAATCCCCTCTCCTTCCCCCAGAAGAACTTCTAAATCTCCCATCAAGAGTTCCCCGTCACTTCCCAAACCTGATATAGATCTCAAAACTGTTCTCTTACCATCAACTCAAACCCCCAGACCGTTAATTTCGATATCTCTTCCCTCAAATCCGACTAAAACATCAACTGGTAAATCACGAGATCAAACTGAAAATTCTTTTGAATCGCTTCGACATTCCAAACATTCGACAAACGGTAGACAGTCAACTCCACCACCTCCAGATGATTCATTACCCCCACCACCACCTTCACCACCGCCCGAACAAGGTCTTCCTCCTCCACCACCTTCCGAGCCAATTTCACCAATTGGATCACCACCTCCTGAACCATCTCGACCTCCTTCACCTGCACTGAAGCGACATCTGTTCGAAACGAATGATGCACCTGCACCACCGTCTTTTCATTTTCGTAAAATTCAGCTCCCAGTTCGAAGACCCGCTACCCCAGATGAGTCTGACGATGAATCGTCCGCATCAGAACGGGATTCAGAGATCAAACCAGTTGAAAGGTCTAAGAGTAGATCACCTGAACAACCTAGTGCACCTGCTGAACCGACCCCTCCTCCCCCTCCATGGGTTGCTCCTGTTTACATTCCACCTGCTAGCGTTTTCCGTCGTTCTGTTGGAAATTTCAGAATTTTGCAGGATCCAAGTATTGACAAGGGGAAGGAGCTGGTTAGACGAATCGACGGTATACTGGATAATCAAGAGGTTACCGTTGTAGATCCCAGATTATCTACTGCAGCGGAGAACAAATTCAAAGGTCGGGGTAGTATGAAGAGTCGTCCGAGTTTATATCAATTTGAATATGAAGTAAGTGTTTGATTTTACTACCCGTACTGACAAACCCAAAGTGGGATGGATATTCAGTTGGAACGAAACCACCTCCACCACCTACAGCTGTATTAATTACTGGTTTAAGTCCATTAACAACAGTTGATCAAATTTCGAAACATCTTAAACAATTCGGTAGAATTAAGAAAATTGATGCTAAAATGGATCCAAAATCTGGAATGCAATTAGGGATCTGTTGGGTGAAATTCGATGGTCCGTTACCGGGAAGACCAGGGAACGCGTTCGATGTAGTCAACCACGTTGTGAAAATGTGTGATGGCCAGAGAATTGGATTGAACGATGAAAGACCTCGTGTTGTTTTGGATGGACGTGGGTTAAGAGCTGAAAAGGCAGTCAAAGAAGAGATGGAAAGGAAATATCCACCCAAGCCGAAAATCGTCCCACCACCACCAGTTGTTCCAACTTCGTCAACACCCTCTTCAGCTGGCGCACAAACTCCAAGAACTGATACGATAATCTCTTCAAGTTCTGGATTACCTAGTAGACCAGGATCTAATCTGTCTTTCAATCAGAATCGAGCTAGTGTGCCTAAACCTCAACCTGCACCTCTCTCCCGATCAATTCGACCTCCTGTTTACAACGCTGCTGGTCGAAATTATGCGTCCTTGAATCGTTCTTTACCAGTTCGACCGATTCCTTCAGGTCCATCAGCTCAAGGTCTACCCTCAAGACCTCAACCAAGTCATACACAATATTCCAACTCTTCATACCAGTCTGCAGCGTTCAGGAGATATGACGATCTGCGAGACTCATATTCGCCAAGAAGATCACGCTCTTCCTCGAGATCTTCGTACTCTTCTTATTCAGATTCAGAAGATGACAGACCAGCTTATCGCGCTCGATCGAGATCGCCTTATTATAGAGGTCGAGGCCGATCTCCAGTTGGGGTGAGGGATAGGAGAGGTCCAGTGATCAACAATATTAACAAGGAGAACGAGGAGAAAGAGATTGAAAGGGTCAAGGAAGGTTTGACCAAGAATGGACATGCGTATGTGTTTATTGATGCGAAGACTTTATCGCGAGGAGCTGCGACGGAGGATCATGTCAAAGACCATTTTAGGGCTTTCAAACCCACTCAGGTGTGTTGCTTGTTGTAACGTGAAGGGTTTTACTGATAATCATAGGTTCTCGTCAATCATGTTGGTTGGTATGTCCTTTTCAACGACGATGCGACACCTTACAGAGCAGAACGGGTTCTGCATACTACGAGCTTGCATGGAAATCGACTACTTTTACTTGTCAAAACTCCACCATCGGTGAAGAAAGTCGAAGACGTTCCCGTGGTCCAAACAAACGGGAATGAAAAGGGTTGGAAATACCTGACGATCACCAAGAAGAATCGAATTCGAAAACCGTCTCCAAAAGCTGCTGTTGTCAAACGGCGACAATCTTATTCTTCTGATAGCGAGGTTGAAACCAAACGAAAACCTTCACCTGCACGTTCTGATCGCTCGACATCTTCTGAACCTTCGGATAAAGAAATTGTAATTAGATCTGGCCCTAAACGGTTACGCTCTGCTACTCCTTCAGAGGATGAAGCTGTTTCAGCACCCGCACCTGATGCTATGGACATTGAGGGAGAAGATGAGATCGAATTAGAGGAAAAGAAACCTGCTAAACGAGGACCAAAACCTAAGGCCACGAAACAGATCAAGAAGGTTCGACTCACATCTCCTATTGCCGATATAACAACAACAGAGATTATCCCACCAGTGGCTGAGATCAAGATTGAAACCGACGTTGTTACCAAGAAACCTCGCGCACCAAAAGTTCCAAAGGCCCCCAAAGTTCCTAAACCTTCCAGAAGAGCTGCTACACCTCCGGATGATCGATTCTTGTCGACTGCCGGGATTGAGGATGAAGAGGACGCTTATTGGCTTAGTCAAGCTTTGGCGGCTGCTCGTGATGATGTTGCACCGGAATTATCGTCTGACGACGACGACGATAAAGACGACGACACACATCCTCTCTATCATACATCTGGATCATGGCGTGTTGAAGGATGGAAAAAGATACCTCAAATCCAGAAATCAGAGTATCTCCCTCAGAGAAACCGGGCGACGGTGTCAACGGAGGAAGCCACCGCTTTGACAACTGGTAGACAAGCCAGAGTCTCAGGTAGAAGGTTGGCGAATGACATGGATACCCATCGAAGAGCAACTGTAGCCGCAACTGTGGAATCTGATTTATTCGCTTTCAATCAACTCAGAATCAGAAAGAAACAATTACGATTCGCTCGATCGGCTATCGAAGGATACGGGCTATATGCGATGGAAACTATTCATCTAGGTGAAATGGTTTGTGAATACGTTGGTGAAATCTGTAGAAGTGCTGTCGCGGATATCAGGGAACAAAGATATTTGAAACAGGGGATTGGGAGTTCATATTTATTCAGGATTGACGCCGATTCAGTGTGTGATGCTACTTTCAAAGGTTCTGTCAGGTGAGTTTGGATTTTTAGGTTTTGGTTCGGTGGAAAGCTGATTTGGATAGTCGTCTTATCAATCATTCATGCGATCCTTCTGCTTCTGCCAAGATCATTTCGATTAACGGTCAACAGAAAGTAAGTTGAATTATATTTCTTTGATAGGTGGAACTAATTGACGAAATTTAGATTGTCATCTACGCCAAAAGGACGTTATATCCAGGTGAAGAAGTGAGTAGTCATAAGATTAGATAACATAGCAACTAACCTTGAACAGATTTTATACGATTATAAATTTCCACTTGAATCGGATCCTGCTCTTCGTGTACCTTGTCTTTGTGGTTCTCCAGTTTGCAGAGGTTGGCTCAATTAGGATACGAAATTAGGTTGTATCATATTTACTTTCATTCTTGGTATACTTGGCTTAATCTCGGTCTATTTATGCAGCATAGCATTTTTTCAATATTAAATAAAATACATCTAAGTTGTTACAATACACGACATTGATTTACCCAAAAAGCAGAATGATAATGATGGTATGAGTGTCAAGATACGCTTAACCAGAAGATAATCTATCGACAACGACTCCTTTTAATCCTCCCCTAGAATCTCTCTTCGAGCAGCCTCAACAGCTTTGGTAATAGCAACTTTCCCACAAGGTTTGACTAACCACTGATCCATGCCAGATCTGGAAGACCATGATCAGCTTTGAACACCAGACTTGTCAGGACTTACTCTACTAAACCTCTTTTACGTTCCGCTTCTGAACCTAATGCAGTTACCGCGATAATGATCGCTCGACCCCTTTCTACGAATTCCTTTTCGATCGTTCTCATCTCCATTGCTGCTTGATAACCATCCATTCGAGGCATGTTTATATCCATCAACACTGTAATAGGGTAGGTTAGACATGCTTCGTCGTTAACGTCCACACCTACCTATGGCTGGTACACTGAAATCCCTAAACGTTTCCACCGCTACTACTCCATCTTCTGCTTCACACACGTCTATAGCCTAAGTGGAAAGTTAGTTCTGCCTTGTTTAAATTATCTGTACATACCAATTTCGATGACAAGATCTTTACCAAAATCTTCCTATTAATAACGTTATCTTCTACCACCAACACTTTGACTTTCTCAACGACAGGAGTTTCTACTCTCTTTTCCTCAACTTCTTCTTCCTCATGTGAAGCCATGACAGGTGTTGATACTTCAGAAGTTGAATCCTTTGTAGATGACGGCGTGGAAGAAGTGAGAGGTGTCGACATTCTTCTTCTTGAAGAGAAATAATCACCTAAAGACAACGAAGCAACTGCTTCTTCAACTGGTACACCTCTCGGTTTCCATGAACTACCAACATGTCTATTTGGAGGTCTTTTCATTGCCTGATCATCAAATCTAGTTCGAATTTTGGTGTTGCTACCATGACTCTCTTCGTGTTCAAGTGGATTACCATGAGAATCAACTTGATCAGGTGAATTGACTCCTGTGACAACTTGACCATTGGTGGTTGGGATATGGGCTTTGATGTCTCTAGCGTGACCTGGGAAAAGTGATTCACGTAGAATAGAAGGTGTCGCTGGTTTACGATATCTTCGGACTTGTTTTTCATATTTGTTTTCCAGTTCAACCATCCTTTCATCAGCTTCATGTTCTTCCGTGACCAAAAAGACTATATCTTTGGTTGTAGACTTTTCAAAGATATCGGGGTTGAATTCCATTTCGACAGAACCGTTCGCAACGATTAATTCAGCTTCTTCCAGTTTAACAAATTCACAACCTAATTTACGGTACTGTCTTTCGAGACATTCACCAAGTGTTTCAAGAGATGCACTACCTGGATGATCGTTGACTTCGAATCCAGCGAGATGAACTTTACGACCTATTTTCATCGATTCCGGTTCAACGGCTAGATGAGTTGGATCTTCGGTGTTTTGAGGATCGGGTGAAAGATTTTCTTTTAATGGTGAGTTGGGTAGAGAGACGGTTCTTCTTGGTAGCGGAACCTCAAGCATTACCGTACATCCACCCCCTTGAGACGAACGAATCTCCATTTGACCGCCAAGTAGATCGATGATTCGATATGCTAAATGCACAGACAGACCACTTCCCGTCGCGTATAAATCCTCTTTAGCCCATGGCTCCCCAAGCTTATCTGTTACGAACCCAGGATCCATTCCACGACCTGAATCCACGATTTTGATGCTGACACGTTTCGAAAGTGATATCTACAGTCAGTTTATCGTATTTCAGATTCACTCACATCTTCGTAACCTTCAGGAGGGAGAAGTGAAGGCACGTCGTCAACGTAAATTTCAACACAACCAACTCCCTCGATGAATTTATAAGCGTTTGACAAGATTTTCGACAACGCCCGTCGTAACGCATAACCCGCGTCCTCGGTAACCTGCTCACCAAGGAGAGGAGGTATGATTTCAAAGATTGTCTCGATAGAACTGGCTGGTTGACCGTTCGATCGTCTCCATCTTTTATCCTCTTCACAAGCTTCTTCGATCAATTCTTCAAACATCACCTCAAGTGATTGCGGTGCACCACCAGGTGCATTCAACATTCCCGGTGCGCTTGGGAACGTTTGACTATCTTTCGCCTTTAGATCGAGGAAACTGAGAATATTGTCAACAATACCGTGGAGAGTTTTTCCTGATGTGTCGATAGCATCCAAGAATGGTAAAAGATCTCGGATCTGTTGAGTTGTAGTCAATGTAGAAGAATCTTGCGGCGCTTCAGCAAGATCCGACATTGCTGAACGAAGTAGTTGGGTGATGGCTAGAATTTGATGAAGCGGTGTTCTCAGCTCGTGGGCTTGAAGATTCGAATAAGAAATCTGTGACTGCTCCAGTGCTCGCATTTTACGAACTATCAATGACGCCATGATTGATCCACTAAGAATCCAAACAAAGGGTAAAGCGATACTTGAAGAGTCACCAAAAGTCGTAGGTGGACGATCCCAAGATGCAAAGATGGCGAATCGAACTTTCCCATCGTAACCCATGGTAGCGATTCCTAATGTAGTCTTTGCGGTCGAAGGCATGAGATCCATTACCTCTTGAGCGAGAGTGTCGTTGGGGTCTTCACGATCCCACCAGAAATGACGAGTCGTTAAGTATGTTTTCAAGAATTTGCCCAAAGTTTGTTCGACACCTGGTTTCCCAAAATTGAACACAGCATCAGGGGGTGCGTCTGATCCAAGCACTTGAGTTCCTTTCTCGTTAGATTTCGGAACATAATGAACAACAGGGTCGATGTGTGCTGGCCATTCCTTTCCTTGCATGAAGTCGGTAATGATTGATTCTTTGGTTTCGACACCTTTGCCTTTTGCCGTGTCAGAGAAACAATTCTTTTGGATGAACAGCTGATATTCGTCCATCTCAACCATTGCAACAGCGTCCGCTTGTAAAATAGAACGAAGGGTAGTTGCAGCCTAAAGTCAGTAAGGATGTACCGGAGAACTTACATCTGTGAATCTAAGCCCTGGTCAGTATTGAACAAAATAAATAAAAACGACTCACAGTACTCGATCTGATGCCAGTGCCTTTCTTCTAGCATCTTTACTGTCTCTAGGCCCAGTTTTGACTGCTTCACAAGTTTTGGGTTCATCACCAAGTCGTGCTGGAGATGACGATCTTGTGATTGACCGATCGTTTTGTTTCAGGGAACGACCAATGTCTCCATTGCTCTTCCTAACTTCAGAAAGCCTGCTTTTTCTAGGTTTGTTGGCTGTTTTGACGTGCTCCGGCATGACTGAGCGACGAAGAAAGGAGATACTAGCTTCGTACATGGCTGAAGATCTTTGAGCCATAATTTCAGATTGCTAAAGGTCAGCTGTGCCATTTCATAAGCACATACCAAAGTAGCAAGTTGATAAACCAACATGTTGGCTAGCTTCAACAAAATGCCTTGCTCTCTCTCATCAAAAGTTGCTCTAGGCTTAGTATCGAAGATGCAGAGTGTACCGATATCGACAGGAGTTCGTCCAGCACGATGATACCTTAAAGGTGTGCCGGCGTAGAACTATGGGTCAGAGATGTCGAATAGATGACTTACTTTGAGTCCAGATTGTGCGACGATAGGATTTTTAGCGAATCGCCAATCTTTGGAGAAGTCTGCGACAACGGTGCAAACGGAGGATGCGTGAATGACCGAGTGTGAGCAAACCAATTCTTCCACACGGTGTACCATTGGTTGAGCGTCAGGCTCCGGGATTAGAGGTTTTCATTTTCTACACTCACATCTCCACTGTAGGACACTGCCTTGTCTTCAGATAAGATGTTGACTTCAGCAGCTGATGCGTTAAATATCTGACGTCAATGATGATCCTAATATTCAACTCACTTGTTGAGCCAGCTCCGTATATTTCGCGATAACAGCAGTTCGTTCCGTTCCTTCTGCTGCCTGACCACCACATAAACCTAGACGACGACTGTTGGTTAGCTCTGGAATTAATATCAACTCACATCGCTCTCGTTCTTCTGAGTTGTGTATCCCGACTTGGCACAGGTCCAACTAACCAACCCTCCCTTTCGTAAAAATCTCTCATAAACTTTCGTTCAGCTTCCGCCGTTCTCAAATCTTCTTCGGTGGACGGTGACGATTCAAATTTATTTGGTCCTGGCATTGTTTCACCGATGGAGAAAACTCGAGGTCGACCGTTGTTATCCGTTTGTAAGCTTGATTCTCTAGTCATTGGAGGGATCAAATCTCCTTCCTCTACGTCGATTATTTTCTTGCTGTTGGAGAGAGCTTCTAATGTGTCCGTATCCAGACCGAGACCATATGTTCCCATTGATTCCCGTCTGTCTGCAGCGACCGTTCCTCGTAATACATGAATGGCAGGGTTGTATGAAGAGAATTTGTTATCCCATTGTTGTTTTGAGAATGGGTTTTCAGTATACTGTCGTTGTTCAGGATCATCTGATAAAGTTTGATGAACCAATGGTCGAGATGGACCTGGGGCAGTTGATTGTCCATCATGAATAACGGTTTGTTGAGTTGGTTCATACCCTGCTATTCTGTCTTGACCGTATCTGTAATGGTAAGCTCAATTTTTGATGATTACTCACTCTTCTAAGGCTTGTTCCCATTCCTCATCAGTGACTGGAGCAACCTCATGACGAATGATTGCTGCAACCATGGTTCCAAGTTGCAAGAATCAAGTTGAAATGATTAACTATATTGAAAATTCAACTCCCTAGAGGGATAGTCGAAAGCTGTACACCAACTAATATGCTTTTTATTATGTGATTGAACTAAATTATCTGGAGCTGATTAATTTATATTCTATATGGAGCGGGAGGAAGCAGGAATCATTTCACTCGATTTTCGATTCCGATCAGATCAGCGACGCAGAGGGGACTATGTACTTTGGTTACTGTACTTGTACTGTGTTGTCTAATAAAAGTCATAGGTAACCTTAAGGATACTGTCAAGTCGAAAAGGCATACGCATACTGAGGCACCACACGGCATACGCCTTAGACCGTGCACAGTAGTGGCATCCCGGAGACGGATTAAGTAAAGCACTCGTACAGTACTCGTACTGTAGTAGTTTACTCAAATACATATCATCCTGGTGGTGGAATCAAAATTCTCATACACAGTACCCTGATTTGAGGCCCAACAACAAAACGTTCTCATCCATGTACATCCACAAAACTCAATATCGCCAATCGCTTCAAACACGATCCACGTGTTCGATCTCCCCGTCTTTCCTCATTTCCATCTTCTCCAAAGCAATAGCTTGGAAGTCACGTTCAGCGTTGTTATCGTTGTCACCGGATTTCTGGTATCTCTTATCCAAAACTACACTGACTTCTTCGATCGTCAATCCTTTAGTTTCTGGGAATCCAAAGTAGATCCAGATCAGATATGCCACTTCAATGACAACGTAGACACCGTAACTTTGTTTCAGTCAAGTTCTTTTTGGAGTCACTTACTATTTCCATGCCAGTGCAGCTAACGCGACGGGATTTGCAAACTGGTTGAAAGCTAGATCGTGTTAGCTACCAGTAAGAATATGACAGCGGAGAAAGGAGAAGTCTGACGCACCTATGGCAATGTTGTTAGAGGCAACAAAGATAGCCATTCCCTTAGTACGCAGAGTGTAGGGGAGTAATTCGACGGTATACGAATAAGCAAGAGGTGTCCAAGCGATATCATAAGCACTAATGATTATCAGTCTAGTCCATACAGCTGACTTACCCGTAGAACAAGTACAAGAACGGGATCAGAGCGATACCAACTTGTTGATTTTGGGTTTGCGCAAATTGTGCAGAAAGACCCATGATGGTACAATTACAGATTAGCATCAAAAAAGTCGATGTAAGCCACAAAGGTCGACGTCCGACACGTTCCACCAACGAAGCACCGAACAGTGCTGCAACGAAATTCCAAATTTGTAAACCTCCGTTGATCCCAGTGATTTGGATTGGTGCAGTGATACCGACAGATTTGAGAATGGGAGAAAGGTAGTAATTAATAATACCGTTTCCGATCCAATTCTGACCGAAAGAAATCTACATCCGAGTCAATTCAAAGATCAAACGTTGAAAGAGCTCACGGTAATAAGTAAAGCTAATCTATGTCTGTTCCCTTTAGTCTTCAAGAAATCCCTATATCTAACTTGATTACTTCTTTCCTCAAGTTCAAGAGCCGCTTGAATCTCTCTCCACTCGTATTGGACCAACAGATCCTCAACGTCTCCATTAGCATGGTATTTCGCCAATACGTTGAGTGCTTCTTCTTTTCTTCCCTTTTTCAACAGCCATCTGGGACTTTCAGGACATTTGAGTGTGAGTAGAAAGACTAGGATTGGGCCGACGACTTGGAAAATAGAGGGAATGCGCCAGGACCAATCGCTTTGGATACCCAGACATCCGACTGAGAAGCAGTAATCAGTGTAATGTTAGAGTAACATTGGCTAAACTTACAAGCTAACCATGCGGCTAAAATTGAACCCGAATAATAAAATGAGTAATAAGTACTTGCTATAATTGGTCTCAATCGAGGCTAGGCAGGTGAGTATGGTGTTTCCTCTTCACGACATACGTGTGCAATTTCGTTGAGTAAAGAAGGAGCCAATACTTTGGTCATACCAGCACCGAAACTGGAAGAACATCAATATTAAGATCAATACAATCATACTTTGACATACCCAAGGATGACTCTACCACCGCAGTAAATTCCAAGATTCGTTGCAAAAGTGTTAACCATCGTTCCCACGATCTAGAAAGAATGAATCAACAAAACAATCTAAAGTGGCAGTAACTCAACGACATACGATTAGCAAAGCACCTAACCAGATGATGGGTTTTCTCCCGTATCGTTCACCTAGATAACTTGCCAAGAAGGAGGAAAGTGCGGCCGCTTTGACACGTTAGTTTCGAACCTCGAATACCGATCAACTTACGAAATGAGATGGCAGCTGTTACGATTCCAAGAGTGTTTCCTGTGGGGGCACCGAAGTAAGTGAGCCATTGGGGAAGCGCTTGAAGACCAGTCAAGAGGGACGAGTCGACTACGGAAATTCTTCTTTAGTAAACTCTCTGGATAGACTTGACAGTACCTACATCCAAGATAATATGGACAGAGACACAACCCAGCACAGTGAAGGACGTTCATTCGGAGCCCGGGGTCGCGCCACCATCGAGTGGCAGTGTTATCTTAACCTCTGATTAGCGTTCTTCCTAATCTACGAAACCATTCGACTTACTGGGGATATTCTCGAATGTAGTCTTTGGAGCCATTTTTCAAGTTCGTTGAGTACCCATGGGGCTCTCCAATTCTCTGGACTAAATAGTGGAAAAGCATTATGGCTCGGGTCGGTTCGGCACCTTGGCGGTGGATCACCTGGTGTGGAGTAGTCAGATGACCTTTATTTTTAGCTCTACTAAGTTAGTCACTAACTTTTGTCTCGAGATATCCATCCTCGGTTCCAACCGAGCTATCCCAGGTTTGAACTTTAGAAGTGATTCGATTCATCCTTCCAATCATTACCACCCTTCCAATCAATACCTCCCTTCCAATTATTAGCAACATGCCTTCCTTACCAGACGGTCCCGTTATCATCAAGCTCACCGACGATGAGCGTGATTCTGGAGTCATGTCTGATTCGAAACTCTACGATGCTGTCGACGCATTCTTCAATGATGGATTTGTAGTTCTGGAGAACGCAGTAGCCGACGAGGTAATCGATAGGTTGAACGAGAGGATGATCAAAGATACTTCAAAGCTACTTGCTGGCGAGGGTCTTTCTCATTATGCGTTAGTGGCTGTGTACTCTGATCATCGACCTCGTGCTGAAACTAGCTTAGTCCTTTGAACACAAAGGTAGCGGCAAATGGTGCCAAAGCTGGGGGGAACCTGTCACAAGTTCCACCAATAGAAAAGGGTCAGTGCACCAATCCAAGTTACCGAGTGTACCTGACCATCTCAACAGAATGGCTCACCCAAGATGTTTTCGCGAATCTACACGCAGCCCGGATAATCTCCTATGCTCTTGGCCCACAACCTGAAGTCCATTTCCTTCGTTCAAACACACTTTTGAACACGGACGATCGTCAGCGTGTTCATTCAGATATCAGATTCGAACATCCGACGCATCCTTTCGCCATCACCCAGAACGTCGTGTTGTGTGACTGCGGTCCTGAGAATGGTATCACTGAATTGTGGCTTGGAACTCAGAATACTGGTGTGGAGCTTCGTCCACAGCTCGGTGAACCTTTTATCGCGGAGGATGCAGTTGAGGAAAGAAGACAGGTTCGGCCACCTATTTATCCCAGAGTCAAGAAAGGTTCAATCTTGGTTCGAGATCTTCGACTTTGGTGAGTGATGACAAACGGTCGCGATCTGACCAACTTTACAGGCATGCGGGTATGCCCAACCCAACTGATCAAGTCAGGATTCTTCTCACAACCAATTATTATGCACGGTAGGTCTACACCCATGTTTTTAGCCATATCTGACAGGAACTTATCAGATGGTTCAAAAATGGAGCAACTATTCCTCTGCCTCAATCACTTAAACCCCATTTCGAGACTCTAGAAAACTCAGCAGGTATCAAATTCGCCGCAGAATGGCTTCCAGATGAAGGATACGATTATTTGAATAGCAAATTCAGTAACAACTTTAGTTCGACACTCCATCCTGAAGTTTGGGAGAAGATTGCTCATGTGAAGAGTGCCAAGGGTTACTAGATTTGTTTGTAACTGAGATCATTTGAAGGCGTTTATGCTTATACTGTATGCATCCTAGTTGCAATTTTAAAGACGGGACCGAATAAGTAAATCGGAACCCCATAAACCCCACCCGATAGGTTAAAAGTGCTATTGTTTTATTTATCTCTGTTATATTACTCTCAAGTTATATCTTGTCACATAACAAGCAATGAAAAGAGCAAACGAAGATGACGATCACTCACCTGGAAGAAGAAGAGATAATCCAAGGAGAGCTGCACAGGCTTGTCTTTATGTAAGTGGAATCTTGTGCCAATGTTATCAACTAACTAACCCACTCTAGTGTCGAAAGCACAAGGTCAGATGCGTCGAAGGTTGGCCATGTAAACGATGTACCAACTTGAAGATTTCTTGTGACTTTGAAACTCCCGGAACGAACATGGCCAATCGTCAAAGCGGAAGTCAAAGTTCCTCGTCCGACGCTCGACTTCAACAACTGGAGAATAGCGTCGCCAAATTACTCGCTCGTCTTCATGGTGATAACGTAGTACCCAATACCAAATCCACCAGTCAGATGATCGCGTCTCTCGATGGTATAGGAGCTGAAGGCTCGAATTGGCCCTCTAACAATTTCAATTACGAAAACGTTCATCTCGTTCAACCTGCCTCTTCGGTCAGATTCGATCTAGATCCAATCTACAGTCATTCTGACGATCCCTCTCCAGGAGGTATATCTTCAGTATCAGCAAATTCTTTGGGATATCGACCTAACGGGGGGACTGTAACTTCTAAACCGTATCAAAGTCAGAGAGGAAGGAGACAGAAGGCAGAAGAGCGTTTAGCTGTCGCAACAAACGGTATATTTGAAGCGCCCTTCAAGGCTTTGGCATATCAGGCAAGTTAGGACCTGTAATTGTTACTATATACTAACAAAGCCATCAGCCCTCAGTATGGGATAATAGAGAACCATCCAAGCGTAACACTCCAGAAAGGACACTTTCTCAACCTCCCAGCCGCGACGAAATGAGTTCTTATGGTGTTTATGATAGAAAACATGGAACAGATAGGGACGATCCTATAAATGCAGGGATTGTGGATACTGCAACTGCAGAAAGACTGTTCACATTCTTCGTGAGTGGCTTAATCTTACGACTACCTCAGCTTACATCATCAGATCGATCATTGTCATCCTTTTTTACCGATAGTAGACGTAGCTCTGGACAACGCTTTCACCGTTATCCGTGGATCACCACCTCTACTCAGCGCCATGGTGGCCGTCGCTGCTCGATTCTACAATCGCTACGTGATGAGAACTCAACCCCAAGGCTCTTACACCCTTCTTGATCCAGCTGTTCCTGCCAAGTTGGCTAATCTTGCTGAATTTCATTTGGCTCAAACGTTACTGCGAAAACAACACACTTTGAGTGATGTCCAAGCTATCTTACTACTGGCCGCTTGGTGTTTAAGAGGGAGCGGTGGAGGTCCAGACGCTTGGGTTACAGCAGGGCACGCTGCCAGAATAGCTAGGAGACTTGGGGTACACGATAACCTGGCCAAAGCTGCAGAGACTATCAAGGAGGCTCAACCTGGAGCTCTGGAAGGATCTCGACTCGAATCACTAATGTCACAATGGAGAATTTGGCTTTGTTGGTTTGGGTAAGTCCCTGTTGGAGTCAAGCTGAACTTGTAGATATGACGGGTTCTTCTCGCTTGGTTTTGGTCGTCCCCAATCAACTCAGATCGAGTCAGTCGATGAAGCGGGCTTCTTGCAGATTCGCCTTGACCAGCCACTCCCTCGACCTGGAACCAAAAAGGGCATTTCTCTGTATGGGGATGTTTATATCGCTTGTCAAGCCCAGCTCACGCGTATCGGGCGCGACCTCATTAATTGGGGGAAAACCCTTGCTAACGCAGATGAAAATGAGCAAGGTGAAACCAAAGACCCATCGGTTGATGCTGCATCCGGTGGTGTTCCCAGCTCGCAGAAGAACATGTTCAAGCAGCTGAATTCGAGGTTGGACGAGTGGTTTAGGCTTTGGGTATGGAATGGTGGGTTTTACTCCCAAAACTCGTTCTGACCTCAGGTTCGCCTTATGCCATGTATCTTGGTAGTTCAGCCCGTGTAGCTCGACTACAAGCAGAACACATGCGACTCAGTTTAAACTCGTATGCTCTCAAATCATCACCAGATCAAGATGAGGCTGTTGGGGAGTGTCTCAAGATGGCCTTCAACGCTGCGGTATCGATCATTCAGGTATTTCAAGAATCTAGTCAGAGCAACCTTTCGTTATCTTTTGCAACTGACGTGAGTAGATTATCTTAAAAGTAGCTGACCCTCAGTATCAAAACATCACTCTCGCTCAAGCCGCTTTATTCCTGATTAGAATAAACAAATCACCAATCACTGTTCAAAACGTGGTGTTCCTTGATCCTGGGGTTACAACTCATTACCTCAACTTGGCTATACAATTATTGGAAGAAGATGATCTTTCCGAAATACATTTATCACCATTCCTTGCAAGAACCATCAGAGATATTTCTCGCGTTGCTGGAATCCCTGGTATCGTTCCTTTGGACGGTGACATGTCTCAGGTGGCGTCTCGTCGTCCAAGTAATGGGGAGTCGGGTAAAGGACCTTCCAGCGAATTCCCCTCTGAGATCAAAAACGAACATCCACATCAAATCGATCTCCAGGGACTTTCTTCTGGTGACCACAATGGTCAACACTCGACTGGCGACACTTTCCTACCCGATATCAATTTGGACTCCGTTCAAAACCTAGATCCAAGTTTGGAACACGAAGGTGCAGCCGGTTTCAATATTGACAACTTTTTACAATTAGAGGCTCATCTTGATTTGGGGTATCTTTTCGGTCTTCCTGGTGGTGTGAACGCGTTTCCGGAAGACACTTTTGATTCGCATGGTCAATTCGACGATTTGAATCAAACGTGGAACGCTGATCAACCGGCACCCTGGTAGGGTTGCTCATGAGATGGAGGGTTTAGAGAACGGTATCATGTTTAGAAACTTGTTTGGCACCATGCATATATATACATCCATTAGGTATGGTTACAAGGCGGCCACCTTCTGTTTGATAGTGTCGATCAAACCATGAGAACCAGCAGAACCATTCGCCTCCTTCTTGGCTGGGGTTTGTAGACCTAAACCTACATAACCCTCTTTTTCAAGCTGACGTTCAAGTGCAACGATCTCCGCTAGCTCCTTTTCGGCTTTTTGTTTGGTCGCTTCAGGAACCAGAGGTAGAGGTTTACGAGCTAAAGCAGCTGAAGCTGGGTAACCGTTTGCCCATTGAATAGCGTACTTTTTGTCAGAGACCTACAACCAGGGTAGACTTACCTTTGTTCCCAAGATTCCACCTCCACCAATGGTCCATTCCGATTTGGAAAGTAAACCACCGAGTTTAAGCGCTTCAGCCTGTTTGCCGTTTTGGAACAGATCGTATGCTTTGCTGATGACTCGAGGTGTGACGTTGGTCATTCCAGATATAGCACCTTCACCACCTACAGCGAGAGTACCCAACAAATAATCGGAAGCACCACCGACGATGGTGAATGGAGCTAAATTTAGTCGAGAATCATATGATATACTTACTGCTGAATGGCTTAGCACCTGCCTCTCTGGCGATTCTGCCAACGAGATGATCGGTGTGTTTGACACCAGCGATATTTGGATGTTCGGCCAGACGTCGGATGAGATCTGTGTCCATTTGAATACCTGAACAAACAGCTGGGAAGGAATAGATGACAACAGGGATCGGTGAAGCGTCAGCTACATCTTCGTAGAAACTCTGAATGGCTGCTGGGGTCATTGCGGGTGGATAATAACTTGGTGGAAGGATCAATACGAAATCGGCTCCAACACTCGCAGCGTCTATTGAACATTCGATCGCTTCTCTGGTGGATTGATTGCTTCCTGTACCAGCGATTACTGGACCCGGGTTGAACTTTGTAAAAGTCTCTTTAGCGACTCGAATCAACTGAGAAACGTTAGCCACTTTTGTGTAGATACAACAGACTCACCTCTTTACGTTCTTCCCTTGTCAACGCAACTGCTTCGCCTGTTGATCCTAACACTACAACACCATGAAGACCAGATTTCGCTAGGAAAGTGATATGTCTGGTGAAAACATCGAAATCCAACTCTTGAGCTGGGGTCGGTTTGAAGAAGGTGATTGCTGGACAATAGATTCCAGGTGGAAGTGTTTTACCTCTTTTACTTTCTGTGGGAATTGTTGTCATTGTGTATGGTGGGTTTCTGTGACTGGGATAGAGATGGATCGTTGCACAGATGCCCCTTTATATACCTGGTATTGCGACTGTTCGGTCAGCATCCGAAAATAAATCATCAGCTGACGTTTAAGGAGATCCACCTCGGACTTCTCCATACCAGTATAATCGGCATTACTGATTTCAACCAGAGTTTAATCTTGTTCAAAGGCCATGTCTTATACCAGTATCTCACTTAGTCCAGGATCAGGACCTTCTAAAAGCAAAAAATTGAATTGCGAAGAATGTAGAAGGTTGAAGTTGAGATGTAGGCTTTACTAAATCGGATACCGAGCTGACGACTCAAGGTGATCGAAAATGGCCGTGTTCAGAATGCGTTCGACGAGGGATTTCACATCTTTGTCCGACGAAAGTGTCTTCGTCTGCACCACCCAAGAAGACTCAGATTCAACAACTACAGGGGCGTATCAGTCAACTAGAAGACTTGCTTCGAGCTCACCAATCGAGTTCGGCATCATTCTCTCCTCCCACTCTGTTATCCACGTCCAGGCAGAGTTTGAGGTTACCATCCCCGTCTCCATCAATCTCTCCTCTACATATGTCTAATTCGACTTCAGGTTTACCATTACCAGAAGTCACAGAGTCTGTTGGTCGATTGAGACTCAAACAAAGTGGTAACAGTCGATTCTACGGTCTCACAGCTGCGGCCCATCGAATCTCATCGCCGGAAGGAAGTGACGACGACATGGATGACGACGGCGGTCTTTCTCAACCTTTACCTCTGTCAATTGACCCAGTACTCAGGGCTGGTTGGCCGTTGGAAAACCAAGATCCCACAACTTTTAGAAACACGTTGAACAAAATACTCGAATATCTTCCTTCAAAGGAAGAAGCTGAGAAGTTGGTTCATGAATATTGGGAGTTGACGTGCTGGAGGTAGGTTGGTTCTCCCGCGATAAGCTTGTTAAGTCTCACCACTCTTCAGATTCGAACCTTTCACTCGGTCATTCTTTTCGGAACTATATGAAGAAGTCTATTCTGAAAATCGAAACGTCGATCCACACAGACTTGCGTTAGTCTTTGCCGTCTTGGCACTTAGTGGACTTCTCAATCCCGAGCGAACTTCTAGAGCAGATGCTGGATCATGTTACTATGCTTGCGCAAGAGCCTGTCTATCATTAGGCGAGTTTTTGAAGAACGTCTCAGTCGCCAGTTTAGCTACTATGCATCTGATCTGCGGTTATTTACTTAACGAAGATGGTCGATCGGACGAGTTGTATGTTTTTGTGGGTCTTATGCTTAGAATGGGAATGGCGGCGGGTTTTCATCGAGGTCGGTCATGAAATAGATTTGCACTCTAACTTTCCAGACGGAGCGTGGTGGAATCTTGAACAGCCAAATCTTGATAATCGACGAAGAATATGGTGGGAGATATGTCAATTGGAAAGGATTCATGTAAGGCTCTCGCTTTGTTCAACCGACTCATGAATCGCAGAGTTTCTCCTTTGGATTACCACTGTCCATACCATCGACATGTGACACCGCCAAACCCAGTACTCTAAGTCCTCTCTCGTTTTTATGGTGGAAGTGGGATCTTCAAGTTGTTGTCAGTGATTCTCTGGAGAAAATAGCTCGATCCGGACAATCGTACGAAGGTAAGGTGCTACTCAAAATTTTACTTATACATTTCAAGCGGTTCTGGCTGCCGATAAGAGTTTCCGTGAATACGACATGAGGTTACCTGAACATCTTCGATGTACCTCAACAACAATACGGAGTCTTGATAGAGACCTCGTAGACGCTGACCCCTGTTCACGAACCTCTTCCAGCTACAAGGTTTCTTCTGTCATTGCCGACGAGGGGATCCCACTCGTGCTCAAACTCCAACAAGTTCGTTTAGCCATCCTGTTCAATAATGCAATATGTCAGTGTATTCCTTCAAATAGTGTTCCCCTTTAATACTACCAGTGTATGTCCACCGCTCAGCTTTCACCATGTCGTTACGAGGAGATCCTTTATCTGGACCGTTGGCTCCAAGTTTCTTAGCCGTCATTCTGGAGGCTTCCAGTAATCTCATAAATCTGATTTATGCTCTCTACCAAATACAACCAAAATGTGTACGATGGGCGGTAAGTGGAGTACAGCATGACACAACTGATAACTTCTACAGTCCAATGCTATGGACTTGTTTGGAGGATTGGCTTGTGTGACAGCCACTGTTATACGTCGTCCAACTTGTTCCTTAGCTTTGCACTGTAAACAATACATACAGCTAGGTGCTGAGGTCATGGAGCTAATCTATGCCGAGTCTCCTCTAGGAAGAGTCAAAGTTCTGCTACAAAAAGTTCGAAAACTATGCTTGAAAGCGGATATCAGTCTCGCTGGTGTTTCGAGCTCATCCAGCGATCTTGTACCCCTTCAGTGGAATGAGTTTCCAACAGATAACACAGGTCTTGTCACCTTTAACGCTGATGCTACCGATTTAACATCGCACTTTGAAAATAGTTCTAGTGCCCCGCAAGGGATGAGTAATTTGGACTTCGAAGCTTGGATACAGGATTTGCTGAACGGAGAGGTTACCATTTGAAGTAGTTTCGAGGCAAATTTATGCATCTGATCTATGAGATCTACAAATTATCACACCTGACAAAAACTCTAACTAACCTCTACAGCTCATATCAGCAGGTTTCCAGCAGAATTTTGAGCCAAACACTCACCGCAAATGTTGAAGCACGAACGGTTGAAGGAGATGTAAAAGTTTTTCGCCGTTATGAGCGATTCCCTCCTCTTCGTCAAATTGATGAGAGATGTCAAGTTCAGTAAAGTTTTGTGAAAGCTTCTTGAGAACTCCATAACGAGATAATGGACCAGGTTTACCTTCGTAATTGACAGGATGGTATAAATCTGCTGAACCGATGAACAGCTGAGTGGGGACTTTTTGAAGACGCTCGATATCGACTGTTTTGCCTTTGAAAATGTCGCTGACGTCCGCTGTACCTATTGGCCAGGGTAATGAGGTGTCGATGTAGGTAGCGTTTCCTGGTGCTCCAATACTGACTGATCGTAGTCTATCCGGATGTAGGTAGAAGAATCGATGAACGAATTGACCACCTCCGGAGAAACCTGTCATGGATACTTGTGAGATGTCGACGGAGCCCCAATTGTCTGCTACTTCTTCCAAGATTTGAAGCATGATCTCGTCAAAGTAAAGTGTCTCGGTGGATCCAAGTCTGTTATAAGCGAGTCTCTTATAGTTGTCTACTCCATCAAGAGTCTTTTGGCCGTCAGTATCGCTCATTCTTTCGGTCTCAACTCACACCTATATCGACTGGGTATAGCGGTGAAATGATGACACACTGATGTTCCTCAGCGAAACTGACCCATCTGTCTCGTTCAGCCGCAGCGTCTCTTCCGCTTCCGTGGACGACTACCACAACTGGAAGTCGAAAGCTGTTGTGATCAGCGATTCTTCCTACGAGTTGACCACTGAAAGGATGGGAAGTTGGCAGGTACAGGTAATAAGAAGCAATGGGATATTTAGCACAAGTTACAGCAGCAGTCGAACCCGTCAAGAGTTGTAGAGTGAGATGACCCATTGGTGCGTCCAGCAACCATGATGGTGGAGAGCGAGCGGTATCAGTTGCAATGGGCATAGTTCGATGTTGAAGCTTGGTTGTTGTCGAATCCAAGTCTTTATTGGGCCTGATTCCGGAATGGAGCAAGGAGCTCCATAGCAAGTCCGATGGATTTTTTAGGCCATTTTTGGGTCATCTGACTATTTTTTTCTGCCGGGACAGCTGCCGTGAGCAATTTAAGGAGGGAAGCAGCTAAAGAACTCGATCATGGAGGGGTCTTCGAAAGAACGTGACCCCACGAACCCCAGAATAGACAATGAGGGGCAGTCTCCGATCCGGACTTGAAAATGGAATAGCTTTATACATAAATAGGAGTCCACTTTGTCCCTCTGATATTCTCTCATCAACAAAACAGCAAGTACAGCAACATGTCTACAAAGCATGATCATCAACTTGACTTTAAGGAAGAGGTCATCATGAACGAGAATGACAAGGAGCAGGGGGTTTCTGTACCAGAGTTGAATCCCGTTCAAGATGTCAGCTCCGAGTACTACAAAAAAATGACCAAACGTGTTGTACGAAAGGTCAGTCGTATACTCTATCTACTTTGAGATGACCACTAACTCTGTCTACAGTTCGACTTGTGGGTTTTACCAATTTGTACAGCTATTTATATTGTTGCACAACTTGGTTAGTATCCACTTGACTTTGTTAAAGTGGCACTGACGTCGTCTCCAGATAAAGGGAATTTGGGAAACGCCAAAATCTTGGGAATCGTTACAGATTTCGGTGGTGATCCTACTGGTTCAAACTATGCACTTATGAATGGTTCTTATTTCATTGGATATGTTGCATTTCGTGAGTAATCGAGTTTCCAACATTCTGCACCACAGTTTTTTCTCGATACTGACTGTTATTAGTTATTCCTGGAAGTTTGGTCGGTAAACGCTTCAGAACCAATATTGTCATGGCTGTAGGCGCTATCTTCTGGGGTGCTGCTGCAGCTCTCACTGCCGCTACTAACACCTGGGCTGCTGCAACTGGAACTCGACTCTTGATAGGAGTCGGAGGTGAGTCGCTGAATACAATTCCAGGAATTCACCGTGTTGATCCCCAAAAAGAGGCTGGGTTCGGTCCCGTTATTCCATTTTACATCTCCCGTTGGTATTTAAGAGATGAACTAGCCTTTAGGTTGGCTATTTGGCAGTGCTCCTCCAACTTGAGGTGAGTAGAATCAGATTTTCCTCTGGTTGGTATTTAACTTACCTCCTTTTGCATAGTGGTGTTATTAACGGTCTCGTGAGTCGTGTCACCCATCGCATTGCATAGGTTGTTAAGCCATCGCTAGATCTCTTTCGGTCTTTCAAGTGGGACTTATCCTATCCAACCGTGGAAGCTATTGTATCTCATTGAGGGTGCTGCCACAATGGCTTTGGGGATCTTCTCGTTGTTGATCCTCCCATCGCATCTATCCACCACCAAGATATTGAACGAAGAAGAACGTGAATTCGGTGAGTAATTCTGTCATTGCCCTCGTTCTTCGTTAGTAAAACATATTACTAGCTATCTCTCGAAAAGCTCCTGAAGCCGGTAAAGACTCTGTGGCGATCAACTGGAAACATGTCTTGGAATCGTTTTACGATATCAGACTTATTCTTCGTATGTCTTCACAAGTTCTTCGACATCTAACCACATCGTAGCCACCATTACCTATGGTATATCGATCTTCACCGGTGCGGTCGTAGGAGCTTTCCTACCTACTTTAATATTAGAACTAGGCTACACTGGTGCTCAAGCGCAACTTCTCACGTAAGTTGTTGGACGAATCTTACCGTGGTACCGTCTCTGATAAGCCTCAGCTTACCATGTTATCTTTCTGCCATGCTTGTGAGTTTTGTTCGCAGCATTAGAGACCTCTTTTAATTTCTTCCTCCTGTAGATGATCTTGGTCACCTCCCGTGCGGCAGATTACTTCAGATGTAGAGCAGCATTTGTCGGTGTTGGCTATCTGTTTGCCATTCTCGGTTTCTCGATTCTTCTGGGTACCGATCCATCCGTTCACGGCGCACGTTACGCAGGTCTTGTTTTCGCTCAAATCGGATGTGCAAGTGAGTCCACCGACTGCGTTCTATTCCTCTTCTTAGCTGATCTTTCCCCCTAGTCCCCATTCCTTTACATCTTACCTGGGTGGCGGAGAATGCTGGAAACGAGACCAAGAGAGCTTGTCATATTGGCATCATGGTTGCTGCTGCTCAAGCCTTAGCGTGGGTGTCCTGACACCTTTTTTACATCATCACTAACCTTGTCTCCCTTAGTATTGCATCTGGTTACGTTTTCCCAGCTAGTCAAGGTCCTAAATATACTCAAGGAACTGCGATATGCTTGGTGAGTTTGACAGACCTACTGTAAATGATCCTCGTATTGACACAAACACACAAACACAGGGTATCGGTATTTTTGGTTTGCCAGTCCTATTCCTTCATTGGTTCTTGATCAAACGTGAAAACAGACGACGTGACGCTGTTGAAGGTCCTGTAAGTGCTCAGGTCGCAATTTAGGGTATGACTGACAGTCATTGAATCAGCTCGTTCCAGGAACATTGATGGAGACTGGAGATCTTGCTGAGAAAGCCATTGGGTTCCGATACATGCCTTAAAAGGTTCTTTTTCAATTCTGATAAATTCGAATTCGATGGTAAATTGATCTGCTTTCTTTTGTAAATCAGAAATCTCAGATGTACCCTGGTTGATAAGAAACCAGAATTTTTTAGCAATCATAGCCTCAGTCACGCAATTGCTCCAACGCTGAATTTATGCATCTTGATTCTGCCTAGTCATACGTACAGTATTGACATCAAGAGACAGCAAGATGGGTAATCTTAGATGAGAAACAAATACAACGTATCACACAGTGATAAATCCCAGCTGTACACAGCCCATATGGTCCCAACTAACCCTATTTCGTGTTGCTACCAGGGTGAACCCCACTTCCACTGCTCCCCACTCACTATTTGACCCCGCTTGATTCAGTTACGTAAGTACCGAAGAATTGAATCTGAAGCCGAAGGAGATAAGGGTCAGATTGTGCAGCTTGTTCAGGGCATTCAGGGCTTACAATGGTTTTAGCTTGTTGTGGCTGTACTTTGTACGGAAACATGTGGCATGTCCCATATGGGATAGGATGTACCAAGGTATAAACACATAAACACAGCATTCTAGATATTGATTTATTTCATCGTTGGTCGATAGATAGGACAAGTCACTTTTGGTATCGAAGGTAGCGGATATTTAACGACATCCTTATTCGATTCTATCGTACAAGTGAGTTAGGTAGTCGTAATTTGGTGCGGAAAGGAATTTATCAAACACAACAACAACAAATCTCTTGGCTTGGTTACAACCACAAAACGTAAACAACTGGTCTTCAACATTTTTTTTGGGTCTTACATTGTTCAATAATCGTACTAGTCTTTCCAACTCGAAACCAAAAATAGACCTTGGTCAGCCTGTTGGAGTACAGCTTCTGTATCTAGTTGATTCAATACCAATCATCTACACCGCTTTGCCGTCTTTACCGTCTCTTTTGCGCCCAGGCACGGAAAGGAGAATTCCCATCAAAACATCAAAGCAGAAAGGAAAGGAAGGCCGACGTTGACACTTAGTTACTTAATATCTTATTATTTCATTTCTTCTTCTTACATCAACAACCCCCATCATGTTAAACATCCACTTGATAGCTTCCATCCTATCTCTAACTGCTGCTTCAGCTGCTCCTTCTCTCGCTATCAAAGATGACATATGGTTTCAACCAGAAGATTCACCCGTTGCTGAGCTCTTCATGAAAAGGGCACCTAGTCCATCAGACCCTAGTAAGTCCACCACCGCAGTCTAACATTCCTTTATTTAACCATTAACGTCTATCTTTAGACTTTGCATCGAATTATCCTGCAAGTGGTACAACACCCCCAACGACGAATCTACCTTCAGCTTGGACAGCAAAATTAGCTAGTATCAGTTTACCTTCCTTTGGTCCTTCAACCAACACCAACGGTTATCCAACTTATGCAAATGGAGAATCAGGTGGTGACTCGACAATCTGTTCATACACTTATCAATGTAATGCGACTACAGATGTTTTGTATCCGCCAGATGGTGTCGTTGCCGTGAGTAAACAAAACTTTCTTTTGTCGTCGTCATCCTTTGACTGAAGTTGTCATCAAGCTTTCATTCGACGATGGACCCACTGCATCTTCACCGACTCTTTATAATTTCTTGGCAACAAACAACATCTCAACTCATGCTACACATTTCATGATTGGTGGTAACATCGTTGGTAACCCAACAACGATGCAATCGGCAGTTAATGCAGGTGGACATATAGCTGTGCACACTTGGTCTCACCCTTACAGTGAGTCCACCAACTATCAATCAACTTGAACATAAACTAACAATTTGAATCAGTGACTACGTTGACTAACGAACAAATTTTGGGTGAACTCGGTTGGACTATGCAAATCATCAGTGATCTTAATGGAGGTCGATTACCAGCCTTCTGGAGACCACCATACGGAGATGTCGACAACAGAGTTCGTGCTATTGCGTCCGGTGTCTTTGGTTTAAAAACAGTCACATGGAATGAGGGTAAGTGGTTCTACCTACAACTATTAGGTTAAATTCTGACAACAACAGATTCCGGAGATTGGGCAATAGGAAACAACCCAGCGTACACTTTCCAAAGTGTCGAAGCCTCCATCACCAACTGGTTATCCGCACCCAACCTCTCACCAGGACTTTGTCTCCTAGAACACGAACTCAACGACAACACCGTAACAGTCTTCATGACCGAATACCCAATCATGAAACAAAAAGGATGGAAAGTGTTGAACGTAGCTGAAGCGTTCAGTTTCGATTGGTATCTCAACGCTGCTAGTACAAACACCGGTCCTGTTACCAACATGACAGTCGCTGGAGCTTTGATCAATAACGGTTCACTCGCTTCTTCCAGTTCAAGCTCTAGTTCAAGTTCAAGTTCGATGGTTTCCTCAACTTTGATTTCATCTTCAACCAAATCTGCATCTTCGACATCCGCTTCATCAGCTTCATCAGCTTCAGCTGCTGCAGCCTCTTCGTCAAAAGCTTCAAGCGCTTCCTCAACCGTTACCACCTCATTCTTATCCTTCGCATTTGCTGCTTTAGGTTTCACGTTAGTCGTTTTATAGATTGTATTTAGTTTCCAAGCTTCTTGGTCAGGGTTAGGACAATTCTTTGTCTGTTCTTTAATACGTATCAAAACCGGACATTCTCATCGTAATATAATAATCAACCCGTATCCCTTTCTTAGGAACCAAATATCACAGAGTACTAGTTGGTGTCATAATCGATCTTGTATCAAATTCCCACTTCATTAATAATCGTTTCGTTTGTCAAAACCCTCTTTGGACAATTATGTTAGAACCAGTCAAAAGTCTCCTCCGTCCATAGATTTCTGTTTTCATAGGAACGTTCCCTTTGATCACTTCGTCACTTAGTACCTAATTATGATAATAACGATGCAAAACCTCATACATGTGAATTAAGATTCTAATACATTTGATTATTGAGTTATCACAGACAGCGACTAAAACATGGAATCTCCAAAAAGAACTATTAAAAAACGAATCAACCTGAATAACCACTAACACTTATACAGTCTCAGGAAAATTGTCCAATATCTTGATATCAACTCCAACTTTCCCAGCGTCATCTTCGTTGAGATTCACCACGTGGATTTTGTGATCGACGTCCAGAGAACCATCTTCTAAAGTCGTATCATCGATGACACCGTTCGAATCATCTTGATGTCCATTCACAACTTGATCTCCCTTCTCAACCTCACCATCAATATCCATGGCCATACCGTCATCCTCCTTTTCCTCGGATATCAAACCATCTCCAACGTCCGCAACCTCGATCCCAACTTTATCAACCAACCCTTCTCTGTAGACTTCGATTTCAGGTCCATTTTCAACAGGAATCAATTCCCCTCCCTCGATAGGTGTCACCAATTCAATCTCTGGTTTATCCTGTTCGAGCGATTGATCCTGATCCTGTGTTTCAATTACCTCTGGATCTAATCCATCCACCTGAGGTCCACTCTCCATCGTTTCACTATCAGGAATCAAGGGTGTAGGTAAAATCAATGGATTACCGAAAACAGGTAAAGACGGTGGCATGGGCGATGAAAATCCATTCCCAACAGGGATCTGAAAAGTTTCTTGGAAAGCGATCAAATCCCTCGTCAGTTCATCCAAAAGACTGGTCGAACTAGGCGGCGTAGGTAAATGATCTAGATCGAATTTCGAAATTTCATCTTGATCATCGTCTTGATCAAAAGTCCTTTCCGCTGGGGGTAATTGAAATTCGTTTATCCCTATTAGAGCAGATCTTTCAATCCGTTTCCCTTCCTCTGATTGAACTCTTCCAACGTATTCTAAAACGTTTCTCACACGTTTCTTCATTTCCGCAACAGTGATCCTTTTTAATGGATATTTGACTCGAGTTGGTGGTTCCATATGCATCGCTGGTTCTCCAATCGGTTCTCTTGATGACACTTCATCGGGTAACACCAATTTCTTATCTTCATCACGATCCTCAGAGAACGGTCCATATTTTTGGTTGATGAAATGATTTCTGGGTAGTGACGGTAGTACTCTAGGTGAACGAACTTCGATTGGAATGGGTGTTGGAGTAGGAAGAAGATCTGAAAAGGATGAAAGATGATCTGGAAAATACCAGTTCAGATGACTGATCGAGTTTGAATACACCACAGGTGCGTTGGCCATAACACCAGCACGTCTTGTACCATGATCGTGCTGGGCGGGAGGTAAAGTAGGCACTGGAGTTGATGTTGCAACCGTCGCTCGTTTGGCAGGGGATTGAGCAGTTTGTGAATTTGGGACTTTGGGTCGATATGTGTATTGATTGGGGTGTTTAGGTTTTAAATGACCATCTAAAAGGATAAGAGGGTGTTTTGTACTACGTAACTCACCAGCATCATCCTCTTTGTCCATTTCCTTATCCACTTCCTTGTCCTCTCCATCTTGAACCAACTCAACGTCCTCCTTATCTTTCTCCTTCTCCTTGTCCCTTTCCTTTTCCTTCTTCTTTTTCCTCACAGGCTCCACAACAAGAGCCTCATCATTCTCTCCAATTTCCAACCGATGTTTCTCCGATTCAGGTTGAGGCGAAATTAAATCTTTTTTACTGGCCTCCAAAGCAGCTCTGACTTGCTCTTCATAAGCCGCATCCCGCGAATTCATCGTACTACGACGTTTCGTAGGGTGATGAGGTTGGGGAGAAGATGACGATCGAGCAGGGGAAGGGGAAGCCGCAGAGATTGATATTTTACGTCGATGCGTTTGTCGTTTACCGTCGATACCTGGTTCCACGACAGAAACAGATTTCTCATTCCTCCCAAGCGGCCGCCTTCCTCGCCTTGCATCTGTGATGATTTCTGGACTCGGTTTGAGTTCAGGACTTGGTTTACGTTGATGACGATTTTTGGTAGAGTTGGCAGATTCGAGGGAATCCCAGATTTTGGATTGGGAAGGTGGATGTTTGTCGGTGGATGGATGGTATTTTTTCAGATCTACGGGGGATGGAGGTATGAATGGACCCCTAGGTGTTAGTTTGGAATCACCATTTTACACCCACTGATGTCTCCTTTTGATGTACTTCAACAAAGCAGCGTGTAATTCAGGTTTACATTGTTCACAGTAGTAATCTACATGTTAGAATTTTGTTCGACTCTGAACTCACTTTCTGGTACTTCCTCGTCTTCCCATATACCAACACAACCACCATGTTGCCATACGTTACACGTATCACACTGAATGAACAACGCAGCTATACAAGATTAGTCATTTCCTGTTGTCCCAACTTACCATCACTCTCTAATCCGCAAACACATCGAGTGATTTCATCTCTCTGATCTTCATCTTCATCTTCCCCATTTTCATCCATCTCAGCCTCATCAATCTCAGGTTCACCATCCAACACACCTTCACCTTCGTCTCCCTCTTCATCAGCGTCGGCTGTAACAGTTTCCTTGGGTGTATCAAGTTCTTCAACAAAGTTTTGAGGTCCACTAGGTCTACCCCTCTTGCCAGTGACACGACCAGTTTCTTTCAATTCCTTTGGTAAAAGATGGTCATCCATCAGTATTTGTCCCTCGCCTCGTCTCTTTCTAGTATTCCGAGACGCTGTTGATGATTCTGCAAATTCATCTGTTGGCGTTCCAAGCGAATCGTCCACCGGAGGTACGGGTGTTTCGTCACCTTCATTGACAGGACCATCTTCCACATCAGGTTTTTGTTCAGCTTCAGCTTCAGGTTCAATTTTGACAACGTTCCTAGAGGGGAAAGCCTTGACACGTCGATTCCTTCTGTACGCTTCCCAATCATCCTCATCCTCCTCCTCATTTCCCCCAATATCGATTTCCTCAGGGTCATCCTGACCTTCACTCGGAGGTGGGGGTGTCAAACTGGCATTACTAGTGTTGGGTATGTCCATCTCCACATCCAAATTTGGTTTCTCAGGCGTAGACAACCTCGATGAAGATGGTTGAGGATCAAGTTCAAGTTCAGGATCGTCTACTGGCGTTGAAATTGCTAGAGAACTTGCTGGGGGATTTGTGGTAGATTTCGAAGAATCGGGTTTGGTTTTGGAAGATGATTTAGGAGAGTTTTTGGGTGGTTTGGGAGGTAGAGGTGGGAATAATGGACCTGTTGTTGGAGGTAACGGATTCTTTCCACGCGTTGCTCGTCGAGGTATGCCTAGAGGTGGTGATCATGTTAGTTTTGACCTCATTACGCTTCCATCCAGCTCATCTCAGCTCATTTTATGGACGAAAGTAAGGACTTAATGGTGTTGGGTACGTTTTGAACATTTGGACAACATGTACGTCGCTCTTAAACGCCTGGATGCTCCCTACCCCACCAAAAATACCCATATCGACACGAGGAGACTAGAAGATGAACTTACCGTCCTCCAGCTGTTCCATACCTGGAGTCACACTTCCTGAGCTAGCACTTTTGAGATCATTACCATTTGAACGACCTAACGATTTGGGGGTATCTTCGTTGTGGTAAGAAGTTGATGCAGAGGATGAAGGCATTCGCCTTCTTGCCTCCATTGTGGAGTTGTGTTGTGTGTTTTGCGGGGATGGAGTGGTGGGTAGAGAGAGATGGAGAGATTTGGGTGAGTGGTGATGATGTAGTGATTGATTAGAGTGAGTGAGATGTGGAATAGATAGACAGATGGATAGATGGATGAATGAGAGTTGGATGGATGACTTGGGTGGACATGGACGAATCAAGTCATTGGTGAAGATTGAATGGGTCTAATTATTCAACACCGTGGGAAACTATGCTACCCTATATAAACTTTAAATTCAACATTTAATTTCCACTCAACGTTTTGGCATACTCTGTAATAGAACTTCAACCCATATTGTATGATCACACATCTAACAAAATCATTCAGATTCAGATCCAATATCATCCCCAGTGTCTATCATCGTATTCCAATCCGCTCCATTCCAATCCACTCCCATTCCATTTCGTTCATGTCAAGTCCTATAGCTAAAAGAATGAAGTCAACTAAAGTAGGTATAAAGCCGTTGAAACCAAAACTAACGATAGGTCATCGGTACTCACTCTGGTACATTCCATTGTGATGGTGAGTCAGACTACATCATCATCAGGGAAATTCTGCTAAAACTCATGAATAGAGGCATTGGCCGTTTATCTACTTCGATTGACTCAAGAATTCAAAGATGCAGACTTGGTTCGAACAAGAGATCCAGCTAAACGTGAGTTTTAACCCATCCGACAGTCTCTCATCTAGTAGTCGCACCTCTAGATATCGTCGTAGATGTTGGTGGTGTTTATGACGCCAACACGAATAGATACGATCATCATCAAAGGGGTTTCACTGAAGTTTTCGGATTCGGTGGTTTCGATAAAATCAAATTAAGTTCTGCTGGTTTAGTTTATAAGTAGGTCAAGCACTAGCTGGTTCTTTACTGATGGAGAAGACATTTTGGGAAGGAGATTATCGCTCAGTCGTTAGGTGTTTCAGTTGATGATGCGAAAGTTGAAATTCTTTGGCTTAAATTGTATTCTGTAAGTCAACATTTGGAAATCTGGCTGACGATCAGGAACTCATCGAATCTGTCGATGCGTAAGTCGTTGAGTTGATAGATGTGATATTCCAAAGCTAAACTAGATGCAGCATTGATAACGGTGTCAACGCATCCGACTCACCTCCAAACTACGCCATCAGAACGGATCTTGGATCACAAGTTAAAAGATTAAATCCAAATTGGAACGAACCTGCCAACGACGAGATTTACGATGTGAGTTGGTCGCTGATCAATGTAGGATAATGCTAACCAAGTCATAGGCTAGATTTTCTATCGCTTCTCAGCTAACTGGGGCAGAGTTCAATGCTCAATTGGAATACTTCTCCAAGGCTTGGTTACCTGCCCGAGACATTGTTCAAGAAGCGTTAGATAATCGATTGAAAGTCGATCCAAGTGGTGCAATCGTCGTCTTCAACCAAGTAAGTCAATTATCTAAACCTAACCAGATCCAAATCTAACAACCCTCCAGTCGGTCCCATGGAAAGACCATCTATTCACTCTAGAACCAACCCTCTCTCCCTCACCTTCACAAATTCTCTACATCCTATATCCAGAAGCGGACGAACCAGGATCAAAATGGCGTATCCAGTGTGTACCGGAATCCGTTGATTCTTTCAAAAACAGAAAATCAATGCCTGAACCATGGCGTGGGGTTCGCGACGACAAGTTATCAGAGGTCACTGGTATACCTGGATGTGTGTTTTGTCATGCTGCTGGATTTATCGGTGGGAACGAAACTTTTGAAGGTGTTTTGGAAATGGCTAGACAGAGTTATAAGGCGTAAGGCGGGAGTGGAGGACGGAGATTGATTGGATGGCTAACACGAGTAGTTGTCTGATGGCATCCTTTGACTATTATTGGATATCCGTGCCCTCTAATCCATCAACATCAACATCAATCAATCACAATCATTTTAAGCGATGGGTGATGAATAAGATATAAATATAGGGGCGATACTAACTCTTTTATCCCTCACCATTATCTAATCATCTACTAACTGTTATCTCACAACAAATTAACAAAATGCCAACAATCCTCATCACAGGTGCTAACAGAGGGTAAGTTGACATATCTCAAATACAAGGTATTGATGAAATCAGCATAGGTTTAGCCTTCGTTAAAGAATACCTTCAAAGGGGCTATAAAGTCATCGCAGCTGTTCGAGATGTTGAGAAGATGCCAAAATTAGATGGAGACCTTGTCGTAGTCAAGATTGACTCTGAGATCATCACTGATGCAGCTGATGTAGTTTCGTCTTTTTACTTCATTGAATATTCACTGATATCATTCTTCAAGGCGATCAATGAATTGAAGAAACAAGGTATCGATTCTATCGATATCGTAAGTATCCATCCAAAAAATTACTCACTGGTAGGTAATCGCCAACGCTGCCCAAGTCATCACCTGGGATCTCATCAAAGACACCAAAGTCCAAGATTTCGATACCCTCTACAGAATCAATGTTCGAGGTCCATTGATCCTCTTCCAAGCTGTTCAACCTTTACTCTCCTCTCCCAAGGTTCATCAAAATGTCGATGGGACTCAAGGGAAATTCGTCATCATGAGTTCAACTCAAGGTTGTATCTCTAAAGAATGGCCACCTCATATGGGAGCTTACGGGATTACTAAAGTGAGTGATTGGTATGGAACGATGGTGATGTTGATGTTGATGCTGATTCTGTTGGAAGGCTGCTGTTAATTATTTGGTATGTCTGGTTGCAAGCTGACGTCGTTGTTGATATCAACACTACCACTCCTTTAGACTAGAAAAATTCATTTCGAACATCCAGAATTAATTTCAATATCTATGAATCCAGGTCATGTCGATACGTAAGTCATTCCCAAGATTTCTCCCATCAAATCTCTTTGAACTGATATATGAAAATCTTAGTGATATGGGATATCAAGGTGCAGCATGGAGAGGATGGGAGAAACCACCTATGACACTTGCTGAGAATATGCGTATGTTTTCATTCTTGACGTTCAGATTCAAGCTGATGATGGGATTTACTGTGAATAGCTGGAATGCTTGCTGCTATCGATGAAGCTAAGAAGGATACTACTTCAGGTCGAATGATGAATTTGTAAGTTGATTCAAAACTTGGTTCTATGCTAATGGATTTAGCGACAATACCATCTGTCCTTGGTAGTTCCGTTGGCACAGATTTTGATCATGATTCTTGACGGTTTCTGATTACGTGACGAGATTATTCGATATGGTTTACGAAAAGAATGCATGTTGATATACGCTGAATCTAATAGTCTATACACAAAAATGAGAAAATCAAAAATTATAAACAAATGACCCAATCCCCAGAAAATATACTAATAGCTACAAGAAAAAAATGACCCCTATCGTCGTCCTCTGACAACAAGATAACCACGACCATTCTCACCTCTATCAACTTTCCAACCGAAACTTTCTAAATAATTAGCAACAGCCGGACCAAGTACACCATGACCACCTGCCGAATGTCTCCCTACCCCAGTAACGATTTTGAAACCCTCCCCMCCCCCCGAATCAAAGTATCCCACCACCGCCTCCAAAGAAACAATCTTCGATTGATCAACGGTGAAACCATGTAAATCAATCGAATTCTTTCGAGCCATCAGTTGATCCCCAATCTTTATTCTTGCAGCTTTCAAAGACCATTCCAAACTTTTCTCAGTTGCTCGTCTAGCTTCCGAGGCGTAATAACCAGAAACCAATCCTCGATTCTTAGAATTCGTTTGAGTCAACGTAAAGTTCTTACCGGCGTTTCGGATAGCGGCTGTTCTTTTCATTTGTTCGTTTCTGGCTTGGGTTAGACATTCTTCATATGTTAGTGTTGAAGATGAAGTCGGGGCGGAGTAGAGAGAATTGGGTGTTGGATCTTGTGGTAACGTTCCACGGGCGTAAGCTGGGATATTCGATGATAAGGGGTGTAGGGTTTTGGTACGATTTTGTCGAACATGCGAAACAGTTCTCCAATTTTGGAGATGCACAATCCCACCTGGATGTTTAGCTGATTTTGTCGCTCTCATCGCAGATGATCGAGGTGGTCTCGATGGATCTTGGTCTTTTAAATTTGGAAGGGACGTTGTTGAGGGGTTGGAGGTGATACTACTGATTGGAGCTTTGACCTTGGCTCCGGGGATAACTCTTTCCGTTTTAGTGGTTACTGAACGAATCACCGGTCTTTGTGTTATCCTATTTGAATTGATAGCTGGTTCAGATGATTTTGGTTTTTTAGGTTTAGTCGTTACAGTCCAATCAATCTCGTTTTCGGAGATCTGTTCTTGAGCTTGAAGGTTTTCAACCGGTGATCCAAGTTTCGGTGAAGAAGGTGCAGAGGCTATGACCAAAACCTCGTCATCTTGATCCAAGAGTGAATCCAGAATATCATCATCTCCGGGCCATTCACTAATCTCAGCCAAGAGATCCATGAGATTCATAACAGTCGTGACATCGTTACCAGAGATTCTCGAACAAATCTCTAAATCCTCTTGAATCCTTTTCGAGGAGGAATCAGAATCAAGTAAACTGATACCATAGATCTCTTGCAACAAACTTTTCGATATTTCCGTTTCTTGTTGACTTTGATGTTTTTGTTTTTGGTTTAGAGTAGATAAACCTAATAACGAAGCTTTGATTGCTGTATAAGCAGAACGGTATTTTGGTGAATGACAATATGAAAGGAAATATGTAGATGGAGTTGGGGGTAACAATTGTGCAAGGTATTCTGCAAGTGAAGAAATCGTGAGCCAAGTGTTCGATGATGGACCGTTAACTTTTGATGATCCAATTCGTGAACCTGTTTGAGAGTTTGACCGTGAAGAAGGTCTTGATGATAGTGGAGAAGCCTTTCTTTGAAGGGTATCAACGATCGGGATAGTCAATTGAGATTTCTTTTTGGATCTGGATTTTCGATCTAACGGTATAAATGATGAGGGCGGATGAGGACCTTTGACAGATGTAATTTGTGTTTGGTGATCTCCGTCTGAACTTGAATAACCATCTTCAGGCCACGCACCCTCTCTTTCAACAGTTTTGATCAATTCAGCGGACAATAGATGATCGATCGCGATTTCTAGATTGATCGAGGTGTTTAGGGATTCTTTGATGACCTTTGATGATCTATGTGCCGTTAGTCTGTGAACAATGAACTGTAACATACAAAGTTGGGAAAAGGGTTTTCAAAAGATCGATCTCATCGATGAAACCATCATCAAAATTAGATTCACTAAGACCATCAAAACTCGAGGTTGAAGTCGAAGTCGTCGTTCTACTCATAGAACTTGCTCCAATCCCAACAGAACTCGATGATTTCGTTGTGTCATCATGAATCTCCAATTCTTTTATACCCAACTCCAACTCAGATTCTCCATCACCGCCGATATGATCAACAGTGAAATCAGGATCGGGTACCAAAGTAGCTTCAAGGATAGCTAATTGATCCTTGATATTTGAAAGTTGGGAATTGAGCTGGGAAGGTTCATAATCCGATATCAAAGCGTATATAAGTGATGAATCTATCAACGGATGATCTGCCTGTTCTGGTTTCAGCATGGATGGTTGCTTAGAGCAAAAGCTCGATCAAACCCACGGATAGGACAGCGACTAGCACCGATGGATCCATGATCTCCTCAGAAGCCATTGATGGATTTGGAACATCCTTGACTGAACGAGTTTGAGAAGCATCCCTCGATTTGTTCTTGTTCTTGGCCATTCTGATTGGCCGATCAAAACGATGAGGTGTGCTTTGTACAGGTGTTAATGGTGATTTGCATGTTTATGGGTTTTTTTCGAGAGACTTTTTCGATGACACTGTTTGGGGTATCTATTTCCCCTCTGAATATAGAAAGCTGGATTGGAGATGGAAGTCAGAGAAGAAGCAGAAACAGAAGCAAAAGCAGAAGCAGAACCAGTTGTTGAATTGTCCCTTGCATTCATCATACAGGATTGATCGACCAACGGAAGCAAATTTTAAACTTATTTTCGGACTCGAAATCCGAAGAAATCAAAGATTTAGATATTGACTTTTCATTTTCAACATCCATCCACCTAGCATCTATCATAAAAACAACATCAAAATGGCAGCAGCAGCTATAAGATCAACACTTAAACTAGGTATGATACCAGCCGATGGTATCGGTAAAGAAGTATTACCAGTGAGTGGTTCCGTATCACTTGGAACACCTAGTCACATAGTAACTCTTATCCACTCAGGCTGCTCAAAGAGTTTTGGAAGCTTTGGGATCTTCGATACCTAAACCTGAATTCATACCTTTACTTGCTGGTTGGGAAGAATTTAATAGAACTGGTGTAGCACTACCTGAAGAGACTATTCGGTGTGTATCTGTGTTAACTGTATTTGGTGTTACGTTTACTCATTATCAAACCTCAGCGTGCTCAAGGAAGAATGTGACGGTGCTATGTTCGGTTCTGTCAGGTGAGTTTCCTCTAGATCATCGGCAGTGTTCATAGGAACTCATAAATAACAGCTCTCCATCGCACAAAGTCGCTGGTTACTCTTCACCTATCGTCGCTCTCCGTAAACATCTCGATCTTTACGCCAACGTCAGACCAGTAGCTTCTGTGAGTTTGGTTGGAGTGCAAAAAGCAGAATCACATATCACTAACCTCCGTCTAAAGGTCCCAGGTACACCAGGATTCAACGTCAACATGGTCATCGTAAGAGAAAACACCGAATGTCTCGTGAGTCATCTCAACCCCTCCCCAGACCAAACAGCAACAAAAACCTAATCCGAATTCATAGTACATCAAAAAAGAAGAGATCAAAACCAATCCCGACGGTTCCAAAACAGCCCTAGCAACCCGTCAAATCACTTCTAAAGCCTCCAGTCGAATCGGTAAAATGGCGTTCGAAATCGCTCTTCGTAGAGGTGCAGAACGAGCTGCTGCCGGTGCCCCCGAAACATTCTGGAAGGGAGCACCAAAGGTTACGATCGTTCATAAGAGTAACGTTTTGAGTGTGACTGACGGTTTGTTCCGTGAGACTGTTAGAGCTGTTAAGGAGACTGGGGAAGGTGTTGAGAGATACAAGGGTGTTTTATTGGAGGAGCAATTGGTTGATTCAATGGTTTACAGAATGTTCAGAGAACCAGAGTAAGTTTTTAATCTCCTTTTGCTTTTGATCAAAAAGTTGAGATGTTTTTAGGATCTTTGACGTCGCCGTCGCACCAAATCTCTATGGTGATATCATCTCGTAAGTGGATTTGCTTCTTATCTACCTCGTTTCCAATGACTAAATCTAACTTTTATAGTGACGGAGCAGCAGCTCTAGTAGGTTCATTAGGTCTCGTACCCTCAATAAACGCCGGTGACAACTTTGTCATGGGAGAACCGTAAGTCAAACTCAAAACCTCATCCAACAGCTTGAAACTGAAAATCCTCACAGAGTCCACGGTTCAGCACCAGACATTGAAGGGAAGAACATCGCCAACCCAATCGCCTCAATTCGGTCAGTATCCTAGTCTATCTTTGGTTAGTATGAAACTGACTTTCTCCCCTGCTAGATCCGCTTCACTCTTACTTTCTTCTTTGGGATACATCGAACCAGCCGCTCGTATCAACAAAGCAGTAGACGCAGTTTTACTCGAGGGTAAATACCTCACTCCTGATCTAGGTGGTAAATCTACAACTACAGAGGTTACAGAAGCTATTCTTAAAGCTTTGTAGAGATTTACACTACCTAAAAATGTCGTATGCATTTCCTTGTGTTCTTGCAATCATGGCTCTGTCGTCAGTTCGGACTATATTCTGAGGCATGGTACGGCGTGTCACAACCACACGCTGCATTTCCAAAGGTTACAGATTATGCATTTCGATGAAACTCTTGATTAAATTCACTATTTTGTAATTATTTTTTTTACTATCTTCCATGACCGTCCCTCACTCAACCGTAGACAAGAAACCAAAAGCCTATCGAACACTCTAAAGACCTAACATGAGACCACAATCCACTCCGTTGCTACAATTCCCTAATTCTCAAAATCAAATTGATAGCGATGGACAACATCAAGATCCCACAAAGTGCCGAAGGACCGAATCGATCGTTGTAATAAGCATCACTTCTTGCTCTCAATTTCAAAGTTCTGTAAACGAACATGGCGGCACTGTATGCGATCACCAAGACTGCTGTGATGGTGAACAACAAGGCTGCGAGGATCCCGACTGAATCGTTTGGATCGATAAAGTTGAGCATGGTGATTGAGACTGCAGAGATTAAAACTCCGAAATGCATCCACTAAAGTTCTCTTATTAGTTTCTTCTTTGCTCCTTGAAGATTGAGACTTACTTTAATGAACGTCCTTTCAGCAGCAAAAGTGACTTTAGGTTCCACTCTAACTGGAACTGCGATCTTCTTCCCCGCAGGAGCTCTGAAATGATTGACGAAAACCGTCGCATCGCCTTCTTCCCTATCGGCGTCCCCAGCTGGTCCATCATCGTTTTCATCCCAGTTCGATCGGATACCACCACTTGCAGCAGCTTCGTTGAGTTTCTGTAAACTCTTGGCATCGAGTAACGAGACGTCACGATCGAATCTATCTGATGGGGCTAAAGGATCGATATGAAGTGATGGATCGTATTGTTTGACACCGGCTTTTTGGATACCGCTAACACCGCCTGCACCGTTTTGGACTGATGAAGTGACAGCGTTGGAAACTGCTGAAGCAGCCGCTTGAGCAACTGCTTCATCTCTGAGTTTGTTTTCACGGAAATCTCGAGCAGCTCTAGCTTGAGCTGCGACATCTGGTGGTAGACGTAAATGAGCTTCTTCGTCTTTACTGGCTTGATTCAGATATTCTTCATCCTCTTCACCTTCAGAGACTGGTTCGTGGTAAGCTGGTTGAGCCAAGTTGACGGAAGATGGTGATTGAGGAACTGGGGTTTGTGCAGATGTCGAGGAGTGAGCAGTCGAATGTGGTCTTTCAATAGCTACTCTTGAAGTTGAACTGACGGGTTTTCGAATATCTTGATCCATCTGTGGTAACCAGAAAGGAACGAGATCAACGTGTTCTGGTACAAGTGTTGCACAACCGTGAATGAATTTTGAGAATTTGGGAACCGATTCAACCAAATGACTGTTGATGAGGTCTCTAACCCATTCCGGTGCAACTTCACCAACTCTGGTTGAGAGTTTGACTTCGAGAACGGCGTATGGGAAAAGTTCCTTGTCCTTGGCAGCGACGTTGGCGAACGGATGGTCGATACCAACATCGTTACGACGCCAGTTACCCTTGGTACGATCCTGGCCATCGAGATTGTCTTCTCTGATCATACTGAGCTCAGTATCGAGGGAGATACGGACGGTGGCGTTACCGGGGAGTTGGAAAGCGGTACGGTTGTAGAATGTTCGAACCACTGTGAGGGGTCAGTATTGGTACGGACTACAGTCTTATTACTCACTTGGTTTGAGTTTACGAGAGACAACAGCGTACTGAATCTCAGCAGCTAGCTGTTTGTCGTACTCGACAGCTTTAGCTGTCTTTTTACCAGTAGCCAAACCCTTGTCGAAATCGGCACTGGGATCGTAACGACCAGCGAGGAAATCGTTCATCTTGTCTTCTTTAATGATGACTCTTTCCTTGACTGATTTTTCACCCGTCCAATCCTCTCGATGAGTTTTACGTTCAACGAATACCTATCCCGTCAAATAAGCAAGGAAAACTTTCTAGGTAATAGAGGTAACTCACGTTCTTGCTGTCAACGTCACCGTACCATCTCATACGGATAGCTTCAGCTCCTTCGGTCTTTTCCAATCGTCCGAGATAAAGCTCGAGATCGTTGTTGTCAAAGTAAATGGACGTAATAGCAGAATCCTTGATTTCAAATTCCTTGTTGGAGTCGAAGACTACAATGTTAGTTGAGGTAATTCACCTTAACCCACCTAACACAGGGAGATGTTTAAGGATAGCAAGTTTGAGAGGAACGATGTTTTCATCGTGAACCTGAAGAGAATCAGTTGCGTTCAAGCTAATTAAACAGATGACATACCCAATATTTGGTGGTTTGTCTGATGAAAGCGTTTTGACTTCCACCGGCACTTGAATCACCTTCGATTGGGTGACCACGAGTTCGAACTAGATCGAAAAGTTTGGACAGTTTGACGATAACTGGATCGTAGTTGATTCGGTAGAATGGATGGTTTTTCAAGTAGTCGTTGTTGAAAGTGGCTTTGAGGGAGAAACCAGTGATTTTCTGGAGAAGTCAGAGAGTAAGTAATGCCCTGCAAAGGTTTTCAACAATAACTTACATCGTGCTTCTTGACGATCTTGATGAAACCGGTGAAATTGAGTTTAGTGAACAGAGCCAAATCGTGAACATCAGCTACGAGGATGGCTACTTCTTCTTCCAATTCTCTGAATCTCTCTTCGATACTGTCTTCAGAAGGAGCTGAATCTGATCCATCATCATCGTCATCGTCACTTCCACCGTCATCATCATCATGGTGACGATGATGGTGATGATGTTGTCTTTCAGCATCAGCACCATTTCCATCTTCGTCATGTAAAGCATCGAATTCATCGGCGGCTTTAACCAGTTCAGACACTTCAGATTCGAGTTCTCCAATTCTACCCATGACTTCCTCAGCTTTTCCACGTTGAAATTGTTCACATTTGGCTAATTCTTCACCTAGATGTTGAACGAATTGGGCTTCAGCTGTATCGGACCATGGTGAAACTGATTTGATCTCTTTCTTGAGTTTGGAATAGTTCATGTAATGTTCGGACCAGGCTTCATAACGAGCGTCCTATCCAGCCGTCAAGTTAGGAATTGAAAAGGGGACTCCAAGAGTTCGATTGGAACTTACCTTGATACGTTGACCGAACTTCATTGTGCGGAAGGATTGTCAAACAGGAGACTATAGCCAGATATTGATTTTGGTTTTTGATAGTATCAAGTTTGAAAGGAATATGTAATATGTAAAATTAAGATGATAGGAGGGAAGATATATCACACGTGGGATATCTGTTCGAAATTCGAAATCCGATTGAATAATTCAAAGTAGTAGATGTCCTACTGGAGAGATCCAGGGGGGAGACTAGAATGTGGCGCAGAATTCGGGACTAAGTAGGAGACTGAAAGAGAGGATCGTTAAAGATCTGATGTAATTATTATGAAAGTTGAAAGTTGAAAGTAGATAAGTTGAACGAGGCGAGTTGGATTATTAAATTGAATTGAATAGAGATTAGAGTTTACACGTCAGCACTTCTTCCCAAAATCAAATCATTGAATCAGATAGTCACAGTAGCACAAAACAAAGGAGAAAAGGAGACAGACTACTGGAATTTGTCTTGTGACTGGGTCCTTTGGATTCAAGACCAACCAAAGGATGATACGAAACAGAGTGGAGGGAATGACGACACTCACCTATTATGAATGCTTGATGTCTGTGTAAGTAACTTGAGGATGATTGTTGGGACGTTGGGTTGGTGTGCTATGCTTCGTGTATGCTATAGCTACTTCTTCCTGGTTCGTCGTAGTGGTGCAGTAGCTACTCTTTCTCTCTATCTTGGTATTCAAATTCAACTGGTCCAGCCTCATAAACGTGCGTTTAAACAAATCTTCAAGGGTGCGAGTGGCGAAAAGGTACCTGAATTTTATGTTTAATACCAGAGAGCTTAAAACATCCCTCCGATTAGCTCGATTGATTGGGAAGGTATATACGTGTACTTTACACAATGAAAGTGATACAGACGACCTAACTGCACAGTAACTTACACTTAGTCAATCTATTTGCTCTCTACCCTATATCCACATCTACCTACCTACCACCAACTACATCTACGCAAAATGGCACGTAACTCTGAAAAAGCTCAATCAATGCTCTATAGATTCCGTGAATCTCAAGCCATAGAGATGGGAATGGGGAACAGAATCAAAGGTGACAGGAGACCCAGGATGGCATCTTCAGTTTCAAGTTTAAGAGATTGTGAAAGATACAGAGGCGATATTTTAAGAGATATCAGTAGGAAAGTTAGTAAGATTCAAGATGGTACGTTTGATTCAGCTTCACTCTGTTCCAATTTGATACTGATTGAAATACTACTTTATAGAATCACTCACCGATTATCAAATTCGTGATTTGAACGATGAGATCAATCAACTCATGCGTGAAAAAAGACATTTCGAAACTCAAATCGTTAATCTCGGTGGGGCTAACTACAAGAGAGGTCAACAAGCCATGTTGGATGATGAAGGGAAAGAGGTTCCTGGGACCAGAGGATATAAGTGAGTTATCGTCTATGATTTGAAGTCGATTGACTGATTGACGCTTGATCAGATATTTTGGGAGAGCGAAAGATCTACCTGGAGTTAAAGAAATGTTCACGAAAGGGGGTAAGTTATGCCAACTGTCTTGACAAACCCATGACTGACATTTGATATCCAGCCCAAGCAGCGACTGAGGAATCTGCACGGAACGCTTCATTCCAGAAATACCGAAATCAAGGAACAGATTATTATGGTGATAACGATGAGATGGATCCGGAACTTGCTGAACAGGAAGAGGAGGCTGCAAAAAGTGGTAAGTCGTGTATCACAAAGATATCAATATGCATTTCTGACATTCTTTTGTAGATTGGGAAAGAATGGTTTCAGAAACAACGTCAATTCTAGGTATAGAAACAACGATACCTTACCCATCAACATCGAAACCGCAACCCCCTATACCCCAAGAAAACGGGACATCTTCAAAAAGAAAGGCAGAGACAGAATCAGTAGAAGAAACGATATCCACAGAAGTCGTCGATAATGGTGACAATGGCGATTCCAAAAAACTCAAAACCGATACAGAAGAGATTTCCTCCAAAACAGTCGATCCTAGTGCCGCTCAAGCTCAAGCAGCGTTGGCAGCTGCTTTCCTATCGGTAATTGATGTTCAGAGTTTACAGGCACCTGTTCAACCTGATGTTGAATCTATGGGGAAGATATTGTTGGAAGTCAGGAAACGAGCTTTAAGGGAGGAATACGGTGTATAACAGAGTGGTATTGATGCATGTTCTATTAATGGTTTCTGACTATAGAGTCTGTTCTATCTACTTTGACTCTCCTCCTGCGTCGAGTCTTCATTAGAAGAGGGCTAAAATACCACCGACAGCGAATACGATGAACGCTGGAACTGGATGAACGATTGATGCTCCAGAAGTCGCTGTTGTGGTAGTAGCGGCTGAAGTGGATGTCCTAACCATTTCGTCAGTTCAGTGCGGCTTCAAGAATCTTCTGGTAAGACTTACGAAGAAGCTTTAGAGCTTGAAGTAGAAGTTTTACTCGTTGACGACCTAGAAACAATTTCAATTATCAATTCCGATCTGAACCCAGATTACAGGTAGAACATACGAAGCATAAGTAGTAATAGCGACTGCACTAGCTGCAGATGACCCAGTAGAACTGGACCCAGCAGCTGTAGTAGTACTGGTACTAGTCCCACCAGTGGAACCAGTGATACAACTACTGGAACTACCGACTTGAACCGTGTCCTCACTAGAATAAGCGATGGCACCAGTGGCATCGGTAATCTTTATCGTGACTGAGGTTCCCGAGGCGATATCAACTGTCCAAGTGTAGCTGGTGGCGGAGACTGAATCGGAGATCGTTTCGAGGGCTGCGGCGGAGACTTCTCCTCCTGGGATTGCAGCTCTGGAGGGGGTTAGATTTTGGGGTATTGGTGGTGGTTGTGGCGGAAATGACTTACAGGATGTAGGGCGCTGTTCCACCTGTCCAACTTAGTGCTACGGGTTCTGGTGTAGTTGATCAGTTGATGTACCATTTGACTGACGGAGGTGGAAAGAGAAGGAAAAGGTGGATTTGGATACTTACGACATTCAATCAGAGATGCCTGTTGAGTGGTGGAGATGACAGGTCAGATAGTCAAGATCGAGTTTGGAGAGATTCCAATTGTATTGAGTTCCATTCAGATATCAGATAGAGTGAGGTCAAAAGGAATAAATAAGGTTGTTGGGAGAAGATCGAAAGAAGTCAGCTCATCCTTCTCACCTCTATTCATTATTTTGGGATTTGATCCGAGGAACGGAAGAAGGACTTACAGGAGTGCTAATAGTGAAATTAGCAGCCGAAGCTAAAGTAGCCAGAACGATCGAACAAGTGACGAGCTTAGTTAACATCTTTAACAAAAGGATATTAGCAGAAAGAATCAAATTTAGAATGGAGAATTTGGAGTTGGCGAAATTGGAGAAAGATGGAATTCAAGGTGATCAATCCTCAAGCTCATTCTTCTGTATATATATGCATTTTTTCCCCTTCAGCTGTAATTTCTTTTCTCAGTCGGTTCGTCGCGGTCGCGGTTACTCATGCGGGGGCTATGAGTGGTCGCAGCGTATGCGTAGTAACATTATCGTTAACGATCACCGCAGTAAGATGAAATAACACTTCGTTTTTCGAACGTTAGGGGAATGACGTGTATTATCTTACAGATATCCGTTAGACCCGAGAATTATCCTTTGTACAAAAAACGATTAGTAAAGATAAAGGTAGAAAGGTAGATCTCTTCTCATTTCAACTTCAACTTCAACTTCTTCTTTCAAAGTTCGCGTTAGTTGGTAGCGTGGAGGTCAGTCAGTTAGTTAGTAAGATCGTCAGTTAGTCAGTTAGTCGAACGGTAATCGGTAGTTCAAAAGTGGAAGGTATTCATCTATTTATACTTTAATAATATCAAAAAAGTGAGTTTATTTTTTGAAGGTTGCTTTCATTGATTTCATACTAATTCACTACGTGTAGATAGCAATGTTGTATGTTTATCTCTGAACGTTTTGCGCATTTCCACGAACACTGACTTACTTGTCATTTAGTGGTGCTGCTCAAGTTCCAGGTTCTCGTCAAGGTTGTTTCAAGTATGTATCAAACTCTTTCATCCTTTCAATTAACTAACGATTCTACCTTAGATGTGGTAATCGTACGTTTTAATCTCATAATTAATATCTTGTAATAGAGTGATCTGATTACAAACAGTCGGTCACATTGCCGAGAATTGTCAAGCCCCAGGTCGTCTCTGTTATAACTGCAGGTGAGTAATTGTGACGGGTACAACCACCATTTCGAGAAAGCTAAACCTAACAATCTTACAGAGAGCCAGGACATGAATCAACCAACTGTCCAGCCCCAAGATCAACCGATGGCAAACAATGCTATTCATGTGGTGGAGTTGGTGAGTATCTCATACTCCTCTCATCTTCATCCTTTGTCCAGTTCATCCTTTGTTATAACACAACCACTAACACCGCTCATCCCAGGTCACGTCAAAGCCGATTGTCCATCCGTAAGAAACAATTTCGGTGGTTTCAACAACAATCAAGGGTTCAACGGTGCCGCCGGTCAAAAATGTTACACCTGCGGCCGACCTGGTCATATCTCAAGAATGTGTCCTCAAGGTATGGGATTCGCCAATCAACGAGGTGGTTTCGGTGCCAGAGGTGGATTCGGTGGTTTCCAATCTAGACCTAGACCAACTGCTAACGCTGATGGTACACCTGTTAAATGCTAGTATGTCTCTCCCGTCTATTTAGATATTCGTGCTATGACTGATGGAGATGTTTAGCCGTTGTAACGGTGAAAACCATTTGGCTAGAGATTGTTTAGCTCCTCGTGATGAAGCTACTGCTTTGGCTTCAAAGACTTGTTTCAAATGTAGAGAAACTGGTCATATCGCCAGGTAAGCTCACGCAGGAATTCTGACCCGAAGTCATAAGCTGACTCACGGTAACAGGGATTGTCCAAAAGAATCCGATGATCTTGCTACTGCCGAGTAAGCGGTTGGATGGAATACTGGATTGGGATGGAAATAAAAGTTGGATTTGGAATGAAGTGATTATATCTTTATTATACGAAAGAGATATGAATGGAATGACTGCATTGAGTCAGAGCTTGGTGGTGTCTCCTGTCAAAGCATTCTTGAATGGAAGATAAGCTTTTCATGAATGGAACAAAAGATGGAATGAGTGGATCAGGACAATCAACCCTGCTCATCTTATATATACCAGTAACCTCAAATCTGGAGAATGACCGTCCGGGTCGTCATCAATCCAAAGTGGCAGTATTGGACAGTCGAGTACGAGTATGAGTAAATGGTATGAGTACAGATACTCGTAATTGGCATTCACATAAAGCTTCCCCAATCTCTGAAATCATCTTATACCTCTGCCCAGAATAGATGTAGGAATATCGAATCGTATCCCTACATAGACGGCATGAGAAAGAATGGAAAAGATGCCGATTTACCAATTTTGGCACTCCGCTCTTTATTTGACTAAGCACTGTTCTTACCTGCTCCATCAACTTTATCCGTTTCCGCATTCGAAATAAATAGTGATCAGATGATATTCAAATCATAGTCATTAAGATACATAGTGAAAGGTGAAGGTAACGGTGAGCGGATAAGTGAAATTTGATCTTCATCCAATTTGGTTTTCTCTCGGGAGTTCGCCATGGGTCGATCGGATCTTTGAAATAACTCGGAAACGTCGTGTAGGACGAATACAGCAGGTCACTGACGAGATTTGACAAATATCCCATTTTCTAAAAGTGAAATCCCCTTATCAAGACGACCGCCGCATAAGAAAAGGATTCATATAAATAACAAAACACCAAACAAAGCAGTCAATCCTTCAAACCCCAAAATCCAAAAATGACAATCTCCCACATCTGTAGGTCAAGTGTTCCACCTCAAACTCCAAACTGACCCCCAAAAGTCTTGTTCAAATTAAAACCCTCATACAAGCCAGAGGATTTGAAGAGCTACACCACGCTCTCTCAGAATCTTGCAGGTGCCGTTCCGGGAGTCATAGACGTCGTCTACGGTCATGGCGTGGTATCCACTTTGAAAATGGGTGGTGGATATGATTTCGGCGTTATCGTGCGTTTGGAGACTGAGGAGGATTTGGTTGGTTATGCGACTCATCCGGCTCATTTGGCGTATGTCCGTTTCTTTGTTTGGGTGGGGTAGGGAGCTGATAAAGGAATTGGATTTTAGGACTAAAGCTGCTAGAGGACTTATTGCTGAAGGTTCGTTTTTAGGGCTGTTTGATTGTTTTGGCTAATTGATTGCTTTTAGATCCTTCTAAGTTTATCGCTTTTGATATCATCTCCGAGTAGTGAGGTTATTATACGGTAAAAGGTGACAGTTGTAGTATCTCGGTATGAAAAGGTCATAGAGCACTTTTATAGTTATCTGATACATGATAAAGTCTTGATATACCCACTACACCTGATCAAGATCTAAATAAATTCTAAGAGCTAAACCGATGGAATCATCCAGATCCTTGCCTATGAAGATAACCTTTCCATCCCCTTGATCACCGTCACCGTCCGAAGCCAGAACATTCAATTCAAACAAATCAGCAACTCCTTGAAGAACGTATTCCGCCGAGTCGCTGACGATATACCCCTTAGTTCGAAGTATCTCAGGTGACTTCCTGTCACTATAACTTCCATCTGGGTTTGATATTTTATTCGACCATATCAAGTTTTCTAGGAAATGGGTTAATTTTTCGAATTGCTGTTGGTTCAGTTTTGGGAGGGGGATTAGAGTTGATGAGAGACTATGTTTTGGTTTGACGTGTTCATGAGCCTTGTGTTCGGTTTCAACATCGTGCTCGTGGTGGGGTTGAGGTTCAGAGGTTGATGACATATCGATCGATTTTATGAATGGTATATTTTTCGAATTGGCTGAATAAGCTCGGAGATCGTGTAAAGCTTCTAATGGGATTTTCGATTTGACAGTGTGATACAGTTTCGGTGTGGGATTGATCGATCTGGTGTCGGTGGTTTCAGTAAAGACTACGATTATGTAGATGACTATAGCTCACTTGATCAATTCCTCCACCTCAGTGAGAGTTTCCGCAGAAACGATATCCGTTTTATTTAGTAAGATAACATCTGAGCATGCGACTTGTCTGCTTGGCATTTAGTTTCCAGTTGAACAGCTTCCCTCTTACTCACTTTTGACATTCATTGATCTCATCGGCTTCACGACTTTCCGTGAGTTGCTAGAAGGTGGTGTGAGTTCAGGCATCTGTTTTGTAAAAATACTCCATGTCTACACACCTTAATGACATTCTTACTATCAACCACACAAACCACTCCATCTAGAATCAAATCCCCCATTTCCTCATTCGCCCAAAAGGATTTAGCGATAGGGGCTAAATTGAGTGAGTCACCCTATAAATCATCTAATAAACTCAACATACCAGGATCAGCAATACCAGTTAATTCAACGATGACCCAATCAACCCCATCCAGTGTTTTGGCTACCATCTCCTCTATAGCCATGATCCCAAGATCCTTGAATGAACAGCATAAACATCCGTTGGGTAGGGAAAGGAATTCAGTGGATTGGGTTTGAGTAGTTGGATCGTTCAAGGTGAGTGTTCTCGCTAATTTCGTTAGAACTGTATAGACTCTTTCACAAAGGAGGGAGGAATGATCACCTTCGATATCTGTACTGTCACCAAAGTCTTACATCATTAGTATTACTCATCATTGTGGTCGCTTACCATTCATACAAACTGCTATCCTATACCCATGATCGGCAGTCAAGATATATCTAAGTAAAAGGTGGTTAGCTGTCTAATCGTTTCCCAATATTGAGCCAGCTAAAACACACTCTAATAATGTTGATTTACCAGCACCAAGATATCCAGTTAACAATGTTATTGGTATCTTTGGTCTCTCAATGTTCCTTGATGGACCAGCAGTCGGAAGATCAGATTCGAGTAATCTATGAAGAGGACGATTAGTCATCGATTACAAACTTTGTGAAAGATGGAATTACTCTGGAATCTCTTCTATGTCTGGGTTGATATCTTTGTGTGATGGTGATACCTCCATAGTGGTGATATACCTATTAATTTAATATTTAACTTGGTAGATGTTGGTAGTCGAAGTGACAAATCTGCAGAATTTTGTTGGAAGAAGCGAACTTTATTTCCAACGGAAGTAAAGTTGTTGGTGGCGTTGGTCTGGTTCAGCCATAGTTCAGTGTCTCTAGATCTCTGTGTGAGAAAGATTGAATGGGATGTATGGTCATGGGATAAGAGCCCACACTCAGCAGCGGAAACGTATTAAAAGCACAATACTGTATCCTCACCATCAAATATCATAACTGAAACCAACAACCAACCTCCCCCACAGCATAACAAACCAGCACAGCACCCAACAACCATGTCAAACAAACTCAAAACCCACCCAACCACATCCGCCAATCCCCAACTAGCCCTAACCCAATCCTTAATCCTAAACGGATTCTTATGTATCCTCTCCGGACTCCTCTTAGGACTCGTAGTCCATCAATCACCCTACCCACGCTTAGCCCTCACAGCCCATTCCTCATTCACAGGTCAAGGAGTTCTCCTCCTATCAATCGGCGTCGTTCTCCACCCTTCAATCTGGTCACCATCTTTCAAAACACCAAACCCAACTCAAAGGGCTATCATCAAATCATCAAGTCTGGCTGTTTGGTGGGTCTCAGTCGTTCAAACTTGCAACGCTTGGTGGGGGAGTAAGGTCATGAATCCAATGGCGGCTTTGGCTTCGGGTTCCAACGGTGCGGAACAGGTTTGGATGGATTATTTGGTTATCTCGGGTCATATCATTCCTGGGTTTATGCTTATTGCGTCTTTCGCCGTTCTTTCTTATTTGGCTTTTGGTGGGAGTGACAAGATTGACAAGGAGGAATGAGTGGTGTTTGAGTTGGGATTGGGATGGGGATTGGGTTGGGGATTGGGTTGGGGTTTTAGTTGTATTGGATCATGTGGAGAATTGGTGAGACCAGTCGGTTGTGTCCTTGGAGACGTTGATGGTTTGGATTCTGTGTGCGAGTACTGAACCACTGGAGTAATGTATGCATTATGGTTCTAATTTCTATGACTGATTTATGATAAACCACATATTTATACTTATTTAACCTGACTACAAATCCAAATCGATCATAACATCCCCTCAACCCCCAAAGCGACCAACAGCCATGCTAGCCAACTAACACCCCTCTCCTCCGATTTCCAAGTCTCCTCACCAACATCTTTCGTAAACTCGTCCAAAGCTTTAATCTCAGCCCCTAAAGATCGTCTTAAAGATGGCGAAGAAGTCACTAAAAACAATGATAATTCCGTATCGAGGGTTAAAGATCTCGTAGATAGGTTGGAAGAACCTATGAACGTAGCGATAGGATTTTGCGTAGGTGGAGATAACCACATTCCTGTTTCCTTGGTTAATGGGCTCAATAGACACTGAGATGAACACACCTTTCGCATGATACGTCCACCCTTCCCTCTCCCATTCTTTCAATCTTACACCTACATCTTTCTCTGCATCCCACACTCTACCTTGTCGTTGGGCTTCTCGATGAAATCGACTTTCAAGGAGTGTATAACCTTCTGGAATCAATCTCGATATCCCTCGTGAACCGTAGAATCCATTGGCCTAGACATTGATCAGTATCGAATGCATTACATCGCCAGACATACCTTTGGAGATGCAGCAATTATCCTGACAGAAGCTGGGGAATTGATGATTGCTTTCTTGTAGGCCTTGTATAAACCGAAATAACCACTTGTCAAATCGACTTCTAGACCAGTTTGAACTCTCCCAGAAGATGGTTCTGCGGTGTCCGAATTTGTATTACTCTCGGAGACAGATTCATCGTTAACAGACTTGTGACCTTCATCAATCTTTTCCCAAACTGTACCCAAAGTTCTTTCTTCCTCTTTAACACCTAAGACGCCAGCTTGAACAACTGGCCAAAACCATGTATCCACATCGACACGTTTCAATCGAGATGGATTAGATGCTTTCCAAGATTTTTGGAAAGCCGTCAAAGTCGCTTGAGCGTGTTGTGAGAAATTTCTCGGATGAACTGAAGGTGTTGGCCATATTAGTGCTGGGGATGGGATGTTTGATTTGTTGAATGATATAGTTGATGATGATGCGCCAGTGGAGTCTGGATTTAATTGTTTCAAGGGGACTAGGTGATGGGGTGAGGTTGAGGGTGTGGGTGATGCTGAGAGATGGTATGAATAGGTTTGGAATAGTCGGGAAAGGGAAGTCAGATAGGACAGCAGAGTTGGATGGGAATGGAAATGAATATATCTGTCCTGTCTGTTTGAGAAATATGACGAAGCTAGATTAGCTCTAAGCAGGAGATAATGTTAGCTGATGAAGTCTTGGAATATCAAAAACAACTAACCCAGAGATAATAACCTCGTCATCGACACCATACCATTTCCCATGCCAAGTGCCCCACCCCTCATCGAATCGTTCAGGAACTATCCTTTCCATAACCCCTCTCAATTTAGGTGAACGAAAAAACCAGACTTCACATCTATCCGGAAACTGTTGAATAAGAGGTAGAAGAAGATGAGCTGTTGAAGGTGCATGTGATTTCGTCGGTGTGAATCTGGTCGATCGATGATAATCCAACGTGATATTTACTCTTAGGTTGGGATTCGATTGTAGTGCTTGACGAAGATTTTCTATCTGAATGATTATAAGTTTATGATGAGATCTTTTCGAGTCATTGATAGCTTACCAACTCTGTCTCTTCGACACCTATGTATAAACTACTGATGATTATCCTTCGCTTAGCTCTCTTAATCATAGAGATCAAACTGGAATAAAATTCTTGCGGTGAACTCAACAATGTAATTTCGTTCCCACGGGTAGCGAAACATGGTTGGATAGTCGACAACTTTTCATAGAGCGATTTCAAAGACTCATGGGGCTGATGTATAGATTTCCCAGATGATGATCCGGCGTCAGATGAGGTGGAAGTGTATCGTGCTTGAAGAAGTGGACTCCATGGTCGTTTTGAGGTTACTCTTCCCGATATCAATTGTATTGTCAAAGGGTAGTGTTTTGATGAGCTTGCTATTGCGTTCTTTCCATTCCTTATTACTGGATGAATAAAGCTCATTGGGATTGATTGATTAGGACAATAGGAAAACGTTCAAAAGAATTGTTTACAATACAGTATCGAAGAACTAGTTTGCTTACGTAAGAGTCTGACATTCTTCTAATTATTCAGACGAAACCAAAATCATTCCTTTTCCCGTAAGGTGTTAGAAGGTGAATAGACTACTGTTGTCCAAGTCATTAAATGAACCGGAAAGAGGATGCTCAGTCGTTGGTTTCCACGACAAACCGTCTTCTGTTCATCTAGCCCCCCAATCATATTCAATGGATCTGCATATACAGCTCGTGGTACTTCAGCACCGTGCTTGTCATTCTTCCGACAGAGCTCCACACTGACCCCAGTCAAGTTATCCCGCACGATTTTTGATCCAGAGGTATCACGTCGTCCCACGGAATGCGTTGTCATTTGTCATGGTCTATAGTTAGTACGAGATCGTGTATCCTAACAAAACAAAACTGATTTATCCAGTGGTTCGAAAGGTAATTGGCGACGTTTGGCTACAAATTTATCGAAAACCCTTGGGATTCGAGTCATCACCCTTGTAAGTTATCCTAACCACGCAAAATGAAATGTACTTTCATATATTGAAATTGAGTGTATCTACTTGGATATGCGAAATCATGGTCGATCACCTCATTCTGAACCTCACACTACGGAAGCAATGACTAAAGACGTCTCGAATTTCTTTACGCAAGAAGGGATATCAAGTGGAGTACATTTAATTGGACATAGCATGTAGGCCACTCTCAAGAGATTAAAATTCAGGATTCACAAGTTATAGGGGAGCTAAAATGGCGATGGCTTTGGCTCTGAATCCAAAGATGAACATGCCTTTACGGACTTTAATATCGATAGATATGGCTCCGACCACAGAACCGATAGAAGCACAGTGAGTGATTGAACTTTCGAGGACACATTTCTCACCTTGGTCCACTACTTATACACCTCTTTACAGATATGGTGGTTACGCCCGAGGTATGATTGAGATAGAGAAAGCCAAAATTCGTACAAGGGAAGAAGCCGATATGATGATGGAGAAATACGAAAAGGTAAGTTTGACTCTAAACTGACGTTCAATTATTCCATTCTAACAAAGCTGTTTCTGTAGGATAAATCAATAAGACAATTTCTATTTACGAATACTATCCTAATCTCTGACCCGCATTCGACCAAATCAGATCATATAGGATTCAGATGTGCAACGCAAACCCTAAAGAAATCTTTATCGACGTTAGGAGAATTCCCTTTCAGACCACATGAGACTGATTCTCCTTCTTGGAACGGACCTGTGTTATTTGTTAGAGGGAAGGATAGTGAATATGTGAGAGAAGATAATCTTCCTGCGGCCAGGTCTTTCTTTCCAAAGCTTAAACTGGTGACTGTAGAGAATGCTGGACATTGGGTGCAGGCTGATCAACCTGACGAGGTTTTGAAGGAGTTGGTGGATTTCATTGGTTCCAATTCGTGAATGAGATCATGTACCAGACAAAGATATATCCCTATGTATCTTCTGTCCTTCATCGTACAGCATAGCATGCTCGACACAGATCTTCCAGATCTACCATAACGTAATTGGTGCCCCATTTAAGCGAGCCAAATATTCGATTTTCCCTCCCATTGACTCGAAAGAGTTTTCCATCCCAAAACAATCATCTACAATGGACGAACGCTCCATACCCCTTACGACAGCAGGTTCAGATATAAACCTAACCTCAGAACCTCCAAATCCGATAGAACAATTTGAAGAGATCCAACCGATCCTCGATTCAGGCGGTTATGTAGAGGGTGGTTATGGTTGGGTGATAACTGCTTGTAAGGCTATCCCTTCAGTCCATGACGACTGACATAATATAGGTTCTTTCATTCATTGTTTTCAGTTTTTGGGTATTTTGTATACCTGGGGAGTGTTTCAAGCCGAATTGTCTAATAATGGATTATCGGATACGACGGGTTTGAGTACCATTGGAGCTATCACTGCGTTTTGTTTAGGTGTCGGTTGTTTGCCTGTAAGAATGAACTCGAGGTTAAGGTCACTAATGAAAGGCTACTTGGATACTTACTAAACTCGGACCAAGAATCACTTCATCAATTGCTGTTGTTGGCACCTCTGCCAGTCTTCTGTTCTCAAGTTTCTGTACAGAGAAATATGGTGGTTTGGTTGTTTTTCATGGTATATTCTTTGGGTTTTCTGGGTCATTGATGTACCTCGTCAGTATTGAGTATCTGACTTTGGTGTCTTTCCCTGATCATCCTAGACCGCTTACACGATCCCAAGTGAATGGTTCTTCAAGAAAAGAGGTATCGCTACTGGGATAGCTTCTTGTGGAGGGGGTTTGGGAGGGGCCGTTTGGTCTATAGTAAGGACGCTTTCAAGGTCTTATTCTAATACTCCAAGTTAGCTCAGAAAATGATCGATAATTGGGGTTTACCGTGGACATTTCGTGCTTTAGCTTTCATCAATTTCGGGATAACTTTAGTTTGTTGTGGATTTGAAATTCTACTGATCAAAACGTTTAGCCAGCTGCTTTGTTCATGAAATCAGGTCATGTTGATGTCCTTTCTCATCTCAGTGGTAGAGCTGGTAAAGGGTTGTTCAGTTCTTCAAGATATCTACGCGTTTTGGTTGCTTGCTTTATCGCTTCTTATCCTTTCTTCATCCCTCCTTATGTAAGTCGTCAATCGAGTGTCTCTAATTTCTTTCTACAGTTCATACCTCAATATGGTGAGTTGATTGTTAAAATTACTGTTCTTGAACTTACGCACTACAGCACAATCCATTGGTCTATCTGCATCAGATGGTGCTCTGTTCTCGGCATTGTTTAATGTCGCATCTGGAGTTGGACGTTTCGTGTTTGGAGCACTTGCAGATGCATACCTCGGGGTATGTTTCCATTACTTGAGCTCCTGAGTATCACTGACATGAACCAGAATCTCAACTCCTGGATGTTCAGTATCTTAATGATCGGTCTGAGTTCATTACTGGTATGGCCAAAAGCTACCGATCAAACTTTGGTTATCGTGTAAGTCTATCATCGCCCATCAGTTCCCAACTGATGATCACAGTTTCGTGATCTTCTGCGGATGCGGCTCAGGTGGATTCTTTTCCCTCCAATCTAGCGTCGTAGGACAAATCGTTGGCAGTCATAGATTGAATCAAGGGATTGGTTGGTTAGAGATGGCTGAGAGTTTCGGTTATCTTGCTGGACCAATTTCAGCCGGTGCGCTCCTTGATGCGTTTGGTGGTCCTAATAAAGGTGCTCAACCTTATCAACCCGTCATCGTGAGTTTTTTCTGGACTTCAAAAAGACTTGATCGCCTGACCTCGTGTTGAAAGTACCTCGTGGGTGGTACCACTATCTTAGCTTTTTTGCTGGTGGCGACCGTCCGATACAGTAGTAGTAGGAAATTCTGGGGAAGGATATGAATGGGTTAATGGGATTCATTGATTCCGAGTGGACCATGATCTCAGTTTCGATGTTACACGGGTCATGACTTGAGCTTCAGTACGATTTAGACGAGTGACTTGTACAGTATTCTGAACGTAACTCTGTGGATACTGTACCGTATCAGCTGCCACATTCTGTCGGCTACATATGCTACACTATACGTCACCGCACAACCGGCGCTAGATCCCCTCTTCCACCTCTACTTCTACTTCTACTTCTACCTCTACGTTTACAATCACAAGCTCTCAACTTATCTGACTATACCTATCATCTTGAACATTCAGCACAATAACGTATTTGCAAGAAACAGGTAGAATCATTGAAAGTAACTCCTGGTCTACCTCACAGTCATCGCTCTGTCGTCCGGTGACGCACAGCATTGATATCAACTATATACCATGTCCTTCCCATATCTAGCTAGAACAACGTAAGTAAATCTCTTCGATTCAGGCTGTATGCTAACCTTGTCTACCGCCATCAGTCTTAAATACAAATCTCCTCACGCTACTGATCTATCATTTGCTAAAGATGAAACGTAAGTCTTCCTCCACCTGGATATCTTCAACAACTTCTTATATATCATGTAGGATACGAGTTACTGGTCCAAATACCGATGATGAAGATTGGTTGGTAGGAGAAACCTTGGATGGGTCAAGATCAGGTGGATTTCCCAAGGTAAGCAGTTATCCATGACGATTCGTTGACCCCAATAAAGGATTTTGTCGTTCAAATAGAGGAAGAAGCTGCTTCCACTGAAACACCTTCGATAGCAGCTGCTGTACCTCCCACTACGTCCGAAACATCTCCAAAAGTTGCAGAAGATCCTGCACCCCCTCCAGTACCCATTACAGAACCAGCTCCACCATCACCAAAAGCTGAACCAGTGGCTTTACCTTCACCATCTCCCGCACCGACACCCAAAGCTGCACCTGCAGTCGTAGCATCCGGCGATGCTGAAGACTCTCGTCCTCAATCGATGAAAGATCGATTGGCTTTCTTTGCAGCTGCTCAAAATAAAGCAGCTCCACCTCCACCACTCAAACCCAAACCTTCAGCAACAGCGGGTTTAACTTGGAGTCAAAGACAAAAACTTCGTCAAGAACAAGAAGCAAAGGAAAAAGAAGCTGGTGGCTCTGTCCCAGTCGTAGCAGCTCCATCTGAACCATCCGCTCCTGCTCCCATACCACCAGTCGAGAAAACGATCGATAGTACAGAAGGATCGGGAATGTCCGCATCAGACGCCCTTAGCTCTATTACGAAGGGTCAATCTTTGAAGGAGAGAATGGCAGCTCTACAGGGAGCAGGTGCGTTTGGCTCAGCTGAAAAACCCGCTGCACCACCTCCAAGTGCTAAGCCAAAAGTATGGAAAAGACCACTAGCTCCACCTCAACCAGAACCAGAGGATGAGGAAGGAGAAGTCGAAGGAGAAGATAAACCAGTGAAAGAACCTGTTGAAGAAGGGGAAGCTGGGGAGGAAGGTGAAGAGGAGGAAGAGACCGAGGAAGAAAAGGAGAAAGCACGCCGTGCTGCTATTGCTGCTAGAATGGCTAAACTAGGTGGTAGAGGACCAATGGGTATGATGGCTCCAGCTAAACCTGTCAAGAAACCTACACGTGAAGGATCTACCTCCACCAGTCCAGTTGTCGAGAAGACGGATCCAACACCTGCATTGGCTGTTGAGACATCCGAACCAACCCCAATACCTGATGAAGCAAAGATCGAAACCACATCCTCCCCATCTTCCGAAAGTCCTATCACTTCTCCCCCGACGTCTATCAAGGTTCCAGCTATTCCACGTAGAGCTGCGCCACCTCGAAGAAAAGCTGGGGCTACAACAGCAACACCCAAAGAAGAAGTTCCAGAACAAGAGAAACGATTCGAAACAACGTCGCCAGGAGGTCAAATTCAAATCCCCCCTCAAGTCATGGTCGCCGATGAGGAAAAACCACTTCCTCGTACCCAGGAACAGCTCGACGAAGAGAAAGAACAAGAAGCAGCAGGACGTGGAGTTGGAGGTTATGAAGGTGCTTTGGCTTCTGGTATTGCTCTCATGCCTGTTACCTCAAACGAAAAGGATACCAAACCGAAATCTGCGACAGTGATCGAACCTAAAGATCGGGGCGTCGGTGTCGTAGGGGAAGGTGAAGGGGAGATTCTTGACGAGAACGATGCTCCGCATGAGGTTGAAGAAGGTATCGAAGAGGGAGGACAAGAAAAAGATGATATCATGAACGAAGCTGAAGATGGTAATTTGGAATTTGAAGAACCGGTCAACCAGACTGAAGAGGTACTCAGATCACCCAAAGCTTTACCCCCAGTCACCACTATCCCACTTCATTCACCTGCTGAATCGGGACCCCAGGTTGATTCTGATGATGAAGCACCTCCACCACCACCTCCACGAATGGGAATGGGGAACGTAGGAAAAGACGAGATTGAATTGAAGCACGAACATGATGCTGAAGAAGCGAACGCAGAGGAAGATACAGAAGAAATGGAGGATGCCCCCGCTCCTCCCCCTCGAAGATCAGTTTCGGTTGATAAACCCTCCGGACCACGTCCAATACCAGCACCAACTGCTTCTCAACAATCTATCCCAACGGCGAAAACTTTACCGCCACCTCCCGTTGGCAATCCATTAATTCCACCTAGGGATGAAGAGGAGGAACAAAGGGAATTGGATGGTGAAGGTGATGAAGAGGAGCCTGAGGACGAAGTTGAAGAGGAAGAAGTTGATGAGGAGGACGTTGAAGACGAAGACGAAGCTCCAGCGCCAGCTCCTCCTCCTAGACGTCAACCTTCTCTTCCTCCCCCAATCGCTGTAGCTATTCCAGCTAGTCCCGCTAAACAAGATATGCCACCCGGTAAGTCGTTTTTTTATTGTACAGGATACACTTGACCAAATTTATTAGCTTCACCAAAAGTAGCTCGATCTCCCAGTGTGTCTGCAAACGAGGAAACAGCCTCGCCAGTCGATGCTGAAGAAGCTTCGAGACGATCAGGAATAGCTGCTCGAATGGCTAAACTCGGTGGTATCAAGTTCGGAATGCCACCACCGGTATTCAAGAAACAATCCGTATCATCTGAAGGTCCTGAAGATCCTACTTCACCAGTCACGGAGAATCCCAAATCCCCTATCGGTCTTACTTCTCCTACTGAAGAGGAACCACAAGAACCTTCTGCTCCAGCTGCCGAACCTGCGGAAGAAACTGAGGTTGACGAAGCTGCCCGAAAGCGTGCGACTTTGGCTAGACTCCGAGCTGGTGGTGCACTTGGATTTGGAATGTTCAATCATGGTCCTACGTCACCTTCTGCTGCTGCTCCTGATACTCGAGGTATAGAACCGGAGGAAGAAAATGAAGAGGACGCAGAAGAATCAGAAATTCCACCTGCGATTCCTCCTTTGCCAGCTGGTAGGCCTGGTTCCAGTCTTCCTCAGCCCCCGGCTGAAGAAGAGGAAGAAGACGAAGGTGACGAGGAGGAACCACCTCAACCGCCTGCACGTCCACCTGTCCCCACATCGAGACCAAGTTTGCCACCAATTGCAACTTCTCCAACATCACCATCGCGACAACCGTCTTCTCCTACCAGTGCCAAATCACCTTCTTCAGCTACGCCATTCCGAACTCCTTCTTTCGGTAAGAGACCATCGGTACCCTCGACAGAGAAAGAAAAGCGATTGTCATTAAGTGTTCCAACATCTGGAGCCATTCCTGAGGGGAAACAAGTCGAGAATCAAGAATGGCAGATGGTTGATGAACCAGCTGTCATGGCTATGGATCATGACTTCTCGTCATCGCCGGTAGATACTGCACCCCCACCAGCAAGGCAGGTACCAGGTTCACCTGCTTCACCGAGACGCTCGACATCTTCAGCATCCAGAAGTTCTTTACCGAGGACATCAATCGATCTGCCACCCAATCAACAGCTTTCTGGTGGTTCACCAACGACCAGACAATTGTCTAGACAAAGTGTCGATGCCAGTAGACCTTCAATGTCAGCTGTTAGACCTGGATATAATGAATTACAAGAAGCTGCCGCTGTCAGTGGAAGTAAATTGATCAGAGCTGCTAGAGGAATGTTTGATCAGGGTAAGAAGGGGTATTATGGGGTGCGTCATTGCTTTTTATTGGGAACCTTTATTAACATTCATTTATAGGATGGAAGTCCAGCTGGATTCGTTCTTGTTGCAATGGATAACGCTCAACTCAATCGACCTCAATCATCATGGGGACAAGTAGTGTACGAACAAGACGGTGGATCGATATTGAAAAGATACGACGAAGTAAGTGTTGCAGCGAATATGATTATCAATCAAACTGACACCTTGTCATCTACAGCCACGTCCAGGTGATATCGTAGCTTTCCACGACGCCAAATTAAAAGGTAAAAAAGGTTTATCATCTTACCAACAATCAGTGGGATCAGTCGAAGAACCCCTAGTCGGTATCATCTCAGAATTCGACAACAAGAATAAACATAAATTAAAAGTTTTACAAGTCGAACGTGGTAACCCCGAAGAGGTCAGTTATCGTTGTGACGATTTGAAAAGTGGTAAAATCTTGGTATGTCGGAGATATCTATTTTTGAGAGTTCATTGACATACTGATACATTGTTTTGTTTAGGTTTATCGAACTGGATTTGGAGTTTAGATCATTATTGCTGTTGCTGGATTTGTTTCAATTGTTTAGGAATGCTTGTTTAGAATTGTCCGTTGTTTTTTTGTATGGTTCCATTCCATTTACGCTTGTTTACCCACTTTGGTCTGTCCAATGTTCTTGATTATTCGTCCTGTTATATGAAATGCAAGTTTATGATTCAAGTCGTACTCGTCCATTAGTTAACTTTAAACAGTAAGAGCCTCATCATGCATTCATCTGATTTTATTTACTAAAAATATCAACATCGAAAACTAGGGAAGAAACAGATAAAGAAAACAGAAAAATGGGAATCCAATAAGAGAATTAAGAAAATTAATTCGACAGATATGTATAAAGATTAAGAATCAAACCAAGATATGTTTCTTGTGTTTCTCTGGGTATGAGATCAATGGAAACACCTTCTTTAATATCATACACAGTATGTACGTAAACAGTAAGAGGTTCCAGAGATGGGGAAGAAGTCGGGGGTAATAAGCACAATTTAGAATGGTATAGTAAATGGGGAAAAACAAAATTGACATTGTAGGTCATTAAATTTTAATCGGTATTGTCTTTCGATGATTAAGCATTGTATGCAGGGTGCAGAGGTATTTTGATAGAAATAAAGAGGAGAGAAGAGATTTTTGAATGATGATAATGATTTTTGTAGTTGTTATATTGTTCAAAGTTCAGATTATGACCAAACCTATTTCCATGTATGTCAGAATCGTTCATTAGAACTTTCGCAAAGGACTCACCTTTAACAAACTATCCCAACTACCGGTACAAAGAGCTATCCCATCACCTGAAACGCCCATACAAGAGATTCTGTTATCGTGACCAGCTAAAACACCTATACGTTCACCTTTGAGGGTATCCCAAACGTTACAATTGTAATCGTCGTAACCTGCGAAAAGAACTCTTCCTGAGATTGAGAAAGCGACTGAAGTTATACCACAGAGGATGTTGTCGTGGGCATAGGTGTTTAATTCTCTGTCAGCTCTGAGATCAAAGAGTTTACAGGTCGCGTCATCTGATCCTGTTGCGAATGCGTCTCCGTTAGGGAAGAATCTAGATCATTGAATTAGCTTCCAACAACATTGTCGGGTCCAAGCTGACTCACTGGACTGCGTTGATATCTGATTCATGACCTGTGAAGGTTTGAACCGCCCTTCCAGTTCTGATATCCCAAACTTTGGCAGTGGCGTCGCAAGCACCAGAAACGAAAAGATTGTTGTTGGCAGCGAGTGAGATACTGTTCAGAACGAATCAGCTAACTGTCTGAGACATGTAAGCGCAGCTCACCTCATCACATCACCGGTATGATCGTTAAACTCCATCGTACGAACACCTTGTTCGATATCCCATAACATACAAGTCATATCACCTGAACTAGTAACGATTTGTCGATCGTTGATGAATCGACAACAAGACAGATAACCACTATGAGCACTAAGTTCACGAGCGACTTTGACTTGACCACCAGCAGGTGCACCAGCGCCTGAACCTCGTAACGAATAAATCGAACATATGTTATCTAAACCACCACAGGCGACGAAGTTACCACTAGGTGCATAAGCGCATGTCATGACCCAAGAAGAACGTAGTGGGATAGCATGAACTTTGTTCGTCGTGTAGGCATCCCATACTATGAGTTTACCATCTTGAGAGGCTGAGACTATATGTCTTTTATCAGCTGCCCAATGAAGAGCGTATATCTTGGCCAAATGACCTTTCAAAGTACGACGAATTTTTAATGTTAATCGAGGTAGTGGTGGTGTATCGTTGGCCATGGCTCGAACTACGATGCAGAGTAAGTTGATAACATTTTGATAGATATAGTTAGAATCAACTTACGACTGGTATCAGCAGTTTGATCTTTAGTCGCCCTGATCTTGTCCTTCAACCCATCAGCTTCTCTACGAGCAGCTGATATTTTTTCTTGAATTTCCGCTTGAGACGACATGGTGATTATGATTGAGTATGTGGTTTGGGACTAATATCGAGAAAGTATAGGAAAAAATATGAAATTGATGTGAGAAGTAAAGAAGTGATATTTTTTCGATCCAATTTGATCCAAAGGATGATATAAGGTGAAAGGTTGACAGAAAAACGTCAGTATCTAGTCAAATGTTGTGCATGAACTTGGCGGATGGCTGAAGAGGCTTGACTTACCTGATGAGGGACGAGCTTGCAGAAGAGTAAGATAAGAGTAAGTTGAATATAAGTGGAAGAGAAAGTTAAAAATGTAGAACAGTAATGAGAGTAGATAATGAAAGGAATGGGTTAGGTGAGGTAAAAGTGAAGAGGCGCCCTGTTGATGATCCGTGCTTTGTTTTGCGTTTGTTTTGCTTTGGAACTTTGTGGAACGGTGCGTTGATTTTTGATCGATGAGATGTAGGATACGATTAAGCGAGTGCGTAGCTGAGAAACCAAGAGGATAAATGCTAAAAAGAGGGAATGAAATGGACAAATGTCAGCACCTCAATTTCACTAGTGTAACGATGAAACAAAATGGGAGGCACAGGTTACATACCTTTCAGTTCAAGTCACTCCAACGCTTTTGGATTTAGCAACTTGTGGTAACTTGAGATGATTGAATAATCCCCACAGATTTCAATTTTGATCTGATCTGTCTGATCTTTCTAATCTCCCGTACGCTTTGTCTCTTTCCTGCTGTCTCCAAAAGATATGTACGTTGTTGATAACTTGACTTGTCGTCGCACCAAAGGAATAAAGTTACTTTCAAATCCCTTTTGAGGTCAAGGCGTAAGGATCGTGATGAACCAATAGATCAAGCTCTTCGTCGCACTGATACTGATACTATGAGTCAATGAAATTAGCTATATTAGGCAAATCAAAAATCAAAGCCCAAACTTACATCTATCACCACGTTTATCTCTAATCGAATCCAACCTTTAAATACTAATCGTTAAATCTATTCGTTAAGCCGTCGCAAGCTGATACCGTTGATATACCAAAAATAAAATTAGAACCAGACCCAGAGCAAGACCCAGCGATGCACGAGCCGCTTTTCACGGGGGAATGGGGTAGGTGAGAGAGGTTGAAATGAAGGTGTTTACAGATAACTTTGTAACTAACGAAATACCCAAGAGGGAGGTACGTCGTCGTCAACCTTGATGAAAGAAAGAAGTGAAAGGTTGAAAGTAATAGAAGTGGATTATTATTAGGTGACAAGGTGAGTATTCGGAGAGCGTTCACAATGAATCTTTGTACCAGACAAGAAATCAGAGACCGATCCGGGAATACCGTTTTTACCGCCCTGTTCAGTTCTACGAGAAAAGAATTGAATGGAAAGCGCTAGTGGGTAACTACTTTGTGGAGACTGATTTTGGTGTGAGAAGAATATTGAAGTGAATGATTACAGTAAAGGTATGATGAAAGAACAAAGAGACAATCTATTTGAGGATTCGGAATGGTGCCTATTCTATATTTCTAGGTTACAACCGGTGGGCTAAGTTAGGTGAGGAACCTACAGGTTCTCGAACGATTGGCGTTTGATTAAAACAATAAATGCTCAGTTTTTGCTCGGGTGTTACGTTAAATAATGAAGGGAGAGGGATCGTTGATGTACCGTGCTAACCTGAATGATGTCGATACGGAGGTTTTGTGAGGTTTGTTAAATTTAGGAGTTGCAGTGTATAATTTGATGTAGTTTTTTGAAATTCACGTAAAGTAATTAAATGTTTTCCCAAAATTAAGTAATGTACGACTACAGAACGTTATGAAAGAGGCTTATCCCCCTCAAACGTGAGAGGTCTCTATGGAAGCAAATGTGAACAACGATAAGGTTGGTAAGAATGTCTGGTAAGTTTGGAAGAGGTGTTGAGGTGATGTGCAACGGGTCTTGACGAGATGCACAGTCGTCTGAAAGCGGTAAGTGAGGGGTGGGCAACATGGCTCGCCTGAGGCCAGCTCCATGACCTCTGTTCCTTCTGGAACTGTATCCCCCCTTCTCTTCTCTCTCGTCTCTTCTCCTTCTCAGTCACCTCAGTTACTTTAATCGTCGGACAATAAGCTAATTTTAAGAATTAAGAAATTCGTCTCTTACGCCACTTACCCTTAAAACGTGGATTAAAGTGCTTTACCCTTAACACTCAATTTCCTCAAGCTTGATTCGTTGTGCCATGTACTGTACTTACTGTACGTTTAAGAGTAATGGTGGCACACTCGTGCACTCCTCTTGTCGAGTCTGCAAGTGGGTCAAGTTGAAAGTCATGGTGGATGTTATGACAGTGTTGTAACAGATCTAGAAGGAGTGTGGAAAGCAAAATTAAAAAGGGGGCAGAAACGGAGAAGAAACGGAAAGGAAAGGAAAAGGAAACGGAAAGGAAAAGAGAAAGTTAATGGAAAAAGGAAAGTAAGAAGAGGAATCTCAATCCCTCCTCCCTCAGATCAGACTGAGCTTATTGATAGAAAACACGAATTAAACATCATAATTAATATCATAGAAATTTGATGGCAAAGGATGTCTTTACATCTAGGAACGGGTGTGAGAGGCCCAAGCGTGCGAAGATTACGACGAAAGCGATGATCCTTCCTCGGCCAACGATGAGCTAAACCTTCCTTTAAGGAGATATCTTGATCAAGCGAGAGCTTCGGCTGTGTATTCATCACTCGGAGGCAGATTCTGTACTTGACGATCCGCTGGAGTAACGGGGTAAAGAAATCATTATTCAACGTTTCTCCTCGAAGGACAACTACAGTAATCTAAAATCTTCCTTTCACATCCTAAAGTCCTTGATTGAACAGGAAATTTTTGTTTGAAATCGACAACTCCTTGTAGACGGGATAAAAACAGCCCCTTGTAGATAGGAAGGAATTTCGTTGTGGTCCATCAACACTAGCACAATTCCTTTCAGTTCATCGCTTTGCAGTTGATGGTACGAGGGTCAAGGACAAGATCTATAGAAGACTTGTTACGATTTGTTCGGTGGTAGGTGGAAAGGAGCAATCTTTTCTTGATACCATCGTCAAGCAATAATATCCCGATCCCGTTCATTTCAATTACCTATATAAAATCTTGATATCCCATCAACCACGGACAATTTTCTCTTTCGTTTCCTTTTTTTTTCTCACATCAATTTTAATTTAATCATTGAGACAACGATCGAATCAAGACGATCTAAATCATTCACAGACGAAAACTTAAACTTAGATCAAGATGAATCAAACTCAAACTGTAGATGTAGAGCAAATAGCTAAACAGCTCATCTCTCAGGATCCAGGAGGTTCGTTTGGACCTTTGGCAATGGCGTAAGTTTCTCTTCGATACGATTTCATTTGTATTCGTTGATCGACATGTTTCTGTCTTACCTGTCGTTACTTACGTCGTCCTCGATTTTAGACTATTCGCCGATTCGTTGATGTTCGGAATGATCCTTCAATTGTTCACCAATTGGTGGTTCAATGATCGACCAACCGAAAGAAAATATATCGCCTCTTTAGTCGTAGGTTTACAACTTCCATTTCCGATGCTTTTCAATTTACTGTAGACTGACACGAAATGTAACGTCTAGTTTTATCTGTTATTCATGAGTATTTGCGGTACGATCTTGTAAGTATTCGTACTGTATTTCATGACGATCTTTCCGTATGTGGCTAATCACAGATCGAAACCAACAGTTTGGTCGGTTCAGCAATGGATATCTTCGTCTACAATTTTGGAACTTATTTCCCAGTTTTCGACACTTCAAGTGAGTCCCCGAGTTTGTATGCAACAGGTATACATCGTTAATTGATCTCTTCAGTATCATCATGGTCATACATCTTAGATGCAATGACACGTACACCTGTCATGGTGAGTTAACTTGAAAGTGGCACCGACGAAACTCCACAGACTAACAATGTACATCTTACTTCTAGGGATTCTTCGCAGAACGAGCATTCAGAATGATGCAATACAACAAACTATTCATGGGTATCATCATTGTTTTAATGTAAGTCCTCCCAAAATATCTTCAAGTTGTATATCCTCGAATACTGAGAAACAAACCAGGACAACAGGAGTGTGCGCAGCGATAGGAGCTAAAATACTGGATAAAACCTTCCTACAAACTACAGTTGTAAGTCTATCGCAATCTTTTACTATCTCATCGATCTGATTTTGTTCCCAGCCACAATACGTCTGTTTGTACCTATGGTTCGGCTGTCAAGTAGTAGCCGATCTACTCATCACGAGTTCCATCTTGTTTTGGTTGTGGAAATCTAAAACTGGTTGGGAGAAGACTAACACGTTGATCAACAAGATCATGAAGTGGGTTTCTTTTGAGTTTTTTAATCATCTTGAGACGATCTTACGTTGACATGTGTGTTGGTCTATAGAATCGTCGTCGAAACTCAATTACCTCCAACTGTTTTGTAAGTCTTCTCCCAACTACCCTACCAACAAAATAAAACACTAACTTGCTTTATAGAGCAGTAATCATTTTGATTCTAGTAGCAACAGCTAACAGGGGTACCCAAAATTTAATAACCTTCTTCATGTAAGTGCGAGCAACTGTAATCGTCTCTCACCGAACTAATCATCCTCAACTTTTCAGATGCGGGACGAAACTCTACGTCCTATCTTTCTTCGGTTGTATCAACTCCCGACACAGTCTACAAAGAGTTGACGCTTCAAAAGCCTCTGGATTTTCTTCTTACTCTGGGGTTTGAGAAGTCCGAAAAGTTTTATTTTTTTGGTTATCTTTTCTCAATGAATCGATGATATAATGTATAGTACTACCAAAATCTATTTCCCCTTACTGCTGCGTTTTTCTTTCCAGTTGATAATTTCCTTCGTGGTTTGATATGCAGTATACAGTTTTTGTCGAAAGGTGAATTATTGAATTTTAGGACGAACGAGTTTTTTTGGTTTGTAAGAGCTAGCCTCGTCCTCCTGACACCCCGCCCTGCTTCACATATCCCACGAACAGGGGCTACACGGATGAAAAATCGCTCCACGACAAAAGGCAGATAAGCATCAACAGTTTTTCATCCCAAACACTTTTGCAGATAATACAACAACAGAGAATTGATCAAATCGTGTATATAATGTCAAACCCCTATTCCCTCTCCCTTTTCCCCTTGCCCTTCCCATATCCACCCTCATGAACCTCGGCCATATGCTCACGAATCTCTTCGTCATCATCAACCTCATGTCCGTTCTCTTCACTGATAGTCCCAACATGTGGCCACATTGCATGACGGAAGAAATTGTCTGGATCGATTTTCTCTTTCAGGAGTTTCAATCTTGAATAGTTTTCACCGTAGACTCCTGAAACTGCTTTTTCGGATGATGATTGAACGAACTAGAGAGGATGTCTTTGATTAGTTCGATGTCATTTAGGTAAGAGCCCACTTACACATGGTAATGGACCACCAGGTGAATTCGGTGAGATGACTTCATCAATCCATTCCTCGGCTGTTAAAACACATCTGTTATCTTGATCTGGTGGTTCCTCATGTGCCCATTGATGTAACGCCGCAACAGTGAAAGCTACATCCCGATGTGAAGCTGGGAAACAAGAATCCTTGACATCAGCCAAAGCCCCACCACCCATGAATTCGAATAACCAAGCTAAAGGAGGACAGCATGATCAGCCACAACCCCCCACAAAAGTCCTAGTATACTCACTACATCCATCAGGAACTTCTTCAAATCGTTCACAAGTTTCATCAACGACTTGATCCGTTAAACTCTTCAACAAATCAGATTTGATATACCATTTCCTTCCTAGACCACCTTTCAAAACTTCCTCAACGGCAAGTTGTTGACGTTCAAACGTTCTTTCTGAGAAATCTTGGAAAAGACATCGTCCACCGTCCCAACTTCCTATAGCTTGGACATACATTTCACCTTCTGATCTGGCTCCTGAGAAACATAGCTGAATAACGATGATCGCCGGTGCACCCGGTGGACCTGCTGTCATTATTATATTGGCGTATAGGGTTCTGGGGGCGCCTTTGATACAATCTCTGACATGTTTCAATAATGCTGGAGCTGTCGTACGGTCGAATAGGCTTCGTAAGGTTAGCAATAGATCACCAACCAAAGTGTAGGACAACTCACAAGATAAAATTACCAGCATAAACACTTGGAACATAATAAGCCCTAGCTCTGAATCTAGTGATAACACCGAAAACAGCACCAGCGCCTCTAACAGCCCACCAAACAGCTTCAGGATTCTCGTCGTCTTTCCAATCACCACCTTTCTTGGAATTCTCACCAATCCAAACGATCCTGCCATCAGCCAAAACGATTTCAGCTTCGATGATGTTATCCATCGCCAAACCATGTTTTCGACCTAAGAAACCGAAACCACCTGAAACGTATTGACCGGCACCAACTGGGAAGGCTGATGATGGGACGTGAAACGCTCCGTAGGGTGATGAAGCTGTTACGGCATCGATTTGTTTTGAATGAGCTCCAGCACCGAAAGTGACTATCGCGTATGGTGGGGGATCGGGATGAGTGTTTAACGCTAAATGGGATGGTCGAAGGAATCCTTGACCTAGATAAGAAGCTGATGACGATGGCGCTGATCCAGGTCCAAATGATGTCGTTACAAATGGGAATTTACCTGTGGCTGTTGGTGATGGATTGACATAGGTTGTACGTGGGAATGAAGGTGTTTGACCACCAGATGAAGGTCCCGATTGGGGGATTGGTGAAGGTGAATTAGTCGTTTCATGTTCGACAGCGATATTCGCGGTGGATTTTTCAGGCTCGGAATTTTGTAAAGAAGAATCTCCAGTTGAACCACTTCGTTCACCACTTTGAGTTGTTGATCCGCTACCGCTACCACTGGCACCGGCGTTACCTTTAGAATCACTGGAAGTAGAAGCGACCATCTCAGAATCTCCATCAATATCTTTTCCACCTTCAGAATTTGATTTCGATCCAGAAAGTGAAGGTGATCTGGTATCTTCACGCATCTTCATCTGAACCTTTGTGATTCCAGAAACATCGGTTTCACTTGCACCGTTTTTATCGTCGTTCCAAGTACCTGAAGATTCGGCGGTTGTCGATTCAGAACCTATGTTATTGGGCTGAGAAGAAGCGATATCTTTCTTGAGTTTGAGTTGTTCGAAGGATTCCTGTAGACTAGGTGATGAAGGGTTAGGTAAAGAGATTGCAACTTGATTTAAAAGTGATAAATCTAAGATCAGATGACCGGCGACCTGAGAGGTTTGTTAATCAATATCCAATATGATTTGTTAGAGTAAAAACTTACACTCCAACCATGAGTTCCAAATCCACCAGCTTTAACAGAAAGTTCTAAACCATGTTCACGACAGAAAACAACGATTCTAAAACCCCTTCAATACAAATTCCTCTGCTCACAAGAAGACTTTTCACTCACTTGCTAACTTCAGAAGCGTTTTTTGGCCGAACGAGAATAAGAGCATAAGTTTTGATAGCCCCGTTGAATATTTTCGAGGAAGAATGGAATCTACAACATGATTTTAGAATTGGATGACATGAGAAAAAACTAAAAAAAATGACCTACGCTAAATCATCTTTTGACCAAACTTCACCGCCTGACTGTAAGATTCCTGAATTGGCATCACCACCTAGAAATTGTCTTAGTCGTCTGGTCAGACCTGTGGGTGTGAAATGATCTGGTAATTCGGGTGGAGGTGGGATGGTGTATGGATAGGGTTTGAGTGGTCGGAATTTTTTTGGTGCTGATCCTATCGCCATTTTGGTTTGAGAATGATATGAAGGTTATTTGCTGGGTGTTCAATTAGGTTAAGGTGAGAAGTTGAGGGTAATGTAGTATATTATATACGTTGTCGAGAAGTCGAAACCACAAGTACCCCCGAGGGCCAATCCTGTTTAGACCTCACAGTAAACGGGGGTAAAGGTGTGTGTCTAATTGATGTTTGATTGATGGTTGAAATGATTTAACTGGGCGGAGACGGGGTGATTAAGTTTAGTTTAGTAGTAGTTGACAAGGAAACGATCAAAGGCAGGGGGGTTGTGAGTGTGTTGTATGACGATAGAGTTTACTTTTGATGCAAAAGTTGATACCTTCAATGTAAGAAGGTAGGGTAGTTAAGTTATTTGTTAAATGGGAAAGAGAGGGAACATGACATAAAAATTGATGAAGCGAAGGTCTAGAGCGTCACTCCACTAACTTAACCATTCTTACCGTATAAAAAGAGTTAGGGTTTAGGGAGCACCTAGGGATCTACATTCGCTGGAATCACTGCTTAGGTGAGCTATGGATAGTGCCACAGTGTGTAACACCGATGAGACGTGAAGTGAAGCGAAGTGATTCCATACTGCTGTATCTCCTCGCTCATCATCTATCTCTCCCTCACTCTCCACCCTTCATACACTCAAATCTATCTCAACTATTGCATGTCCAGCACGCCAATCCCAACAAACCCATCGGGTAATGTCAATCTCACCACCAACCCCGCAACCAACACCAACACTGCTCAACAAGATAAGAAACCCTCTTTGACCGGTGTTAGAATCAAGCAAAGAAAAGGTCAAGCTAAAGCTGCTGCTAAATTCGAACCAGAGAGTGAGTTGAGTAAATCTTTCATCTGACTAACACTACCAGCTTTCCGTGACGCTTTCCTACTTCACCTCTCACTCCTACCTTCACCACCAACCAACGACGCTTTAGTCGCTAAATTAGTTCAAGCTGGATCAACTTTAGAATTATTAAAATACTACGAACAATTCTTTGAAATCTTATTCGTTGGTGGTTTACTCCAACCAGGTGGATCCTATCTAGACGAAAAACGTTCGCCCATCTATGTTCTCAAAGATGAAGACGGTTACGACAGTGTTAAAGGAATCGTTGAAGTCCTTAAAAGGGTAATTCAACGGTACAAATATCTACAAAAACCATTGGAAGAAAATTTCCTACCAGATTTATTAGGTTACTTGCCTAAATGGGATTCAGACAATCGAGATAAATTAGCTGAAGCTACAGCCCTGCTTATCGTTGAATTACAATGTTCCCCCAAATGTTTGGCTTCACTTACCAAAGACCATGTCGTTAAAGATAACATCGCTCTTAAATTTTTGACTTCGTTCATTAAAATTTATCTATCAAAACAATCGATGGATTCTTTGGCTTCAGCTCTTCGTCGTTCAGGTTTACGTGATTTGTTATTGGTTTTCCCTCAACCTGTTAGAGATCGTCAACATCTTGAAGCTCATTTCAAAAAGGAGGGTTTACCAGTTATCAACGAATGGTATGGAAAGGTTATGCTTTCAGAGATCAAAGAGGAGACCATCAGTACTGTTGAGAGATCAATCAAAGATGAAGAAACAAATGAACAAGTGAGTGATGAGACACAGACACCTGTTTAAAACTAAACGTCTACCAGATCATCGAACATCTCAAAACCCAACAACTCGAAAAACCAGTTCCAGAGGCTGATTTATGTGAATGGATTTGGTTGGGTATAATGAAAACCATAGACTGGACAGCCAGAACCGATCAAATCGACAATCTAGTAGTCTCAGAGATTACAGTGAGTGGCGAGTGATTTCCTCGATTTGACCACACAACTTACCATGAAATCATCAGCGCTTGGCACCAATAATCGAACCATTCTGTAACGGGGCCAAAGCTCAAGTCAATCTCATCAACGCAGTTCAAGTTTACTGTTACACCGATACCCGAATCATCAAATCCTTCTTGGCAATCGTCAAAGTCCTTTACAACGCGGATTGCGTTTCTGATCAAGCGATCATTTATTGGGCTAGTAAAGGTGCTAAACCCCAAGGTAAACAACATTTCCTTAAGGCTACAGAAGCTTTGGTCAAGGTATGTCAGGGTTTAATCTTAACTTTTCAATCTTTTTTGCTAATGTGTTGTCGGTTAGTTCTTGCAAGAACAGGATTCTGATGATGAAGAGTAAACGACTTTATGTACTTGTATCCAAGTTTCATTTTTTCATAATGCATCGTGTCGTAGAGACAGATTAGTTACAGGTTGCACCGCATTGTCACACAGATCTCCTGTCGTCGTCCGAATTGGTTAGAGAACCCGATTTCCGAAATGTTCTCAGAACACCAGAATCAAGAATCAAACGTTTCACTGCCTCATGGAAGCCGACCTCGTTGCAATTCAAAAAAGTCTTATGACTCGTGAATTCAACTTCGTAACTTCTACCTTCATCGAGGTAAGATACAAAAAAGATCATATTTTGAATACTCCCCATCATCCTCTGCAACACCAATAACAACAACTAAGATGAGAACACTCTCCTTCATTCCATCAAGACCAGCACCTAAACCACCAGCACCGAAACCGAAACCAAACGGTATCTCAGATATCAAACCTGTCAAACCAATCAAACCACCTCGACCCCATCCATACCCTTTCAACGTCGTCTCCATCCCAGAATCAGTTCCGACACCTTCACCTCCTAGACCTATGCCTTATCCTCGACCACCTATTTCTTTTGGGTTTTAGGTGAGTGGGTGGTGGTGGCGTTGGGTTGATGATTGATTCTTTCTTAGGGGTAGGGATGGGGTGGGGTTTTGGAAGTTCGTACACGATTGTTGTTTGGATTGGTGGAATTTGGTGTATCCTGTTTTGGATCGATAGTGGTTCTTTTGTTTATCATGTATGATCTGTTGTATACCACTTTAACATCATCACTTCGAGACATATTCATTTCAGAGATGTACTCGAACGAGTACAGTACTCGTACAATACTCGTCCAAATTAGAGACTTCACTGGTCAATCCATCGAATTCGTAAATCGTAGCCATGTTGTCTCTCTAGCGTAAGAAGTAAGAAGTAACGAGACAACACGCACCACCTTCGAATTCCAGACCAAAGTCCACACGAGGATTAAGTGGCAGATCGCTCCGCAGCCACACTTGGTGAAACGTTGATTCTCCCTGTAATCAATCTTCTCTTACTCCTTGATCAACTGACGTCTTAGTCGGCCGTAGCGGAATGATCCGCTGGCCACTAGGATAGGACGTGCTAGTACGAGTACGTTGATGACTATCAGCTTCTTACTTCTGGGAAGTAGAAGCATGCTGTAACCTTCTTCGGTGATTTCATTACTATCGGTCAAAGATCTATGCTACAGTATATCTACACTTACCTATATAAAGAGTTGGAATTTAATCGTCAACTCAACTCTTTTCTTCAGCTGAAACACAGAGTAACTAGTAACTTACCAATCAATTATCTCATTATCCCCTTTTAATCGAACTAAACAAATCAAGTAAACGTGCTTAGCGCAGTCAAACTACACTATACAAGTACAGTCACTGTCACTCAACGACCAACGAAATACGGAACGTACTTACAGTATCAACTCGGTCGTCAAGTACAGTCGTACACGTACACGTACACATCCAACAATAAATAAATAAATCAAGACGATCTGAGACATCATTCGATCTTCTTTCACTAATCTTTGAATTTATCATAACGACAAAAACCACCGAATATCACCACCAAGATTCTTGATTTTCTCAACACCTAATTCATCTTCATCCTCAACCACTCACACTCTTTACTAGTTTGTACGTAAAAGTTTATTATCATCAACACAGAACTAACCATCTGGTAGTAAAATACAATGTTCGTTACCACTACCGGTGCCAACTCCAACTCCATTATCAATCATCTTCGTCCTGGTGATACACCTTATCCACCTACTCGACCTTGTCAACCTATGACACCGACTGGTTCAGGCTGTAAACCCGTTGAGGTTATCGTTGAAGTTCTCAAAAAGGGGATGTGGGAGTGATCGGGGGTTTGGAATCTCAATCTGTGTACGGTACGTCCCTACCGATATGTCAATCAACCACTCACTGACTTCCGACGTTAAAGATTTCTAACCACACCATCATCCCTTCTCAATGTATCTATTATTCATACACGCTGTATCCATCATACATTTGTCAATTGTACATTTACATATTCGAATTAGGCTGGACTGCTTCATGGTCGTACAAGTTCTGTATATACTTGACGTATAGATATCAGGAATGGAATCGGAATTGGATTTGGATTCGGAATTGGAATTGAATTTCCCTTTTTCTTTGTACATTCATAGTGATTTTTTTCATCTGACCATCTGTGATGAGTATATACCATGCGATGCATACGGTGTTTTTTACGTCTATTTTACAATTCGCCTTGTCGTCAACATGTCATTGTTAAGCTTTCTTCCTGGGTTGGATTTTTAATGAGAAATCGACATGTTGACAACTCTGTCATTCACGATTAGGTTCATATTTCATAAATCCAGAATCAAAAGTTATTACCTACCTGATGAACAGCTGATGTAGACAGAATATCAATATCTAAATCCAATATCAGTCCCAATTCCCAATTCCCACTCCCAATCCCAAACCCCAAACTCACCAGGTCCAACACGACCAGTCAAACTACCTTCAACGATCCCACCACTAGTCTCAATCAAGAATTTCTTCCCAGCCCATTTCTCTTTAAGTGATTTAGCGGTTGAATGTAAAGTTTCTCCAACTAAGTTATCTAGCATGACGATATCAGCACCAGCTTTGATGGCTTCATCAGCTTCTTCGAAATTTTGACATTCGACGTTGACTAGTAATGAGAATCCTGCTACCCGTTTAACTGAATTTATCGCTGCTGTTATGGAACCTTGATTGTGGGGGTTAGTATCGATTCAATTGTTTGGTGCAAAAACCCACCAGTTGCCCAGATATGATTATCTTTCAACATGACCATGGAACTTAGATCGTGTCTATGGGGATCAACTCCTCCAACTAGCATACCATATTTCTCAACTAGTCTGAAGCCAGGTGTGGTTTTTCGAGTACCCGCTACGACACCTTTCCAACCTTCTGAACGAGCTAGATCTCTGAATCTTCTGGATCTGTAAGGGAGGTGTCAGTGATACTGAATGAATAGAACCAAATAAACACTTACACTGTCGCTATTCCACTACATCTAGCTAAGGTGTTTAGGGCAACTCGTTCACCGAGAAGTAGTTGTCTGGCTTTACCTCTGACGATGGCAACTTTGGTTTTCGAGTTTGGTGGAATGACAGATCCTTCAGGTAAGAGCCATTCGACACTGATGATAATCGTAAGCCCCTTTGCATCCAAGTCCAATAAACTGATTTATGACCTACGAACATTCAGCATATTTAAAAACCTCATCGAAAAATGGTACACCGGCTAAAACTCCCTAAACCCCAGACACTCATTCAGTGTCACCAAATGAATGAAAAGGAGATAAACATACACCACTTTTACCCCATAGAATAGCTTCCTGTTCTTCTTCACCAACGACGAAACCAGCCCAATCGAAGGACGGTGTATCCTCTGCGAACCAATTTCTTACGTCGGATTTCCAGGAGGGGGGTAAGAGGTGAGCAAGGTTTTGATGGGGTAGTAAAGAACTTTCTAAGGTTGCTTTGGCTAGATCTGAGTCTTTGAAGGTTTGGGTGATTGACATTGTTGGTTGGTTTTGGGTTTTGATTGTGGAGATGGATAGAGGATTACTTTGTAGATTGTTGAAGGAATAGTTAGTTGCTGATTTGGTGGAGGTTCGGGTTTGTGGCGGTTAACCTTAACATTAAGGACCTGCTTTGCACATGATAACTCCGGCCAATTTCAAGACAACTTATTTTGCTTAATTCTATGAATCATGATCTACTGTCGTGACGGAAGCTGGAAACAACCAGAACCTACAAAGACAAGACTGGTCTCGAACCTTCCCTCCCTGGCTCTTGCACAGGTCAAGAACGTTACAGAAACAACCTAAGTCCTTTGACCCTCGTTAAATACATTTCTACAAAAGATGAAACACCTCCCTCTTGACCCTGGAAGGACAACATATCCTCAATCCTCAATGTACATCTTCACTTGACTTAAGTTCAAGTTACCTCGTCGATCGCGATCTTGTTGACGCGTCGGGGTATGCGGATGAGGAAATGGATTCTGGGAGGTAATGTTGTTTGGATACTAAGTCGTACAACGTGAAGATCATGTATATATGTATAACTACCAATCTCATAATCTCAACTATTCATTCTCCTTGTTTGTCATTTTTTTTAAAAAAACTCAAAAAAATCGCACGCTCATAAGCAAATTCAAGACAATATCGTTTTTTTGCAGAGGCACATCGGACCTTTTTGGACCTTTATAAATTCAAATCCCAAAGTGAGTTCAAGTGCTCTTTTTCGTTTCATCCCTCTGAATACCCCAAAATCTTCCTACGTTCAAGTCGAGGTTCAAAAAACGATTCGAACGTCCCTCATTTGATGAAAGGATGATGAAGATGATTTAGAAGTAGAAATCCTCTCACCCTCCTTCGAATCTGTTATATCATCAAGTAAAAAGGTGTTTTAATCGCTTACGAAGATAGAAAATATAGACTAGACTGGAGTACATACATTCATCTACGAAAGCACGCACTCGTTAAAAGCAGTGAAATAGAAATCCGAACTGCACCAAAGAAAAAAAAAGGAAATATTCATTAAAGATCCTTAATCAAACCCTAAATACCTACACCATCTGATAGATCGTTTTTGCAGCCGCTGACATATCTTGATTGTGGTTTCCGAGACGGAGAAAAGATCAAGTTACTGCATCGCGGGTACCTCAAGAGTGTCGTTGGATATAACTCTTTTATTGGGTGAGTTTTCGTTTGGAAATTGTCTCCGTAAGTACTACTACTTGGTTAATCGATTCATCTTGTTGTTTGGCTGAAAGCGGTTTAGATTAGGTCGAGGTTTTGTTAGATTGAGAACAATCTGAAATCGGTTAGTAAGGGATGATAAGTTATTGGTGAGTGAATGGTATGATATGGTATGAATGCGTTGCTCATCATTGCTTATTAGATATAGATTTATATCTATTGCCTATTGAATGAATGCAAGTATTCTTCTTCTACTATCTAATCTATAAGTCTACTTAGTATTTACTGATTTTGGTTACATAGAGGGGGATTCATTCTAGGAATCATATTTAATTGTACGTAATTCGACTTAGTACCCCTGCCCTGGATCGTACCTTTTACAGTTTGCACCCTTAATTTCAATCAATCCCTCTGCTCTCACGCCTCGTACACTGTAGTTTTTAATTATTCTCTCTCTCTCTCTCGTTCGTAAACTTATCAACAACACTCTAGCTATAGTAACATCATATAACCCACTTACTTCCCCTTCTTCTTCTCATCTTCATACACATTCACTCTTTATACATCTTACATCTCATCTCAAATCACACTCACTCCTTCTTCACAGCAATCGACATCCGAACCAACCCCCCCTTATCCCCCCTGAAAGGGTTTCAATAGTACCTTGAAGGTGCACCACGTTAATTTCATTTCAAGATATTTCAGTTTCAAACTATCATTCCTATATTCTCCATCAAACCTCAACCTTTTTAACATTAGGCACTCTCTCTCATTTTTATTCTCACACAGTCAAGCTCAACCTCGCTCCTTCACCTATATATTGCACCCCATCAAGATCTGTTTCAATCTCTCTCCTGGATCTGAAAAATCAATTCCATCAAAGCTCGGACTTTCGGTTGTCAGGAATTTTTTTCGAGGTTCAACGAACTTATCAAACCGCAGCTTTTCTCATTTTTTGGTCTTCGTAGTTGTCTTCTGGAACACAGCTTGAAGCCAAAATAAATTGGAAGACGTTTAATAAATTGACAGTGAACTCAGTGTTAGTATTGGGATCTCTAAAGAATTGTAAGTATTTTTCGAAATCAAAGATCAGATCAGATCAGATACAATACACATCATCAAATCATATCTTTCGAAAAGATTCCCACATTTCATTGCAGACTTGATTTGTAACAGCCTCTTCTTGGCTTTTCGTAATACTTTGAATCTCAATCTTCCATTCTCAACCCTTACATTCAAAAATTTCTTTCTCATACGAGACAGCTGACATTGTACAGTCGTGATTCGAATTCTACCTTGAAAACGCCGAACAAGGGGATTTCAAACCATCAACGATCTAGTCAATCTTTCATACCTCCTCAAAAAACTGTTTTCCAACATCTTCACAAATTCAGAGAGACAACTTGGATACTTTTAATTTCAATCTTGAATCTCATTGTATCAGATCTGGAAAAGCAGGCGCGAAGTTGGAAACTAGCCCTTGAGCTCGAGCTCTCTGTTCGAGCCTTTGTTTTCTTTGCGTACGTAAATGTCCACATGCTCTGTTCCTGTTTCTTCTCCTGCGACATCGTTGACATTCTCCTTAACTCTTAGAAACCGGTTTTACAGAAGGTACGATCAGAGATTGGTGAAACGGGAGAAACCATATCGAAGAACATTCTGAAGAGAAGCACCTAGTCTGGGAAAGATACGTTAGGGGTACGTATCTTGGGTTGTATCAAGGAGGTACGTCATGAACAAGTTTCTCCTTTTCCCAAATCACCATGTCCTTATATCTCACCATGCCTTGTTTGCTTTTGATGGTTGCCACTGAATCAAGCTGATCTTTTTTTCTCCAATCAAATCAAATCAATCAATTTTATCCATCATGTCGTTTTCTTCCATTTCTTCAACCTCTACCAACGATTCTCATACAACTATAACCTTACACACTCGCCGTCGACCTTTAACCCCATCTCTCTTTCTCGCTTTCGATCATCATCAACCTGTCACCTCATCGAAATCTGTCGCATCACAAACTCTCTCTGCTGGACCTCGTTACGGCAAACAGGAAACTTTTGAAGCTCAATCTTGGTGGAATCATACTCTCCCCAGACCTCGTCCAACTTCAAGATCACCTCCACCATTGCACGTCAGAGATATTTTCAGTGCGATGCCATCAATTCCTAGTTATATGCCACCCACACCCACACCCTCGTTCAATTCTCCTCAACAACGAGCTAGTCTTTTGAAACTTCAAGGTATAGGTTCAGTCTCATCAAAAGCAAACGTGTTCGAGACGTCTTTGGCTGGTTCCAGCAAAAACGCATTTACTCCGATTTCCCCTATATCTGTCAAGGATTTACCACCAACTCCGCCATCAAACAGAGAAAACACACCAAAGATGGAAGAATTTGTTCAAGCTCCTACTGGGATTAGTTTTGTCGAAATCAGTCCACCACCACCTCGTCCCGTTCGAAGGAGACCTGCTAGCGTGTATCCTCAACCATCGGAGGATCACGTTTATCAATCACAACGTAAATACACGGATCCAACTCCACCATCAAAACCTTTCTTCACTACCATTTCAGGAAATTATCCAAGATCAACAACCGGAACTGAGACTGAAGTTGATGTTGACAGTTACTCGACGACGGATTATGATGTTGACGACCACGTACGAGAACCAACTCTAAGTTTCGCAACTTCATCAACAGCCAATTCAACCTCTAGCACACCGTCGATGAACGATTCTTATGGTTTCAAACCTGTTACACCAGAGACTAAATCGGTCGAAGAACCGCGTATCAGGATGAGAACCAATACTGGACGCGCCAATGCGTATTCATCAGCTGAATCATCAACAGCATCAGGTGCTTTTTATGGATACGACAGTCATAGTTATTTATCTCAACCTCCTCCACTGCCATCTCAACCTGGAACGTTTACTGGAGGGGATCAAGTTGGATTAGGGATATCATCAGCATCACCTGATATCGATAGTTCAACCCAATCATCTGCGATATCACCCACTCATTCTTTCTCATACCGACCATGGAGACATAATGTCATCAATCGACTTCGAAGTGATTCTGCAGCGTCTTCAATCGCATCTAGTGAGACGTCAGATACAGCTCCATCAGTTGATGGAGTTTCTGATAACGCTCACTCGTACCCTTATCAATCTTATAATTATGGTAACGGTTTACCTTGGGATAACGAGGTTCAACCTGAACCTGAATCTGCTGCTTTGACTTTGGTGGAAACAGGGAAAGAAAAGATGCTGGACATGGATAGACTGAGCGCTATGGGTGGAATTGATGCCTTGACGGAAGAAGTGATTGGCTCGTTGACAGGTGTGTACATCTTTCGTGATCGCGCATACTGACTTGATAGGAATTACACATCTGTTACTTCCTTCTTGCGGATCATCACTTATATCAGTACTACCTAGCTTACTGGTCGTTCTTGCACCAACCCTAGTGGTGTTGGATATTTCGAATAATGAACTCACGTTCCTACCAGAAATACTTCAACATTGCGTTGTACTCGAAGAATTGAATGTTTCTGAAAATCCTCTTCGTCGTTTACCAACTTGGATAGGAGATCTTGCTGAATTGAGGGTCTTGCAAATTGATACTTGTGCTATCCAGAATTTACCATCCGAATTAGGTTCTTTGACTAAATTACATACATTCTGTGGTACGTGACTCGTGATTTTGTAGACATCAAACTTACATGATATTTAGCTCGACGAAATCGTTTGATCGCTCTTCCATCTTGGCTATGCTTATTGAACGATCTCGAGAATCTCCGCGTTGATGGTAACCCTTTCGCTCATGACTGGGCAACGATCGTTGCTCCCATCCTATCACCAATGACAAGTGCGACAAGTTCCAATGACTATCCCGATCGTCAACAATCTGGAATCTCAGTCAATTCAATGTCAAGTTCAACATCAGCTAGTTCAGTTCAATCGAAAGAGTCACCCCCTTCTTCAGAACTTTTCGCTCCTGATCATCCATGGATGAACGCTGGTATTCCTTCAGCGAGCCATTCTTCGCAGCAGTTGACAGTTCTTGATCCCATTGCTGAAGATCATCCTCATTCGGCTCCAAACACCTCTGCTCCGGAGTTCGCTCTACAACAACAGGAAGGTTCTTCGACCTCAGCACCTAGAGGCAGAATTAGGAGGATGCAATCGGCCGGAGCACTTTTAGGTAAACAACCTTTGCCAACTACTCCAGTCGATGATAAACTCGAACCGTTAATATCAGCGTTTGGTGTTACACCTTCTCAACCTTCTTCAGTATATCTCGCATCTAGAACAAGTCGATTCGCAAGTCTCGGATCAAGTGAAGCTCGTCGAACTGCAAGTTCCATGGGTAACTATACGGATGATGAGGATGATGTCAATTCTGGACCTTCTCAACTATCATCAAGTACACGAGGGAAATGGGGATTCCTAAGGAAGATGTCAATGAGCAGAATGAAAGGTGATAAACCTTCACTTTCTGCTTCTGCTTCAGCGAACCTCAAATCAATGCCACCACCTCCTCCACCGTTGATTCACGCCAATTCCGATCCGTCACCTCCAGCCAACGTCCGTCCAGGATTATCTCCAGCCGCTAAATCTGCTGTCACTTTACCAACGAGAAAGGGATTAGGTGGTGCTTTTGAAACTTCTGAATTTGGAAGTGGGAATGGAAAGAGACTGGCTTCAACACTTGGTCCTAATGGTTTACCCAATTTATCAGCGTCATCTACTACAACCAGGGGTAAGAGAAGGAGTTTCTTACCTATTGACTCTGGACCTCCTCATATCAACATCAAAATCCCATCTGTATCGCCTTTCATGCCTTCGTCAGCCATGTTCGATGGTTCAAATCATGATGAAGCGGAATTACTAGAAGAGATAGTCGATTCACCTATTCAGATCAATGTAAATTCCGCATCAACAGTCGATAACGAAGCGAGGTATTCTGCTGGTTTGGAAACTATCAAATCGTACCTTAGAGACTTGTATGATTTGTCCAGATCACCGATAGAACCATATGGTGGATTCGAGGTTGTTGGCGGTACCGGATCTTCTGAAAGTGGTTATGGCAGTTCGATCGTTAGTTCTGATAGAGCAGGTTCGCCTTCTGTTCAAACTGGACGCGGATCCGCTTCTGAAACTCGTAAAGCTAGACGACCGACATTAGATGGTTCCAGTGCAAATGGGGTTAATGGTACCGTTGAAGCTGGCGATGCGAGTCTGAGAGGTTCTCAGGAGATCCCAGCTAGTGATCTGGGCGGTAAGAAGTTTAGAGATGATAAAAGTAAACGAGCTAGAGTTATACGTGAGATCTACGAGTGAGTTTGGTGCAATCATTCATTCTGTGCTATTTACTAACTGCCTTAGCACTGAACGTACATATGTCAGAGGTTTAGGTGAATTGGTATCAATCTATGTGAAACCAGCTTCACAGCTTTTAAACCCCAACAAACCAAATTCGGAAACAGTGATTCCACTTGCGGAAAGAAAGATCGTTTTTGGCGGTGTCGAATCAATCCTCACCATCCATCGTGATAACTTCTTACCGACGATCGAAAAAGCTGTCAAAGCTTTGATCGAAGAACAAGACGATGATCAAGGAACGTTATCGACGAAAACAGCTCATGCTGTTGGTGACGTCTTCAGAACGTATATCGCGTACATGAAACAGTACTCGACATATATCAATAATTTCGATAACGCTTTGAGTAGAATGAAAACTTGGTCGTCGAACGGTAACTCGACACCTCAATCTTCTTTACCTTCTACACCGGCTTATGGATCTAAACCTAACAGTCCAAGTTATTCTATTGCTGCTGTGGCGATTAACGCTGGTTTGAGTGCTGTCAGTTTACCGATCGGTGAATCTTCTCAAGGTGGTTCGAACATGTCTACAAGTCAACGAAAACGCGTAAAGACATTTTTGAAGGTGGGTTCTAACTGTTTGTTATAAATTTTACTGATACACAATTGTAGAGATGTCGTGAACATCCAAGACATTCTCAAATCAACCTAGAAAGTTATCTTCTTTTACCGGTACAACGTATACCAAGGTACAAAATGTTGTTGGAAGATTTAGCGATGTGTACGCCACCTGAAATTGATGGACCTACGGATACACTTGACGATGCTCTCGGTGAAATTTCAACATTGGCGGCAACGATGAATGAAGAGAAACGAGATGCCGAGTCAAGATTACGATTGTTCCATTGGCAACAGCGAATCTCTTCTAGAGGTCCTTCACCATTAGTTCAACCTCATCGAAAATTGATTCTGGACGGTTCATTAACTTTAATCAGACTAGTGAAAAAATCATCGTCATTCATCGAAATCGATTCTTACCCTTCACCAACAACGACACCTCATCAAAGTGTAAATTACCATTCCATGTCTATTTCTGAAATCGATGATCAGAACAATAACACCATCGGACCTAATAACGTTAGTAACAGTTTAAAAACGGTGGTTCAGATCGAAAATCTTATTCCTGAACCGATGGATCGACCGATGATGTTGATCCTTTGTTCGGATTTGTTGGTTTTAGTCCAACAACGAGGTAACGAGGGTTGGGAGGGTGTGGTTGATTTGTTCAATGTGTTGAGGATGGCTACTGTCAGGGAACCAGCTTCGATCATCAATGGTACGATTTTAAGAGTCGTTGATAATAAGGCAAGTAATCATTTTGACATTATGGCACGTTGAACTGACACTTAACCTCTTTTCAGTCGATATATTATTTCAACGGTGGATCGAATAGTAACACCCTCCAATGGTGTCGAGCAATCAATCAACAGAGTCGTAGATGATTGTAGACGAGAAAAAAGTAATGTAACATCTAAAGGTTTACCTGTGGACAACCTATTTCATCCAAAACATCCTTTCATCCCTCAACCCCTTCCCTTGTATATATATTATAATCTTCTCCCTTTTTAGAATAGTGTGCTGCTGCTGTTGAATCGAGAGTACACGAGATGCAACTCTCATTTTTTTTTCGTATATTGTAATATATTGTAGCTTTGAATGAAATGAATACAGTACAAATTGGAGTCTTGGACTGGCAACCCTGTTGTCTGAGCTATTACTTTTAAACTCTAAGGAACACCGATAATGCATAAAATCCAAATGAATGCTATCTATATCATCAAGGAGCCTTTATCACTTCTATAACCGAAAGTTCTATTCACTTCAAAGTTTTTAAGCTTTACCAGCGATCAAACGAACACCCTCTGGAGCATCTTTGTTACCTGCACCGTACCAATCAGAGAAACCCTATCCAACAAGAGTCAATAAAACTATTCATTCAACAAAAAGTTTGAAAAACTTACGAGATCTGAACCCCAAGCTGGAGTGGTAACTCTTTGTTGTTTACCTTGGGCGGCTAAACCGTCAAGGGCGGCGATATCTTCTTCGGCGAGTTTGATGGTTTTGAGGTTATCAGCGATACCTATGCGAATAAAGATTCATTAGCAAAGATGTTTGAGAGAGAGACGCGACATACGTTTTGGTGTAACTGATTTAGGTAAGACGACGATACCTCTGTTAACCTCGTAAGAGATCAAGATGGTAGCTGGAGAAACGTTGTATTTCTCAGCGATTTTGATAAGAGTTGGATCGGAGTGGAGTGGGGAGTCTATAGGTTTTTAGGATTAGGTTTGGAACAGCTTGGGAAATTGTTGATGTTGGTCACTCACTGGTTGATCCGAGTGGACTGTAGGCTTCAAGCAAGATACCTTTTGAATCACAGTATTTCTTAAGTTCCAAAGATGGGTTGTATGGGTGAATCTCGATCTACGAAATGTGCATTTAGTATAAATTCCTTGGATGGGTAAGAAATAAACCTACCTGGTTAACGGCAGGAACGATTTTCCAAGTTTTAGACAATTTCTCAAGGAAAGGAATGGAGAAATTGGAAACCCCAATAGCCTTAACTTTACCAGAAGCTTGAAGAGCTTCAAGTTGTTCCCAAGTCTTTGCTTGATCCCATTCCCAATCAATGTTTCTTGAACCGTCTTCCTTGACTGGGAAAAGTTTTGATGAACCGTTCTCGACTGTTCGTCTGGGGTTCTCTTGTTAGTTTTTGGTACGGTAAACGGGGAACGGGGAGGGGTGGACGTACACTGGCCAATGGATTAAGTAGAGATCGAGGTATTCTACACCTAAGTCTTTTAGGGTGATTTCGAGACATTCAGCGACGCGGTCGTGGTAGGTACACCAACTGTGTGGAGTTAGATTAAAACGTTCAACCATACATGAAGAGGTAAAACATACACTTTGGAGGTGATGAAGAGATCTTCTCTTTTGACACCAGAGTCTTTGATACCTTGACCAACTTCTTTCTCGTTCTAACATAACACTTAGCATGAACACTAAAGAAGAAGAGTGACGAAACTCACTTGGTAACAAAGAGCACAGTCTAAATGGGTGTAACCACTCTCAAGAGCTGTTTTAACGGCAGCCTGAACTTCTCCAGGTTTAGCTTGCCAAGTACCAAGGCCGACTGCTGGGATGGTAGCACCAGTGTTGAGTTTGAATGAAGTTGGGGTAGACATTGTGATTAACTTGGAATGAAAATAAAAGTGAAAGTGAAAGAGAAAAAAGTTCTAAGAGTATCCATCCTGTACCATTATATCCATCCCATCTCACCACTCGTACTCCCCAAACCAAACCGCCATTTGCCATCTCCGCTGCATTATCTCCACGACCGGTCCGTCCTCCGGCCCGGCAGATTAAGACGTGCTCGGTAGATTAAAGAGTGGCACCTGGAGTACAGTACGAGTACATCTACATCTATGCTACAATAACACTACTACACTACATTAGCATTCACCAAAAGACCTTGACCTTCCCTAATCTCAGCTTCCAACAATTTACTTAAAACCTGTCTAAACAATCCCGCCAGTCCCCAAGGTAATCGTTCGAATCTATTGATAAAAAAATGTAGAATAGATGTAACACTTAATGAAATCGATGAACCTAGACTTGGTAGGATTATTGTACCACCATGAGAAAGCCACATTGGTGGTGGTGATGAGTCACGAACTGGTTACTACTGTTAGCATTCTACCCAGTACTGCTATCGTGATGAATATCTCAACTCACTCGATGAACGGTATACTACTTCAGTCAAGTTGACTGATTTAATCTTTTCTGAACCGTATTTCAAAACAGCCCATAAAGATAACGCTACATCAAAAGTCCAAAAGACTTCTGACAAAGCACTAAAACGCGATAAACATCAGCATGAGCATCAATGATAGTTGACCAAATTCCACTCACCCACGAGGATATTCAGTCAAAATGCCATTAAGTATACTAGCATGCCATAGAATCGTTCGAACTTCTCTACCATCTTTAACCCATTCTTTTAACCATCTGATTCCAGCTTTTTTATTCAGATCAGGTTCCGATTTACCTGAAGCTAATTTAACGTTTTCGACGAAACCTGGTCGAGTGAATTGGAGATGGGCATGGTGGTATAGCGACATCGGGGTTATGCTGAGATGAGTTGGATTCGATGATGGGAAGAAGGATTGAGCTAGTGACAACAAGACTTGATCGGGTTTACTAAGGATGTTGTCAACTTAAGAATCTCTGGTTTCAATTAAAAACTCACCTTCCTAAAATTGGTGGATAACAAGCTGAAATCTCGGAAACTTCAAGTGGTCCATCAGCCCCCAAAGCCCTCTGTAACAAATAAGCATCAAGCGATAATCTAATTATAAAGAATTGATTAGAACTCAACCACTTGGATCACACGACAAAAACTAACCGATAGAGAGTATGAGATAAGATACAACCAGCGAAATCATTCAAACGAGTCGTAGATTTCCCAGCCAAAGAAGCTGATAAAACATGAAGGAAAGGTGAGAAATTTCCAGAGATGGAATCTTGATTTTGATTGTCTAGATTCGATACAGCCAATGACCAAGATTGAGCGTCAGGAGCTTCCCAAAGTGAATCGTCTCCGGGTAACGGAACTCCAGCTTCTGAAATCGAAAATAATCCTGGCATGGTACCGAAGATTGCCATTTGAGCGTCGAGCAACTGAAGGATCATGTTTAGTTGTGAATAACTCTTCGTAGATATTTTGTGATACTTACGAAAATTCCCCATCCTAGTCTACGACGGGTTTCGTCTTCTACATAAGCTCTATGACGGTCTTCTACAGAAGGAACGATTTCTCTGGCGTACAGATCGTCGGTGGCTGAAGGACCTGGTCGAAGGAGATGCATTCTTCGACAAGTCGTCACGAGACTACATCGAAAAATTTCCGAATGTAGATACATCTCTCTTGAACCGCATGTCAAACCCAGTGCAGTTTGAAGTAAGAAAGCTTGAAGAGCGTGTCTATCGAATTTTGATCGTTGATCACTAGCACGCTACTATCAAGTCAGTCATGGTTCCCTTGCTAAAATGCCAACATACCATCCAAGTGATCATCCTTCTAACCAACTCACTCAGAGCAACAGCCAAAGGCATGAAATCGCTCTCAGCAAACGTAGCGCCGATAGCAGCCACCGCCAAAAGTAAAACGGCAGGTGTGTCAGTCTCCAAAAAAGTGGATTTATGAATAACAGGGAAAGTAGGATGGAAATGTTCGAAATATAAATTAATGAAATCAGATAAAGTTTCGTGATCCGGGAAATCTTCTATATCAGGCATAAGCCAATGGGATTGATGGGAAAGATAGATTAATGAGAGCATGGCGTTTCTTGAGGCTTGGGAAACACGATTTGGACCTAGTCTGATATGGTTAGGTCGAGGTGTTGCCTTTACACCTCCAAGTGTTAGAGGTCTATCGGGGACTTTTGGCCGAAATACATGAGGCTGTAGGAGTGCTAATTAGTCGATCGTCAGAATGATATTTTAAACACAACGATGACGAACGACAGAAGAAAAAAGACAAGAGATCTTTAGTCTTTGATGAAAAAGAACTAGACTCACCCATGGGTTATCATCGTTTCTGCCGAAAGGATCGTTTTTGGGTGTAACATGTTTTAAACCTGGTAAACCGAAATTAGGTAATGGGTTTGGATCAACACCGTTGACAGGTGAACCTTGACGAGGTGTCGTGCATAACAACCAAGCTGCACTAAGTGTATCGTTCGAACTGACTGGACCAATAGCCTGTCCATCGAACATGCTGTTCGAAAGACCAACATCTAAATCTAAAGAGTTATCGAGTCCCCAACCGAAAACGTGATCGAAAGATTCCCAAGAAGAAGGTAAAAGAAGATTAACATCAGGATTAGTTTCGTTAGGCATTAAACCTATATGAAATATCAGTATGACTATAATGAACAATCGCCTAAAAATCTTGTACATACCGGAATCACTATAATTTAAAGAAGTACCTGCAGAAAGATGAGCAGGATTTAAAAACCCAGAACCAGAACCTGAATTTGTATTCGATGTCGTCGTATGATTAGAAGGTAAAGAGAACGAAGTAGGGGGAACTATGATAGTAGGACCACCAGATAACATGTTATGAGGTGCGGCAGCCGATCTAAAAACTGAAGAAACGGTTTCATCGTTTTTGATCGTCGGACCACTAAGTTCAGGCATCACAAAAGTGTTTGGCCAAACCGTTGGTGAGAGCAGAGGTAAAGTTTGATTGTTGGTGTTGGCGTTGGTGTTTGGAAGTGATGAAATGGCTGATGGTGAGAGTTGGATCGATCGACTAGGAGGTGAGAGGGATGATGAATCGAATCGTTGTTTTTTCTTTGGTGGGAGATTCGTTTGTTTAGGTGATGTTTTTCTAGGAGAGGATTTTCTCGGCGATGCCCTAAAGGGAATTCATCAGTTGACGATCACACTGAAGGAATTGAGACAACTTACTCTTTTGGTGATGATGAACTAGATGAATATCTTCTTTCATCATGAAGGGACTCATGCATCGTGGAAACATGTTTAGCACGAACGTCACTCCTTCCAAATGATTTACCGCAAAAAGGACAGGCGTAAGGTGTACTACCGGCGTCTAAAAACAGCGTCAGCTCTCACCATCGGAACGAATTGAAAACAAGCAAACAAAACATACGAGTTTTCTCATGTCGTCGAACATGACCAGCAGTACCAAAAGTCTTTTGACAACCTACCAACAGTTGGTTAGTAAACCCAACAATGAAGAGCTCTAGACCCATGGGACCCCGGTGACTCACCTATCCAAGTACATGAATAAACTGGATCACCTTTCTGATCTCTTTCAGCTTTTCTTGGTCCACTTTTGAACGGCATGGTTGGGTGAGGATGGAATGGATACTTAAAGTAATGTTGTTGTTGTATCCACTTGAAAAGTCATCAAGATGATGAAGCAAAGAGAAAGTGAAAGAATGGAGAAGATGTTGGGGTAGAGAATGGGGTTTTACTTTGAATACCTTACAGCTAGCACCCCCCTCATACTCCTCTACTGACACTGACTGCTTAAACATAACTCTTTACCCAGCTTATTGTCGCTCTACGGTGTAAAGTCTGAACGAACACGGGCCGAATAAAGGATCCACCTCGGCATCCATTCCGGATGGATACCACCTAATTCCTCTGCTCTCACGCCTTGACTCGGATTGTCGGCATAAAGGTGAATTTAACAGTTGAGGGACATCACACTATGTCATCTGACTCTGACTACATTTGCCCTGAACCCCTGTGTGGCTCCGTGGGACATGACTGAGCGCCACATTGTTCCCTCTACCTCTACCCTCTACCCTCTACCCTACCTCCTACCCATCCCTAATATCCTCTTCTTCCCTCCAGAAGGACTTATCGATCTCAAAGCTCCAGCTCCATTCATAGAAGCAACCGCACCTCCAATACTAACCAGTGATCCACTACCACCACCACCGCTTCCACTTCCACCACCACCCCTCTTAGGATTCAAAGGCGACAATCCAGACATTGAAATCCTACCACCACCCCCACTTCCGCTTCCACTTCCACCAGACTCTAAACTCGCCCGACCACTTTTACGTTTTATCGTTCCTGAACTCGACGAAGTCCCTTTATTAGATGAAATCTGCGCTGCACTCTGTAAACCAACCCCACCACCACCACCGATCGAAGTCGTAGAAACAAACGTCTGTGATGGGGACGAATAATGAATCGACGCTCCGCCTCCACTCGTCCCTTCACCCGAATGAAGTTGTCGTCTAGATTTCTCATGACGAGTTTGAACTGATCGGAAATCTATTCCGATTCGTTCATTTAGCTGTTATTCGATTTTTGTATAATTGATGTGATAATGTAACACTCACGTGAAAGTAATTCTTGCCATTTGATTTCATCCCTGTTCAATTTCGATCTACCAGAAGGAGTGGATGAAAACGTCGAACCAGAAGTCGAACTCGAACTGGATATTTTAGGAGTCATGGGAACATAACCTGATGAATGAACTACCGACAATCTAGCCCGTAGTGAAACGAATGCACTTGATTGTGGTAAAATCATTAATAAACCATAAAGACATTTCGGTAGATATGGGTATTTATCTGGTTCAAGAAGTTGTAATCGAAGATCTAATCGAGTGTCAGGTTTGATTTTTTGCCTTTCTATAAGAAAAATCGACATACTGGTGAAAACGGGTGATTCGATTAACATGACGAGTTTATCGATCTGGACAAGAAGTGAAACAGTGAGTTCCAATTCAGCACTAAGAAAAACAAATCAGCACGCATTACCAGCTTCCGGGGGACACTTACAAGATCTGTAAAAGATTCGAAGCATGTTCATAAGCCTGAGCTAAAAGACATAGAGCAAAAACGGCCACGGCGTTATGACACCATGATCGATATAAGGACGAGAAAAGCATTTGACCATCTTTAGAATCTAGATTTTTCAATCTTCTTCTGAAATCAGCTAGTTCTGGTGAAGTTATTAAAATCATGTTAAGTTTGACCACCATCATGCTAGCGAATTCGAGATCCTATTCAGCCAATAAGTCAGAGAAATAGAGTATGATTTGAAAGTTGAAATCACTTACATCATCTTTTTCTAAAATCTCCGCCAATGTTCTGAAAATCCTCTCAGCGTTCAAATGCAAACACAACTGTCTAATGATCAGACTACCTCTAGTCTCAAGTAACCTTCGATCAGTACTGAAAAGTTCCAACACGTTAACCATGAACGAAGTAAAATAAGCGTCTTCGGATGAAGCAGAGATTTGCGCTAAAAGTTGAAGATCATGTTTTACGACCTAAAGGTGAGAGTTAGAGCCACGTTATTGAGCTATGCACTTACATCTTCAGATGGATCCGAAAGCGTTTTCAACAATGCTGGGAAAGTTCCTGAATCTCTTGAAAGAATCTAAGAAATGTCAACTAAAGAAAGGTAAATGGTGTAACCACAACACACCTTGTTAGGAGCTTTCAGATGTAACATCAAAAGCCATTCCAAAGCAGCAATCCTAGTTTCAGCATGATCGCTCAAAAATTGTAACGTCAACACATTAACCGTCTCCCTAACATCAAAAGGATGATCATCCATATAACTGGTTTCAGCAACTGGTGACATGGGGGTGTTGATTTGACTTTGACTATGTGTATGGGTATGATTAGACGCTATAGGCGATTGTGGTCTTGATCTAGATTTCGGTAGACTGTTTGCAGGGAATTCTGTTGTTGCAGGTGTAACGGGTTCAGATACTGGGACGGTCGAACCAGTCTTGACTTTCAGACTTGAAACGTTTGTTGCTGAATGTGATGTGGTTATTGTTGGTGGTGCTTGGGCTTTCAACGATGACGACATAGTAGCTGTAGTTGATACCGATGAAATATCTAATGGATCAGACACTTTGATCTCCGAATCTGGTACGAGTGATTCCCGTCTTGACGGAAGCGGTACAGCTCCTTTGATAGCTACACTTGAAGGCGGGGAGCCTGCAACTGAAGACAGAGCAGATGCAGATGGTGGTGGAATGGTAGTCGTCGCATTAGGTTGAGTGGTCGTAGTCGTATGAGTAGACGGGGGAGACGGTTGAACCTGAAGTGGGAGGGATTGTATAACTCGATACAGACTTCCATTAGTTTCATGAGCCGCTAATTTGATATGTCGACTAAAAATTACGTTAGTTATTCTCCTAAACTTTGTCTTCGAAAAACATCCCAACTCACTGTGAAGAAGCGAGATTGGGTAGGATAGCAGGAACGATTCTTGGTGTGAAAGCGACAACCGTGTTCTGAGCGAACTCAAGGAAAGTCAAAATCCATTCCATAGCGGTCGATTGTACAAGCTCATCTGTACTGGTCAGCTCGGGCTTGATTTACGCAGAACCAAAGACCCACCTGGATAAGACAAATGTTGAATGATAATATCCATTATAGCAGCATGATCGACGAAAACACCTTGACCAGGAATCCAATGACCTGAACCTTCACCCTCCCAATCATGATCCTCATCAGCTGTAGCAGTTTCATCCCCAGTTTCCGTAGTTTGACCGTCCTCGCCACCGTTTCTACTTGATTCTTCATCATCATCTTCGAAAACACCTTCACTCTCTGTATTAGAATCCATAGTTTGTTTACTCTCTTTTTTTCGTAGATCATGGTTCTCACGACGAATCCTTTCCGTTTCATGTTGTTTCTCTTGAACCGTCGCTATATATTTTATCTCTCTCAGGAATTCCGCTAAAACGTTTTCGGTAGCTATTCTAACATCGACATTCCCATCTGCAAGATATTTGCTGCATGTCCGATATGTTAGCTTCAAAGTCATCGAGTTGAAAGGAATCACTTACAACAACCCATCTAAGAATTCGGGTAACCACGCCACCAATTCTAAATCTGGGACACTGTCCAAAACCATCACCCAAGAAACCAAATGCATTCTGGTGTAAGGTGAAATGACATAAACTCTTTCCGAAAGTAGAGGTATAAATCTCGCCAACGAAAAGGCTCTGTTATCTTCAGGTTCGGGTTCAGTGGTTCGAGCAGGTGAAGCGGTGTTTTCAATAGTCTCTCTACGTCTTGGACTTAGACCAGATTCGTTACCCTCGATCTCATCTTTTTGGGTATGAAGACCTAAACCTGCTAATTGGGTAGTTGCTACGTCCTCTGGATTTTTATATCGAGGTGGAGCTTCTGGATTGATGTTGGTCGGATACATTGAGATGTAATTTGGTGCTGCTTCTGCAACGATATCTTTCATGAGTCTGTCGAGAAGTTCCGCACCGTTTTTGACTGACATTTCAGAGTCCGCTGATAGCTAAAACAAGATGTCAGTCTTATTCGGTGATTTGATGTAGCGTCTGAAATACCTTGCTGAGAGCATCGAAGACTTCATTGAAATGAACTAGAATCTCTCCTTTACTGACTTTAGCTCTGCAGGTATAAGGTCAGCGTCATGAAACCCGAAAAGAGAATTCACCCACATGTTATATAAACTTTCACAGGCATGATATCTGACTCTACTTTCTGGATCTTGAAAACAAGCTAAAACAGGTGGTACAATGACACCAAGAAATGGAGCTACATCTTGACCTAAAGCTATAGCAGTTGCCGCCAGACCAATTAAACCTAGAGCAAGGTCAAAAGAGTTCATAATTATCACTGTTCAACGCCTCGAATTGATCTCACCTCCATTCCTAGTATGCAAAGCTGAATTAGAAGAACTGAACATCCCACATAGTTGATCGATAATTGACGATATCCTAGGGATATCTGATGAGAGTACTAATCTACGTCACCTATCAGCACAATCACCAAGCTGATCAGAAAGACATCGGACTGACTTTTCCAAATCGAGTGCAGCCGCTTTTCGACGTTCATAGCTAATCAAGGTCAGATTATCTTCATGGTTGTACCACCTACATCTTATCATTAAGACCTGATCCGGTTTGGTCAGTATGGAATTATGGATTTAAACGGTTTTGGGCGCACCTCTCAATATTGGAGGATCTGTGGATATGTCAATTAATCATTTCGAAGTGATTGAATTGAATGAATATTACCCATGATGTAGACACCTCTTGGATAACTTTCTTATCTCATACGAGTGTAGCTTGTTAAGATATAGTTGATCCAATGTGTTGTTGATATTGTTGTTGTTGAATGAACAGTGAGGTTGAGTGTAAGAACGCGCGCCCTTAGATTAATTAGACGACCGGTGGTGTGAGTGTGAGTAACTGAACGGTCTAGCCCAGCCCTTAGGTAATTCAACTCGTAAAAGTGTCTTCTTTTCAACCATTATCATTACTTTTTGTAGACTCGAACACTAATTCATTGTTAAATATCTACATCCGACCATCTCAACCCTCGCCAGTTCTCTCTTCACTCCTCAAGAATATCTTCGTTACCTCAAAGTACGACAAATTCCCACTCTTTTCCAATATGGACGGCGATGCTCCCGAGGCTTCTTCCTCATCGTCAACACCTTCCATCAAACACTATGCGACTTTCGTATTCGATAGCACTTTACCTAGAAATAGATATTTGAAGCTCATAGAATCCGAAGGAGTCGTTCATAAATTAGTTCAAAGACTTATGGAGAAAAGTGGATCTGATGTTCATGTAAGTCATAATCTTTTTTTCCTGTATCCCCTTTGAGATTCTTCACTAAATCACAAAAACACAGTTACATCTTTCAGTCATCATCTCAGCTCCATCTTCATCGGACAATCAAACTCTCAACTCAAAACCTAAATCTTATCGACAACTTTCCTCAAACACGACAAGTTTTTTAACTTCTTTGCCGTCCTTATCTAAGCGTTTTTCTCTGGACGAGGCTGAATCCACTAAAAAGCGTAAATGGTCTTCTTTCATTTCGCTGGACGAGGAAGAAGACACCAAGACGGTACTTAATAAACAGAGAAACCGGGAACAAAAGTTGTTCAATGGTGTCATTAGTGGACTCGAGGTAAGTTACGATGTGAAAATTGAATCGTATAATACTAAATGCTATCAGTTGTTGAATGAACAATCCGGCTTAATCCCTAGTGGACAATTATCGAATCTCTTATCAAACATTTCACCTGCTGATAGTCTATCTCTGATTTATCCGATGTACACACCACCTAGTACACCACCTTCAAGCCCGACGTATCAATATTTGATTGTTTTTGGAGATTCAGGATCTAGCGGTGTCAAGCCTGAAGACGACGAAGAATGGCTTTGCGCTGATGATAATTGGAATCCATGTTGGGATGGGGTAGGATGGAAAACTCTAGTCGAAAGCTGTAAAGAGAGGGATATTCGATGTTCAACCATCGTCATTGGGAATCAAGACTCTAGCTCGAACAAATTAACAACCTTTTCGCAGAATGTGAGTTAGACGACTATATCCATGATGTTATGCTAATGTCAACAGACCTCTTCCTCACCGAACGATGATGTGTGGTTTGATATTGCTGCAGACATGAACGTTTATCTGAATGGGTTCGCAGTTGATGCCGGTGCGTTCGTTTCAATTCCGTTCTAGTCCATGATATACTAATTGCAAACGCAGAAACTGTCCCAGCATCTCCATCAGCTGCAACAGGAGCTACAGAGATCCTTCAGACTCCCACCTCCAATCCTCCTTCAGTAGCCATGAATCAATTCACGGATCCCAAATCGATGCAAAACGCAGCGTTGGCTCAACGTTATGCACAGGCTGCTCGAGCTGCAGCCAACGGAGGAACGGGATTCAGTGGAATAGATCCACAACTGTTATCAAGTCTCATGGCTGCAGGAGTCGAAGGTGGAAGTCAGTTCGCTTTACAACAAATGAGACATTTCATGGCTCTCCAGCAGAATCAACAGAGACAAGGTCAGAAAGTGTTGAACAACAATGGAATTGCTATTCCTACTGTCCCGAATACAAACGATCTTGCAAACTTTAATCCGGCTCAACTGGCAGCTGCAGCCAACGCTTCAGCGGATGCGAACAGACAACAAATCTTAGCCGCTGCGATGAACGCTCAGCGACAACATCAATCTCTGAATCAAAACAATCTCGCAAACATTGCCTTGCAGAACATGCCAAATCCTCAACCTCTCAGTGTACCTACGCCAGCTAAGTTCTGGTCTGGAAATATCGTTTGGCAATCTCAGCAAAGCAATGCTGGTAAGTTGCTGTGCGCTAGGTTTAGAATGAAAACTGATTTCAATTGTAGTTGTATTACCTGTTGATGCTTGTTTGTTCTCAAGTAATAGTCTTGAGGATCTCCAATTACCTCTGTGGCCTCAGAGTATGTTTTGATTTCCATTTCCTCCGTCAAGCTATCCCACTAATGGATTTTTTTATTCAGAATTGATGATTTCCGGCGGTGGTAGACTGGACATCCAAGGTCTTCAAGCGTATTCTTTACAGAATTCAGCACCTTTCATCGTCTTTACTCCAACAAAGACAGGAACACCGATAGATCAAGCAGGTCAAGCCCGTCATGAGGGTTTCGCAAAGAATCTCCATGCTAAAGGAAATGTACGTTAAGGTCTATCACTTTGAACACTTTTCGCTAATGCAGAATATCAGATGGCATTGGTTAAATTTGGTTCACCGGGTTGTGGAATTGCGATTTTTGCAACTGGACCTTCGACTTCTAGTACTGGAGAAATCCTGCCTCCTAAATTAATGGGTATTGTTTGTGCCGTAAGTTGTCTCTCTTTGAACTTATCAATTAATGATCAATCAATTGACTTGGTAACAGAAAGCTCCACTTCCCCTGTTTGGTCCATCGCCTGCTCAAGCCCAAAATCAAACGCAGAATAATACCGTCCAGAATCAATCGAATCAACAAGCTTCGATCCCGAATGTTAACCAATTCAATAATCAAAATCAAAATCAAAACCAAGCCCAGATCCAAAATCAATATCAATCGCAGTTGCAGAATCAGAATCAGAACCAAGGTCAGGGCCAGGGTCAAAATCAAAACCAAAACAATATCCCTCAAATGTCAATTCCGAATTTGAACCAGAACAACAACCAAGCTCAGACCCAACGATTCATGGCTCAACAAGCGTTGCAACAACAAGCAGCGCTTTTGCAGCAGCAGCAACAACAACAATCGCAACAGCAGCTGCAGCAAGCTCAAACCCAACAACCAAATCAAAATGCTTTGCAACAAAATTACAACAACAATGGTAGAGCTGTTCAACCGGTTTCCGTTAATGGTATGAATATGAATTTCAATCTATCGAATCAACCGGTTTCACAACAACAGATTCAACAGTTGCAACAACAATACCAACAACATCAACAAGGTCAAAACTTGAATGTTGAATTTAACAATCAGAACCAAAACCAAAACCAAACCCAAAATTTAAATCAACAACAACCCTCATCGATCCAGCAACAACAACAACAAATCCAAAAACAACAACAACAAACTGCGATGGGTAATTATCTTCAACAGCCGTCACAACAGCAAAAAGCGAATTCAGCCGCTATCCACCAAGTTCATCTGATGAAACAAATGGCGTTGAAAAACGGTATCAACATACCTCATAATCTTGAGAATATCAATTCTCCAAACGCCTTACAGGAGTTTATGAAACATTTGAAGAATAACGGTTTTAGTCAACTTCAGAATTCTGGCCAGAACCAGAACCAAAATATCAATCTGAATCAGGGTCAGAATTCGAATCTTGGTCAGAATCAGGATCAGCAACAGCAGCAGCTTCATCAGCAGATGATCAACACGAATCAATTCCAATAATATCAAAGTTGTGAATGAGATATCCTTGTCGTTGTATACCAGTTGTAAAATTTCCTTGATCTTGTAAAAATAATTGTCATCCTTGTACTCAACTATGAATTGAATCATGTAATGCAGCTCTTGAATTGCAATACTCGTCATAGAAATACTGTTGCATGACATAGAAAGAAAAGGGATCGAGAAAAGGTTGGAAAATAAAGACAATGAACATAGAGAAAAAAAAAAGAGGAATGCTTCTACGATACAAATGATGTGATTTTCTGGTTTAGAAACGGAACGATGTTTTGAAATGAACTATCGTGAACATGAAGAGGAGGTAAGAAAAGAAATACGAATTGATCGATCAATACTTTTTTTTTTTCATCTACGATAAATGGAAAGAACCACCTCCATCATGCATCGCTCGATGTAATTGAGCAGCCAAAACTTCTTTAGTCGAGTAATCTGGCATTTTCAAATACTGTAGTTATAAGAATCAAGATTAGATTTCAAATCTCAAGTAATCAAAGATACGGAGAAGACGTACCTGAGCACAAGTCATTACACTTGGTAAATAGTCGTCAGCTCTTAGAGGAGGTTCATGTGGTTTTCTGACGACTGTGAATGGTGGGTTTAGACCTCTGAATCCTCCAATCGGTAATTTTGGTGCACCGGTGATACTGTTATACGGTCAGTCATGTTGATACACCAACCGTTTTGACTCACAATTGTAGGAACTGTCTTCTCTGATCCTTGTCATAAGACGCCATGACCTCAACCAAGTTCTTGACAGCTCTTGAATCTGAATTATATCCATGATCGGCTTTAAGAACTTGTTCCAAAGCTAGACAACATTCTGTCAATAACGATATTGATGACAAATTTGAGAACCCACTTTCACGAGACCAATCTTCATCAGCATTACCGAACAACAAAGACAATTCCTCTGGTGAGAAAATTCGAAGGTCTTGAATGGAGAAAATCTTCGAGAAACCTTTTTGTGTCGAATATCAGCGTCATGTCCAATAATAACTCCATCAAATACACTCACCATCTTGGAAAGCTTTAGCCTGTTGTTGAACACCCGATCCAAGAGTTAGATCTAAAACTCTCTCAAGATATTCCTCCAAATTCGAATCGTCAACATCAATGCTTGCGCCATGAGGCTAAGTTTGACGTATCAGTATGTGATGAAATACAACAGATGAACCAACTCACTTTGAGCTCAATATCATAACCCGGAAGTGTGAAATCCAAAGACAGATCTCCTAACTTAGCTCCTCCAACTGTGAGTGTTGCAATCTTGTTTCGACGACTTGAAGCAGGCTAATGACAATGATCAGTAATCTATCAATTCACAACAGAAAATCAGACGTACAAGGGATTTCAAAGCTTCGATTTCCTTTCGTGAATCCAAATAATGTTGTAACCTTTCTAGTGATCTCGCTAAAGGCATATCGACCATCTGAAGATCTATTAGCATCATGCCATTCTCAATTTAGTGATGACTCACTTTGAGATTGGCGATTGTCTTCTTAACAGGTCGACCCAGTATCAATTTGAGGAAAATTTTGTTTAGATTGACATCGATGATTCTAGAATCCAACAAAGCTCTGCCAACAAATATTCCCAAAGTCTTGAAATAACCTAATCTAGAACTAGATACGATATCAGTCTTGGCCTACACCATTCAGCATCTCAGAAACCTACCCGGAAACAGAAGCATCAGGTTCGGACGAGGTCATAGGAGCCGGATAAAGACCTTTGGGATGATAAACATAACTCCCCTCTTTACTCTCATCCTCGTCTCTCCACAACTTCAAAGATCGCCTCGCGAACTCTTTACTGGCTAAAGAATAGAATTCCAAAGTGGGACCCAAACCAGTTCCGATCTCATCGAAGTATTCAACCTCAAGTATCCCATTTGAAGTTCCATACAATTCTAAAACTTTACCGCAAGATTCCAATAATTGACTTCGAGAAATTCTGACCTTTTGACGAACTATTCTAGCGAGATGTGATAGATTGTCGTTATGTCTGCTATTGTTATTTCGAGGTTGCGATGCTTGCCATTTGGATATTAATCTTCCGTAGCCGAATGAAGTTGACTGTAAAAAGGAATAACGAGTTTCAAAGGGGAAAAGGAATGAGAAATGTTTAGGTAATTCAATGGCCCAGTCGGGGAGACAGTTACTATAAAGACGTTAGAGATGTATAATTGATAGCATAGACAGCAGACTCACCTGGCGATTATCATAGTCTCCTCCAACTGTCTAGTCAATTTAGCAGTTAATTTATTATTGACGAAAAGTTGTTCATCCAACGTAGAATCTCTCAATGCAGTATCCCGTCCATCAACAGTGAGACCATGGACAACTCGCAATAACCTAAGTATTTTCGAGGTCGGCGCAGAGGGCTCAAATGCTGATGGCAGAATGTGACTGGTGGAAGCAGGCGAAGGTGCATCTGCAGCACCACCTTTTTTGTGTCAGTAAAACGCATCCATTATAGGACATACCTGTAGGGGCAGGACCATCAACTTTTTTGAACTTGAAAACAAGTGATCCAGCTCCAGGAACGTTGTTGAAAGATAGAGTATCACTGTTGTTACGATGGATAGCGCCGTAGATGGTATCTTCCAATGAGAGCTTAACACCCTGGTAGGAAAACTCTAAATGCCAATCGACAGCTGCAGTCTTTACAGCACCAGCATAACTTGAAGTACGGCCATATCCAGTCGACGGTCCAGCTGCAGCTGCCGCTTGGTTGGGCGTAGCAACACGGGTTCCTTCTGGTGTTTTAGCTTCAACTCGAGAACCATCTAAAATAATTCAGTTTAAACCAAGACACACCAGACAAGACTTACCAGGAGCGACATTCATATCGACAACTTTTTCAGTTGGTCTCAGCAACTCTTCTTCCATATCATCCTCAAATACCTATATCAAACAAATTAGTCAAAGCTAGTACAATAGCTGAGCCAAATTACTCACCTCCGCATCATAATCGTCATCAGAATAGTCATCATCGAAATCTAGATCCATTGGCATAGCAGGTAGAATCGAGGGTTCGGGAGCACTCGAAGAGAACACTGGAGCACTGGTCGCAGTCGTTGTTGAAGTAGAAGCTTCAGCGACATCCTCTGAGGATGATTGTAATCCCTGTCCACTGATTCGGGCACTTCGTCGACGTTGGGGTTTAGGTGTTTTATCCGCTGATTCCGTGGTTGAAGCCAATGGTGCTGAATTACTTGCTGGCGCAGAGGAAGCGATAGCGGCTGAGCTTGAACCAGCGTTCGAAGAGTCTCTCATAGTGTTGAGAGTTTGATGTGCCCCTGTCAACGCTGACAACAACCTAGAAGTAGAAGATCCAGCTCCACCTCTTGGAATGGGCATCCCTGATGCATACGCTGCAAACATGCTTGATAAGCCTGAACCATAATTACCGTCGGCGATTCGTGGGCGAAGATAATCGTGTAAAGCTTGCATCGGCGCAATAGCTTGGATCGTGACACTGATCGTTGAAACTTGTTTCGGGATATCTTGACCTTCTTCAGCCTGTAATTTGATACGTAAAGATCTACCAAGAGACGACGAAGATGATGATGAGGATGCGCCTACACCACCAAAAGCAGTTCCAACTTCAAAGTCTTCCAAACGACCCAGTGATTCATGGAGACGTTTAACAAGCATCGTAAGTGGACTAGGAGTTGAAAGAGTGGTATCAGAGAAAATGTCGAAGAAGATAGCTCGTCTTTCCGAGGAAGAAACCACCCCTTCAATCTCGACAAATTCTAGGAAGCCATCGACCAAACCACTCTTGAGTAGTTCGAAACTGGACAGATTTTGACCAACGCCAGAAAATTGAGAAGCGATATCTCGAAGTGTATCCCTCAACTCTGCCTCGGACGCTTCCGCAGTACAAAGCTTCTTGACTAGACTCGATAAACCATCTAAAACTGAAGTGGCCGCATCTTGATGGTCACCACCGAGATCAAAGATCTTCTTGGCTCCAAGAACACGAGCTCTTAGAATATTAGCGTCACTGGGATCAACGGTGGCTTTAACCGGTTTAGACGATGTTACCTCAGATGTCTCAATCAAAAAGCTCGATAATCCGCCTGGCATGCCGAAAGATGTGAATATGGGTTTGGTATCAGCCATTTCAAGCATAGGGGTAGCGGTAGGTTGGGTGGTTGTTGAAGGTCCAGCGGTACGATCGGCAAGTTCTTCAGGTTCAGTCTTGACAACGGTTGCTGTAGCTGTATCATTAACGGCTTTAGCTGTAGTGAGCTCTAGCCCAGCGAGATTTTCAATCTCAAACACGACACCCTCGCGTAAGAAAGAAGTTTGATATACTTCCGGTAATTTGATAGTGAGTAATTCAACTAGCTGTAGCGCATGCAGGACGAAAAGTGGACTGTCTTTTGATGAGATAATAGCACCCAAAAAGCTTGCCATTGGGACGGACTAAAACAAAAGTCAGCCAGTCGTCGGGAGGTACGATGAGATACTTACATGTAGGATATCCTTCAAACTCTCTGGTTCAGCAAATGACACCGCTTTAGTAAGACCGTTCAAAACTTTAGTCCTGACTCTCAAAGCCACTGAAGCAGCGTACACATCAACCAAAACAGGGACAACAGCTTTGATGAATCTACCGCTGAGATCTGGACGAGATTTCAATAGATCAAGTCTCTTCGAGAAAGCTTCCTCGGCATCCAGCTTCGCTTTGATCGCAGCAGCGTCTTTCGTGTCCTTGTTGTTGGTAGGTGTAGCATCACCTGAAGGTGGAACTTCAGGAGCTGGAGTCGAAGGACCGGAATTTGAGATTTCAGTTTTGATAGATTTTCGACTGGACCTTTCTTTTCTTCCCTTCTTCAATTTGGCGAGAGCTCTTTCGGAATAAGATCGAGAATCGAAGACTCCATCCCGTGGTTGTGGGGGGAGCAATTCACAAATCAATGCCAGAGCTTCTTCAACTTGATCTTTGGGTCGGTGAGCGAGATTCTGCATGACAGCCATGTCAGCAACTCCACCTGCGAGACCTTGACCACCAGCCGAGTTTCCTTGTTCGTCTTCGTCGTGTGAAGGGGGAAGAACACCAGTGAGTATCTGATACAAGGTGTTGGTCATTCCAGCTTCTAGGAAAGCGATGGTGACTTTAGGTGAAGCGCGTGCTGAAGCTGTCAAGGCTTTGAGCAGATGAGTGTAGGTTGAAGCCGATACTAATGGTGATCCACCCGATGGCATCAACAAAGCGTTGACAGCTACGACAGTTGGTACGTCGAGAAGACCTTCGAGGTGACTTGCATTGTGTCGATAAGAATCGATGGTTCTGACAACAGCCAAAGTCGCTTGTTCAACCAGACGCTGATCGGCCTGAGTAAGAACATCACGTAGAGTAGGGAAGACATCGCGAACCATTGAGAAGTGTTCACTGGCAATGTTTCTACAGCAACTTGCCGCAGCAGTGACAGCAGTTCGTTGAACGTTGGTTGAGAAAAACGGAAGGTAATTGAGTAAAGCCGCTAAACCACCTTCACGAACGATGGCAGCTGGATATTCTGCAGCGATTTTCTCCATAGTCTATTTGGTTAGCAATGACACCTTCAGACACTTACGCTTAGCGTCTGTTCAGCCAATTCGATATATTCAATTTCATTGAGTTTGCTGCATAAAACGGGAACAGCACCGAGATGAACCAGAGTATGACCTGACCCAGGTAAAGCTTCCAAAAGATGCGCCAGGCATCTACAAGCTAGAAGTTGACTTTCCATTTCCTCTTGATTATCATCCATCGAGGGCATCATACCACCAGTACTCATAGCTAAAGCTGCTGCTAGCTGAGCGTCTTCGTCAAGATCTTCATTTGATGGTCCATCGTCGTCCTCATCAGACCCCTCTTTGATATTGGGTTTACCTTTTAGAATGGCGATGAATTCCGTTGCGAAAGCTGATGGTTGAAAGGATCCACCAAGAGTGTCTTCGTTACTGACCAAAAGAAGTTCACTACATTCTCTAAGAGAAGTCAAACGTGTGGCGATTTTACGAGATTGAAGGCCAGCTTTGAGTTTCTTGAATCTATTAGCCATGCCAGAGAGCATACTGCCAAATCCCCGGAATTCACTACCAAAGAGAGCAGCAGCAGTCGCTTCGTCTATATGCATGCCGGACCCTGCAGCCAGACGAGCAAGATGTTCGTAAGCAGCAGCACCAACTCTGCTCGATCCAGGGAATCCGGACATGTTTCTACCATCCTCATCATCATCGTCGTCTTCATTTTCGTCATCATCGTCGTCCTCATCCATTATAACATCATGATCTTCCTCGTCGTCAAGACCTTGGCCGGACCCGGAGCCTCCATCTTCGATCCAATTTGACTCGTCCTCTTCTAAATCATTACCAATCAGGTGTTTGGAGGCTAGATATGACGTGAGTTTTTTTCCTGAATACAAATGAACACTTACAGCTGTCACCTTTTTTAGAACCTCCGGTACCGGTAGCACTTTTCTTTCGAGGCCTGCACCACCATTTAACGGGACGATTCACAAGATAATCCTAAGAAAAAGGACTTACATGGCTTTCCTTGGCATTTTAGAACTCGAAACCTTACTGACTTTAGATTTCCCTTTACTTATCGAAGTACTGGGTCCGCTTTTGCTGGCGTGAGTCCTAACAGGAGATTTGGAATGGGAGGTAGATCTTTCAAAGGAAATGGACTTTCTACGTTTGCTGATAGGTTCTTCGGTGACTTCAGGGGGACTCGGAGAGCGAGGTGCTCGCTTTTTACCTTTTCGATCGATGGTGAGTGTAACGACTGGAGAGATTGGCGCTCGAGCTCTGTAAACGAAACAGTCAGTTTCACGGTTATGGATGACATGTTTCATTCCTTTGACCAACGGTCCTTCAGCTTTGAATAACACCATTATGGGGTACTCAAAGATTACACAGCCAGTGGAATGGATTGAACGAATGCATTGCAAAGAAGTGAAGACTTACCTCTTTCTGCTTGACGATTCCGGATCCTCTATCTGAACCTTCTTCTTCCCTTTGCCACTGGTTGTCGCAGGCAATTGGTCAAGCTCGATATTTCCTTGAGAGAGGCGAGTAGATCGACGAGTTGGGAGTGGAGCGATCTCGTTTGGTAAATAAGTTGAAGGACGGGTGGGAGATTCGAGTTGTCGTTTCAAAGCTCGTGTGAGTCTGAGATTATCGGGCTTCGGGAATGATTGATGGGCAAGATCTGAAGTTGAAGTTGTATCAAAGGGTGATTGAGTAAGACCAGTTACTGATAAAGAGCTGGATTGATTTGATTGGTTTTGGTTGATTGATGTGGTTGAAGCAGAAGACTGATGAGAATTTTGATTGTTGTCTATAAGATCCATCGAGAATTAACTGATGGTTAAATTGAAGTGAATTAAATAAATGATGGGAATCGTAATTGATGGTTGCGAGGTTGAGAGGTATCAAGGGTTGCTGTGTTCAGTCATTGGTTGAGACTGAAGTGAGAGGAAGGGTGAGAGTGAGGTTACGGTGTGATTGTCATGTACTTGAAATGATATTGTTCTTGTATATGTATATATAAAGAATGAAAAAAGGAATAGAAGGATGATAGAATGATAGAATTTGATTAGATAAGTAGGTGTAGGTCAAGGTGCACTGCGGGTCCTCATCCAGCTTGGCCACCCCAAATCTATGCTGTATTAGTAAATTTACTAATGGCTAATCATGAAATTACTAATGGAACATTCAAGCATTAGGATTTGATTTGATCCCGCTAATGCATGGGGTATGCGGGGTAGTCTCATATTTTTGACTCGAGACAACAGTAAAATTGAAGATTTCACAATCATACCATCCTGTCATCTCTCCTTTGTTCAAATCATTTCTAGAAGATTCTTACAGCTTGTCTCCTGAGATCTGGTCAAAGGTCTGGAAAAGAGAGACAAGAGAAAGACAAAAATTTTAATCTCAGCGCTTTGATCGACATCATGTCGTCCAAATCGCATGAAACCAACCATGCTGACGCCAAAAGCATAAATTCAACAGACAAGTCAATAACGAAAGACAAACACCCAAACTCAGTTCCAGAACTTCTATCATCTCTTCGTCAACTTGAAAAATCACCAGCTAAACCAAGACCAGTCCGAGCTTCAGTTCACATTTATCCACCTTCCATCTATGCTACCGACTCTCCCAATGGATCGTCATCGTCCTCATCCTCATCTCGACTCCCCGATCATAGAATAACAAGTTGGAAGATGAATGAATTCATGTATTTCAAAGCTAATAATCCGTTCCCGACGCTAGCGAGAGGTTTATTTACCGAGGAGGTGGTTGATGAGGATGGAAATCGTGGTGATAGAATTGTTGCTAGAGGTTATGACAAGTTTTTCAATATTGATGAAACTGCTTGGACGAGTGTGAGTTCATTTTCAGAGCTTGATGATTATGATGCTGATACAGAGCCTAGTGGGAGGCTATGAAACGTCACACAGAACCTCCTTACCACCTTACTCTCAAGTCGAACGGATGCCTAATTCTGATATCTGCCCTGTCACCTGAACATCTAGTCGTTGCTTCGAAACACTCTTTGGGTACCACTGTTGAAACTGCCGACTCAACAGACGATATCTCCGAAACCAACCTCGTCGATAAAGTCTCCGATCTCGATATCAACGCTCAACCACCACTTTCAGAGAGCTCCTCAACTGGTCCTTCCCACTCCTCAAAACCAGATGAACCACTATCGAAAAACGCTCAGAAGAAAGTGATCAAATCTGAAAAGAAATCTCAATTGAAAGAGGAGAAACAGAAATCAGTGGAATCAAAGCAACAAAACCACGCTCCAGATGAAGGTGATGAAGATACAGAAGCATTAGCTCATGCAGAAGTTGGTCGAGCATGGCTTCGTCGTACGTTGAAAAAAAGTGGGAGATCAGAAAAAGAACTCGCTTCTCGCTTATGGAATCAGAAATTGTCCGCAGTCCTTGAAGTAAGCCTTTACCCCCTCTGTCGATGTTGGCACAAATTGATCAAATGATTAGTTGTGCGATGATTCATTCGAGGAACATGTCATAGCTACACCTGAACATTGGACTGGTTTGCATTTACACGGTCTGAATCATAATACACCGCATTTCTCTACGTTACCACCTGATCAGGTTACAGCTTTTGCTTTAGAATTCGGTTTCATCCCTACCAAACATATCTCTTTTGACACCCTAGAAGCCGTTAAATCATTTACCGATGAAACTGCAAGGACTGGTTCATGGGAAGGAGAGACCATTGAGGGATTCGTGGTTAGATGTACGGTTTCGACTAAATCTGCAAACGTTCAAGATGGAAGACCACCTTATCGATCAGGATCGCCATTTTTCTTCAAAGTCAAATTCGAAGAACCATATCTACTTTACAGAACATGGCGAGAAACGACTAGAAAACTTTTACCATTGCTTGGTAAAATTTCTTCAGATGATGAGGTTAAATTGATCAATGATGTTATGAACAGAATTAAACGTTCAGAAGTTGGAGTATACGTCGAATGGTGTATTCGAATGATGAAATCTGAGCCTAGACTGTTTGAAGGTTATTCAAAGAATGGTGTAGTCAGAGTCAGAGAAAAGTTTCTTGCCTGGACAGAGGGCGAGGGTAAAGATGAATATGAAAAGAATATTAAACGAGGTTGGAGTACGAATGGTAGACGAACCAAAGTGGAAGTTGACAGAGAAGCTCTGCCAAAGAAGTTTTTACTCGTACCAGTAGCTGTCCCTGGTTGTGGTGAGTTCTGTTTTACATTGAATGTGTTTATTCTAAAACTTGCTTAGGTAAAACGGTCATTGGAGTTGCATTGAACAAGTTGTTCGGTATCGGACATACCCAAAGTGACGATGTCACAGCTAAAAAGAAAGCCTTTCATTTCTTGAACAACATTTCGACTCTTTTCAAAACGAATAACATCGTTTATGCCGATCGGTGAGTTAGCTTTTTCATCGTAAGCAAAGCAGTATACTAACCTTCGTTGGAAATAGAAACAATCATCTCGATAAACATTATGAAGAATTATCCGATTTACAGAAGAAACAGCAATTCCAACCTTTCGACTTACGTCTAATCGCCATAGAATGGGACGTCACTCAACAACCTTTCCATCGTCTGCTCCGAATATGTTCGGAAAGAGTCGTAACCCGCGGCGATAATCACCAAACTCTTCGACCTGACACGACAATCGATGCCGAACACGAAGTGGTCATTGGTAAATTTTTGCGAGATTTGGTAGAACCAAATCAAGATGTTTTCAGAAAGATTATCAAAGTTCAAGTGGAAGATGACGCTGGTACGACTTTACGAACGATTATCAAAGAGCTGTGTGATATCCCTGGAATTGGTTTGAGTCGTCCTTCGGAACAAGAGATTGATGATGCTTTAGACGAAGCTAGAGGTTACAAGGTCACCACTGAATATCATGCACCAGCGAAGATTGGAAAGAGAGTACGATATTTCGGTGTAGCGCCAGAAATCGATTTACATCAGACTATGACTTCGATCCTTGAATCCCTATCACAAGCTTCACCTCAATTGGTAACTTCGGCCAAGCTATTCTTCAAAAATCTAGAATCAATATCTAGAATCACCAAGCAACCTCATATCACACTCGCACATGAACAGAGTGTAGCCAACGAAAAAGAAACCTCTGAAATCAAAACTGTACAAGGACCGAATGAGAAATTATGGGAAACATGTAAATCCCTAGCTGAAGATCCATATTCTCCATTATATCAATTCAACATGACGTACCTAGTATGGGATGAACGTGTGATGGCTTTAACTGTGGATCAGATCATACCACAGGAGACGGGGATGGAAAACACGAAAGAACTGGTTATGCCGGAAGAAGTTCGAATGAATTTACATGTCACGGTTGGGACTCTTCATGAAGATATCAAAGCGTTTGAGAGTAGAGGGATTATCGTTGCCGCTAGGAACGTTTGTGAAGAGAACGAGGGTGAGAGTGGTGAGGGTGAGACTGGGGAGGTCGTTTCTGGGGGTGGAGTTGTTAGATGGATCAAGATTGGTCCTGTCAAGGGTGAAGGGAGGGTTAGAGGGATGTATTAGGGGAGGTAGTTCATGACTTTGATTGAGGTTGGTATACCATGCATTTACAAGTTGGTATCGATTTTTGCCAATAGCCACGAGCCACAAATAATGTCAAAAGTTACAGCAGAGCTGAAGTCACAAAAGCCTTAACAACACTACCTTCCAACACCAACAGCAACAGCCAAAATGAGTAGTAACATACGTACATAAAACCAGTCTGAAGTTATTCAAGCACCCTAATCCAACCTCAAGACGAAATCCTAACAATTCCAAAACCCGAAAAATGTCATCGAAACAATCAGGTCCATCATTAATTCAAGTCCCAGCTTTATTCTCAACAATCGAAGAAGGGGTCTACAGATGTGCCAGTCCAACAGCATCTCAAGTAAGTCAACCCCCCAATCACTGAAATCACTACTGAAACTGACAACTGTTTTCCCTTGATAGGTCCCATTCTTAGCTGGATTAGGCTTGAAAACGATAGTTTCGTTAACACCCGAACATCCTATTAAACCTTTATTATCGTTCACCAGAACTTCTGGTATTGAATTCGTATGTCTTCCAGCATTTTAATCAATCGAGGTGATTTCATTGATGGTTATTTGGAATTAGATTCATGTTGGTACGATATTATGGAGACCTATGACGGATTGGAAACCTATTCGTGATGAGATTGTTAAATCGACGTTAGAAATGATTTTAGATGTTAGATGTCATCCCATATTGATTATGGATCCGTGAGCCTCCCCTTTGAATTTCTTCCACCACTGGCTAATGCTATTCCTTCTGATAGACTCGGTATACATCATAATGGAATTGTTACTGGTTGTTTACGTCAAATGCAGAATTGGAATTTCGCTTCTATAGTGGTTGAAGTGAGTCTGTTCTTTCTATTACATCTCATTTCAGTCAATTAACTTTAAAATCAAATTTAGTATCGTGCACATTCTGGACCATCCAAACATAGACATTCAGATGAACAATATATCGAGGTATGCAATCTACCTTAAAACCCAGTTGATTTTATGGACTAACTGGTTGGAATACAGTTGTTCGATCCTGATATCATCAACCTACCACCCAAACAATATTTACCTTCTTGGTGGGATACAGAGGAAATTGATCCCTATCTACCTGAGAGCGACAGAGTTGATGTTAACGAGATCAAAAATGATAAGACTGCTAAGGATTCTTCTAATCCAGTTGGAGAAGTTGTTGATCTAGTCAAGGGGTTGGTTGTAAATACTGTAGAGAAGACTGGGGTTGTTAGAGATCAGATTGCTGCTGTGACGGGTGTGGGATAGTTGGTTCAACATTGATTTGTAGCTGTGTAATAGATGATTGATGCATTGTACAACTAGTAAATATACTGTCTTAATCAAGACTCATTCCATTAGAATCTTCTTTGTCAGACACAGACAATAGAATGTCAGTGAGATTCCTTCCGATTGGATCACTTGGAGTTACAGAGTTTTCTGCACACCAAGAAGGTATGGACACCAGTATCTAATCCAGTCTCAGCGAATACCTCAGTCAATCATGAACCACAAACCCTAACTCACTTGATTCAACAGCAATTGACTATTCATCACAGCCTCCCCTCCCCAAACACTCTCTCGATAAGTCCAATCTCTCCTAGGTTGGATCTTCTTCTTCGCTCTAACCGCTCCGTTAGCTTTCCCCTTCCTAACCCCAAACCCAAGTTCCTCTCTCGTCGGCAACCTCTCCTCCAACTGAGTATTCAGTTTCGAAGGAGATTGACCAGAACTTGATCCAGGTCTCAAAGACAGAAACGCCGAGACATCATTCTTCCCCCTCGATCTTGTATCACCATATTTAATTTTTTTAGTTGGAGTTAAAATCTCTTCATCGTCATCCTCCTCTTCGTCCCCATCACCCTCGATTATTTTATGAGGTGTAGAACTTTGTTTAAGTGGACTACTGAATTTAGGTTCGTTCGGTGAACCTTTAACTAAACCTGTTAAATCGATTTTGGACGTGTATCTAAATTTCTTTTTCGGTGTGGAAGATAAAGATAAATTAATTGGGTTTGGTAAGGATGAGGTCGATGGTGAATCTGGATTTGAGTTTGAGTTTGATCTGGATAGACGTTTTGTCGAAGGTGATGCTGAAGAATCTAACGAGATGGTTGAAAGTAATCGACGTGATAATTTTAGAGCTGATTTGAAATGAGCTGGTGAGACTGAAGATGCTTTTTGGGCTGATGATTCGATTAGATCTTTCACTTGGGCTCTACACAGTAACAGTGATTTCAGTTGATATGGCATAGAGTGGTATATGATGATACCTACCGTTCACATCCAAGTAAAGCACTTACACCCACCAAAGCTGCTCTTTCCTCTGGTTTCAAGTCATTACCTTTCCCAGGTGCTGTGAGATTTCTGAGAGTGGATAGAATCCTCGCTGCTATGGGTATAGCTGGATGAGTAGCTGATGGGAATAGAGGTGTGAGTTCTGCAGTAGACATTTAGAGTTTGTATTTGGAGAACGTAGGATTGGTTTGAAAATGCAGTCGCGTTAATATTGATTTTCGGTGGCAAATTTACGTGTGGGTGATACAACAATTACAAGATAAGTATTCTGAATGGAAAATACGAGTTGAAAGCTTTGGATGGAAGTAAGGGTATCACAGATATGAATGGAGACCAGAGACCATAGACATAGACCAAAGATCACTCAGTCATGGATGAGGTGTTTCCTGATGATTCCTAAACCCTCAAAGGCTGCAGCAGTCCTATGCCGCCAGAGCAACCCTTTCTTCTTTGACCGGTGTCGGTTCTACAGAAGATGATATCAGCCCTTGAAAAATTAGTAAAAAGTAGTATGACCTACCCTTCGTAGGCTCTTCCGTTGTGGGTTCCTCCACTGGAACTGAAGGTAGTGTAACTGGTTGTTGCTCTGGTACATTAGGTATTGTGGGCTGTGGAACTTAGTGATGTACACGTCGCATCGAAGTGCTGCACTCACCATAGCTTCCCGTTGTAGTTGTTCCAACTCAGCTTGTACAGCATCTTCTTCCTCGGGTGTCATTTTCGATACCAAAGCTTCGTCTATCTCCTACAAAAAAAAGTGGTCAGCACAGTACAGTTTTAGACGGACCAGATGGTATCGAAAGACTTACACGTTGATATTCAACACCTTCCCTAGTTTGATCCATGAGTTTCTCAACTTTCTCAATAGACATCTCGCTGTGTAACTGCTTCAAGACCTCGTTACCGACAGAGAGGCCGTGTAGCACCGTTGCTTGAATTTGAGTGAATTCGATGGAACTGACTAATTCTTGTAGTGTTTGGAGTTGGGTGTCGGTACGTGATAGAAGTTGTTCTTGATATTTCCTTTGCCTTAGTGCTGTTAATGCTCTAGTCTATGGTATATTATCAATCGATGGACTCGGACATTTCTCATGTTGATGATTTGGTCAACTTACCTTGTTACCAGCAGCAAGAGCTTCTTTCGCAATTTGTTGTTCCCTATCTAAAACCACTTGAAGCTAAAAATTAATCAGCCAAGATGATGGTCTAAGATAAAGAAGTTTACTAACACGCTTCTGGTATTGCTTCATCTTATCTCGCTGAAGCTTGAGACTGTAAAGGGATCATCAGTTAGATGTTTGTGGTTGAGGACGCCAAGACTTACTCTAGAATCGCACGATCTTGTGCAGTAATCTTTGGACCTGGCTGGGCTACACCCATCTTCACTAGGGCTGCCTGCCAATATCCCATTGTGCTTGATATAACTTATAACGACGAAGATGTGGATGAGAGAGGATGAATGCCATGCTGTCAACTTGACCGGCACCAAATATCTCGGGTTAAATGATCTAAGGTGGTCTTGGGAAAATGGGCAATTCATTGACTTCTATTCTTTAACTTCCATCTTCACCTCCTTCATCCTTCAGTCTTCACCCTAACCAAGGTCAATGTCGCCATGTCAAGCTTTGCAGAGCGACTTCGAGCAACTGTCATTCAATTAGATGCAGCTGGGTCAGCTTTACAAGCTAAAGCCATCAGCGCGCAGTCAACTGGAAACAAAGACACCAACAGTACACCTTCCTCGCCAACGGTCAAATCTCCTCTACCATCGAATTCACCCTTACAATCACCTATCGTATCAGATCATAAACCAGAAGTTTCACCCACTCGATCGACAAGTGGAGCTGCTGCTGCTGCTGCAGCGGCTGCGGCCAGTTACGTTCCACATGTTCCATTACATCTAGCTGAAAACGCGTTGTCTGGTTTATCAGGTTTGAGAAAATCATTCAATCTAGGTGTAGGTAGAACGAGTTTAGATGGTAAACCACCAGTTGTGAATGGAGAACCATCGTCCCCAAGTCCAAATAAAAATCTTCAAGAACTAAAAGATATCCCAAATTCACCCAATGGAGCCAACTCACGTCCAAATTCACCTTCACCTTCACGTTTCCTGCAAGCCAATTTCTCTCTAGGTAACTCTTCAGTCTCCGGTACACCTTTACCTAGATCACCTACTGCTCCTGGTAGATCGTTATCGAAATCTCCGTTACCAAATAACCATTTCGAATTACCCAATCCTGATCCAGCTGATCCTTCAACTTATCCTTTACCGCCCTCTCCGGAATTACAAGCTACCACACCGAAAGCTGAATCTGCAGCTCAATTTTCTGATCCATTGGGTGCTTCTCCTCTATTGAACGCTGTGGAATCTCTCGAACTTCCCCCAGTAGATATCATTGAACCAGCTTCGACGTTGTCGAATGACGTAGAAGAAAATGGAATAGTTGAGAGCGAAAGCGACAAAACCACTGTTCCCCCTTCAACTTCTCCAATAGTTGAGAACGGCACCATAGAAGAGGATGGTCCTCCCAGTGACAAACAGCTAGCTGATGTAGAGCGGAGATATGAGGGTGAGTCTAAAGTCTTCAATGGATCTCATTGTTTTCACTGATTATTCGCGCCCAGACCTTTCCGCCCGATTCACCAGTCTACTCGCTCAATCTCACAACGCCAACAAAATTCTAAAAGAGTTGACTCCCCTTGAAGGTGGTATACAAGACTTTGAAGCTTTGGAGGGATGGATCAGAATGCAGAACGGCAAAGTAGAAATGATCACTGAAGAAATGAAAAGACTGCAATCCCAAATCAAACGTAAGTTAACTTTTTGAAAGTTTACTGACTGGTCCAAGTGCAAGATTCTCGAATGGAAGAGTTGCGTGACACGCATAGATTAGAGGGCGGGTCTCAAACCGATCTGATTACAAAACTTCGTTCTCAACTATCGACAGCTGAAACGAGTTTATCGACGAAAGCGACTGAACTTTTGGCTCTTAGTCAACTGCGTACTGATTTAGCTAAATCTCAAACGACAGCTAAAGAAGAGGAAGAGAAAAGAACGAAAGCTATTTCTCTACTTAAGACTGTCCGAATGAAATTGGTCAAGATCGAAAAAGAGAAAGAAGAAATTGAAAAAGATAGAGCTGAAGAACGAGCTGAGCGATCGAAAGCTAGTGAAGAAGTTGAAAAGGTCAAGGCAGATCGTGAGAGGGAGGTTAACAATTTACGGAAAGGTTTCGAGAGAGAAGTCGCTGGTCTCAAGGAGAAATATGAAAAGGAGTTGGCGAGTAAAAAAGCTGCTTGGGAGTTGGAGATGATTACGACCAAGGTAGTTTGCTTTCCCTAGTGTGCCGTTTGCTACGTTTTGGCTAACTTGAATTCCAGGCTACCCATGCCAAAGATCTTTCGATTAAATCTACGAAAATAACAGGTCTTGAAGCTATCGTCAAAGAATTGAATGTTGCCAAACAGGATCAATTCAACTCTATTCAATCCAAACAAGCTGATGTCGAAACCTATCGAGCGGAAACGGAAGCTTTAGAAACTCGAACGAAAGAACTAGAATTCCAGCTTCGAGAGGCCAGTGAAAGAAGTGCGCTACTCGAAGACGCGATAGCTAGTGGATCAGGTGGACGAAAGGGAAGAGAAGCTTTAGGAATCGGTCGAGCCAACAGAGGAAGTCCCTCACCTTCCCCAAGTCGATCCAACAGTTATTCAGGTTCTCAAACCGGATCTTCAACCTCCCCAGCCGAAGTTCAACGTCTCCTAGCTGAAGCTGAAGCTAAATCTGAAAATAAATTGATGGAATTGAGAACCAGAGTGAGAACTCTTGAGAAGGAACGGAACGAGGCTGAGGAAGAGTGGGCTGTTAAATTGCAAGAGAGGGTTCGGGAGATTGAACGATTGAGAAGGGGGATTCAGGAGAAGGAGAGTGATTATGCGGATTCAGAGAGGAAAATTAAAGATGCTGAAGGTAGGATTGGGGAGGGTGAAGAAAAACGACGAGTGCTGGAAAGAGAGATTGTCGGTTTGAAAACGATGTTGGAAGAGGCTAAAGGGGATGTTCTGGTGGCTGTCGAAGCTGAGGTGAGTGAAAGGATGCAAGGCAGCATCAAAATCCCAAACTGATCTGTTGAAATTCGAAAATAGCGTGCAGCAAGGGAAGATCTATCCAATTTCCAAAATCAAATAACGAGTCTTCAAGCGCAAGTTGAAGATTCAAAGAATCACGCCAACACACTTAAAACCAACAACAAAACGCTACGTGATGAATTGAGAAAAGTTCAATCATCAGTTCAATTGATGGAACGACAAAGAAATCCTGGGGTTGGATATTGGTCGGCGTCAGGTGGTGGTGGTGTGCCTACACCTAATGGTAGATCTGGGGTTACGTCTCCTGAACCGATTTCAACGCCTTTGATGGAAGTTCGGAAAAGTTTGGAGAGCGTTGCTACACAGTTGAACAGTGATTCTAGAGGTGCTGGGGCTGTTAGTCCTGCTAATGATTCGACGAAGAATCCTGATGAAGAGGAGGTTAATCTTGAGGTATGTTTTTCGATGCTTTTTTCTCAGTGAGGGGTGATTGATTGACCTTTTTTCAACAGTATCTTCGTAATGTTATATTACAATTCTTGGAACATAAGGAAATGAGAGTGAGTCCAAATACACAATATAACAAATAGGATTCAATTAACGATTCATCTCCCTCCTTAGCCAAATCTAGTCAGAGTCTTATCTGTGATCCTAAGGTTCACACCTCAAGAACTTCGTAGATTAAACGCCAAACTTCTTTCATGAAAATGTATGCATGATCTCCTGCTACCAACTGTCAGAATACGATGATCAGATCTACCGCAATCATATACCCCAACGTAAAGCTAAACTACTGCAGACGACACTGACACTACTCAAAGCCATCAAGACAGCACTCCAAACTGGTGAAAGTCTGATTCCATGCAATGGATAGAAAGCTCCACAGGCGAATGGTAGACAGACCACATTGAAGATCAGTGCCCACGTTAGATTAAGACGTTGACGACTAAGGTTTGGTTAGCAGTCTGTTCACTTAAATACAATTTAAAGATGGTTACTCACTGATAGACTTTTCTTGAGATTCGAAGGAGTGGTAAGAGTGTACTGAGTGATGAATTGAGTAAAACGAAATCTGTGTTATAAGTTAGTAATTCGGTTGATATTCATGGATAGTGGGATACTTACCTGCACTAGCTAAAGTCGCTTGTGAACCGTGACCCATAGCAACAGAAACATCAGCAGCTGCCAGAGCTACTGAATCGTTCAATCCATCTAAGAAAGGGAATCGTTAGTCAACGCAAGTAAGTAAGTAACAAATAAACGACCTACCACCGACAAACATCACATTCCCACTTTTCTGGAATTCACGAATAATCTCAGCTTTACCCTCAGGTCCAATAGAAGCCTTAATCTCCCCAGCTTCGATCCCAACATTTTTACCCAAAGCGATAGCAGTCCGTTCATTATCACCCGTTAACATCGTTATCCCATATCCCAATCTCCTAAGATCCCCAAGAACTTTAAAAGTATCTTCTCGAGGTGCGTCGGATAACGCGAACATTGATTTCAATTCGTATCTCTCGTTGGTGGTCGTAGAAACTAATATCACGGATTTAGCTTGGTTGGACCATTCTTCTATTATCTTTTCGTGAAGTTCAGTGATTTGAACTTGGTTCTCTTTCATGAGAGCTACATTCCCTATTAAGATCTTGTGATCTGTTTCATAGAATCTGATAGTTGCTTGTACTCCTCTACCAGCGATTTCCGTACTTTCCATCACTCTGATATTCTCAGTGGAACAACCTAAATGTTCAACCAAACCAACAGCCAGTGGATGAGTCGACAATTTTTCAATTTCTTTTACACCTCCTAAAATCGAATTCTTTTCTTCACTTGTACCGAAATATTCAGAATCTGTAACCACAGATTTTCCTACTGTCAGGGTACCAGTTTTATCGAATACGATTCTATTGATTTTAGTAGCAGCCAAAAAAGCTTCACCTCCTCCTGAAGCCAGAATACCAGCTTTAGCAGCTATCCCATTCCCGACTGCGTTCGCACAGGGGACAGCTAATCCAATTCCACAAGGACAAGCTACGACCAAGCATGATATCGCGAATTCCATTGCGAAAAATATTTTACCTCCTTGATTAGATATTTCTTCCGGTAGATGATCTGTCAAGGAGACTGATAACCAGATAATCAATACTAGGATTGATAAGTAGATTATGAGTGGTACGAAGACTCCTGTCAATCTTTCTGCCAACTTTTCGATTGGGGCTTTACGACTTGAGGCGTCTGACACGGCATTGATGATTTTCTCCAACATGGTGTCAGAGGATAGCGAGGTGACTTTGATAGTGATTGCTGAAGTCTTATTGACCGTACCAGTGAAAACCTCATCTCCAACGTTTTTATGTACAGGTTTAGATTCACCTGTAAGCGAGGATTCATCGAATGATGTCGAACCGTTAACAATGATACCATCCGTAGGGGGTAATGATCCAGGTTGAACTGAAATGAGATCACCACATTCAAGTTGGTCAACAGGTACGATTCGGACTCCATTAGAGATAACCCCGCTGCCTGAGGACCGTTCAGACATTGAAGACTCTGAAATGACCTTTTCCAACTCTCCGTTACTATCGGTAACACCCTGCTCAAGTAGAAGAGCAGTTTCAGGACGTAATTGACCCAACAAAGAAATCGCATCAGTAGTTCTTGATTTGGCGTATGATTCAAGTGTTCGTCCAAGAAGAATAAACATGATGAGGAAAACGCAACTATCGAAATATGTTCCTATACTGTCTTGGGTTGGGTCGGTTTGAACATCCAAGATCAACATGGCGATCGAAGCAAAATAGCTGACTGTGGTCGAAAGGACAACGAGAAGATCTAGTACAAAGTTAGTAAGCTATTTGAAATACATATAAAGTTTGGACTTACCCATACTACCAAAACTGAAGGCTGATTTCCAAGTCCACGGTCTGGCTGGAAGGTTCGCTAAAGATGTCGGTCGAAGGAAAGATGGAATGAGACCGCGTAAATGTGGCCACATGGAATTGAGAGCTCGTCGATAGAACAACCTATTACGGGGTCAGTGATTTTGTTTTCTAACTTCTATTATTACTCACCTTCCAACACCAAATTGGACCACGGTTGCCAAAGGCCATAGAACGACGGTACCAAGATTAGCAGCTCCCCATACCGGTTTCATCCATTGTTGTCTGAACGAATCATCTTGAGGTAAAAGGACCATTCCAACAATAGCACTGCAAAAAGTCAGTTACGATCATCATTAGAGGGCATAATATCACTTACATTATGAAAGTCGGAATAGCAAATAAAAAGGCGACAGCTAAGTGCGTTGCCAAAATCTTGAATTCCCTCTTCTGAATCACCTGACTTCTCTCAGATAACGATTGAGTTTTGACGATTTCAGCTTCGAATTCGGGAGCTACGTTTGATAAAGTTTCAAGAATAGATCTAATGGTCAGAGGGGAATGTGGGACATAGGTAATCGAAGTGATTGGAGAAGATTGGGTGAATGGGGTGAAACGCTCTAGTGGTAGAGTTTCTAGATGATTGTTGAGTTGAATTATACAGTTGCCACAGAAGATTCCTTGGACTTTTATCGATATTGTTCGAGATTTAGACGTTTCCGACTTAGTGGTATCCGGTGCAGAAGTTTCAGAAGTAATGATATCCACATCGTATCCTATGTCTTCAATCAGGTCTTTGATCTCTGTTGCGGATATTGAGGATTGATGAAGAATGACTCCTCGATTGTTGATCAAGTCGATACGTATCGAAGTAATTCGGACGTCCTCTTTCAACTGAGTTTCAATGGCGGATGAACACGAAGCACAAGTCATCCCTTCAATTGACAAGATGGTCTTCACAGCACCCTCGTTGTTTGTCTGCTGCGCGACATCTTGACTCTCAGGTTGACTCTCAATGACTTCAGCTTCAAACCCGCAATCATCAATTAGATCGACAATCGTCGCCGGTGACGTGGTGGATTTATGTCGGATTATACCAGACGAAGAAAGGAGATTGACCTCGACGGAAATAATGGTTGGGTGGGATTTGAGAGCTGATGTGATAGTTCCAGTACATGATGCACATGTCATACCTTCAATCGAGACCACCGTTTTGCTGAATGACGAATCCGCAGGATTGGATGTCGAAGATTGATTGTGGATCGAGTCAGCATGAGATTCGGTTGGTTTACCGCCAGCTTTGATGATCGCTTCCTCTTTCTGACAGACTTCACAATGCTCCAAATGTCTTTGTCTTCTGGCCGCAGCCTTGCGTTGAGTTTTCGTTTCTCTCTTTGACCAAAACAGCTTAGTCATCAGGTTGTCAGTTTTCGATGTTTCTTTCCGACTGTTGATCGAAGACGAATCACCATTCTCATCGACGATAATGAAACCACCTTCAGATGTTAAGATCCTTTTCACATCTTCGACGATTTTCGCAATTGAGCCTGGAGTTTTGGAAGTTGAAATAGAGGTATCGACGCTGAACGTGATTGAATGAAGTAGAAGTGAGATCGATAGGTTTTTGACAGCTTGGATCGGAGATAGGAGGTTGGCGATTGATTCACAACATGATGGACAATGCATGTTGGCGATGAATAGTCGAGCTGAGGGGAGAGCGAGTGGGAGAGATGAACCGCTTTTGTCAGCCATGGTGGGGTTTGAGATGATTTGTTGAAATTGAATATGAAAGTGTGAGATTGGAATGTGAATATTTAAGGAAGAAAAAGTCTCCTATCCTTATCCTTTTATATACCTATACCTTCTGCTTAGTCATTCATTCGTGATCGTTGTCATCTTTCAAGATGAGTTAATTTTGCCTGGCCTTAATGTTATCTGGCAATAATAGCGCACTCGAGACACGTTGTTATATGAGGGGACTGTTTAAACCCCACTATCTTATCTTTGACCTTTCATGACTAGTACTTGAATCAAAAACTGCTCTTCAACCTGCTCTTCATTTTCTCAAAACACTACGAGCATCTTCTCCTCTTCATCGTTCGTTCTGATCTTTGAGCTGGGGCCTGGAGTCAGCATTTACTGTATCTGTGCAGTGACACTAACACCCAGTCGGTCTTTCGGTCTTCGCCTGTTTCCAAGGTACTTGATTCGGTTTAAGGTCGTGGTCCCTCTTGAATTCATTTCCGTTTTCCATTTCTAACTTGCTTACAAGCACGTTATCATCTTGATTAAAATGTCTACCTCTCCCCCAAGCTCAAATGACAAGATCAATCACATAGTCTTCGTTCCCATAAACGCTTTCTCGCACGTTCGGATCTTCCTTCAATTATCATTCAACCTTTTGATTGTTCATCCATCGTTGGTTGCTACAGTTCTACTCTCATCCGTTGTCAGAGAGAAATTCGAGAAAGAGCTCACTCTTCAACCTGATTCTTTATTTGAAAGAATCAAAGACAGATGGAGACATGTGTATGTTGAGGTTGATGTTCCTCCCAATTCAAGGGGCCACGTTGAGAGTGCTGCCTTTGCAGCGAATTCTCAAACTAATTTTGAAAGTTTGATCGAGGGCAATGAAGAAGGTATTTTCTCTACTGTGCCATGCGCTTTCGTGTTTGATGTGAGTTGGATTGACACCTCATACTTGAAGGTAAGGCTCTAACGCACTGACCCCAGCCATTCCGTACACAATTACCTGGATCAATCAACTCCATCTGCGAGAAATTGAACATACCCAAGATCCCAAAAATTGCCGTCATTCCTACCATGGCAGTCTCGTCCTACAGGTAAGAATTCACGGTTCATGCATGTTTCAGACTTCGACTGACGCTTATGAATAGTCGACTTCTATCCAGGGAAGATGGCGGAACCTTTGGCGATATTCAAGAGAACTTTCAACAGTATTTGAAAGATGGAATGGACGAAGAGACGGCGGCGAAGAAGGTGAGAACTCGTTGATATGTGGATAACTGACAATCCACAAGGCACTCCGTGGAGTTCGAGGTCGACTTGATCAATTCCCTGATCTTCCTCCTATGTACGATTGTAAGTGATATCCATCCCAGTTCATTACGAATCTGTTGCTAACCTATGTTAGATGAGTTCAGTGAGTAACCATATGACCACCAATCATTCGTCAACTGACACGTCGTTTCAGGCCCACAAGTTGAGGCCAGACCTCTTGACAAAATGCACATCTTCATCTATTCTTTACTTTTCAAAGTTCTCCGAGGCAACGATGGAATCATTTGCGTCAGTGTCCCTGAGATCGACCAGGAATCTTTGACCGGGATGTCGAAGGTCCTCGGTTGTCCGGTCTTTGGAGTTGGGTGAGTGCTTTGTGTCTATGAACGGTATATCTCAAAGATCGACTGACGTACGAGCAGCCCCCAATTGTCTGAAGAGGTCATGATTACTGAAGCTGCGCAACAAGTCGATGAAAAGGTTATTGAAGATGATAAACACATCCATGATTTCCTTGACAAAGCTTTCGCAGAGGGAGGCAAGAATTCAGCTGCTTATATCAGGTAAGTTCCACTATATTATGGAAATTGTATTTGTCTGTCGAGGGTTATTGCTTATCTTCTTTTTCCAGCTTAGGCACCGAGTTCTGGCCTGATCAACGTCCTGAGATGATAGATATTATAGTCGAATCATTACTCACTGTCGAACCCCCACTTCCATTCATCTTTGCGACTGCTAGTAAAACTGGGAAAATTAGTCAAGAAATTAAAGACAGAGTTCACGCCAGTGGCAGAGGTTTGATTGTCGATTGGGCCCCTCAGGTCAAAATTCTCCAACATCCTGCTACAGGAATGTTCTTAGTGAGTATCGATTCTCACGAGACACTATATGTTGACCTCTGTAAAGACCCATTGTGGTCTAGGATCGTTGACTGAAGCTATCGTCACCGGTGTTCCAATAATCGCATTACCATTCTCAGCAGATCAACCAGCGTTAGCCGCTCACTGTGAGTAAATCACGAAATCAAACGTATTCTGTGCAACAAATGTATCTAACCATCCAAATACTTAGTCACACAAATTCGTAAACTCGGTATCAGACTCGATCAATTCCCAACAGGATTCGATAATCTTCCACTTGGTAACGGCACCATTGTTAAAGGGACAAAAGAAGCTATGAAAGCTGAACTCGACGCCACTTGGGCTAGAATGCGTGGAGAGGAATGTGAAAGGTTTAGAGAAAATGTCATTGAAGTTCGACAAGTTATTCGTGATTCCTGGACGAAGGGGGGAGCTCGACAGAATATGTTGGGAATTGCTCAGTATTTCACGGCGTGATTCATTGGGTTCACCGGTTTAACACCGATAGGACAATACGGGATTTTTAGGTTGAGTAAGACGGTTTTGAAATGTTGATACAGTAACGCCTATTTACGATGTATGGTTGAATAGGATGGAAATTTGCCCATAGTCCATAATCGCTGTTAAATGATTGTCACCTCATATTGTGATAATCTCCACATTGTAAGATCCATTGATTCTGGAGTCTCTTCTCATCAGTATCGTTTCAGAATATTTGAAAACTCGACCTCTGACTGTCGCTTTAGCGACGTTGAACAACCGACCGTACATCCAATTTCGAGCACTAGGAGAGATGTCATGCTGTAGCTCTGAAAGTGCCCTCAACGGAGTTCCAATAAACAAGAAGCTATATTATCTAGTCTGAAAAGCTCGTAATGCAAAGGTCAAATACAGTCAAATACATCTCTCCTATTTTTAGTACAACTCAAAGACCAGCTTAGTAATAATTCAGCCAGAGGTTTACCGACTTAGCCAAGGGATCATGAATAAATTCAGATCGATGTCTCCACTGTGATGAAAGTCGAACAAATATGTCGCAGCCTCAGCGGTCTTCCGAGTCTCACTTTCCTCATTAACGCCAACAAAGAGGATTTTATTCAAGCTGTTGTTATAGTCCATACGCTCTTCCGCTAGTCGATCAGCACCCGTGATCATTGAGAACAACCCCTTTTCCTCCAAGCTAAGACCCGTCAAATCATCGTTGTAGATTTTGAGATGAACAATGGTCTCATCGTAATCGAGATCTGGGATAGTATGTTCCAAAACGTGTGAGAAGCTTGAGTCATGTTGGGTTGAATCTATGCCTGCATCTTCTGGCATAACACACCTTTCCTCCATGTCGTACCATTTCCCCTCCCATTGTTTACCTGGTGGGAAGAGTTGACGACTGGATGGAGAGGTGATCGTGAACATGGAGAATTCACCGGATGTATCTAATGTGATAGTCTGAGGAGCTTTGTGGGTAACAGCAATGAATCTACGACATTTGGTGACACAGATGGTGACTTCTTGGGTGGATTCTGATGACACAATTGTTGTTGATAGTAGGGATTAAGGAAAATGAAGAAGAAAAGGGGAAAGAAATAAAGCCACAAAAACGATACAGTATCTCTTTGAAGTCTTCTTGAGCCAAAAGCTGGAAGACAACATTATAACCCAGCCATAAAGGAGGTTCGATGTCATTTGTCAGACTAGACAAGAGAACGAGTTCGATAAGACCATTCGCGAATACTGTCCATATAGTATTCATGTAATAAGCCGATAAACAAAATCAAAGAAGAACGCTATGATATGCAGTGATTAAGGACTGGATAGTTGAGAATGCTGGATGATTACCGCAATCGCAACAATGCCCCGTTCTTCGTGTCTTTGTGTACAGCACGTTCCTCAACTCAAAAATAAAAGAATTAGGTGATTGCGTTTATACAGCTTACAGTATGGAGATTGACCTTGTTATACAAACTACTGTACTTCTCGGTAACCTTGTGGCTAAAGCATACTGCATGAAGCTCTGTTGTAGTTTGTGAGTGACACTTTCACTGCATTTGCTTATCTACAAGCTACTGAACATTAACCTTCAACTGATCATCCCCCCTACTCCACTTTATGAGTTCTCATCTACCCAGAGGGCTACTATGAGAAATACATCTTATTCTCCTCCGAATCGGGTACGTGGTACGTGAACGCAAAGGTGGCACCCCGGGCTGTCTTCTTTGTCTCGTCGATGTCGCTGGCTGCGAAAAAAAGAATTCTCTCCATTCTAGTCTCGACACTCATCCTTGACCCTTCGTCTAGACCGGTAGAATTCTCGACACCTGCACAGCTGTTTAGTAGTTTTTTCTCACCGTCTGTAAGATTAACCAAATCTCTGTGTGTGTAGGTAGAAGGTTTGAGCTCCAAACAATGAGAATAGCAAACCTCCTTACCCTCCATCTTATAACCCATATCCCAAGCGTTTATCTTCTGATCGCTAACATCGATCCACTCACCCTCCCACCACTTGCCTTCTGGAAAGAGTTGACGGCTGTTGTCTGAGGTGTTGATGGTGAACTCAGAACAACCATCTTCTGTTTTTCTCAATTCGATGGATTGAGGTTTGTTGTGAGTGATGGTGACAAACTGGTCACCCTCTGAGCGCTTGAAGTTGATGTCACGATTAGTGGACATTGTTGTTTGTTGTTGGTTTAATCCCCAGTTTGAACCCATCGGATTGTGTTGATATTGAAAACTTGTAAGAAAGAAAAACAAGTTGGGGAAGAAAGAGAGAAACGCTCCACAACCCTTCATTCTTATCTCTCACATCCAGAAGGCCAACTAAGAAAAAGTAAATCGACTCGATTCAACAAGCTGAAAGGAGGGGGTATGACATCACTTGATGGAAACTATTGGAAACAGATGGAAACAATAGTCAACAGATAGAATATCCAACAAAGTGAAAGGATAAAAATTCATTTTATTGACATGAGATGATTCTTTCTTTTGTCACTCCTTGTTTTAAATTGCATTTTGGCAGTTCGAACAGTTCAGTGTCATTTGTGGTCTTCTTTTAACTAAATATATAATCTGTTACATAGATGATATCATAATCATCGGAGAAAGAAGACGACGTAAATGGGAAGCAAAGTATGGTTGAAGGTGTATGACGGGATGGGGGGGTGATTTGCCAAATGTCATTCGCCACACTAGGATTTCAAAAACCAACTCGTAGAGTACTGATAGACTGACAACTCCCCAAACTCCATGAATCAAGATCGTCAAAAATACCATGAATGAACAATACAGTAATACTATTATACCTAGACTCCGACCAACCCCTAATTAATAGATCATTCCCATCCCCACGAATTAAAACCAATGCAGCGTTATGACTCTCTACTACCACCTGTACTTTTCTTTTTCTCGTATCGCTTGATCCAAGGATGTACGAGGACTTCGGATAGTGCCAGACGTTCCTCTGGGTCGTAACGAAGTAACTGGATGACTTGTCAGATGTCTCACGAAATCAAGCTTACTCTTTTGATCAGATCCGCTGCTTCTGCTGATACACTCTCGGGGATGTGGAGATCGACATTTCGAATTCTTTTGTACGTCGCTGAGGATGCTTGTCAGTTATTGATCAGACACGGACGGATCACAACTGACCACTATGTCCAGCAAGATCCTATTGACAGAATTAGTATACTTCATTTTCTCTCATTTCAGCACTCACCTCGAATGGTGGACTGCCGACTAAGAACTCGTAGCAAAGAACACCTAGAGCCCAATAATCAACTTTGGCATTGTGTTCTTTGCCCTCGATCATTTCTGGTGGTAGATAGTCGAGAGTACCACACAGTGTTTGACGTCTAAGACTAAGTTAGCTGTGCGTATTGCCAACACCAATCCTTAGCTAACCTGTTGCTTGGAGCGTGCTATTCGTCTTGTAAGTACGGGGTTTCGACGAATGCAACAATTTAACTTACGACACTCCAACCGAAATCACCGATCTTCAACTCGCCTTTGAGACCTGAAGAGGTTAAGAAGTGAATGAAGATCTTTACTCACCAATTAACAAGTTTTCAGGTTTAATATCTCTGTGTATGACATGCTTTCGATGAAGGTACGACAAAGCATCAGCCATCTGAGCGATGTACTATAAAAAGCGTAACTTTAGAGTTGTTTTTACTGCGCTGACAACAAACTTACCCGACTACTTCGTTTCTCATCAAATTTCCCAAGTTTAGACAACTGCTTATACAATTCACCTTTGGCAGCGAATTCCAAAATCAAGAAGATTCTCTTGGAATCGTGGAAATAACCGTAAAGACGAAGAATATTTGGATGACTGCGAGAAGTTTATCAGTTCAACGAAACATAGAACTTAGGAATTGATGACGGACTTACCGAAGATTCTGTTGAATTTCAATTTCTCTCCTAACTTGTTTTTCAACTTTTCCCGCAACGATTTCCTGTTTATGTAAACATTTAAGAGCGACTATGAAATGAGGTGCAGCCTTGGTTCTTGCCAGGTAAACACGACCGAATTTTCCTTTTCCTAATGGACGACCTATTGCGAAAGCTGGTAATGATAGAGGTATACTTCCAGCCCTGGACTGATGTCAACAAACTTTTTCGACATAGGTAGATGTGATATTTATACATACCCCGACGAACCACTGTCCATTTCTAAGATCTTTGCGGCTTCACCTGAAACAACTTCTTTCCCAGCTTCGTCAGCTTCGAAACCACCGTCGTATTTCCCTATGTCAACTTTTCGAACGACGGTAGAAGCAGTGGGATGAGTTGACTGATGAGGATTGATCGAAGATGAAAGAGCTCTTGAAGTAGTCGAATGAGCTGGACCATGTATACCATGAGCTGTATGTTGTGTTAAGCCATGTTTAGATTGATGATTTTTAAGAGGTGATCCGTGAGCATTGTTCATTCTACCAACTTCATTGTTGACTACGTTGATACCGGCAAGTTTCAATAACGGCCCACGTTGAGATTCACCATAGATATCAGAGCTAGACGATGACGCAGCATGCGCTGCTAAACCTGTGTTAGCTGGTCTAATTAAACCGGGGTTCATGTATTTCTTCATCACTGGAGGAAGTCGATTTCCCCCTGTATGAGAGGATGAATTGTTTGTTGATAGGGCGATTCTATCTCTATCTTTTGATGGTGACGAAGAGAGAGATAGAGAAGACATGATGTTATGTAGCGGTTGAGGATGGGGATGGGGATGAGGATGGGCCATGGTGAATGGGTAGATAAAAGTATGAGTATGGTTGTTGTTATTTGTTGGTTGTTGTTTTGGTTGTGAAATCAGTCACGCAAACAACCCCAGGTAATAAATGGAGGGATCATTTAAACAGTAGGTGGCACCAATTATCTTGTGGCAGTTAACTTTGCTTCATACAAGTACTACGATGGCTGATTTCGGTAAATCAACAAGGTTTAAGGCAATAAGCATGGAATCTTGCAATGACACGATAATACGAGTCTGATAGATAGCTAATTTATCTTCATGGCTGTGTCGTCGGCGGTTAAATGATACAAAACAACCTTTCAAGAACATCCACGAAGATAACGAAGCTGAACCCCTTCTGAAGTGTCTCAAGGCATACGAGCACTAAGCTGAGGCGCATATGCACCATAAGTCATAACAAATATCTGTCGTGCTTAGTAACCTGTCCTACTATTCATTGAATTACAATTAATCTATCAATTTTCACCGCAATCAACCAAAGGGTACTCTGAAACCACTCCCATCAAAGAACACAGCCCGATATTTCCTGTTCCGATCTGAAATCCAATTTACCAAATAATCGCTCAGAAAGTGCTAACTCATAGATGGAATTGAAGTGAGATATTTTGAACGGCTCTTTATAAGTATCCAATGAGATCTCTCTGGATCTGCATAGCCACCATCTACAAATGTATGAGGAAATGAGGGAATAGTGGGTTTGGCCAATAGAAAATCGATTCGACGTGGGAATTATCTCTGGCGTAGAGAGAGATGACAGTGGCAACTAGATTTTGTTGATCCTTTGATAGAAGGAGGCGATGATGACGTATGAATTTAAAAATTACTCTCATATGTTATTGAAGTTGACTGGATTATAAATCACATCTACAGTTTCTCATATCAACCACTTCAACATCCAACATACTTATTTCCACGAAAATATCTACAAACTCAAACTCAATACCATCAAACAGTCTCCTCCATCAAACATCAGCTAAATTACCTAGGGTGGCGTAAGAGTGAGTCATCACCATCCCCCATCACAAGTTCCAAAGAAACGCCTTAACCGCGTGTTATACAATCACCTCGTGTAGTAATACCCATCTAACACCTAAAGTAGAATGATCCCAAACATTTCCACCCCCCTCTCAACCACCAAACCAATCTCCACAACCCACACTCAAGCTGCAATCCAAGTCGAAACATCAGTGGCAAACCCCGACAGCACTCCCACATCCAACGGACCCAACACAGGTTTAATAATCGGTATAATCATAGGTGTAATCGTAATCCTCCTAATCCTATCAATAATAATCTACAAATCACGTTCCAACCCCAGAAAACTTCCCAAAGGCAATCTACCTCAATTCGATAATTCACCATATCTACCTCGATACACCGTTCCTCGATTGGGAACCAATCAGAGATTCAGTTATCCACCACCACCGACTTTCCCTGTTCAAAGCTATCACTCTAATAATGCTTATTATCAGGCTCGAGTTGGGGTTCCGGATGGTGCGAAGAAAGTCGCTTTTGGTGGTGTTGGGGTCAGGAGATTTGGTTGATACGGGGATCGATGACTAGGTGGTTTTCTCGTTAGTATAGCTATCAGTCTTGGTTATCAGGAATCTAACAGATTTCTATCTGTAGTGTGGAGGGGAGGTTGATCGTTATCAATGCTTTCTGGGAGATTCATAACGACTCATCAAACTGTTCAACCGCTTTGTAACGAAACGCACCAAATCAACAGTAGACCACCCTCATAACAATATCCAGTATCCTGTCTCAGCGCAACCAGAGCTCCCCATTAGACAATTTGACAATCTCACGAACAATCTACGAAATACCATCTGAATGATAAAGGTTGAATAACGAATAACGACTTTTAATGTGACGAGTTCAATTTTAATGATTTGTACTTAACTCTGTAATTTTTTTCGATGTTTTCATGTATTGTACTTGTACTGTATGTATGTATGTAGCTACTGCTCATGTATTGATATTAATGTTGTAAAGAAACCCATGCATAAGTCATTAATATAATTTCGTATTTCCGAGTACGTAAACAAAGTCGTTAAACAAGAAACAAGTCGTTAAAAATTGAGTCAAAAAAGCAAAAAATCGTAATCAAGTAAGAGTCGTTAATCGTAAATTCCGTGAACTATCAAAATAAGAAAGAAACATGTTTGAGAATTAAAAGTAAAAATTAAAATGGAATTTTACACACAAACAATATCGTAGAAGTTATATACTGTACCCTATTCGTGGTGTGGTATTTCTTCTGAAAGGTTATCGATGATTGGAACCTCTTTATCGTGAATAGGTCCAACATTCTCTACATGAGGATGAACGATATCACCCAAAACAGATTTAGATTTGTTCGAAACCGACAGATCCTCATCCTCGTCAACCAAAGTATGATCAGTGACATCTTTGACATGTTCACTATCTGTTGGACTGTCGTTGACTGTATCTGAGCCCTCGTGGAAGATAGGTTGGGAGGATACGCTGTCAACTGTGACGTTATCCGTAGGGTGGTTATCTTGTATATTCGAAATTGGAGGGATGATATTCTCATCCGTGTCGACTACCGGTTCCGGGATAGACTCTTCCATCTCGTCTTCGTGAGGGTGAGCATTTTCGTCTTCTGGAATCAGACCGTGTTCATGGGGATCGGATTGAACACCAGAAAAAGTCGAAGCAGCCGATTCCTCAATAGTCTCAACCGCCGGGTCTGGTTGAGCACCTTGTTCCCTATCGTGAACCACCTCAGCAGCGTATTCATTGTCATGAGCAGACAACGCTTCCTCCGAAGGAACTACGACCGGTTGATGAGAATTCGATTCACTCCCATCGGAAGACGATGGACCAAATGGTTCCTCCACACTATCAACCATCTCTTCATCCGGTTCTTGATCTTGAATTTCCTCTCTCTCGTCGATCAAGTCTACATCGTCGACAGCAGATGAGTGAACCGGTTCAGCAGAGACATTCGTTAAAGTTTCCTCCTCAGCCCCCTGCTCCTGGTGGTGTTCAGGAGTTTCAGTCGGTTCCGGAAGTCCAACTCCACTCTCCTGCCCTTCTGGTTCTACATTTGAAGACAAATCTCCAGCCGCGGATGGTTCAGCAACTCCAGCGTGCCGAGAGATCCCATGTTCTCCTTCCGTATCCCCATCAACCGGATCGACAATACCATCATCGGTCTGCTCGACTGATTCGTCGATAGATTCCAAGGGTGGAGCCGCGACATAATCCTCAATCTCATCCGACACTTCTGGATGAGTTTCAGCAATTTCACTAGTATCGTCGTTCTCTTCGTCTACTGTGGGTACCAATTGAGTTTCAGTAATACCACCAATATCATCGTTCTCCTCCTCAGCGTTAGGTCCAGAGTCGAGATCAGCTTGAATTTCAACAACAGGGCTGGTCTCATTAACAGGTGGGTTGATTTCGTTCTCTTCGCCAGTGGAGGGTTCAGCTTCGATAATCGATGGAGACTCGATATCCCGATCAGGTTCAGGTATGTTTTCGGCAGTTGGAATTTCCACTTCATCAACAGACTGAAGGTTTGAAGCATTACTCTCCTCAGCGGGTAAAGGTGGCTCCGAAAGTTCATCATTCTAGAAAATGATCAATAAACGGTGAAAATTCCGTCGACAAATAACTTACCTCAAGATCACTTCGAACTTCATGCTCAGGTACTATGACAGACTCCTCTGCCCCCCGCGGATCTTCACCAATATCTTCGATAGCTACAGTAGCAGGAACATCTCCAGGTTCAGTAACTTCAGCTGCATTGCTACCATCGTGTAAATCATGCTCTGAGACTGCATCCTAAAGATACGTCAGTAAACTGCAAAATCTTCTGTTGATGGACTTACTGTGAGTGAACTCTGAATATCATTTTGAGGAACTTGAATAACCTCCATTTCTTCTGTTTCTGGTGGACCATCAACCACATCCGTACCAGTATCTTCAACAGCAGCAAGGGAAAGAGGCCCTTCAGGTTGAGCCATTTCAGGTCGTTCAAACTCCTTTTCCTCTGCCTCTAATGGACCATCAACCACATCCGTACCAGTATCCTCAACAGCGGCAAGCGCAAGGGGTACTTCAGGTTCAGACGGTTTGAGTTGAGCCCCATTGTCATCACCTGGGACAGGAGCTGGGATCTGATCATCCTGTATGTCACGAATCTCGCTTGGTTCTGCGTTGGTCTCGTCCGTGAAAGCTCTTTCTTCCCGCTCGATATACTCGTCAATAGGTCGAATAGGTTCAGATGGGAAATGACTGATATCCACATTATCATCGTCAATAGGTAGGGATGATTGTTGGAGAACTTCTTCCTCCTTAGTACTTGAAGTATCGATAGGAACCTCCGCGGTGGTCTCGTATATATCCCGATCTTGAATTTGCGATAAAGTGTCCTCACCAACCAACTGATCTGCTTCTTCTGCTCCAACCAAAGATCCAGTATTCGAAATCATATAATCCTGCTCATCACCTAAATCCAATCGGGCGTCATCATCAACAACACCAGGTAAACTAGCAACCAAACCAGGAGAAGGTGATGGAGCCGAAGATCTCAAATCGCGAGATAATACAGGTGAATTCGTGATTGTATCAGCGATTGAAGAGTTATCTTCAGTTAAAGTTATTGAAGGTGTAGCTGATAAAGGTGGATCGACCTCAGTCTGGGTGGTAGATGGCAGTAGGCTATCTGAGACTGTAGATTCGACATTTGAAGGATGTTCGTCATCCACTGGTAATTCTTGAGAGTAAACCACTGGGAGCGATGCTGTGTCGACCTCTGAAATCTCCTTGTCCTGATCGATATCTTGAGGGTCGAGAATTGGTATCGAAGCTTCCTCGACAGGTTGAAATTGTTCCAATACGGATCTGGAAGCTTCTGAATCTGCGACAGAATGAGGAAGCTCAGTGGATTCAACTGGTTCCTCTTGAAGAGGGGATACAACATCATTCGAAATCGGTTCAACAGATTCGTAAGATCGTGAATGGGTTTCATCATCTACTGTAGTATCGTCATGATGAGCACCCGATACAACAGTATCAGCAGCGATAACCAAAGGAACAACTGCAGCTAACGGTGCCACAGCAACCAGCGAATTATCATGTCCTTCTTCCTTCGATTGATCATCTCCCACCAAACCAGACCCAGATCGAGCAGAGAGTAAGTCCTCATCAACGACCCTCGGTTCATCAACCTTATGAGTTTCCAACCAATGTCTCCAAATCTTTTCATCAAGTTCCGCCCATTTCCTAAAAGATCCCAAAGATTTCAAATCTAAATCAATAACCTTAATCGAAGATTTAGTTTTATCGATCGATTTATCACCACTCAAAACAGCTTTAACGAATATCGAGCAATCTTTAAAAATAGCTGAAAGGGAATAACCAACAAGTCTTTCTCTTAATGTCCAGCCTTCTTCTGAGTATGATTTTTGAGTGTCTGAGAGATATTTTTCGACGAAAGAAGACAATTCTTTAGGATTTGGTTCAATTAGAAGTTCCGATTGATAAATATCAGAATTGGGAGAAGATAATTGGAGACGGTGGACGAGGTCACTAATATCCGTTGGATCAAGTGTTGATTGAAGACCCTTGAGCGTATCAAGAATGCCAGAGTCGTTGAGCAGATCTACCACGAACGAAGGCGCATCGTTACTAAGTGGATGCTCCTAATACGCTGTCAGTCAGCTACGAAAGAAACAACCACCAATAGCTTACATCATCAGGATAGACTCTTTGACCATCAACAGAAATTCTCCAATTATTTCCCTCTCCTTCAGTATCTCTCCAAAGACCCTTAAGTCCTTCTAAACCTTTGACAATCCGATCCCTGTCACCAGAATATAGATCCAGAGGACAATACCCATTCTCCTTTCCTCTTAAATGAGAATGTAAACAGAATCTACAGTTCTCAGTCTTGATAGGAATAGAATCTGGTGGTCGCATGAAAGTTGGAGTAGGAAGGAACCCCCATTTCGGCTATACAGATTAGTTCAGAATTCGGTTCAACGGTTACATACCTTAATTTCGATCGAGAGGATTGTTTCACCACTGTTTCTATCTGGTGTAGCAGTAAGATCTTCCATGACCCATCCATCAGCTTTATTCTCGATAGTCTCACTCAAACGTCCACCTTCCAATCTCCTAGAAGCAGGTCGTGTACCCTCCGCATTCTCCAATAAACTATCAACCCACTCTGAAAGCAAAGGCGTTGCAACAGCATCCACCAAAAACTCTTCATTTATTAATTTAGGTAACAACTCTTTCCTCCAAATGTCGTGAGATGACGCTTCAAGTTTTAAACTGTGGACAGATGAGGTGGTATCGATAAATTTACTGACATCCTTCTTGAGTCGTAAAACCTTTGCCGAGTATGTCGGATTCGTTCCTCGATAAGCGAAGACCACATGCATGGCTCCTTCTGCAGCATATTCCCAATCCTGAGATGCAGTAGCGGAGCACAAACTTTGAGTAGAATCCATGATCGATACCTCGGTGGTGTCAGTTGGAGAAGGTAAATGGGTTGATTGGTCCAATGACTTCGTTTGATCTACTACAGCGGGTGTCTCCTTTGTAATAGTCTCTCCCTTTGTGACCCCTTCAGCGACAGCAGCACCAACGATCGCAGTACCAAGAACCACAGGTGCGACTTCAGAGACAGAAGCCAAATTACTTCCATCAACCGACTGTTTCGATAAAGACCTTCCAGAGCCGAACAAAGTTTTTCGTAATCCACTATTGGATTTGACGGTACTGGACGAAGAAGACCGTCTGAAATTTGATAGAATACTTTGTCGATTATTAGTTTTAGAAGTGATAGATCGGGAAGTTGGGGAGGTAGGTCGAACTAGGTCCTCAGGAATTGAAGTCGGTTTTTCTGGTTCTGAAATCGGAATATCGGTAACGAGAGTGATCAAAATCCATTCTATCGTACCACTGTTATCGGTAATATGTGGTTCATCGAGACTGAGCAATAAAAATTTAGGCCATGAGCTACTGACAGCTGGATCAAGTTGACCATCTTCAACGAAAGATGTGAAAATATCATCAATCTCCAAAAGTCTTTCGGAAACTATTTTGAAAGATTTGTCAATTCCCTTGGTAGGTGAAAGAACCCGAACGCTTCTCTTTGCGAAACTGGTTCCACGACTGACAGTAGGTGTCGAGGTGGGTTTCACAGATTCAGTGCCAAAAGAGAGGGGTTCAACGACTAATTCAGATTCCCCAAAACCTAATCGAGTAAAATCAGACCAATAGGCCGGTGGGGTATCTGAGTCAGATTGAGGAGGTTGAATGTTTTCAAAAGACATTTGTTTACTGATAATGGACTTGGGTTGATCATCGGGTGTATCTTGGTTTTCACCCACGGAACCAAGAGTGCTTTTAACAGGTGAAGGTGGATTACTTCTGAGAGGGATATCTCCGTGAGACATAGATCGACGACGATTGTGTCGAGAACTAGGACCTGCGTCGATAGATGAAGTTGGACTTCTGAAAGGACGATAAAACGATTCATCGGATGTGAAGCGTGCACCAGAAGATTCTTTTGGCGGTGTACGAGGTGGCGAATCATTGGTGTGTTTGGGTCCAGTAATGAATGATTTCGATTGGTTCGAAAGAAGATTGATCAACTCTTTTTGGGGCTGGTCGTTACCAATGAGTGAATTCCAAAGGAGGAAAGTGCTATAATCCTCCTTCTTGGCCGTGTCGACGGCTTTTACCATATCTCTGAAACTTATATCATCGATTTGATCAGAATCAACCGTCAACGAGAGATGAAGAGTTTTTCTGGGAAAAGATGAAGGTGGCGGTAGTGGAAGATGTTCAGATGAAGCAGTTGTCTCTCCAAACGGATAATCCTTCACCAACTGTAAAAGACGGATGGGTATAGTCTGACGTGTGGATTGAGATCTACACTAGAAATCAGCAAGGCGCAATTGTAGCAAAATATGGAGGACTGACCGAATCCAAGCATAGAACAAATGCTCCACAGCGCTACCAGCAGATCTCCATTCTTCATAAAACCCGTCCCAAAGTTTTTCACCACTTACAGAATCATTCGACGCTTGAGATGAATAAGAATGACCCATAACCCACCAACCGAGAAGATAACAAATTCTACCACCACCCATAGAATTGACATCCCCATGTGTAACTATAGCGGCCCACGTTTCGAATAGTTCGTTGAGATAACCAACGACTTCAGCTGATAAAGTTGGAAGTAAGATTAGAGAATAGGCGTCCAAAGGATACGACGATGAGTGTTCAGCACGGACGAAATCGAGATATGTCTTTTGTGAAACTATGGTGGAAGAGACTAAAGCGAAACCAGCAGATTGAGGCGTTGATTGAAAGTTACTGGATGGACTTGGTGAAGAAACAGAAATTGGATTCAAACGTCTCAACATCCATTTAAGAGTTTCAGCCAAATCAGCGGGATAAGTCGTATCGTCAATTGAAGATTTAAGAGTAGAAATCATATCAGTATGATTGGCTTCTAGTTGTAAATGGTTTGAAATGGAAGGGAAAGAATTGACAAGATCAGGTCGAATGGTCGTTAAGAAGAGTGCCTGTAGATAAAGTTGTTGAGAGGGATCAGATTGGAATCTTCTAGGAAGCATGATTCCTTGTATATCAGTTCCTAAAGAAAGGAAGAAAATTAATCAATAAAACAAGGATGACATATGAGAAAAGAACAAAGAAACCTACCACGACGTTTTAGACCATTCCCAAAAATCTCCCAACCATGTTTAACCTCATCAAGACTCAAATCCCTAATACCACCAATCAACGTAACCTCCTCAACCCCTAATCGAGGAGATCTCCCAACCTCACTGAAATCCAATCTCGAAGCGCCTACCCCCGCAGTACCAGAAACAGTCGAATCAAACGATTGAACATCAAACCCCAAAGCCAATTTCGGTGGTCCGACCAACTTCAAACTCGGACTGGGTGAAATCAATTGTTCTTTTGATATTCGTTTCTGTCGGAGCTGGGAAGTTCTTCTGTTGAGTTCTGAACTGATTCTTCTGTTTGTAGGACGGGATTTTGAATTTGATGAGCGGGTACGGAGGGAGAGGAATCTTGTTGGACGGGGTCGAGGGGATGTGGGAATTGTTGGTTGGGGTTGGGGTTGGGTTGGGGATTGAGGATCTACTTTTCGTTTACTTTTGAAGAAAGACAGGAAGGATACCATGTTGAGTGTGGACTAGAGGATGATTACTTGAATGTCATTAAATGCGATATCAATGTGTCAGATTAGAAAGGAAAGAAATGAAAAAAGAAAAGATAAAAGGATTAAAGTGAGCACAGAGGATGAACGAACAATGCAACGCATAAACCGCACTGACCTTCAGTGTTTACCCCATGGGGTATAGGAAAGGGATAGGATGAAACACGGAGATATTTAGGGTAAAGTGTGGCACAATACGCAATACAATACAATGCAGATGAAATTAACAGTATGAATGAATGAATAGATGAAACCATAAACCCATAATAGAAGGCTAAAAACCGTACCCCCTACCTACTCTCGTTAACCTCGTCAAAGCCTCTCAAATCCAACTCTTTCTGTACTCTATCGATATCCTCTATTACCCCCTCTAAACTTTCTTCGGTGTTCGATCCCTCCCCCTCCCCTTCCTCTTCAACATTCGGATCATCCTCATATTCCCCAAACGGATCGACTAAATCCTCATAATGGAAGTCCTATTTTGTTGTATCAGTCTATGCAACCAGAAAATGAACTAACCATATCAACACCTTCATCAGCTGCTATCCTCTGTATTACCATTTGTATCAGTCGTCCTCCGGAATAAACCAGTCAAACACGCTTACAGCATACTCCAAAAACAATCTCATCATGTAAGCATGTAAATCTTCCATCCTAAACATCCGTTGAACAAAACATTGCTATGAACACCAAATCAAATCAGTAATCCTTCTCTAAGCAAAAGAAAAGAAGCATTACCCCATTCCTAGCAAGAGCCTTAGCAGTCTCATCGAAACCAAGTCCAGGATTTTTCGGTGTACCTCTAAAACTGATTCTTTGTTAGTACGAGTAAATCAGAGATTGACATAGACATACAACGCGAGGATATCGAATAAATCTGAAAAATCAAGTTTGGCTGGTATATACATGAACCATCTATCGGTTTGTCAACGTTAAAAGTTTTTTTCCCTTCAATTCGAATGGTGAGGGGGCACGTACGGGATGAGATGTGGTTGAAACCATTCGGTGAAGATTCCAGTTTTGATAACGACAGAATTTGTACTCATCAACCTAAAAACATCAGCGGGAACGTTTTTTCAAATTGAAACAAGCATACCGTCTGAAACGTCCACTGGTATCACATTGAAATTCAGTATACTTTCAATACTCCGAGAAACCCTTGCAACTCACCTCCACCCATTCCCATCAATATCGAGCAAGAATTTATATTTATTCAACTGCTCAGCCCGTTGATTAGGTGCCCATTGAATTTCACGTCTAAACACCAAAGGTCAGTCCCCCCATAGCCAAAAGTCAAAAAAACAACCCACAACATCTCTTTACAAGTCCCATCATCCTCTGAACATTGTATAGGTCTCCCCGAAAGTTTAACATCCAAAAAGAATTCCTGAGCTTGCTTCAATCCAACTTCCTCCTCTCGATAAAGTAAAGGGATCTTAGCTTCCACAGCAGGACCGCCAACAGTCGAATCGTCATTCAAAGGTAATTGAGTGTTCCCAACATAAGGCGAATTTTTACGATGATTCCCAACCTGTTGTCGATGATATAACGTTTCTTCGATTTCAGCTATTTTCTTACGTTCATCTTGTGATTGCGTAGAATTCTGTCCTAGATCTGGGACCATGTAGGATACAGAATCTGAATTCGATGTGATGTTTGAATTGGCGAAATTGTGTAATCTGATTCGATGGGAATTACGCCATGGTAATTTCTTCGTCATTTCGGATATGCCAGTTGGGGAACCTCTCTACGTGTTTTCGTTTTAGTCCTGTGGAAAAAACGATAATCTGCTTTAAACTTACCCAAACCAATTTTGAAGAACTTTTTTGTTCCCATTTAGGATCTTTTCCTGGATTATCATAAAACTGATCCAAGGGTGTGATAAGTATATCAGAGCTACGGAATCAGTATACATTGGTCAAGCTAAGCAAAACATAACTCACTTGATGGAAGTTTTAGCTAAACTGAAAAGAGGTAATAAAGCAGTGTGTGGTTTTGGATGAGATTCGGGTAAATGAGGTTCAATCGTTAATCCATGTAATGGAACAAGATAGGGATCTACCAATAACTCAGTCAATTAATGTTCATTTCCGAAAGACATTTTACTCACTTTGACAGAAATCTCCAGCTTCCAGAGAATCATAAATCAGAGAACGACCTGAATTTCTTTGTTAGATGAAACGACAATTCAAAAGAATATTACTTGCCTTCATACATGGTACTATTTTTTCTAAAATTGGAATCAGGCGAACAACTCCTTGATAATCTGACATGAGCGTCATCCGTTTCTTTCAAATGTGTTGTATCTATCGAAAAAAGGGGTAAAAATAAATTCCAAATCCAATCTCAGAACTCAACTTACGTTCACCCCGTAAACCAAGTTTCACCAATGAATCCCGTCGTGCCCAGGAAAGATATATTTGAGGTTGATCGAAGATGGAGAAAGTTGCGTTGAGATCTGGAAGATATCTCGCGAAAGCTTTCAGTAGACTATGAATATGTGTGAAATTAGTAATATACCAAAGGAGAGAATTGATCACTTACGACGCAGCGTCCATTGCTCTATACCAAGTTCCTTCCCATTTAAGACCTGACATATCTTTCATCTGTAAAATTCCAATCAACAAACCTTCCCCCCAAAGCTGCCAACCTATACCAAAAAAAACCTACCCTAATATCAACCAAACCATTCTGAACAGCCAGCGTAAAAGTTTCTTTCATATTTTCAACCTCCCTCAACCGTTTCCTCATCTCATCTTTCGGTAAAGCCCAAAAAGGTGCCAAATCCAAATTAATCCTATCATACTCATCAGGTAAAATGAGTTCATGAGCCATGACGTATTCCCACCAAAGATCGAATCCTTTAGGTGGTAACCGTCCATATCTCTTGGTATATTCTTTAACGGCATCCTCCAAAGTTCTAGATTGTCTTGACAGCAGTTCTTCCCATCTTTTCTCACCTAACGATAAAAGTAACGGGATTGGATGTTCCGCTAATGGTGAATCTGAAATTAACAGATGACCGGTAGAAGAGTATTGATGGATGTGACTATGATGTTCGTGTTTCTTTGGTGAAGTCGAAGCAGTAGATTTGAGATTATCCAAATCATTTTGAATTTCAGAGATCGATGAGAATTTCTTTTCAGGAAATAATTTTCTCAGTCGTACCAAATCCCTTTCATAAGCTTCAATCGGTGAAACGAATTTACAAACCCCGTCCAAATCTTCATCGTTAATTTCCAATCCAGTCAAAGATTTCAATAACCTAACCACTTGATACGGTTGATTAATGTTTCCACCATACAATACCCGTTTAATCAGATAAATCGTGAAAGCCAATAACATCAGACATATCAAACTACGTTTAGGTGATTTGAACGTTCTAGGGATCCGTAATTTTTTCTTCCCAGTCGAGAAATCATATTCGTCCTCTAAATTGTGATTAGGTGATTTCAAATGAGGTAATTTGAGTTGTTTGAATTTTGAAGGGGATGATGATGATGACGATGATGATGATGGATTTGGATTTGAATTTATTAGATACTCGGTACGACGATGTCGAGGACTGTTGGGTGATTCTGGATAATCGTTGGTTAGATGGTTTTGGTTTGGGTTTTGGTTTTGGGGTTGGGGTTGGGTTTGGGTTTGGAAATTGGGTTGGACTAGACGTGGATTTTGGAAGAAGGGGGAATTGAGGGGTAATCTAACTGGTGTTGAGGGTGGTGTTGAATGCGTGAAGGGAGTTCTGGGTTGGGGTGTACCAGGTATCGGAGTGTTGTTTGACATGGTATTTCGTGAATTTGGTTTGACCTCGCCGATCTATAACCTTCTACTCCGTGTCTCTTTGTCAATAGTACGTGTATGTATATGAATAAGGTATCTATCTCTATTTCTATTTATATCGATATCAACTTAAAACGAGCGAGTCCACTTCTAAACTCTAAGTTCTTCTGACCCGGAATATTGGGATCAGGCACAGGGAACATACCAAACTTTGTTCGCGTGGTAGAAACGGAACGTAAACGGGATATTGAACAAGTGCATAGTACATTGGTAACAACAGATGAAATCAACCCAACTCGTTCTAGACCAAATCAAACACAACCCCAAACACCAATAGGACAGACCTTCCAATGTTCCTCTGACAATTTCATCCATCCATCCACCAGAACGCCTCCATTCAAATCTCCTTTTGAACCCTTACCAAAAAAGTCGTTGCCAGGCTGGACCTCGTCTCGAGTGGTCTTATCTTGGTGGTTCAACTTAACGATGTATTAGCTTATCGTCTGTGAAGTCACAAAGTGTTTGAATTACCTGTTGAAGAGACTTCAATCTATTTTCCATATCATCCAAGATCTCATCCAAGTTTGTTTCTGGAATCTCCTTGGTTGTTTCCAAATCCTCAAATCCAGTCAACTCATGCTCCTCCTCCTCTTCCTCATCAGAACTCCCCTCATCAACATCCATCCCAATCTCATCATCTCGTTCCATCGGTAAAATCTCTGAAAGATTTTCAGACGATTTTCGGAAATCCTTATCAACATCCAGTAAAGCTTTATAGAGTCGTTTAACACTGACATTCCATCAATACGAAGATACCTTTTAGTGGAAATGCTGAGGAAAGGGTAACTTACATGTCATCCCCGAATATCAAAGAATCCAGGATCCTCTTCCTCAAAGAAAGTTTATAAGTTTCAATCAATCCCAACGAATCTTCAGCGCTCTTCTCCCAGATCCATATGAACCAAACGCCCAAAGACCATTTAAAGCTTTCAAACTCTTTGATATCTTCTTTAGACCTGTTATTCTGGGACGTAGTCACATCGAGTAAAATATTAAGTATCTGGTTGATCAATAGATTGCTTATATTCTCAGTTGATGATTCGAGTTCAGAAAGATTCTTCAGGAGGGGTGACCACAATTGTATAGAATTTTTCGAAGGTGAAAGGTGAGTTTTAGTTGGACGTTTTCTGTGATTAATTGGTAAGGATCTTGTTTTTAATGGAGAATGATGTACCCACTTTCGAGCAACCGGTACCAAACCATTGGTAGAACATAAACAACCCACGAAATCCTCACCAACCTCCTCCCCAATCAATCGTCTAACCCTCCGTAACTCCCGCCCACTCTCATTCTCCTCACCAACGATCCTCTCCCTAATCCTCGATTTCATGATTTTTTTCCAAGATCGAATCAAAGCTTCACATCGACCATTGATGTTGTTCATGTTGTAATCGAAATCGTTCGTGTTCGTACTGGAGCTAGATAACATTGGTAAGAAGGAGTAGTTGTTGAGATAGTTGATGGCGGTCGTTACACCTTGATATAAGAGGTTTAAGGGAGGGAGGTCTTCGTGTGTCGTTCGATGTCGTAAAGAGATCAAGGTTGGTGGGATACCTAATGTCGCAGCTATGTGGGAGATTGGACGGGCGTATGGTCCTAATTCATCATATTTAGCTGGAAAATGCCCGTCACATAAAAAGCTAACCTACCGGTCTGTAACGGATCAACCATCCCATTAACGAATCGAACGATTGCAATCCCACAACTCATCCTAGCGATTTGCGCCTCACCAGCAGATTTAGGTGGATAAGATAACAAAGAAGCGTTGATGAGTGTATATAAAAGATGGATGAATGACGGACAACACGGTGAAGATATGTATATACTCATCTGAACATGGGGTCAATCGTAAAACTTGAACTTGACAACGTACCCTAGCTAAACCTCTTCTTATAGATGTTTCATTAGCTGAAGGGTGAAATAGGAGATCGTGTAGTTCTGCTAATTCCGCTTTGTTGGTCCATGGAACCCTTCTTGGTGTTCTCATTGTGGAGTGTAGATGGTTGTATTTGCGTGGGTCTGAAGTCAATTTATGGTAAATTCAAATCATGAATTTCAACTTTTTGCTTCCGTCGTTCTCATTTCTTGGTGGCAAATTTCGACACGGCAACTTGTTCAGTCAAATCATCGTAGTGCATGTATCTACAGTAGAATTACATCTATCTACATAACATTGTCCATCTACTCAAAGGTGTCTTGATCTCCATTCTAACTCTCTAAATCAAGATTCAAAGAGAAAACCTCTAAATCGCATAACCTAGAAAACATAAGCAAGATCAGTTCCACACTAAAACCCATCAAACCCCAAACTCACGAGGCAAACTCTCAAGCGGTCTACTAATCTTAAACCCCCGCTCCTCAGCAGCCTTCTGTCCTTGTCTACCAAACCCAAACCCCCCAAATGGAGCACCAGGTTCGACACCACCACCACCCCGTTCCGGAAGAAGAGGTGTATCAGAATGATTAGTCTCCGGTCTGGACAATTGGATTTCAACCATTGGATTGGGGTTTTTAGTGGGGTTACGTGATTGGGTTGGCCAGATGACTGGGTTTTCTGGATCTTCGGATCGACGGAAGGGTTTGGTCTTTTCTGTTATCATGTCCCATGAGGTTTTGGCTGCTTTTGTTTGTGGGGTTCTGTTCGTTTTTGTTAGTCTCCAGTCTCACTGCAAGTACATGGGTGAGAGGGATTTTAACTCACAAAGAAGAAACGTTTTCCCAGGAGAAGAGCAATCTTTTAGCTTTGGCTGATGATCGGAAGATGATTCCCTGGTCATTTGGTCAGCTCTTGAATGTTCGAATTATGTGGCGGAGATAACTTACAGCTACGATGTTGAGACATCCGACGATGAACAATAACCAACTTGTGACCTGTGGGAACGGATCGCAGAAATGTGAAAGAACTTGAGTACCGATTCTAGATTTCGTAAGTTAATGAAATCCATTTGGGACTCTCAAGGGAACTTACAGAGCCTGGAAACAACCTAGGATACCTAGACCATGAGCCGGTCCCAATACCGGTATAAACTCTTCAAAGAGACGTTTAGGAAATCCCGTCTCGGAAAGAGTAAGAAGCAGACATTCAAAAACTAAAACGAAGCGATCAGCGGTGTTCCATCATTACGATAGTGGACATACTGATGAAAAATCTATTCAAGATACTCCAGAACGAACCACCTGCTTGATCAGGTACCGATGAATACTCTATATAATCGCAATCCCAAAGTTCTGTTGAGTTTGAGGAGGTGGACGTAGAAGTAGATGAGAAAGAAAACGACCGAATAGCTTTGATATCACTGTGATGAGTTAGATTGAGAGGTTTAGCGATACTTACTTTGATAGAGTCACTGCGTTCACTGCTAGGACATGGAGGAGGGAGATGATACTAAGTAAACGAAGGATGTTTAGGAGGATGAATATCGGACCTGAGGGTTTGGAGATGAACGGTTTGATATTTGGATCGACAGTCATAGTGGGTTATGAAAGGGAGCAGGAAGTTTAAATGGTATTGGGTATTGAAATGGATTCTAATGTCGACCAGCGACTGAATTTGAAAGTGGTATTAAACGAAGGTATAAAAATGAAAGTCAGAGGGAAGAATGAGGATTCAAGAGGGATGCCTCAACGTATAAATATATCTGAATGCATAGTCATACCAATCTCTCTCTGTTAGAGATACAATAAGAATAAACCACTTTTAGCACAGATGCGATGCTAATGGATCATAAGGGGATAAAGTCTCATTGTGTCAGAAACAAAAGACGATCAACGTCAATTGAAAAGCCAATGTATTCAAAGTGCCACAATCGACGCTCAACACGTGCTGTTTGTTCCTAGCTTTGTTTGGTTTCAAGGGTGAAAGGGTATAAGGGACTTTAAAGGAGTTTACCACGCGAGGACGCGCCTGCCCATTGGGTTGTGTGTCTGTGCGGTGTGTGTGTGGTGTTTTGTGTTGATTGAGCACGGTGCTACAGGTGGTACGCTTGACCTCTACTTCTACACAGCAATTGAGTTTTATTCTATTCTATCGATCCTATCCTACAATTAACGATCTAGACTTGACTCTTTACTCTCTCAAAAACAACATCAATCTCTACACCACCACACCACCAACACACCACCTACACGTCTCACATCGCAAGCCGACTGATTCGCCTCTTTCTTCCTCTCACTACTACTCTGCTACCAACTAAATCACTACACTCCTTTGATCTACCAACACCTACACCTACACCTTCACTTTGACCTTTCTTTTCACACACTTGGTCGTCAAGTTAATCCCCCCTTAAAATCAATCAAATCAAATCAATTGTATCCATCCAGATACCATTGTTCTTCGTGACCGTATCCTTGTACTGCTGTATCCTTGGAACCACAAATCAGTCATTGTTCTATCAATCAATACAACAATCAACTAACTATTCAATTTCACTCTCCTTCAACCACCACCAAAAACCAAAAATGCATCTTCAATCGACCTTACCAATTCTACTTCTCTCCCTCCCGCTCGCGTTAGCTCACGACCCAGCTCATCGACGACATCACCACAACGCAATCCACGCCAGAGCAGGTGCACCAGAACCATCTGACGCTCTTGCTGCTGAATCAGCCGCTTCTGCCAGTGCAGCATCCGCTTCATCAGCTTCTGCCGCTGCTGCTGCGTCGTCAGGTCAATCCAGTGCTGCTTCAAGTGCTGCAACTTCATCAAGTGGATCTGCATCACGTTCTTCAGCTTCTAGTTCAGTGAGTGATTTCCACTTAGCCCGTGCGCGAACCTTCTTTCTTACATACTTTGTAGGCTCAAACATCCTCTTCATCAAGTAGTTCATCGATAGATTCTTTCTCAACTACTTCGTGTAGGTTTTAGGATTACTCAAGCAAACTTTGAACACATGGCTGACATTTCCAAAGCGTCTGATCAATTCAGCCAGACATCCGTCTACACCCCTTCAAGTGTTTCAACCACTTCAGCACCAATCTCGACCACTGACAATTTACCCACGACCATATCTCAGATTTCTCAATTTGGTCAAATCACACCAAGTACCACCAGTACCAAGGCAACAACAGTGATCACCACCAAAGCAGCATCATCAGCCGCATCTGCATCTGACAACTCATCATCTACCACATCAGGTGGACTCAGTAAAACTGCCATCATCATTATCGCCGTCGTCGCCTCAGTTCTTGGTCTAGCAGCAATTGGATGGACGGCCTTCCGTAAATGGAAACTGAAACCATCTAACCGATTCGGTAGTCGAATGAAACCAATCGATTTCACTCCAAGAGATCTTCATGGTGATGACGACTTTATGGAGAAGACTTTACAAAGAACTACATCCAACCATGACGGTGTTAACGGTGCAGGCGTTGGTGTTGGTGGTGTAGCTGGTATTCCAGAACATGACTTCACGGCTGGTTCAGCATACGGATCAACTGATAACAACCAACAGTATGAAATGTATAATTCGGATCCTTACAGACATGCTCAAGCTTACGAATATGATCAATACAACCAACAACAGCAACCAGCTCAACCCAATTATGATTATCCTCAACAAGATCAGAATCAACCTCAAGATGGTTACGCCGATCTTCAACGTGGACCAAGTATGAATTCCGGTTCCGGTCACGGTCACCCAGTAACTTCGATGAGTAACAACGGTCATGGGATGGCAGCTAGTGCTGGTGTCTATCCAACTGAGGGAATGTATCCATCGATGGATTACGGTTTGGGTAGACCAACAGGTGGATCAGATGGGCCGTGAGTTGCAGTTTGAATGGGATAGTTTAACACAACTGACATATTATCTAGATACGCTCAAGCTGCTCAATACAGAGGTTATTAAGAGAATCCCCATAATCTCATATTGTATCTATACTTACAATTTCCATAATTCATTCACATTGTTCCATCTCAATCACAAACAGTTCTTTGATTGCAGGTCGATCATCTAATGGTTCCCTTCTTATCTTAAACTCAACCCTGACAATTAATATAGACTGCATGATGTCTTTCGAACTAACATTCGAAGATATCACATTACTTTTCATTCCCCCTTCGTTTTTCTTCCTTCTTCGTTTTGTTTTTTCTCTCATTTCGTTGGATGGGTCGATGATCTATTTTTTTCTTGAATATCATCGATCTTGTGATGACTTTTATTTTATTACCTTGTCCTCAGTTACCCATTGTACATGTGTTTATGCATACTGTACGAGAATTGTGAATGCAGCAGTCATAACTAATTCAAAATCAATGATTTTTTCGAAAAATCAAGCGCGTCATTTTTTAGCAACTTGTTTCCGCCTTACAAAAGTTTGATAAATTTCAGTTTTCCATCAAATCGTTTCTCTCTGTGAGCTAGAACATCATATGGCAACCCAAAAAGTGAGAACTGCAATAGCTGTAAGTAATCTAATAGATCTATCACCTGAATTGACTCGAACTGAAATATATTGACAGGCGTCAACCTCGAAATTATGGAATGGTTATGATGAAAATCAACGTCCAAATGATTCTACAACCACCAAAGAAATCCTATCAAAAGGTAAACTCCACTTGATAAAAGCAGAGAATCTAGGACCGAGATTACGTGAGAGTATCTACGAACTGTTTGATGAGAACATGAGGGATTTGTAGGTCCCTCCCTGCCCCACATGGCGTACGAAACTTGAATTGACAATGTGGTAGATCGATGAATTCAAGTTTCAAATATGAAAAGAGGAGTAAAGTGGATGAACTGTTTGATGATTTAGGACGATATTTGATTTTCGTTTCTGACGAGGGAGAGGGGGAGGGGGCGGTGATGCCTGGTGCACTACCTACTAAAGGGAAACAGAAACAACGACGACCAGACGAGATATTCGATATAACCTCAAGATCACAGTTGTTAGCCTACTGTTCTTTCAGGTTTGATACCGAAGAAACACTTAGTTCGAGAGATGTAGAGGTGATTTATTGGTAAGCTCTAGATTTTATGTTAGATTAATCAACGGCTGATTTTATGTTGAAACTAGTTATGAACTACAATTAAGACCTTCTGTTCGGGGCTTGGGGTTAGGTCGGATTTTGTTAAATGAATATGAGGGGATAGGGAGGAAGTTCGGTATGGAGAAAGCTATGTTGACTTGTTTGAAGAGTGGGTATAGAGTGTGTTTTGATTCTGACCTTGGGTTAGATAATACCAAAGCGATGTCTTTTTATTCTAAACATGGGTAAGTCTTTTTCATTTATGTTGGATTGGATGTTGAGAGGGGCTAGGTATACACCGGACGAAATTGATCCTACTTTGATTGATGAGTTGGATGCGGATGAGGAGGAAGAGGAGGAGGAGGAAGAAGAAGAAGAAGAAGAGGAGATCAATGTCGATTATAGGATTCTCAGTAAAGTCTTGAAACCTTGATCACAAAGATCCAACACAAATTGTAAAGTAAACAGCAATATCGTACCGTGTACTGTAGATTATGACTTAATTCAAATGAATGAATGATGATAAAAAATGCTTTTCGAATAATCATACAAAGTAGGAGTGAGTTCTTTTCCCCTCTAAGCCAAATCCAAACCCCTTCCAAAAATAATCCTGCATCTACCTACCAAAACCACCAGTAGCTTGAGCGTTCCCACCCATAGTCTGCATCCTCTCTCCAACCTTCTTGTTAACCTCGAAGAATTTGGCTGTACATCGATCGATACATACGGCTTCACCTTTAAGTAATTCTGGTTCGGCGTAACGATGGTTTTGGGGGTTGGGTTGAATACATTTGGTGTGACAGGTGTTGACTAGACGGTTACTGTCTTTGTTGTTAGGACAAGGGAGACAAGAGAAGACCAGACAAGACGAGGTTACTCACAAGACATCAGTGATCATGTCTAATTCCGCTACTGCCATTTCGATTTTAGCTGGATCAACTGAACCTGAATTTGGGTCTGGACGTTGAATGTCAGATTTGAGTCGTAAGGAAAAGAAGGGGAAGCACTTACTGGCACCACCACCACCGAATAAGAAAGACATGGTGAAAAGTTAAAAAGTTGAGTTGGGTTTTGTGGTTAAAAAGTTTTGATTTTCTTTTATAGATTGATTTTAGTTGACGTTCACTTGGGATTAGAAATCTGGTAATCCAATTGATTGAGAAGTGACCTTATGGATGTTATACGTGAGATATAACAATAGATTGAATGAATAGGAATAGAATATCAATCGAAGCAAATGAATCTCAGCAGCTCTCTGAAATCTTTACGTTTACCTTCTCGGCGTTATTCGGGAAATCTGCCTCCACTTGAACAGTCCAAGCAAGTCAGTTTTTTTCATCAAACCACAACAACTTCCTACTTCATACAACCACAATGTCAACACGTCCAGGTTTAGTCAGACTCAGTAAATCAATCAGAGATTACCCCCATGCAGGACCAAGTAGATCCCTTTCAACTGGATCTAAATCCAAGAAACCTCAATTCGACCCAGTAATTTTTTCAGGTATCCAACCAACAGGTATGTCACCGTTTTCTCCAAGCACTAGCCAAAACTAAAGAACAACGACTTCGTATTAAAGGTACACCACATGTAAATCTTCCGTCCCCCCAAAAGTCCAGTGAACAAACTAACATCCCACCCAGCTAGGAAACTTCTTAGGTCTCTTCCAACCATTCCTAGAACTCCAACAAACCGTACCTAAAGAAACACCGATCTATCTCTCAATAGTTGGTTTACACGCCATCACCCTCCCTCAAGATCCCTACCAACTCGTTGAAGATCGTAGAAACATGTTGGCAAGTTTGTTAGCTTGCGGTGTTGATCCTTCGAGGACTACTTTGTATTTCCAAGAGAGTGTTGGGGAACATTGCGAGTTGAGTTGGTATTTGAATACTTTGACTTCTGTAGGACGGTTACAAAGGATGACCACTTGGAAAGTGGGTTTTTGGGTTGGGATGTTGAGTGTTATATTTCTGGCTGATGGAGTTTTAGTCACGTTTGGCTACCGCTAAAAATTCAAATTCAATTGACGAAATTTCAGAATCAGATCTTAAATTGGGTTTACTTTCTTATCCAGTATTACAAGCAGCCGATGTGATGTTATACAAGTAAGTCAAAAACCCTCTCAAGAAAGCACACATCCTAACTCACAGTCCTGAAGATCAACAATCATACCAGTAGGCGAAGATCAACAACAACACATAGAACTAGCCCGAGACATCGCAGAAACGTTTAACAAATCGTTTGGACCCATCTTCCCCATACCCGAAATGAGGATTGGTAAGTCATCAAAAGGAAAGGGCAGAAATTAACCTCCCCCGCAGTCCCCTCAAAACGGATTCTATCACTTCGAGACCCCACTCAAAAAATGTCCAAATCCGCCCCCAACCCGCTCTCAAGAATCACACTAACCGACACCCCAACCCAAATCATCCAAAAGATAAAATCCTCAACCACAGATTCCCTCCCGCTCTCCCACGGGATCACCTACGATCCAATAAACAGACCAGGAGTCTCGAACTTATTAACCATCCTTTCGTCATTACAAAACAAAACCCCTGAGGAGGTAGTTCGAGAAGCTAGAGAACATGGATGGGGGGTAGGGAAATTGAAGGAACAAGTTGGTGAAGCTGTTATTGAGAGGTTTGAACCTGTTCGAAAAGAGTTTGAGAGGGTTAGGATGGATTTGGGGTATTTGAGAGATGTGGCTGAGATGGGGAGGGTGAGGGCTGGGGAGGTTGCTGGGAAGACTATGATGGAGGTTAGGAGGGTTGTTGGATTGGGTGGGATTTAGGTGATGGGACATCTTGTCGTGTTGGGTGGGATTTAGAGGGTGGGACACTTTTTTGCATGGATATATGGCATCTATGATTGTTTGTTTGTTATGCACAACTCGATTTTGTTTCAATTATTCTGAACTGGTGTTTTACGGATTCTTCTTGGAGATTTGGAGTGAAACCCTATTTCTCCCCTTTAACAATCTTACTCTCAGGTCGTGAAGCATATCCAGTCCAACTCTAAGAAAAAAGGTCAACATCCATCTCAAAAAAGGAAAAACCCACCTCATCATAAATAGCCGATTTGATCTTATCATCAACAATCCGACTAGCCAACCAACCAACCCCAGCCGTCATCCCACTCCCACAACTAAACACCAATCTCTTCTCCCCTTGTCTAACACCCTCCCATTCCGAACCTACACTGTCAGCCAAGATTTTCTCAAGTTGATCAACTGGTTTCATTGATGAATAAGGTTTCTCTTGGGTTGAAGGTTCGATTAGGTCTGTGAAAGGTAGAGAGAGGGAATTGGGGATGTGACCTGATGACATTCCTGGTCTTGGTTCGGGTTGATCACCTGTATATCTGATTTTTTTGGTTCAGTTTGGGTTCTGATTTGGGGGGTGGGGTTAGGTTATGGACTACTTACCTTCCCTTGGCTCTTGCATCTAAAACAATTTCACTCTTCGGATCGTCCACTGATTTCTCAGAATTCTCAACCACCTCTTCGTAAGCTACAAGTAATGAAATCAGTGATCAACACAAAATCATAATCATCCAATCACTCACATCTAACCAAATCCTTGGTAACACCCTCTCCACCTTCATATTCACTTTCACCGACCTCAGCAACCTCGCCAACTTCGATTTGACCACCTTCAGCGATCCATCTTGGTAAACCCCCATCGAGGACTGAGACTTTATCATGTCCAAGAGCTGTAAACTGTAGTCAGCTTACTCATCTATCATGGAAGTTTGGATTCACCTTTAAAAGTGAATGCTCCTCTTGGAGAAGAGAAGATTCCAACGGTATCATAAACGACGACATGGGTTTCATCGTTAATCCCGATTTTACCTACAGCGATTGACTCAATCCAATATTCAACAAGTTGAAGGAGATGCGGTGGGACATACGGCATTCCTCCTTGAAAACCTCTTTTGTTGGTAACATATGACCCAAACTCAAAGGGTTCATCTCGATACTCAATTCAGCGACTGTATCAAGATCGAAACGTCTGGCACCGGGTAACCTAGGTCCCGAGAGATATTCAGCTACAGCTGAACGGGGTGAATTGGGCATATGCCATGAGACGTCTAATGGGATCGTTGTTGTCTGTAATGTTTATATCATCAGATTAAGTGATCGGAGTTGGAGATTGAGGTTGGGAAACACTTACCTTTGATAATTTCTTGTATTCACTTGGTGTGATTAGGAGAGGGACTTTGTTGGTTCTTTGTATGGTTGTTGTGAAGGTTCTGAGATTAGGGTTGGCTTTTAGGGATCGGAGGGAGGTGAGGGAGGTGAGGGGTGGATATCTCATTTTGGTTGTTTGCTGTTGTTAGTTGTTGAAGTAGAACGAGAAGATGATGAAATCAGTGTGTGGTCAATTCTATCCTATCCGGTTTACCGGCTAAGTCCTAATCCATAGCAAATGGTGACATCTCCCAGACACTCGTAACGTACAGCAGCAAGTTTTATCATATATGCATCAAGAAATCTGTAGATAGATGAATATGACTATCAAAGTAATTGTGAGAAACATATATGGGAGAGAATCGTCTTTTGTGATTTCGTTATTGAATAAAACTATCTAGTAGTTAAATAGATCGTAAAAAAAGATTTCTGGAAATGTGTGGTTTATTATGTACAACTTTATCAAGAAAAGTGGATGAATGTTTAATGTTAATGTTATCAAATCAAAAGTCCAATTATCCGCCCAAGCGGAAAAAGAAGAGAACAGTCCTATCGAAAGAACCATCTCATGATCTAGCTCTCATCAAGAGTCTATTTCTCATTTCTCTCCCTCTTCTTTCCCTTTCCCTTTCTTCATGTTCATTATCCAAACCAAACTCCCCATCGAATTCATCTTGACCAACCTCTTCACCCCCGAAAACCAATAAATCCAATTCATGAGTTTCATCGTTCTCGATCTCGTTACCGTTACGTGCTGGTGTACAAGTGATGATTGGAACTGATAAAGTTGGACTGGCAGTTAACGTTGAAGTTGAAGAACTTCTACGTGAAATGTTTGATTTGATCGAATGAGTTGGTGAATTAGGTTGTTGTTGATTCATGGTTACACGATCAGAATGGATCTGTGGTGGTGTCGAATAAGTTGGTGGTGAAGTTGAGAGAATCGAAGTGGTGACGTTGTTCCATGAGAAGGACGATTTAGTTGGTGAAGTGGCTTGACCGGTGAATGGAGTTGAACTCGATCGATAGATCCGTTCGGTTGGCGGTGTGACACGAACAGTCGGTTGAATGTTCACATTCTCACCATCGGAATTACCTCTAACCTTTGAACGAAGGAAAGAGGGTAACCTCGAAGTACCTCTAGAAGGACTCGGTGGTGTAGGTGGACGACGATTGAGGATATCCTGAAGAATGTCTTTAGGGTCACGTTTAGGTGTGGTAACATCTTTGTTAGGTAAACGTAAAACCTCCAACGCCTCATCACTGCTTCTACGAACTTCAGTTTCCCTTGGTACAGGAACTGAACCGACTGAAGCACCTCTTCGATGACCTTTTGAAACTCTAGCCTGAATTTGAGCAAGACTAGGAAGTTTAGCTGTATGTCTCGAAGGTGCTGCTAAACCTTTGGATTTGTTTGAGAGAACGTTATCTGACGGAACACTGGTACCTAAATCAGAAGCTCTTGACGAAGGTCGTGACAGTGTTGTAGACGATGATTCGAATTCCTTCGCTGTGAGACGAGGAACGAATTCAGGTGGTGGCAAACGTTGATCCAACGTTGAAAAAGTTGATTTCGTCGGTGAAGGTTCAGCTGAACGTGTGTACAATGGGAAATGTGAATTTGGCGAAAGAGTCAAATTCGGTTTACTCCTGTTTGAAGCTGCATCGTTTGATGCTGCTGCAATAGCCGTTGCTAAAGGTGAATGTGAAGGTAAAATGAAATTGTATGACGCAGGTGAGATAGGTGGACTTGGAGGTAAGGGTGAATCAGAACTTCCAGGAGAAGAAGCTAAGAATGTTGTCAGATAGGTAATATACTTCTAATCAAATCAACATACTGTTCTCACGCTCTCGACGCTCGCGTGCACGTTCAACAACATCCCACAGAGGTTTACCACGTCTAGCGCCAACACCAAGATTACTTTGTCGTTTGACATTAACGTTTGATGCAGATTCTGTCCAACTTGAAGTCGAATCTGAAGTTGAACTTTCACCGACATTCCATCGTTTAGGTAAAGACGCGTTCAATGGGATCAAAGGAGCAGGTGAGAATTTCCCATTGGCGTTGATGAAAAGTGGTGAATTTGGATCAGCTTGTAGAGCAGCTTCTGCTACTGAGCAAGCGATCAACCTGAGATGAGTTGGATCAGGTGATGATGGTGTGTAAGATGATAAGGTCATTGTTGGTAATAAGATTGTTTGGGCCATGTTGAGTGAAATGAATGAATGAATTTGATTTGATTAATCTTGTCGTCAAGGTTTGTTGAATTGGAGACCTGCTCAAGATAGTAGTTTATAGTTGTAGTTTAGGTAAACCTGTACCGGTGAGTTTAAATGGTGTCGTGATTGAATATCGTAAATTGAAAAATGAAAAGAACAATGGGAAAGATGATGAAAGTAAATCAAAGTTCCTTTTCAATGTCAGGAGTTGAAGGGATGGATTTAATGTTGGTTGATAGGGAGTACGATTTTCGTTAAAGGACAGGAGAGAGAGTAAGGGGGTCAGGTGATAAAGGAATGTGATTGACTGTGTTAAAGTCAGTTATGTTCGGACGCAAATTGATGAGAGATCGTAGAGAATAGGATAGGGCGAGGATATGGATAACAGGATGAATGATGAGATATTGAATATGAAGGGTTAAGAAGAATATATATGAGAAGAAAGAGAGGACGTGTCAGAGGATGTGACTGTAACCAGGGTAGTCCTAGTCCAGTACTAGTCTACGCTTTGATCCTCCTTCTCAAACACCCACCATCACACGACACACCGCCATACACAGCACACACTCTCACTCACCTAATTCGATACTGTACTTGACAAACTAATGAAAGAGAGTCCTATCGTATTCTATATTCCTTTGTTGAACAATAACTAATAACCAAATTCCTATCAATAAAATCTGATTCCAAATGACGACTGATCCAATAGGTCGATTGAATCAGTGAAGTGAAAATAAAAGTGAGTCGATCGAAGGCGTGAAAACGTTAAAATGTTGTATTGTAGACGTCAATTGAGAAAACCAAAATAAAATAAATAAAGAACACTTGTTGAACACCAATAGAAAAGAATCCCAATTGAATTTCAAAACGATACCAACACCGATGTCGATCCAACTAAGAATAAACTGAATGTGAAGAACGGTCGAAGTACCTCGGATCCAAGACCTGCTTGATGATTAAACAGAGAAGAAGACAGATAGATATCTTTGACCGTAAGAACCAAAATATAATAGCTCTATACTCAATCTATGACCGGAATAAGTGAGATATTCTGAAACCCTGTCTCTGAAATTGGTCGTGGTGGTTCTCTTTTCTCTCGTGGTCGTTAAAATTGATCTTGAATTCAATTGATTCAGATGATTATGTCTCGTCGATTGCGCTTTCTACGATAAGTTATAACGTAGTGATAGTTTTGAGGCTTGATCTGGTACAATGGTGTATCGATTTGATTTGAATTGAAATAATAATTAAATTAAAAATGGTCAATGAAAAGAGAAAAGATCTACGTTTTGAATTCTATCCTTTTCGTTAGAGGTCGTTAGAGGTGATAAATGAGTGTGGGTTTGTATTGTAATTATCTAGATCTAGACTGGCTAGGTTGGCGTTTTGTCTGTTTTTCTTTCTTTCTTGTCGAATGAATGATGGAATATTGAACGGGAACGATGGTTTGTCGATCTTTCAGGGTAAAGGTAATAAATGGGAAGAACGAAGATGGTGAGGAATGGGAAAGATCAAAACAAAACCGAACCAGTCGGGAGATGAGAATGAGAATAGAAGGAGGTGTATAAAAGAAAGAAGATGGTGAAGAAGATGAAGATGATCTATATGTATAGCTAACTAAACAACCGAGTCCATGTAAACTGCAGTACCTTGTAGGAATCACCTAAAGCAAATAAACTGCCTCCCTCGTACAGTACATAACGTAAGGGATGCAACTGGCGTTTCTAAAGACAGCCTCGTCAAAAGTACAGGAACACAGAGGGTTAAGGGAAATTCACGCCCAACAGTTCGACTACTTTAAACCTGAATTCGTCCATCCATCATGGTAAGTATACCTAAAGTGTCCTAAAGTGTAGGTTAAAATATACTATCGCGCTTGGCGTTCTAACTAGGATTCAGCTTAACTACTAAACTGACTTATGGCTGTACGCGTTTTTAAAGTATGAAATCAGGGTTAATTCTCATCGTTCTCGTTCTCTGAATTAAACTTATTGTGGATATCCATCTCATCGCGATGTTTACGTGTAGGTCAAGTCAATGAGTGAGGTAATCAAAGGACTGAATTTATTTCTCGTCCCAGTGAACGAATAAACGCTGGCGCCTCAATCACTTCAAAGACTTTTTGAGCCCACCTACACGTCGAGATATCTCTTGAATCATGGATACTGTAATAAAGCTCACTAGCAGTCTTGAGACTAGTCTGACTCGACTCCTAGAAACCTCAATCGTGACCAGGATACCAGGTAGGTCATAGATAACTTATCCATTGAATCATTTAATTTCTGATCATTAATTTAACATGGTTTAGTAAGGAACTGTGTTACATTATAATAGTCCGTCCGGGTTCCTGGTAGTTAATCATACTGTAGCTTACTAATAACGAGTGACATCGCAACCAGAAATCAAATGTACTTAGTTGAAATGCAATACATCTAGTATAAATGAAGTGTGTATGTAAATAAATCATCTGATCCAAACCCCCAAAAACCCCTCAACCTTAATCAACAGGTTCAGAAAAAGCACCAGGTAATTTCCGACTAGGTTCAACATGACTATAAGCATGTGAATCGTTCAACACGAAATCGTTCAAAACCAAAGGTCGAACTTTGAACCCATCTCTTCTAGCAGCTTCCAATCCCTCTTTACCGGTTTTACCGTCCTTCTCACGCATCAGTTCACGAACTGGTACCATCGCTGCGTTTCTACATGTTTCTTTGAGATCTGAGCCGGAGAGTCCATCTGTTCGACGGGCTAGGGCTTCTAATGAGAATTCGGGGGAGAGTTTGGTGTGTGCGAGCATCTATAGGGGTTTGGCGTTTAGATGTATTCATTTGATACTGGTTCTTGAAGAACTCACTAGCGATAGAATCTTCAATCTTTGTTCATAGTTCGGTAATCTGATAGGGAATCTTTTGGGCATTCTACGCAGGATTGCAGGGTCGATACTATCGAACAGTCAGCTAACGGTTGCGAAAACAAACTCGATCAGATGACCTACTCGTTCGGTCTATTCGTTGCACCCAACACCAAAATCCTGTTATCTCCAGAAGTTAAGCCATCCCATAGACTACAGTTGTCAGCTAAGGCTTTCTCGTCCTTTGTTCAGCTGAAACCTACGTCATGAATTCCGCTTTCATCATCCCCGTAACTTCATGATCACCAGACGATCTTTCACGAAACAAGGAATCGATCTCATCGATGAAAATCTGGATGATCGTATGATGTCAGCTAAAACCCTGTTATCAGATTCCTTTCAGCTCACAATACTTGGTTGAACTTTTCTTGCCAGCGAGAAAAGACCAGCGACGAGTTTGTTAGATTCACCAAACCATTTATTCGTTCTACGCAACGCAGTCAGTCAGAATGCAAAAATTCAGATTTCAGCACACTCACAAACTAGACAATGGTAAATTGATAAAAGTAGCACCACTCTCTTTAGCCAAAGCTTTAGCCAACATAGTCTTCCCACAACCCGGATGACCATAAAGCAACACCCCCTTAGGAGCCCCCAACAACCCATTAGCACCAGCGAACAACTCAGGAAAAGTCAAAGGATAAATAACAGTTTCCTTCAAACTCGAAATGATCTCATCTAAACCACCGATACTTTCGAACGTCGTTTCGATGGATTTAGAGGGGATGATCTCACCAGCGATGGTTTGTTCGTATTCGTCCAGATCTAGATTTTTCAGTTGTTCTTCCGAGAGTCCTGTTTGGGAGAGCAGGGATTGACCTTTTTGACGGGATTTTTTGGAGGAGGTGGGGGAGGTGTCGATGGAGGAGAGAACGTAGCGCAGGGCGTAGTAGAGTGCTACCTGTGAAGCTGCGAAGAATGCGACTAGTGGCGAGAAGGGGTCAGTTCCAAATTGCATTCATAACGATAACATTCAGATATCATTCTTACTCACCATCTAAAACTATCTTACCGACATCTCTAGGCATTTTGATGGAATCAATAACAATAGAATGTTTTGATCTGATCCGATTAAAAGTTGAAAAAGCTGAAGTCAAAGTGACGTGGAGAAAGAAAGTCATCGAAAACAAAAACAGATTCCTTCTTTATTTGGGCACCCCATTTATTGCTTGAACAAGCTTTCTCCTTCTGATTCTTCTCCGTACATCATCGTTCTGGCTCACTTGACATGGATGCAATGAAGCTTGTCATGAACTGGGTTTTGTAGGTAAGATGCACTTAGCTTTATCCATAAGATAGTGAGCTGCATCAAGGGAAAATGATGAAAAACGGCTGTATCACACCTTGAGAATGCTTGCTGCCACTTTGAGCTTAGACGTCTTCGAGAATGTCATCGACAACAGCCATGATTCAAATCAATCTGAGAATGCTGTGATGAGCGGCGCATAAACAGAATGAGAAAACTTTCCTGAAAGGATGTTACGACTAGGGTCGTAATTTTAGTCAGGTAAATGCACATTGACATAAAGAAGTTGTGGACAAGATCACTGTGCTAGTCAAACAAAACTTGCGTACTCATTGGATATGCTTTCTGCTACTGAACTACTTATTCTTCAGAAACGTAAGCCCACACACAGTATCTTATCAACCTCCTCCCGAAACGATCATTTCAAACGATCTGATATCTGATATCAACCCAACTATCTCCTTGTTTGACGAACTTCTCCGCGGTGAAAACCTCCAAACACTTTTCGAGATGTTTACGACTAAACTCTTCTGAGTGATAAGTAGCGATATTTCTGAACTGATTACAAATTGTCGTTAAAGCTTTGTGATCTTTGAGCTCTTCTTCGTTGAACCGATATTTTTGATTATCACGTTCTCTTTCTTCTAACCAAAAATCAAGAAACTGATAGAAGGCTGAAGACCACTTGGAGTGTTCTGAAATGAATTCTTCATTCTTGTATCCTTTGGTTTGTCGTTTGTCTTCAACACTGAAATCTTCGATGAGACTCGTTTTGTCGTGGGTGAATTGAGTGACCAGTCGGAAATTGTATGGAAAACCGGGTAAACCTTCTAAACCTTTTATGGTGAGCTTGGTATCGACGTACTTTGAAGTATTATCGCGTGAGACCATTGGCAAAGTGGATTGGTCGCTGTTGGTTGGGCTATATTCGAAATCGACGTTAAATTTCGTCAGTTTATCTTGTTTCTCTAGAGTACTCCAAATTCGCACAGTACGATTACTGTGATCGATAAAGAAAGAAGGTAGACTTACATCCAGTTTATAGTACTTATAATCTCTACCCTTGGATCGGTGGTTGCTGGTTGTGTAGGTTGCTCCATGTCTTGGATATCACTCTCTTCTGTACTCATTATGTGGAAAGTAATGGTAAAGTGCAGAAATTTGGAAGTGGCGATAACGAACAAGTCTGAGTTCGAAGACGCACTTTAGAAGGCTGATTTCTGTACAAAGGATTGGAGAGTCGCATTTGAAGGAAATTGTCGTTGCTTCTAGTTCAATCGTATGACCTCGTCCAGTCCTCTTGTACTTCCTGCTCCTGGGAAGAACGCTATGCAATCGGTAGAGTAGAAGAAACTGGTACAGGTGCTCTAGAAAGATAGTATGCTGCACACGTCATATATGATGTGGACTTGTAGCATATGATGTGGACTAGTAGTATATTACGTGGACTTGTATTATGCATAAATTTCTAACAGAGATTGAGAAGTCTGGAATTGCTAGGTACTCACAACTACTTCTTCAGCAAGCACTCACTTTTTTTGCTTCTTGTGACGATGGAAACAGTGTGGCAGCTTGGGGGGGCCACCTGTCCTTTGTACCGCAGTGACAGTTTCTTAAGCATAATATTGTCTCCTCTGAGAATTCATGAAAAGGGTGATAAGAGAAGGACAGCACAGACGTCTTACAGGATACACAAAGAAGTCGCTGTATTTACGGTCCTGTTTCTGTCCCTCACGTTGTACACTACTCTGACAAACTTCACTTTTCTGCGCTGGGTGTACGGAGTCTCCATTTGAGATAGCTTCAATAGACGTTCCTGTCGGACACTGGTTCTTCACGCATTGAAATGCAGTGATATAATACTTTTTCTAGCATCCGTGAACACTATGACATTGTGGGTCTCAATCATACTACACAGGTCTAAGTGCAGTATACAGAAAGTCACACTGAGCTAAGGAGATGAATAAAAGTGCGACCAGGTTCGTTGATCAGTCAATGTGTTCGATGGATTTGCAGGTACTGTATTGAGCTGAGGCACTTCAATTAATTCCCAACCATTTCATACTCTTTATTCCACTACATATGTACAGTATATACCTCCCAAGCGGCTCCGACCCTCTGTGCTATTTTACTACACGACTATATCCCTATTCTCCTGGTTATGTCCATTTATAAACTCCCCTCCTGTTAAGCTCGAAATTACTAGCTTGGAATTTCGGGTAGCAAGCCTTACGGTGATCATCACTTATATCCTCCATATGTCCCTCAATTACTTCCAAGAAATGAATAGTGTCTTCTAACGGAGTGAGATACTCCTCGCGTGGATGACTGCGGCCTTCTCCCGAAAAAACAATGTCCGCAAAGCTAGACTCTGGGTGTGACAAAACTGTTGAATTGAATATGACCATGATGTTGTTCGAGTGACGAATGCCCCCGTTCGCCAGGTAGCGTCGGTTTGACTCGCGAGCTGGAAACGACGAATCTTATGTGCTGGTGAAGAGATCGAGATTTCGTCGACGAGTTTGCCATTTCTGAAGATGGTATCGAACCAAAGGCTGCATTCGGGATATGTTGAGTGGATGACGATTGTGAGGCCACTGTTTGGGCTACAGGTAGTCGATCAGTGACAAGTAAACGAACGAAACATATTCGCGGGAACTGGAGAGCTGCTTGGTATACTCACTCGTCTTGAACAGCTTCTACAATCTCTAGTTCTCCCTCGGTTATACCTTCTTGATTTCCCTCCATTATTTTAAATTACTTTGAATAACAGATCACTTCGATAATTGGGGAAGGAAAAGATGGTTGTAATAAGAAGGAAAGAGGAGGTCCACGACATTGAAAGCGTAGTGTATAGCAGACTCGGAGAGCTTGGAAGACCTCTACTCCACAAAGGATATGGTAATGGAAAGTACCAGCAAATTCGGAAGAGATCGCACGTTTCTGGCAAAATCAGTTGAGACTTCTTTCTGTGGAGCATTTAAGAAGACATTTTGGAGTAGGCGTCTCGAATTTCTAGTCCGAATCGCCAATCCTTTACACAAAAGTCAAATCCTATGTACAGCCCGAACGAATTCAAAGTCAACATTTCGCATTAGACTGTTTTCACTGTAATTACCTTTGTATTCTCCGATTTACAACCGACGAGTATGAACTCCGTTTCGGTGTAAAAACTAACTAGAAGCATTTTGGACTACTAATGAAAAGTTATCGGTCGCAATATTTCTACGTCAATCGGGAAAAGGGGAAAGCAAGCTTTGACTGATTACTCTCACTGCATAATATCGTACGATAGGATCAAAATGCCTTCGAGTACACGGGAATGGAAGAAGATGAGCCTGAATATTTTGTACTCAGTCCCTCTTAAAATGCTGAAAATGATTCAGAGAAAACCGATGTCACAGTCTTTAGACGTGATGTCAATCTCCGACTATTCGTCACTCACAACCCTCCCAAGGCAAGTCATTCAGATTCATTCCCTTCTGTCACGGCTGATCTGTCTTTGTCCAACTTTCTATTATCCTTCTTACACTTGATGAACCTCTCCGTAGCGGAAGAAATAATATACACTCCCCACGATGTTTTCTAGTCCAAGAAATGACGAGAGGCTTCAAAGCTTCTTCATGAGTGTCTCGATGAGAAGACGATTCTCTCATCATTCGGGAAATGGGATGTTTCGGGGTAAACAGATTTGAGCTTCGAACCGGAATCCCTTGGGTTGGAGTCTTGCACAAAATTGTCTTATCTGACAAGCCGGAAAATGCCACACCCACGGAAGGCTCCTCTCAGAGCTGACTCGAGTATCTGGGTGGTGCTGTGCTGCCTGAGAACATTCGTAGTGGAGCTATCGGACGTCACTTAGCTGCTCCCATAATGTCATCATTGCCTTGCACGCTTATATCGTCTTGATATCACCAATGAAACCAGCAGGTTTTTACCTTTAATAGATGGCAGTACGTCAAACTAATAATAGTGAACACGGTGCGTTCTATGTTCAAATTCCTTTCTCGAGAAAACATGTTGAATCTCTCTGTAACATTAGTTTCAATGAATTTTGTAAGGATAATCCACAAAGTACAGGGGAAATTACATATCACCCTGCGTCACCATTATGAATTTCCACAGGACAGGAGTGGAAAGTGTTACGATATCATTCACGCAAACATTCATTTAATTCATCCCCTGGTTTCTACTTAATTTTCCTTCGACAATCTGAAATTATTTACACCATTATACCTCTACAGATTCCCACGTACAGGAGAAAAATCCAATTCTCTAACTGCCCCTCCTGGACCTATGTCTACCCCTCTGTCTACCGCTACCGATGGCTGTGAATCTGCTGCTGTTGAAATGTGTAAGACAGACGGGCAAATGTGAGCCACTCATCCTAACCATACGACCTTCTTGAAGTACCATATCCAAAAACTGGATAGCCGACTCTGAACATTGTCGACGCCTCTCACTGCTCCCCTCCCTAGTACCCAAAGTGGTCCAAGCAGTCCTAAAAGCCCAGCAGCATGCTTCAATTTCCCTCGACCAATCTTCGTTTCCTGTTATAAATCTACCACTAGCGTATCGTTGATTAGCCTCAAATATTTCGTTGGCGTTCAGTCTGATTTCATCGTCGTAGCCAGAAGGTGTTTGGAATACATACGTGTCCATAAGACGGCCCCTGTAGAGTGTTAAGGACTAAGAGAATGAGTATCCATCCCAATCCCAGCCAGGAATTTCGAATCTGGTTAGGACGCGACCATACCTATATGAGCAGGAAGAGAGGAGTGATGTCAGCAGGGTATGTCTGGTGACAATGAAATGCTTAGACGTTTCACTTACTGTGGAGCCCATAAAGTGGAGATGCGGTGTGAGGGAAGCGAAGGAGGCATGTTTACTTGACTGTGTACTCTATTTCGTTATACGATTGGTATAAGATAACAATAACTTATTAGAAAGGCAAATAAATAGTCTGCAGGTAATAGAGCACATTCTGAAGTCTTCCAATATTTATCTCTTTAAAAGTCAGTTGACCTTTACAGCGAATGATCCAGCCTTCTATGCATATGAATGCATCTTTCTCCTTTATCGGAGACGAATAGCTTTCTCCAATAACCCGAAAAAACGTCTAATTCACCCTTCCTACGAACACTGGCCTTTGTCCTATTTCCGATATCCAAGGAGGGAAGTGTATCATCGGTATATAAGACATTATATGAAGACATAGCTCCTTTCAATACATGTCGCTGATTGAATAATATCATTTTTTCGGCAAATAGGAAACTTCCACTTGCAAACTTCTCAAAATCTTGTGCACAGCTGTAAAATGAATGTCTGTCCGAAGTAAGTCAATGCTGATAGAGAAAGAGGCCTTGCCAATATCTCAGTGGAGATCTTCACAGAGATTGATAACGATAGAATGGTTATTCCAAATTATTGAAAGAATCACACGCAAGATAGCTAGTGTAAGAAGACGAATAAAGTGTACCCCGATGCACCCTCGGGGTTTATTTGGGAAATTGCTCATTACTTTGACAAGGTCTTCGGGAAGAAGACAATGGCTTCAAAGGTGAAAGTCCTACTTATGCTTATCAGTACCGTCAGTTAGAGAAAACTCTGGTTCAAGTCATGCGCGCACAAATATATGAACGATACATGTAAAGAAAAAAAACTATGAGATAAAACGCCGATTACTTGATTGACTGTTTCTGACTTTTCTGTCTCAAACCCATCTCACGTTTCTTCCAAAGTCTGACGTCGTTCGTAGAAAACGTATTTTCACAAGCATCAAGATGTTTTTTGATTAACTTAGAAACCAAAATCTCCTTTAACTTTTCCGATTCAGCCTCATCAGGACTGAGTTGAAGATTCTGACAAAGTTTTCTAATTGAAGCTTGAGTAAACGTTACGCCGTATTTAGTGAGGGGTGCCCAGCTGGCCAACGTTTCGTTTTCGGTGTTGTTATCGCTCTCGTATGAGGCAGTCTCGTCAAATGAATCGACGAACGATAAGGTTACCAATTTCACATGTATCTTACCTTTCAGGAAGGAGGTTTCGACTGTCGATTTGCCACTGGGGGAACTTGATAGCAGTGAGGTTCGTCAAGAGTAGGCACAGTCGGGTATGACTCACCATGAGCATAAGATCATTGAGTCGAAATTCAGTAACTCATTTTTGTTTACGCTTTCCATAATGCTACTTGATGTCTGTTTCTAATATCAGTAAAAAGTAAGAGGTCAAGAAGGAAGACAAGAAGGAAAGCCAGATACAAAAGAGTTAGTGACTTCGTCGCCACAATGGAATGCCTGCCACATTCGGCGATATTGTCTTGCCTTGAGCCCCCCTTGCTGGTTGTCGCGTCCGACACATATCAGGAGCAGTACTCCATCTATACATTCAAATCATAACACCAACATCTCAGCAAAGCATTCAATAACAACCTCAATCATGTCCTTCAAGAAGGATGATGAGTCCGGTGGAATGTGTGAGTAGATAGACGGGATAGACAGACTGGGGAGGAGAGCGTCCAAGAAAGGCTTAGCATACTAACTCCTCCACGTAGCGTTCTATCACGACAAATCAACCGTCATTCAAGAGGCTAGAGCTTTCAACGAATCTCCAATCTCGCCTAGAAAATGTAGAGCTTTGTTAACCAGGATCGTTTATCTTCTTTATGTTGGGGAGACCTTCTCGACGCAAGAAGCTACAACGTTGTTCTTTGGTGTAACTAAATTGTTTCAACATAAGGATGTGAGTTGTTGAAACTCATGAAGTTGAATGGGTTGGGACTGATACAGCTTAGAGCGCTCTTCGTCAAATGGTCTACCTCGTTATCAAGGAGTTATCAACCATCGCTGAAGACGTTATTATGGTTACCTCTTCCATCATGAAGGATATGCAACCCAATCTCGAGGTTGTGTATCGACCAAACGCTATTCGTGCTCTTGCTCGTATCATCGACGTAAGGCGTTATCTCATCTCAGACTCTCTGTTTACTAACACCCAAATGACAGTCCCAATCCATTCAATCCGTTGAGAGATTCTTTAAATCTGCCCTGGTTGATCGATCATCCTCCATCTCCTCTGCCGCTCTCATCTCATCATACCATCTATTCACCCTTTCACCCACAATCATAAAAAGATGGTCAAACGAAGCTCAAGAGGCCGTCAACGCTAAAGCAGTTTCCAATTCCTCTTACCCCGCCTCCGCAGCTTCTGCTTATATCTCAGGAGGAGGTTCTTCAGGATATCAAGCTGTCGCTTCATCTAGTTACATTATGCAGTACCACGCTTTAGGTCTTCTTTACTTGATGAGAGAAAAGGATAGAATGGCAATCACAAAGATGGTTCAACAACTTGGTGCTGGTGCTAAAGCTGGAGATAGAGGAGTAGTCAGGAATCCCATGGCTATCTGTATGTTGATCAGGTTCGCTAGAAAAGTCATGGATGAGGATCCAAAGTGAGTTCCGACCATCTACCAATGTAGCTGAGCGCGTCTGACCTGTTCTTTCAGTGTCCAAAAACAAATGCACGAATACCTCGAAACTCTGCTTCGTCATAAATCGGACATGGTCAACATCGAAGCTGCTCGTGCCATCTGTGAAATGAAAAACATTACTGTTTCAGAACTTTTCAGACCTGTAGCTGTTTTACAACTCTTCTTGTCTTCACCTAAACCAGTTCTCAAATTCGCCGCTATCAAAACACTCAGTAAATTGGCTTTAACACACCCACAAGCCGTCGTCAGCTGTAATCTTGACATGGAGAACTTGATCACCGATTCAAACAGAAGTATTGCAACTTATGCTATCACCACGTTGCTCAAGGTAAGAAAGAATCTGTTTGCAACTTGAAATATATTGACCATCAGTAGACTGGAAACGAAGCTTCAGTTGATCGTCTCATGAAGCAAATTTCATCCTTCATGGCCGATATCACTGACGAATTCAAGATCATCGTTGTTGACGCTATTCGTTCATTGTGTCTCAAATTCCCAGCTAAACAGGCTGTCATGCTTTCATTCCTTTCCGGTGTTTTACGCGACGAAGGTGGCTATGACTTCAAACAAGCTGTTGTTGAAGCTATCTTCGATATGATCAAATTCATCAAGGACTGTAAAGAAGCTGGTCAGTAAATCTATCCCATGTCTCGGATCCAACTGACCTGCTATTTAGCTCTCGCTCATCTATGTGAATTCATCGAAGACTGTGAATTCACAAAGTTGTCTGTTAGAATTCTTCATTTACTCGGTCTTGAGGGTCCCAAAACTCGCAACCCAACTAAATTCATTCGTTACATCTACAACCGTGTCGTCCTAGAGAATGCTGTTGTCAGAGCAGCAGCTGTCAGTTCCCTCGCAAAGTTCGGTGTTTGTGTTGAGGACAAGGCTGTTATGAAGAGTGTTAATGTTTTGCTACGACGGTGGGTTTTATCTTTCAGTACACGTCTCAAATTAGTGTTGACACACCCTTCAGCTGTCTTGATGACGTTGATGACGAAGTTCGTGACCGAGCTGCTATGTACATCAAGGTTCTCGAGGAGAAGTCCCTTGCAGATGTCTTCGTCAGGGAAGGTGAGTGGCTAGCCATTCGAGGGAATTGGATTGAGCTGACCATAACGCAGAGGCGACTTTCTCGCTCGCCGCTCTGGAAAGTGAACTAGTGTCATATGTCAACGACAATGACAAACACAGCGCTGCGTTTGACGTCGCTTCGATCCCCAAGGTCAGCAGAGAACAAGCTCAAGCAGAAGTCACCGCTCGACCATCTGCTCTTGAATCTCTTACAGCTTCTTCGTCAAAGATCGCCGAACCTGTTCCTACACCAACAATCGCCGAAGCTCAATCATCTTACGCTACCCTTTTGTCCTCGATCCCAGAGTTATCAGCTTATGGACCAGTTCTCAAATCGTCTACGAAACCAGCGGAACTTACGGAATCAGAGACCGAATACGTCGTCACGGCCGTCAAACATATTTACAAATCCAACATCGTTTTTCAATTCAACATCACAAACACTATTCCCGATACCGTTTTGGAACAGGTTTCAGTTTTGATGACGCCATCAGATGGCAGTGGTTTAGTGGAAGATTTCATTATTCCTCATCAATCTTTGACCTCTAATGAAGGTACTGGACAAGTCTTTGTCAGTTTCACAAGAGAGGAAGAAGATGTTTATCAAACTGGTACTTTCGGTTGTACACTTCGATTCGTTAGTAAGGAAGTCGATCCAAGTAGTGGAGAACCTGAAGAAGAAGGTTATGATGACGAGTACCAAATTGAGGAACTTGATTTGGGAGCAGGTGATGTGAGTCAACTTCGATTGTATTGTTTTTTTGATGGAATGCTGACAATCATTTCAGTATATCACACCAACCTATGTCACCTTCTCCAATGAATGGGATAAATTGGCCAATGCTGCTTCTGAAACTGAGACTTTCGCTTTATCATCATCGGAATCATTGAAGGGTGAGTGATATCATGATTGCATCGAAGCTAAGCTAACAACCATTTCTAGACGCTTGTAAATCTCTTATCGAAGTTCTCAACATGGAAGCATTGGGTGGTACAGAATCACCAACCTCCAACGCTATACATACACTCAACTTATCAGGTTTAGTTGCAGGTGGCGGAGGAAAAGTGTTGGCGAGATGTAGAATGACTTTCGCTCATGGTGCTGGAGTCACACTTGAACTTGGAGTCAGAGCTGAAAAGAGTGAAGCTGTTGCTTTGGTCATGGCTGCTATCTAGAAGATGGGATGGTGTTGTTGTTCCTTTTTGTTATTGATTTGATATGATATGATATTGCCATGATGACAAGCATGATATAAGAGCATTTGCCACTATAAATCGGGATTACTCGTACATAAGCAACTTCAACTACGCTTGCTCATCACCTCCACTCGATAACTCTCAAGTTTCTTTGAAATTCTATTCAACTTTTTATACAATTCACGTTCTATACGATCATTGAACTGATCTAGTATTGTGTATATCAAGATAATAGGACTAGAACACAACAGCATACCCAATTTCTATTCATCATGTTACCTGTAAGAGCAGCTATACGATCGACACCTCGTCAACCATCTCGATCGTCTCTTACCAATCTATCAACAAAACTCTCAAGATCCCAAAAACTCAATTCAATCTCAACAACACCCCAGAACCTTCATCTCACATATCCAACATGCTCATCTATGAATTTCTCCAACGAAATCAGGATTCGACATCTTCACACGACCAATCGATTGACTAAAGATAAAAGATGGGTCAACTCTGCTGGTAAAGATGGCAAGGAGAATAAAGAGGATGGAGAGAAAGAGAACGATGAGGTTGAAGGGACTGAGGAGAGGGATGTTGTTGATTCGTCAGCTGAAGCTGAATCTTCGAAAACTGCTGAACAGAGAGCTAAAGCTGCTGTTTCAACTAATGAATCTACCATTAAAGCTTCATCGTCCACCTCGGCTTCATCTTCATCCTCATCCTCGTCTTCGTCTTCACCTTCTTCATCGGACTCGTCATCTTCATCTGCAGCTTCAACAGGTAAAGAAATAGCGAAACCTTCAATCCCAGAGATCTACCCACAAGTCCTAGCACTGCCTATAACCCGTCGACCACTTTTCCCAGGTTTCTACAAAGCAGTAACGATAACTTCACCATCGGTCATCAAAGCGATCAGAGAACTCATGGCACACGGTCAACCATATATTGGAGCTTTCTTGCTCAAAGATTCAGATTTCGATTCGGACGTGATAACCTCCATAGATCAAGTTCATCCAGTCGGAGTTTTCGCTCAGATAACAAGTGTTTTCGGGTCAACTGACAATGGGGCTAATCTCAAGGAAGGGGAGGAACCTAAACCAGAAACTTTGACGGCTGTTTTATACCCTCATAGAAGAATTAGGATTGACGAGTTGATCACCTCCGCTCCTCCTCCTTCGGTGGATTCAAATCCAAATGCTAATTCTGGTGATGAAGGACGGGAATCTGTTCCTATTGCTAAAATCGTTGAAGAGGTTCAGAAAAACGAAATAGGTGATGAAGCTGAGGTTGCTAGTTTTGAACAGGATGTTCCTAGTGTGGATGCTGTTAGAGAAGAACTTGGGACCATCTCACAACAGGATCCTGAAGGTAAGTTTCTTGCTTTATCTCTAATTTTGTGATACTGAAAACCCTGCTAGTGAAAAATCAATCCGCTGCTCCACTTTCTCAAGTCGGTTTCCTTCATCCTTTACTCCCACAAATTTCACTCACCAACGTCTCGAATCTTACTGTTGAAAAATATCAAAAGGATTCACAAATGGTTCGAGCTATTATGTCAGAACTCATCAGTGTCTTCAAGGACATCGCTCAACTCCAACCAATCTTTAGAGAACAGATTACATCATTCACCATGTCAAACAGTACATCAAACGTATTCGATGAACCAGATAAATTGGCAGATTTCGCAGCGGCAGTATCAACAGGTGATGTCTCGGATCTACAAGCAGTTTTGGAATCTCTTTCAGTTGAAGATAGGTTACAGAAAGCTTTGTTAATCTTGAAAAAGGAATTGATCAACGCTCAACTTCAAAACAAAATTTCTAGAGATGTCGAATCGAAAATCCAAAAGAGACAACGAGAATATTATTTGATGGAACAGTTGAAAGGTATCAAAAAGGAGTTGGGTATGGAATCTGATGGGAAAGATAAATTGGTGGAGAGGTTCAAGGAGAAGGCTTCTAAATTGGCTATGCCTGAAGGTGTACGGAAAGTTTTCGATGAGGAGATTAATAAACTCATGCATTTGGAACCAGCTGCCAGCGAGTTCAAGTGAGTAGTTCTTTCAATCATGATACTTCTTACTGATTAAACCCTTCAGTGTTACTCGAAATTACCTGGATTGGTTGACACAAGTCCCGTGGGGTGTCCATTCACCAGAGAATTACGATATCTCTCATGCCATCAAAGTTCTTGATGAAGACCATTACGGTCTCAAAGATGTCAAAGATAGAATTCTTGAATTCTTAGCAGTTGGGAAATTGAGAGGTACGGTCGAAGGTAAAATCATCTGCTTGGCTGGTCCGCCCGGTGTGGGGAAGACCAGTATTGGAAAGAGTATAGCTAGAGCTTTGGGAAGACAATTTTTCCGGTATGTCTTGGATAGATTTGGAGTTCTGAGCGATCACTGATGATGGTATAGATTCTCTGTCGGTGGTCTCACTGATGTAGCTGAAATCAAAGGTCATCGAAGAACTTATGTTGGGTAAGTTGAACCAAATACCGAAAGAAGATGAATTGGATTCTGACTGTTCTCAGTGCAATGCCAGGAAAACCCATTCAAGCTTTGAAGAAAGTAGCTACGGAGAACCCGTTGATTCTGATCGACGAAGTTGATAAGATTGGAAGAGGTCATAATGGGGATCCATCGAGTGCTTTGTTGGAAATGTTGGATCCTGAACAGAACACTTCGTTCTTGGATCATTAGTGAGTTTTGATAGCTTTTAGCAAGATCTCGACTGATGTTTTTATCAGTATGGACGTACCCGTGGATCTTTCAAGGGTTTTATTCGTTTGCACAGGTAAGTCACTTCTTGAGAACGATGATTAGTAGTGCTACGACTGATTTCCTCTATTTAGCGAATGTCCTTGAAACTATCCCTGCACCTTTGTTGGATCGAATGGAAGTACTCGAAGTTAGCGGTTATGTGTCCGCTGAGAAAATGAATATCGCCGAGAGATATTTATCACCACAAGCTAAAGAAGCTTCTGGATTGAAAGATGTGGACATAACTTTAGAACCGGAGGCTATTGAGACCCTGATCAGATATTACTGTCGTGAAAGTGGGGTTCGAAACCTTAAAAAACATATTGATAAAGTGTGTTTTACTCCCCTTGGTGAAGTTGGATGTCTACTGATGAGTTTTTTTTTATTTAGATTTACCGAAAAGCAGCTTTCAAAATCGTCACGGATTTAGGTGAAACTGCTTTACCAGAACCATCGACCGAGGAGACTACGGAGGGTTCGGTGGAAACTCAACAACCAGATATTAAACCTGCTTCAGAACAGTTACCGGGTGACAAGGGACCTACATCAGATGATCCAGAGGCTAGGACGAATGTCACCACTAAACCTAGAAAACCTATGGAGGTACCCAAGAGTGTCAGTGTTGTTGTCACTCAAGATAATTTGAGAGATTACGTTGGTCCGTGAGTCAAGTTTTGGACGATGGGATGCTGCCTTGTACTGAAAACAATGATTAGACCTATCTATCATAAAGATCGATTGTATACTACTGCACCACCTGCTGGTGTTAGTACTGGATTGGGATATCTTGGAAATGGATCTGGTGCTGTCATGCCTATAGAAGTGACTGTGAGTGATAAAATCGGACTTCTCAGAAATTGTAGACTGATTTCGATCATTTAGTCAATGCCTGGAAAAGGTAATTTACAATTAACGGGTAAACTCGGTGAAGTTATTCGTGAATCTGCGCAAATAGCTTTAAGTTGGGTTAAAGCGAATGCTTTCTTATTGGGTATCACCAAAAGTGAAGTTGAGGTCACGTTGAACGACAGGGATGTACATCTTCATATGTGAGTGAAGAGCGTAAGGACAAAGAATTATGGCTGATTATTGTGTAAAATGTATAGGCCTGAAGGTGGTATCGGTAAAGAAGGGCCTAGTGCTGGAACTGCTATTCTTACAGCTTTCGTTTCTTTGTTCACTAAAACGAAAGTCGATCCTGATGTTGCTATGACTGGTGAGATCAGTCTTTTGGGTCAAGTTTTACCCGTTGGTGGATTGAAGGAGAAGATGTAAGTTGCCTTCATTGAGTGATGAAGAGGATAAATTGGTTCTAATAACTCTTGTGTATAGTCTCGCAGCGCATCGTGCAGGTATCAAAAGTGAGTCCATACGAATTCATTCAGCGGAAATACTGATCAACCGCTCTCTACAGAACTTATCGTCCCTGCAGCCTGTAAATCTGATATCGACGAGAACGTACCGGAATCAGTCAAGACAGGTATCGAATTCGTTTTCGTTGAAGATGTTAGACAAGTTTTGCATGAAGTCTTTAGAGGTTCTGAAGCTGAAGAGAGATGGAGGGAGACTTTACCTAATGTCAGATTACCTGAGAGGGTTGCGGCTTAGGATGGATGTTGGTATTGTTTTTGTATTAGCATGTTTATAGATATAAATTTGAAATTAAGATATTTGGTAGTCAGTAGTAGTAATTTAAATGCATCTCACTCATCATTCAGCTTTACGTAACACTCTAAGCGAGATAAGCATCCATCGGGATCGCCTAAATCATTTATTGAGGTGGCCGACGACTAAGTTACACATGTATACCGACTCGATGGGGTTATGTTCAGTCAAGTATAAATAGATCTTATATCAGAGCAACAAAAGCAAGAAGTAACGCAACGACACCATGACCACTTTCATTAACAATTATAAACCACCGTCCAACCCAATCCCAAAGGATTGTCATCTAACCACCCCAGCTGAAGAGTATGATTTCAATTTCGTTTTCGAAGTCAAAACACTTCGTTCAGATCGTGTAGAATTACGTCCATTCGTCGTAAGTCATAACGTTCATGATTCGAAATCCGTAAACTAATTTCAAACTCCTTTAGCCCTCACTACACGCTAAATTACTTTGGGAACATATGAACAAAACTCCTGATGAATGGAAATGGCTTTCTGGATTGAAATGGCCAACTCTGAATGATACTTTGGAATTTTGTGAGAAGAATCGTCGTGATCCGGTAAGTGTTGTTTCATTGCTTTCAACTCTGATGAACGTGGTTAAAATTGATCGGATTCTTGTCATTTTAGTCATTCCTACTTTACGCTATCTTCACTGATAAACCGGGTAGTGAAACTCCTAAAACTGATCCTTCGGAATACGTTTTCGCTGGTAGTTTGGGGATGATCAACAGTAGTTATGATAACATGATGTCTGAACCTGGTTGGATCATGGTCATGGCCGAGTTCCAAGTGAGTCGAATGATATCTGGAATTCAAGTCATGACTTACCAATGACCGAAATTAGCGTACCCACGTTCTGACACACGCTGCTGGTTTGTGTATCCATCGTACATTAGATATGCCAGATCAAGGTGGTCTAGGTTGCAGAAGAGTTCAATGGATTACTACTACACTTAATACACGATCTCAGAACGCTGCTTTGAGATTAGGTTTCAAACATGAAGCCTTATTAAGGAATTGGCTGGTTTTACCACCAGGCGCTATCGGTGCTAGCGGTATGTTACAATCAATTGATTTTGAATTTCGGTACACAGTTTAACTGATATCTGTGATAGACGGCCGTCCTGGTGATTATAAACCTGGTCAGATGTCACGTAATCAGTGGATGGCTTCTATTACTTGGCAAGAATGGGAGAGTGGGGCTAAAGACCATATTGATGCTTTGATGGCTAGAAGGAAATAATGGATTTGTCGTAGGATATATAATGGTTTTTCGAGATGCAGATACAGTACAAGTATATGTGTTGTCGTTGACGTCTAACTGGATGAAAGGGCTGATCACTGATATTGTGAAACGAGTTAGAGAATATGATCCTTTGATATATTTGCTCGGTTGGACTATATTTGAGTTGGCTTTTCATGAATATCTTTCAGCCAGACACAACATGTATTATCAATATCCATATGGCTACTCGCCACCACCGCCATCACCACCACCGCAAGTATGGTCACCCACACCAGTATATTTGATCTTGATTCTTGGAATGCTTCTGTATTTATTCAGAAACATCATGCCGATAATGTTACCGGAAGCTGATAGAGCTTTGTGAGTGTACCAAAAGCCTTGAATGACCACTGAACTGACCACGGAACTCTGAACAAAGTGAGATCGCACCTATGATACTTCAATGGGGATTCGCTATCATCATTATAGCGCTTTGTAAGTCTAGTCGATAAATACTGTCGGGGAAGAGATGCTGATCTTCAAAACTTGAAGTGGTGCAGATGACTGGCTTGCTGCCCGGTGTACCAAGTTTACATATCACCTATGTTCATATTGCCATCGCCTTTTTGCTGTAAGTAAAAATTAGTTTTATTCTCACCACCAAGATTCTTCCTGCTTTGGAATCATATAGTGGCAGAACAACAATCGTCAGCAGAACCTGAAAAATCATCTTCAAGTTCAAGTTCCAGTTCCAGTAGTTCTTCGAGATCAGGCTCAAGCTCAGGTAGTAGTGGTAGTTCAAGTTCGAGTAGCTCATCCAGATCTAAAGAAGAAGAAAAGAAAAAGTCGTCTTCATCTTCAAGTTCGTCCAAGCCGAAAGAAGAAACCAAGAATCCATGGGATGATCAACGTGCCCACCCATCTGCGTTTTTGACTACTAGATTGAATAGGTATCTGCCTTGGCCGTTCCCGCTTGGGAAAGCTAGTGATCATCGGAACGAGGTTTGGTGGGAAAGTGGGATGCCTGCTCATGTGTGAGTCTGATTTCTTTGGTTCCTCTGTGAAATATCTCGCTGAAAGCTTTACGTGGTTTAGTGGTCATTTCAATCGACCTGCTGAAGTTGAAAGCGGTAAAGAAAAAGAAAAAGAGAAGGAAAAGGAAAAGGAGAAATCGAAAGATGACGCTAAGGATAAGGAGAAGGAGAAACTCAAGGAGATGGAGAAAGCGAAGGAGAAAGCTAAACTTCAGGAAAAGGAGAAAGCTAAAGAAGATCCTAAAAAGGCTGCTGAGAAAGAAGCTTTGGCTAAAGCCCAAGCCCAAGCTCAAGCACGAGCTAAAGATGAATCTGGCTCAAAGAGTAAAGAAGCTTCGGTCAGTCAGACCGATACTAATGCTCAGAGTATTCTTGAAGAAAGGTAAGCTCGTAGTCAAGGGATTCTATCATTGCGTTTCTCACAGTAACCATTACTGTTTGCTTTGCAGACAGAAACAGAAATTATGGAGGACTAAATATCTTGTTATGATCGTCGGAATCAGTCTGAGTATGTGTCCATTATTCATCTTAGTATCGCATAAAACAGACTGACAGGTGATCGGTGTAGTCAATAAAGTTTTAGGATTTCTATTATTACTTGTATTCTCTATTCAGATCGTTTCTCAAGAACTCAACGCCCCAGCAGCTGCAGCAGTATCACCTATGACATCTGCCACATCTCCTGCCGGACAATCCTCTTCCAGTTCGAGTTCCGGTAATAGCGCCAGTGCTGCTTCCAGTTCAAGTAGTGAGCAAGAGAAATTGGCCAAGATGCAAGCGATGAAAGAGAAGGAGAAGGAAAAGGAAAAGGAAAAAGTAAAAGCTGAAGCTGAGGCTAAAGCAAAAGCCGCTTCTTCATCATCTTCATCGAAACCTTCAAGTTCAAGTTCGAGTTCCAGCTCTAAAGAATCAAGCTCAAAGTCATCGTCGTCGTCTGATCCTAAGAAAGAGCCGATAACTAGCGACGCTATCAGAGAAGCTTCTGGGTCAAAAACGGTGACCAAAAGTAGTAGCAGTAGTGAAGCTTCAGGTGTGGCTTCTTCGGTGAGTTAATCTATCCTTATTTGAGTCGAACTGATGGATCGGTAGGTCGGATTTGGGATTCATTACATTCATTCGACATTGGATGGTAAACTTGAAGGAAGCAGTAATATACCTACTCAAGCGATGCCTCATCCTTTGTTAACTAGTACTTTCAGTGGTTATACCTAGAGTTCTGTATTGTAGTTGTAGAAGTTGTATGAAACAGGTTGAGTCAACTTTTTTGCCACCAATGCCACGTGGTACACTTTTGTTTACGCGTAGAAAAGTTGAATCCTTCCAGCTCTTGATTGATTGATTTTCGACTTCAATTTCAACTTCGTATCCATTTCAACTTTTTATGAAGAGCTTCTCATGGCTAGATCACCTCTAAAGAGATTATCATCTGCCGCAGAGGGGAGTGATGGTGAGGATGATAGAGTCGCAGATGTAAGTTCTACCAACGTCGTTGAGGGATACACTCTCTGATCATCAAACTCAACATCAGATCAAACGAGTTAAACTCGAAAAGGGGCTAGGTGGTGGTAAAGGAAAGAATGTTCCACGACATTCAACTGAGGATTCAATGGATGTCGATGAACAGGAATCTAGTGTTGTTGACGGAGAGAATGGAACTGAAGACGCTGATGAGAGTTTTGATGTTGACGATGAAGATGATTTCGAGGATATCGTCAGAGAAACTGAATTCCCTGATGACGAAGCGAATATGGCAGCTTATGAAGCTGCTAAAGCGAAGCAAGTTAGACGGGTTGGTGTGAGTGTCTGTTCTAATTTTCTACTGGACTATTTGGAAATGTACTCATTCAACATTGCGACTAGGCTGGTGCCGAATCTGGGATTCTCAAAGAGATCACTTTGATCAACTTCATGTGTCACCAACATTTCACCCAAGATTTCTGTCAAAGAATGAATTTCATCGTTGGTCATAACGGGAGTGAGTCATGTTTTTTCTCATTTGGACCATTGTTGTTAACGTTAAACTTCTTAGGTGGCAAATCTGCTATCTTTACTGCTATTCTCGTTGCTTTGGGAAGTAAAGCTAGTATCACAGGTCGGGGAGCTGGTCTGAAAAATCTGATTAGGAAAGATGGTGATGCCGAGTAAGTTTGATTTGACACGAATACAAGATCCTTTTTTTGCTGACAGTGAAAACAGTAAAGCCGAGATATACTTGACTCTTTCGAATGCAGGTGAAGGTGCTTATCGTCCAGATGTATTCGATCAGGACATCATCATTCAACGTACCATCACCGCGGCTGGAGGTAGTTCCTATCGATTTAGAACGACGAGGAACGGTCGTATCATCTCGAACAAACGAGAAGAGCTTACACATATCTGCAATCACTTCAGCATTGTTATTGACTCTCCTTTAACCCTGCTTACCCAAGATCAAGCAAGAGACTTCCTTCAAAAAGCCGATGATTCTGTTTTGTATAATGTGAGTGTCCACAAATTGGACTTTAGCTTACGCGCTCTCATAGTTCTTCCTGAAAGGCACTCAACTTTCGACTCTTATTGATGCTTATAGCAACATCGCGCAGAGTATAGCAACGATCCAATCGACTATCAACAATCAAGAAAAAGCTCTACCGGATCTTCAAAGTAGAGTTGACAAACACAGACGCGACGTTGAAGCCTCTGAACAGCAACTTGAGATTGATAGAAAAATCAAGAAAGTCACTGGGGAACTTGCTTGGGCATATGTAATGGACAAGGAAAAAGTACGTATATCGGCGTACAACCTTCCTGACAAATTCCAGAGTAGTGCTGAGCTACGTGTAAGCATTGACTCTCTTGACGAGAAGGTTCAAGCCGCCAGGCAGAAGGAATTGGAAGGCGAAGTGAGAATGATCGTGAAACAACACTGACATCCTAGGCCGCGATCGAACCGCTTAACGCGAAAGTGAGCCAACTCGACGAGGAGATAAAAGCCCACAACGCTTCAAAAGTGCCTCTACAGAACACATTAATCGAGGCCAAAGTACGACAGACCAAGGTAAACAAAGAAATCAGTTTGGCTAAGGTGAGGGGAGAATTTGAATCTCACTGACCGGCAGAGCGATATCAAGAGTTGTAAAGAAGAAATCGTTGAGACTAAGAAGGAGGTCGAAAACTTGAACAAAAGCATCGATGATCGTAAAAGAGCCATCGAAGGTGAACTAGACCCAGTCGAAGAACGAACTCGAGCGGAAATCGCTAAACTTTCTAAAACCCTCGCCGGCATCAGACGTGATATTCCTGAGAAGGAGAAAGAATTGGCCAAATGTACTAAAATCAATGACGAGTTACGAGTTCAACAACAGGGACTTCATAACGAGAAAGAAGTCCATTCTACGAAAGTTCATGAATTGGCCGCCAGGAAGCAAACCATCGAGAGGCAAAAGACGAATCGTTTGGCTGCTTTCGGAGTCCACATCAATTTAGTCATGGACGAAATTAACCGAGCAACGTGGAAACATTCTAAACCTCTTGGTCCGATGGGTCAGTACGTCACCCTCGAAGATTTCAAATATGAAAAAGTTCTTCAAGGTGCTTTGGGAAGTCTCCTATGTGGCTTCGCGGTTCGAACTGATGTCGATAGAAAACAGTTGATGGACATCCTGCAAAGATGCAACAGAAGGTTAGTCTTTTGGTGTCATTTCCGTTATTGACTTTGTAGGGGCTATAAGGCTAGTAATGCGGGCAACGGTATTCCAGCTGTTATTCAGCATGGTGGTGATATTTTCGATTATTCTCAGGGTGATCTCAGGAGATACGGAGACACAATCTTAAGCAAACTTCGAGTGAGTTGATGTATGTCGGGTGTCGACTGATATGTCAGATCACCAATGAAGAAGTCTTGCGTATTCTCATCAATAACAGCTCGATTGAAAAAACTTTCCTGACGCTTACAAATACCTCTGGTAACGACGAGATCACCAAACAATTTGGAAATCGAATCTCACCTGTCAATGTGCTTACTGCAGACGGTTTCAATCATTCTGGTAGAAGAACTACAGCTGATATCACTGGAGGGTAGGTTTGTTTTCATGAGTGGACGCTGATTTTCTAGAGCTCGAACTTCCGGTCCATCGCCTCAATGGCAGGGAGGTGCTTTGTTCGCGAAGGACGTTACGATACAGATCGAGTGAGTTGTACTGAAGCGGAAATTTCACTGACGACCAGAAATATCAATCGAGAGTTGGAACAAGCGAAACGCGAAGAAGCAGAAGTTCAGCCTAAGATCCAAGCCAATACTCGTGATCTCCGCGATATCAATCAGAACAATGAGGAACTCAATGTATGTCAGTTCTACCATGCTTTTGGTATATGCTGATTCCGTTCTAGAGAACCCTCGTTCGTCTCAGAAGAGGTGAAAAAGATCACGAACTTAAAATCGAAACATTGAATGATTCGATCAAGGATCGAACAGAAACGAGTTTGGCTGTTTATGAAGCACAATTGAAGGTACGTTTCGTTCGATCGTGTTGAAGTTTTTCAAGTGATTGATCAAAATCTATTTAGGAATGCGAGGAAAGATTGGAAAAACAGTCTGAGCAGCTTGAGCTCCTTAATGTCGACTTGGCGAAGTTGATGGAAATCGAACAGAAGACTTCTGCTGCAGTGGATGTTGCTCAACAGGAATTGGATGGATTTACAGCAAAATCCGACGAGCTGAGGGTAAGATTCTCAGTCACAATCTCGCATGACTGCGATTCAGTTATTAATGAATGTCGACAGGCTGCAATGCACACCATTGCGGAGGACAGAACACGGGAGACGGGCAGTGTCAAACATTACCACGATGCGCAAGCTAGGTATAAAGATCAACAGGCAAAATTGGAAGAAGAATTGGTTGAGAAAGCAACACAGGCTGAGGTGAGTGATTGATTTTTTACTTGTTTCATTCCGGGTTTCTGACATCGACATCGACTTTCGTAGACTTGGGTAGTGAAAGCCATGGAATTAACGGAAGGTGAACGATTGCACCCTGAGAAGTCAAAGGCAGACTTAGATCATGAATTGGTAACCTTGAAGAAGGCGAAGGAAACGGCCAAAAAACGGTATGTCGAGTCTTTTCTTCTGTGCAAGAAAAACAGAACGCTAAATGTTTTTTCTTTCTTTTGTTTCGTAGAGTCAACATAGATGCGGACGAAGCTGCGGAAAAATATCTTCAAGCTACTGAAAACTACAAGAGATCAGAAAAGGCTATTCGAGATTTCCAAAAAATAAATAATGTATGAGAACGTGATAGTAAGAGATAACCCGATACTGATAATGTTATTAGCGATTGAGACAATCTCTCATCATTCGAAAGAAACGTTGGATAGAGATTAGAAGTCGAACAGCTCTCACGGCTCGATGTTCTTTCGTCATCAATATCAACAAACGCCCCGATCTTCCCTTGAAGCTCAACTTCAATCATGGCGAAGGGAAATTAGCTTTGGCTGTGAGTGTTATCTTTGATTAAGAACGTTTTTGATTGGTGAACTTACCAACCGAATCTCCTTTAGTTTGCCGAAACCGACTCTGACGCTGTTGATCATGACGCTGTCGTCAACATAAGAACCGTTAAAACTCTGAGTGGAGGTGAAAGATCTTTTGCGACTGTCTCACTTTTACTTTCACTTTGGGAAACTGTCAGTAGTCCAATTAGATGTTTGGATGAATGGGACGTTTTCCTCGATTCTGCCAATAGACAAACGGCTGGTAACATGTTGGTGAGTGTAATCAACGATTTGATGACCTGTTAGACTATTTGTTGACAACTTGTTATAGATCAATGGGGCTAGAGAAAGTGATGAGAAGCAATTCATCCTCATCACACCTCTGGTGAGTAGTTCTTTTATTCAAAAAACAATCAATGTTTGATGTTGACTGTCTACAACAGGATATGACGAGATTCAAATCGGATGCTACCAATAAAATTATCAGAATGAGAGATCCAATTCGAGGTGGACAGTGAGTCTTTGTGTTTCGTGATTTGCTTTGGACATGGCTCATACGAGATTACATTAGAACCTTACTCCAGTTACCACCAGCAGAATCTGCTGTTTGAAGTGATTGATATGTTTCCGATGTTGTTTTATGTCCCTTTAATTCATTCCATTTTTCGTTGTAGATATTATAGAATTGGCCATTTTGCCCATGTAAAGAAGTGTAATAGGAATGCCGATTTGTCGTTTCACAGAAACCCTTCACCTTAATGCAAATATTGAAAGCTTCATGCATTGTCCTAATCTATTTTAATCCATCGAAGTCCGAGATGCTACATTCCAAGATCTATATCATAAACCGATTATAAGATCAAACACGATATCAGAGAACCAAAAATCGTTATCAAAACACAGATCATCATCGAATTCACCTCTCTACCTCTCACAGCGCCACTCTTAGAAATGACAGAACTGGTGGAACCAGGTCCAGAAATCGTGCTGGACGCTACAGTTCCGGTACCAGTACCAGAACTAACTGAATCACTTGCAGCGAAAAAGTAAGGCCAAGAATTAGAAGTTGAAGATGGTGGAACCATGCAGATCAACCCTAAAGCTCTTCCACTGATGAAATAATAGTTATCCATTGGATATTGGGTTTGCGGGGGTGAGAGTGTTATGGTAACGTTTGTTAGGGTCGAGTTGTCTGAGAGTAAAGGGGTCGGTGGTTGAGGTGTCGAACCGCCGGTCGTACAATTTGGTCCGTAGTTACCGATCTAGTGGGGTTCTGTTAGAATGGTCGATGTATGGAGAGGACTTACTATTGAGACGTTACCAACGAAAGAATTGTTTGAAATTATGAAATTGGCTACTCCGCCTAAAGCCATTCCGTAGGCGAAAGCACCACTTAATTGGTTGTTCTCGACGATTCCACCATTGGATTGATTCGTACCGTAGCGACTAGATGTTAATTATCAGCATTAACAACGGATGTTGAATGAAGAACGTTTAGACTCACTTGTCACCCCACCAAATTTCTGGTCCAATTCCCTAAGATTTTGATCAGCTTCTCGCAGATTGTATCTGGGGAATCGAAATGACTTACGATACCGATTTTTATTATCGCTGACGCATTGTTGGGACCGTTGGTTGCGTTTCCCATCTGGTTTATTCATTATTCCTGGCTACGACGGGTTGGAATTGTGAAAGAGACTTACACTAGTCGCAAATCCTCCATTGATGAAATTACCGACAACGTGAGTGTTGGAGAAATTACCTTCTGGAAGCCATGGAAGGACGTCCACCACTTTAGTCAATGTTCAGTATGATATCCCTTCCATATATGTGTTTGCAACTCACAGTTGATTCCACCTAACATCGTTCGCTGTTTGCTATTAGACAGTCTAGATCATTTTGTGTGCACAGAAAATATTTACCGTCTTTACACTTATCGTGTTATTCCTAATCGTCGAGAAGGGTGCTCCAAAAACGACAATTCCTGCATTTCAATCAGTATTTTGACTTTGCGCAAAGTGAAATATCAACAAGGGGAGCTTACCTCCATCCGTCGCATCGGTGATGACATTGTTCTGTACCAAACTTCCCTCGCAACTTAGACTTATACCGTCAGCCCACTATATTTTGTAAATGTTAGCTCAAATTGGAGAGATCACGTATGGTCGGTTGTTGACATACATTCTGAAAATCATCATGTCCACAAGGTCCTATATCGTTATTCTGTATCGTCGCGTTGGTACATGTGAATGGACCTTCGGCACTGGGAGATATGAGATTGTATATTTTGAGATGCAATCTGGACGTACATGTGTAAACAAGTCCATCCCCTAGATTGGAATCAGTTGAATATCACAACGTTTGAAATGATTACCGATGACTTACCTTGGATCGTAACTTTTAACATATTCCACTAACTGATTAGCGTTCGCACCACCAATTTCAATATTCCCTCCACCGTTAGGATCGATATCTGCAGTTAATCTATTTCCGTTGATCTAATTTCGAAAAGGGGCATTTCCTAGGTCAGATAACCATCCTTTGAATCATGGAACAATGGTAAGTCCTCACCTGAACATTCCTAATTTTAATACCACTAAGTCCACCATTGGATCCTTGGATCAAAGTTGACATTCCAGTTCCAGCAGCAACCAATGTAGCACGACTTGAATCTCTAGGATAGTTCTCTGTGGAAATTTCCTAAATCATGGATTAGTTGTTGGTTATCATGATCGAGAATGGTAAAGGCTTACTTGATTCGAGGTAGTGAAGTTCAATACATCAGTCAACGAATAGATTTGATTTGCACATAATTGCAGAATGTATCCTGTTCCCCCTGATGTAAGGAGTGATTGTAAATCCGTCGTGGAGGTGGTGTTGGGCGTACATGCTGCTGTTGCCAGGTCGAAGACACTGAATCCGATCGATAGAACAGTGAACAGTCTCATGGTTTCTACCAATTCTTCTATCTATATTATCGAGGAACGAATAGATAGTCTAGGATTTGAATATGTAGAACAGTTAATTCTCGATTTGCACAGCTAATGAAAGCCGCCAAGATTATTTTTAGGATCACTGCGCCCGAGAGATCTGTTTGCGCCCTGAGCTTAATACCTGAAACGCTGATTTACTGTGCCTGAAGGAATCCTTTCAAAACAAAGGAACAAAAAATGTCTGCAAGAATTGACAAAAGCTGTAGTATACCATAGTACTCTAGTGCAAAGAAGCTCGAGTGGTTATAATGACAGTACATCGTCTCAAGCTCCGGTACCATCAATCACTGAAGGCATCTTCTCCGTGAATAAACCCTTTCTTACCCTTGTAATCAGGAAGGATGGTAATCTTAGACTACCCATTGCACCAGTACCGTTGTTAGGACCTATAGAGAAGCCGAGCATTCCTAGTATCAAGAATATCAGTATGGATAGTATCGTGATAGATAGTATAATTTGTCTGACTCACTCGAACTAGGTTCCGCTGCTTTATAAGGAAGTAATTTACGTCCTGTTAACGATCGAACCAATAGATCGGCTAGATATTTCGATTGTTTATCCGCATAAATCAATTGATTCCATTCTACATCAGCGACATCTCCCAACGCAAAGACGTCATTCCTATCTCCAACACCCAAGTAATGGTTGACTGAAATTTGACCATTCTTGGTTAAATACTTTGGATCGATGAAGGAACTGTTGGTAATGGCTCCGAATGTTGGGATGTAGAGATCAGTGATGAGTGTTGTTTTGTCTGACAGTGTGATTTCGGTTTTACCGGGGGTTTCGATTTGTTTGATGACTTTTGTATTCAGTAGGACGTGGATACCGAGCTTTTTCGTCCCTTCCAAAGCTATCTTTTGGACTTTTGGGGGACTTTCCATACTCAATGCTTTACCACTTGCGATCTAAAGTTTTTTTGGCGGTCAACGGAAAATCTTCATTATTCGTTAGTCGATTGGAACTCACCAAATAAACATCCTTCGAATCTCCATAAATATGTTTTAGCTCTCCAGCAAATTCAATTCCAGTCGAACCGCCACCACCAACGACGATATGTTTAGCAAGTTTAATTTGCTGTCTGAAATCCTTTAAAGCACTCTTAGTTTCTTCAGTATTATCCAATCCCTTGAAAACCTTGCCATTCTGATTTCGATTTCCAGTAGCAATGACCAAATAATCATAACTGATACGTTGGAAGTTGGATAGTTCAACCTCTTTACGCACGAAATCGACGTTTTCGGCTGATGCAACGATGAAATTGAATTTGTTACCGTATTTTTTGAAACCTGGTGCAATGGGTTGAAAGACTTTATCATCGGTTAGACCACCTGCTATGGCTCTTGGCGACGCTATACTCCAGTAGATATCGGTGTTGGGTGAGATCAAGGTTACTTTGACGGAAGTGTTATTGGGGAGTTTTTTGAGAATTCGATGAGCGGTGTTGATACCACTGAATGAGGCTCCTAGGATTACTATGTGGTTGTTGGGTTGAGTTGACATTGTGTTCGATATTCGAGGTGTAGATGTTGAAGTAATTAATGAGTTGTCGAGTGTTGAAATCAATGAGAATCTGTTATGAAAATGATTATAGTTCAAAATGATATGCAAATAGCTTGTTGAGTCGTCAAAAGATCATTCTCAACCCCAAGCTGTATTTATACGTTTGGAATTCAGAAAACAAGCTTCACGAAGATTCGAATTTTAGCCACAACACGTATCAACATTGCTACCAGTTCCCATTGATTTATAAGAGATGAGAAAGATCAGTAGGTCTGAGGATCCGATGACCGTCGGTCGGCGTCCATGAGTGAAAAGTATCGACTTTGCTGTTCGACAAGTTTCCTAGCTTAGCAGTCCGACAAAAAATCAATGAATTTGTCTTTCCAACGCAAACTTGAATTCGGCTCCGGTCTCATTGATTTCGGCTTCCGTTGGAAGTCTTTGACCGATTCTGACTAATGTGTGTAGTCAACCAACAAAGGATTGTGAATATATGATTCTTCATTATAGTCTTTGGGATAGATCATGTTAGACTTTGATCACCAAAGTCTGGACGGGTAGCGAAATGCTTTTAGTCAAACTTACTAGCCACCAGGAAAGATCATTCAATCGAATTCGTTTTTACAGGATTGGAAGTCAGGCCTCTCTTCGAGCGAGAGTGATTGAGATGGGGTCATTCTATTTGAAGGGAAACTTGCTCCCAACCCTTTTGGAGCTCATAATCTCAGAATATCCGCATGCCTTTATCTTCACTAGAGTACTAGTACTTAGTAAATATGTGATGGTCAGGAAGCCACACTCTTGTCTGTAAAATCCAAGGATTAGATTCCCACGGTGTGAGTCCTTTCAAACGCGTTCAGGCACGATCACATTAAACATTACTTACCGTTACTTACGTTGCGCGTCTCCAAAGTCAAGTCAAGTCAAGGTTGATTTTCAACTTGTACATTGCATTTCACTTCAATTTCACCATCTTCACTTTCTTCACTTTCTTCTATCATTCTCATCTAGATCTCACTCCCATCTCAACTAGTCCTACAGGTCATAGACTAGACTTCACTTTCATCTAAAATCTAGCTTGTAGTAAAATTTTGTACCTTCAATCTCAACCCGATGACCACCGTCAATGTCTCTCGATCTCCTCGTAATGTTGTTTTCCAAGATATCGCCATCGACAAGCCAGTATCTGCAAGCTCTTCAACGATACCAGAAACCAAATTGGGCTCTTTGCCCTCGTATTTACCACTGCATAAATCGGATTTAATTCCTCTAGGTCCTACGAAAATCCTTTGTTAGTCGTCCAAATATCTGTTTTTATTTTCGTTCCACTGACACCCTACCACAGCCTCTCCCAGTACATCCTCTAGAAGAGGTGTCAATTGGTCGCTCAAAAACGATCTAAAAGTCTTCAACTTTAACGATATAATTGTCAACCCAACCACTTCTTCATCACCGATCCCACCTCCATCTATCCGGTCGTATCTAAATTCTGATTCAGCTTACGAAACACCTTCAACATCTAGAACAAGTTCATGTACCCCTTTATCAGATACGCCTTCCACTGTAAAAAGTATCTTGAAACAGAAGGACCATTTGATAAGGATAGCTAGATCCGTTGAAGAAGGAACAATGGGAAACAAAGAAGCAGCGAGACAACTCATCAATACCAAACGTCCGCGACTGGTACCCCGGGACTCTTATCAATTGGCAATGGTGAAAGGGGCTGTAGGAGGGTCGAATCTGGGTATGGGGAGAGAGAAATTGTTGAGTGATGAACCAGGATCTGACGATTCTTCTTCGTCCAATGAATCTGATGCTGATGGAGGAGGTGGAGGAGGAGGTGATGGGAAAGATAGCGGGTTAGCAATAGATGGAGATGAAGATGAAGCAGAAGAACAGATCGAGAACCCAATAGGACCCCCAGACGTCACATCACTAGTGGAAATTATTCTAAATGGTGCTGAAGATCTGTTAACACTGGAGGAAGCTTATATCACTCTCACCATCCACTTACGTCGTTCAATCACCCTTCAACCGCTATCGACATTGACGGAAGCGCAACGGAATTTGATCAAAGAGTGTACCCAACCAATCCGAGACGAAACACCTGCAATGGTCCGTGCCATGCAGAGAGATCTTCATAGACTCATGGGCAAAGTTCCCAATTCCGAGGTCAATTCTGATGATCGAGATTCTTCACCTTTCAGAGGGTTAATGCCATTACCGGATGGTACACCTATCAACTCTCGAAACGTTTTGACACCATCTCCAACCCCCGTTCACATCACCATCAACAAAAAATCTCCTAACGAAAAGCCTATTCGTCAAGGCTATACAGAAGCTGAAGTTCGTTATCGACGTGAATCATCTGGAGTTGGTGCCGGAGTCCTTCGATTCCTAGCTCTGACCATGCACACGTCCCACCTCTTCTCTTGCTTCACAGAAGGTGATTTGCAAGCACTTCTCAATCAAATCCTGGTCATTCCACGAACACCAAATCTACCTACACCAAATCAAAAACGAACCTACTTCCTTTCTATCCTGGTTCTAGCTCAAATGCGTATTCCATCCTCAAGCGTCATTCCTCACAAAGACAAGATCGCTCGGGCTGTCGAGAGCGCTATCAATGATACATTAGGTGGAGGAGGAACGGGAAAAGAAGGTCCAAGTCAATCCAAAAAGGAAGGTTACCATGCTGTCACGAATCTTCTTACAACATATGGACCAATCTTCATTTCGTTCTATGCCGATCTCCTACCCGCTTGTCTCAAAGGTACCTCCAATCCGATCTCAATTATCCGAAGTAAAGCAGCAGCGGCCGTCGCCTCATTCGCATCTGCTAAGATTCGTCTTCTTTCAGAAACTCAACGTCAAGTACTTCAAGACAATACCAAATCTGCACGGGATGAATGGAATTCCATCAAGAGTATCACACAGAAGATGGAATCATTTGTCATCACTCATTTGAAGAGTCCACATCGTTCGAATACAAAATCAAGTCCCACGTTTGGTGTGGAGAAAAAGACGGAGTGGATGGTATTGGAACAAGTTCTTAAAGATACGGTGACTTCAGATGTGTTCTGGGCTTGCTCAACTTGGTCAGTTTTGGTCACTCTCATGGGCACTTCGTATTCGTCTTCTGTCCTTACAACCGACTTCGATCATATCATGATTGTGAGTGTTCAAGGTAAGAATTCCACTGATTATTATAGCGTTCTTTACAACAAACTTCTAATACCTCCCGTCCTACTCTTGCCAGGGTAGCATGGAATCATGCGATACATGCTTACCTCTCATCTTCAGTCTCTTCTATATCGGAAGATGGTCAACTGATTCATACGTTCCGACCGCTACAATCGTCAGCTAGTCCGACCACTATGGAGAAATTCAAGACTCTTTCGAGCCCTGTCGACTTTGCCTTGGCTGTAGCTCGGGATCCCATATCGGTGAAGAGGGTTGTTGATGATAGCAGTGCTCATAAAAAACTCACCTGGCATCGTTCGGAGAAGGTGAAAGTTCGACAATGGATGATCAGTTGTGGTTTGAGTGCTGCCAGTGTAGTTTACGCTCATACAGGGATCGTTCTGAATCATCGAGATCAACCGGCAAAAGAAATGATGCTTCTCCATGGTTTACCTTCTTCAGATGGTCCAACTGTACCTGATATCTCACCGGAGGAAGCTAGACTTCCCCTTCTCGACAGTACATGGGAAAAAATCGTTTCACCAATGTTGAAATCTTTCGCTGGAATCTGTGGTGTAGATGAATTGAAACTTCACGGATGGGAGATATTCGAGGCGATCACATCTCGAAACGAAAATCTTATTCCATGGGATCTTAATCGTCTTTTATCTTCGCGGTACATCAACGGAGAAATGTACAGCAACGAGAAGGAGACAATTTCTGATGATCTTTTGGCGAAGATGACTCAAGAGGCTGTCCGACCTTCGGAAATCCCTTCCTGGGGTCAACTATGGATTGTTAAACGTTTAGGAAGACTTCTTGACCTTTTCGATGAATCTCTCCAAGGTGTTCGAGGATTGAAGGATTTGAACCAAGTTGACTGGGTCTTGACCGGATACAACGACATTGTCTACATTCCTACCGTCATCTCCAAAGTCTGGTCTAATTTACTTTACGCTCTCAGTTTCGCCAATCCACCCAATTCCTCGCCAACACCGGTTTACATGACTGGGCTCCAGGCTATCACCCGATATATCATCCAACTTTTCGAGAGGGATCCTTTGACTTATATTCCAATTGGTTTGATTGGTCCTGATGGTGGATGTGAGGATAAAGATTTGATTAGATTAAGAATCTGTGGTCATCTCCTTCAAATTGCATGCGAGATTTTAGGTGACGGAATGGGAGGCGTTAGAATTCATTTGGACAGAATCGCCAAACATTCTATGGACAGCGTTATCGCTAGTACTGCTTTAGGAGTGGATAACAACAATTCAGCTACAGCTATTGGTAACCTGCTAGGTCGAATTTTACGCACCAAAGTTTTGTCGTTCCCTCTTTCATCTTCTTCACAACGTGCTTTAGGCTCTTTGATAAAGATGTTGTTTGATTCAGGCTCGATTCAAGGATTTTCAAGTAAGCTACTTGGTGACCTTACAAACACCATGCCATGGATCTTTGAGGAGGATGAGGAAACTCAACTCAATGTTTGGGCGACGCTAGGTAAGTCATTCATATTAACTTCGATACTTGAAACTGATCAGTAACAGCAACGAAATGGGCTGAAATTATTGATCTACAACCCTCATCGGCGACTTCCACAGCCACCAACCACACTGGAGCTCTACTCGTTAATCTACTCTCTGGTCCTTTCAGAGGTAGACAGGTCACTTCTGTTTGGCACCGTTCAGCCAGTCAAGAAGATCTCGTCGCTTGGCAGGCGTTACTGAAAGCTGCTGTTCTTCGTTCGAGAGCTAAAAGGGTTGGTTCCAATTTGGGTGTTTTGGAATCCCTAGCTGGTCATCTTGGTGATTTCCTTGATCCAAGTGAGAAAACTAGGTAAGTAAATTCAATCCACGGTTGAATCAATAATTGACCAGTCGGATAGCTCAACAACAATCACACTCTCATGTCTGGCATCCGCTGCTGCTTGGATCTCCTTCGTTCCATCAGAACACCACCATTCATCTCACTATTCTATCAACGAAAATTTCGTTCCTGTCGACTTTTTGAGTCTGATCTCAAATTCCCTGGTCGAAGCTTATCCTATCGAGGAAACTACTTCATCTATCGCTTCCACCGCACCAATCATCTCACCGGCGGTTACCGATTTGGTGGAGAGTATTAGACTGGTCTTGATGGATTTACCGTTGGAATTCGTTCAACCTGTTTTGGAACCTTTGAAGGAGGGTTTGGTCACTTGGTTATCTGATGAAGCGAGATTGACTATGGCTGGAGATCTAGGCGTTAACGTGAGTTGAGATGAGAAAGTTTTAGGTCGTCATTCTAATTTGATTGAACAGTTGGACGAATTATACGTTACCTTATTAAGCGTTATCTCAAAGGCTATTCAAGAAGATTACATCCCTGCAAATGGAGACATCTTGCAATCCTTGATAGGAATCTACGCACCGAGACTTTCAAGAGCTCAAAGTGTAGCTGTGCCAAACGCTTTCAAGGAGTTCTGGAGTGAATGCTTTGAGACAGTTGACAATCTCGTTCTTTCGGAGGAGGTCACCATTTTCTTGAACGATGTCATGGCAGCTGTACCAGGTTTGATTAATGTTCCAGGCTTGACTTTGAACGAGACATTGTCTTTGGTGAGTTTCTTTAATTTGTCGTGGATATCGGGGACTGGACTGAACTGGCGCAGGAGGAGAGCGAGACTAAATACCCACACTCTCAATCTTTACGACGACAAATTCCTGAACCACTGGTGTGCGCTACCCCGGACCAAGAGCAACATGAAATCACAGTCCCCGCTGTCGACTTTGTAAATGATTCAATCATTGAGGAAGACCTCGATATAACCACCATTCTTGAGAACGATGTGGATGACCCCATTGTCGAGGACGAAAACCCAATCGAGGACGAAAACCCAATCGTATCCTCCTCAGCGCTCTCAATCGAGATGGCGGACGAACCGGAAATTATACCCATCACGGTGTCTTCACCCGTCATTCTTCCAACAGTCGATTACGACGCGGATATCTCTCAAAGTCTTGAGTCAGTTCCTGAACAATCTCGAGTTGAAGGAAACGAGAAGGAGAATGACAATGACAATGCTATCGAAATATCGGAGGAGTTGGTACCGCAATCTTCTTCCCAGGAGCCTGAAGTTGATGGAAAAGTTACATCAAACGCAACTGCAGACAGTGATGTCTTTGGACCATCAGCCTTGCCCATCGTCAAGAAGAGACGTCATAAGCGATCTCGTTCCATGGCTGTTGTCGAAGCTCAATGTAGGTTTATTACTTGTATTACATCGATCCATGCTAATATTTCCTAATAGCTCTGCCCGAACCCAAACGAACTAAGGGAGAACCTCTTATCAGTACACACTCTTTACCTGATACTCGCACTGTCATGGTTGAAGCATCTGACGAAGCCGAAGAAGTTGAGTACGACGATGATTGCATTGTAGTCGTAGAATCGCCAATCCGCTTCAAACCTTCGACCAAACTTCCTAAAAGCAACAAAACGACGACCGAACCTGCTAAAACGTCTTCACTCCTTAGTTCAGCTGGTAGATGGTTATCTAAAGTACCATCTTTCGGTGGTATGCAGATGCAGTTCTTTTCACCTTCTCGATCGACTTTCAATGAAGGTGAGACTCGTATACCCGACACTATAGATTCAAATTCAAATTCGATATCTGGATCTGATAGATCTGCTCGAAAAGCTAGACGAGCACGTACGAAACAAATTGTCGAAGAAGACAAGATCGAATCTGAAAACTCTTCATCAAGAGCTTCGTCTGTTGGTTCTCAAAAACATTTAATCCCCGTTGTCGAGGTGGTGGATAATAAATCATTGTTGAAACGTAAAAGGGAAAGAATGAATGAAGAATTCGAGGAAGAGGTTAAGGAAGAGATTGAATTACTTGTTCAGACTGATTTAGAAGGGGAGGATGACGATGACGAAGATGAGTTATTGTTGAATCCTGAATCAGCCAGAAAACTACGAAAAGAGGAACAGGACGAAATCGATAACAGCAATAACACTGGTAGATTCGATGACGCTCCAAACGATCCAAGTCCATTAGCATCACGTATGATGAAAAAGACAGCGACTCAATTAGAACTCCCGCCAATCCCAAAATCTAAATCCAAAACCGACTCCAAACCCAAATCCAAATCCAAATCAAAGTCGAAATCCAGATCATCTTCAATAGTAACCACAACCGAAACCGAAACATCGAGCGTCTCAGAATCGCCCGTCCAAAGATCGAACAATCAGTTACGACTACTTTCAATCGTGACTGAAGCTAATCGATTGAAATCTTCGATTGATGGATTGGATCTAGACGGGTTGACGGTTTTGATGAATGATTTGGATGAATTGAGATCAGTCGCTCAAAAGAATATTCTTGCTAAAGCCCAACTGGCAAGGAAGCGACGTAGGAGTTAGGTTTGGGTATGTGAAGCTGGATCTATTCTTTCATCTTCTTAGATGACTTTCATATTTTTACTTTCTTGCTCTTGGATTATCTTTATTCTTGCTTTACTTCCCTTTCATTCCCACCCATTTATCTTGGATTGATACGATCGCCTTTTTGACGAATCTTACGTCCTTCAATTAACCAATATCTTTATATACCCTGCACATAATAACTTGTAGTTTATGCTTTTGTTCAATACTCTACCTCTTTTTGTTTGAAAACACATACATATATACACATATGAATTGTGCACTGCATATACTCAAAAATGTATCATTAACGAAGTAAACCGAAACTGCTCTGTTCCTGCCTGAATCATAAACGGATCTCTATACATGATTGAGAGAAATGAACTAAAATATGGAAATGATCAAACAAAGCGACGAAATCCAATCAAACCCTACTAGGACCAGCTGCGTTTGGATTTACACTACCCCCAAAAGAGTATGTGGGAACTTGAACGACCTTGTTGTTACCATTAAGTTTGTTGTTTCTCTCAGCAGCCTCACGAGCCAGAGCACTGAGGAGTTCACCGTTCCGATCGATGATACTCTTATAAACGTGTTTCTGCAGTTTCGTCAAAGAGATCGGAACAATGATTTCGACCTGAAAGATCTGTTAGTCAACCGATATAAGCAACTTCAAGAGATCTGAATGACTGACTTTGGGTGGTAGTTTCAGGACATCGGCTTTGATACGTCGTAGAATGTAGGGTTTGATCATTTCGTGTAATTCAGTCACTAGACCTTCATTCAGATTTTCGAATCTAGCTTGTAAATCTTCCAATTGCCTGAAAACGTTCATCAGCATGCTTGATATGTGTTGATGACAGATATTCGACATACTTGAAATTAGGTTCATCGAGGAAATTCAATAAATTGAACAATTCTCTTAAATTGTTATTCAATGGTGTACCGGTCATCAGAATTCTGTGAACACTGTTAAGTTGTTTCAATCGATTGAATATTAGGTTACTATCCGATTTGACTGTGATCCCGTATTTGTTAACAGCGTGATCCTAATGGATACGATAGGAAAACTCACGTCTTTGACCTTCGTCTATACAGAGTACTTCCCACCGTGGTACACTGTTGAAAACTCTAAACTCGGTGGAAGTGATGGTCTCGTAGGTGGTCAAAATGACATGTCTGTGGGTGTTTATGTCAGCTTTCCCAATCAGTATCGAAGCTGAACATACGCTTTCAATCCAATAGCCTTATTCTGTAATCCCTTATGATAAAGTTCATATTTCGAAATGATTTTCCGAGCTGTCCAAGTAAGTAAGAATTGAAGCATTCACAGTAAAGAATATGACATACAGGCCTGTTCACCGTAATAAGGAACAACTCTGATTGAAGGTACCCATTTCTCGAATTCACGAACCCAATTGGTAATAGTCCTAACGTCTGATTAGATCTTGATTGAAAATTAGGAGAACCAGAGATGACATACGAGTTCGGGACGATGACCAGACTAGGATAGATATTCTTGTAGCCTAGATAACCAAGAACGGAAGCGATTTGAATACTACGAAACGTCAATTGTCCAGTCGACGATTCTAAACATACGTTTTACCTAGACCCATGTCATCGGCTAAAATACATGATTCCCTTCGATAGTGTTTGGTAAGCAGCCATTGAAGACCTTGTAACTAAGAGTCAAATAGTAAGCATAAGTAGTATCAAGATTCATAAACCACCATACCTGGAAAGGCATAAGTTTCTGAACATCGTTTAGTCAGTATAATTAATAAATTCTTCATGTAGAGGTACCACTCACCCCTCCAACAATACAATCAGGCTGTGTTTCAGGTGGTACCCAATTCTTAGCCAATCTAGCCGCGTCATTATCTCTAGCTTGAGCTTGCGCTTTCGTGAGAACTGGTACTGAAACCAGTCTTGATTCTAGATAACGTTTGAGACCCCTTTTGAATGCTGGATAGAGCTTTGAATCGGTTGGCGGGGGTGTATCCCAACATGCTAATCTGAGTTAGAGTTGAAGTTTGAGTTCTGGGAAACCATCAACTCACATTGTTCATATTGTAAATCATCCCATTTGATCTATATCGTATCAGCCACAGTACTCTCCAGAATTGTTGAACTCACAAAACACCAAGAAACCAAAGGGGCAATCTCATCAACATCCTTCCCAGTCAACCTCCTATCAAACTGTTCCTCCCATACAGAAATCTCTATCATTTCATGTGGAGGAGGTTGGACGCCATCAGGCAAAACATCCGTAGTTTCGTCTACGGCCTCCTGCTCAGATTCTGACTCGGACATGATTCGACCTTTTTTAACATTCTTGTTCTTCCCGTTAGCTTTTGATTTCGTCCTTTTAGGTTTAGCTGGACGAAGCATGACATCCAAAATTCTGTCCACAGTCTAATACACACCATTTATCGTTAATTTCGTGTGGTTATCGAGAGAGTACGGGTTAGACTCACCGACCAAGCTATTGGGATACTAGATTCGGCGTCTACGTCTAATCCAGATTCAACATCTTTGGCTTCTTGACTATGACTGTTACCGTGTCCATGTATATGATGAGCTTGTTTAGCACTTTCAACTTTATCATCCTCTTCCAATACTTTAGCGATGGTTGGTTCGGTGATATCATCACCTCTAGCAGCTAAGGTTTCATCGGTCACCAGGTCTAACTTTGGACCGTCGGTGAGGAAGTTTCGAAGCTTCTGTTGGGTAGTTGCTTGAAGCCAGGAATGAGGTACCCAATCGACCTGGTAAGTTGTTCGTTAGAAGTATACGGGTGACGAGCTGCCATCTAACTTACATGCCTGAAACCTTTTTCTTGCCATTTAACAAGATATTCACGAGGTAGTGAATCTTTCCAATTCGGCTTCTCGTCGTCCATCCGTTTAGGCTCAACTGCATTAGCAGGTAAAGGCCTCCAAGCTAGTATCTACAATCTTATTAGTCCCAGTTCACTGTCACATCTCCACGAACGTACCATATCGACGACACCCTTCCATCCACGACATTGATGACACCACCAAGCCTGACCAGCTTTTTCCAAATCTTTCTGGTAGAAATTGGCAGTTTGCGGCGTGCTGAATTTAGTGTCAGGATATGGATTGTTAACTAAATCGATCGTCAGTTTTTCATAACCATTAAGTCGTGTTAATGAGAGAACTCACGATGCTCGTAATGAACGGCTTGATGACATCGAAGACATCGAAATAATATCGGCGCTTGATCTTCCAGAATCTCCTCGTCCTCGTCATCCTCTTCATTCTTCTTGTCCGTCTCAGAGTCTATCTTCGGCTTCTCACCGCCCTCCTTCTCATCAATGTCCATAGCAGTGTTCTCTCCGATGTCTTTGTCCTCAGTCGTCTTTCGTTCAGGCGTACCATCAATGACGATAGGTGTATCTTGATTCCCATTTTTGGTACTCGATAGGTCCTTAACATCTTTACTTGAACCGTTGGGTTGTTTTTTGATCTCAACTTTCCTAACCCATTCATCCTGACAGACGAAACAACGACCGTACGTCGAACACCGTGAACAGACGAATGTGGCAACTTCGTCAATCCGAACTGATCGTCTAGGTTTCTCTCCTGGTTCGGGAAGACCCTCGGTCTCTCTTAGAGCTTGCAGAACGTCTTTCCTTTGCATTGGTCCCATACAGCCCTGCACGACGTCTCAGTAAGTGAACTTTGTTCAAGCAGCGAAGCCGTGATATTTCCGACATGCAGAACACTCACCCAATGACATGATACCACACATCGTTCGCACTAAGGTAACATGTCATCAGTATTAGTCTCCATATTCACCATTCCACTAACCTCTAGCCATCCTTCCATCTCAGCTGCGAGTTCCGTATCACTAAACGCATCATCGTCTCTTTTACGTTTCGTTCCTTTACTTTTTTTCTTCCTTGCCAAAGCTCGGTTCAGAATCTCGTCAGCTGGACCTCGGGCACATTTTTCACAGAACTGTGGGTGAAACAGTCAGACTCGAGTTGTCTCATTCAACACAAAAAGTTAACAACTCTCACCTGTCTATGATTTTTCAATACAGCTTTGGTAACTTTCTCCACTTTCTCCTTGCCATTCCTCCTTCTACCTTTTCTTCTTCCGTTTCCGTATTCATCATCGTCACTTGGTTCAGATGAACTTTCTTCACTTTCGTCATAACTACTAGCTAATTCATCAATTTCATCTTCACCTTCCTGCTCCCATAGGTTATCTTCACTGTCTTCTTCTTTAGAATCGACAGTTTTAGATTTTGGCATCTGGTTTGACGATCGAGTTTGTTGTTTCTTTATGAATGAGATATCTGATGTTTCGGATGTAGAGAGACGTCTTCGATTACGAAGATTGGAATAAGGCTGAGGCTGTTTATGGATTAGTAATGACTTTACAACGGTTTAGATGGAATATGATGGAACGAAATGTAGTGTAAGAACTGATGAAAAGATAAGACTGAAATTTATCATAGATAACTCCCCTCCCTCCTTCCTTTGTTTCATCTTGACATGAAAGGAGAGGTATTCGCACGGACACCACCATGAACCCGCCTTCCATTCAACTCACAGATTTCTGACTCCTCGTCGTCCTCCCATTGATTTCCTGCTTAACAACTCTAGATCTACCCGATCGTCTTAACCTGATCCCATCTGAACCCTCAGATTCGCCCTCGTCCTCATCATCGTCCTCGTCCTCGTCCTCCTCTGAAGCAGGACCGAAACCACCTAAATCCTCTGAATCCGTGTTATCAGTCTTCCAAGTAGTCAAAGCTTTCTGTTTCCTTTCAGTCTTAACATGAACAATAGAAGATTCTGAAGATTCCCTGGAAGACGTTGACATTCTCAATTTCGATCTAGTAGATGCAGTTGGAGGGTATAGACCTTTAGAGAATGGTCGATATTCACGTCGAAGGCTTTCCAGAGGTAACAATGGAATTTCAACGTAAGGTCGTTTCCTTCTCCGTCTGATTTTCGGATCACTTTCGATGCATAGGATCTCTGGATCAGTTTGACTGGGTATAATGATTGGAGTTTGTTGACAAGGTTTGGATGGACCGGGTTCGGATTGATTGTCATCTTTATTATCCAATTCAAGAACATCGTCAACTTCTTCAGCTTGTTCTGAGAAGGAACCATCAGTCTCGTGTTTTTCTTTATTTTGAGGGGATGAGCTGTCCTCTTGGACAACGACCGCCTCGTATCCTTCGACATCCATGCCTACTTTTCCATCTGATCTAGGAGCTGGTTCCTTAGCAGATCCTTCCCCAGCATCAGCCATCTCCTCGTCCTCTAAACTCAAGAAATCTCTCTCTATAACTTGATATTCCTCTTCCTGTCTGTCACTATCAACGACCATTTCCTCGTCTCCATTCCGTATAGGTCCAGCGGGAGAATCAACGATGTTGGTATCACCTTCAATAGTCTTTACAACTTCGACTTCTTCCTGTTCCTCTTCTTCTTCCACTTCATCGGTATGAATACTTCTGTTATTTGATTTAGCCTCTGTATTGGTGCTTGAATTCACGGGAGGGCTTGAACTAGACGGTGAAGAAGGTGCTGCAAGCAATAGAGGTTGATTTTCTGTTTGTGTGATTTTATTGATTTTGAGCGATTTGAAGGGTGATGGGAGAAGTTTTGATTCAAGATCTTTCCTTGTGAGTTGGATTGGAAAGAAACACTTGAAGTTGGTGAGTGGATGAATGGTTATGATAAGAAGATATGATAAGATAGGACAGATTTACAGATTTGACCAACACCGGTTATTCTCAGTAATCAGTGAATTCGCGTCAACCCCACATCTTCCCCGCATTGATATGCAACACTACTGCCACGTAATATAACACCGAAGTTGCGATAACAACAATGTAATTGATCCCGCCTTGATGCTTCCAACGTGGTGCCTGGATGTCACTGAGACGCGTTCAAGTGATACCTATATAAACCGCCACTCAGACTCATAACCTAGTCTCTTTCCACCACCACCAACTACAACTACAACTACCACAACTCACAATGCTTCGTTCAATCTTCTCACCATCTCTCAAGGTATGTCATCCCATCCCCCACCCATCTCCCCCTCCTCCCCTTCAACTAACTAAACCACTCCCAGTCAATCGCATTCGCTCCATCAGCCCGTTCCTACTCCAAGGCAACCTTCATCGGTCGTCTCGGTGCAGTACCAGAACTAGCTGAAACCGTCAACGGCAAGAAATACGTCAAGTAGGTCCAAACCTTCAAACTCTATACTATTCCTCTGTGGTCACTAACAGAATCAAAGGTATCCAATCGCTGTCAGCGGTCCCGTCAAAAAGGACGCTACTGGCGGTAAGTACCCTTACCCGTACCCCCTTTACCATTTGACTGATTATTTATCATTCAACAGCCGTCGTACTTGACGAACAAGGATGTGAGTTGTTTAGCTCTAGTAGATATTCCATCAACTAACCAGACTAGACCCTCAACGTGATACTGACTGGTTCACCATCTTCTCCTTCAGAGAAAGTTCAGCTGAATACCTTCCAAAACTTGAACCTGGATCCCAATTACTCGTAGAGGGTAAGTACAATTTCATACTGCTACTCAGTCACCGACCCAATCAAGACTGGAGTTGGTGACTTATGAAATCGTTTTCTTTGGCTGATGATGTGATATAGCACGTCTTAGTACCAGAAGTAAAGAGGAGGATGGAATCAAGAAGACTGATACGGTTCTCAAGTGAGTCATCTATCATCTGGATGTCATAAAGTTACTGATGAATCGTTTAACAGCGAGATCTCCACCAGAGTTCTTTCTAAACCCAGAAAAGATTAGTATCCCGAATCATTCTGTTTAGTAGTATTCTCTTGATGTGTTTTCAAATATTCTGGTCGTAGATTTGGCGAAGGGCTACAGGTTGGGAGAGAGATTACTTGAATTGGTTTTATATCATACCCGGTAGAAATGATATTTTTGTATGGCGCAAAGATTTTGAGAAATGAAATTGAATGTTATCTGCATGCACCCTTCCTACACCATCCCAAAACGACGACTAAGTTCCTGACCCATAGCCAAAACATAACCAGGACTAACGGCTATGAGCAAAGCGTCAAGAGATTCGTAAACTCTATCAACGAAACCTTCCAAATCAGTGGAATCAGAATAAGATTCTAATACCTGAACAATCTAAGGAGATAAGTATCATCAACACCTATGAAGTGGGTTTGGACATACAGTATAACCCCTCTGATCCAACGTAATCTCCAAACAACCTTCATGAATTCCAACTACCGCCATCGCACGAATTTTCTCCAAACCCCCCTTCCCAGCAAGAACCAAATCCACATCAGATTCGCAACTAGGAAATGACTTGTCAGTCTCGATGAACCATTTCGATCCTGGGTGATCCACCCCAGTTTGGGGCTGGGACAGTGGTAATGGAGATAAACCGAAGACGTGTTGGTTGAGGGCTTGGGTTAATTCCTCTATTGGGTTGGAGAGGAAGTTGTGCGTGTTAGAGTTGGGGTTGGGCATTTGGATGAAGGTGAGTGGGGTTTCGGGTGATCTATCGTTATCGCATTGAGGTTTTGTTAATTGTAGATGGACAACAAAGGGGTGCGTATTTCATTCAATTTTGTGGTTTTTGGAAATCAACCTCCACTTCTGCTTTTGATCTTTTGCCTTGGCTTGAATTCGACTGAACTCGATTACTTATTTGGCTTATCATCGATAGATTGATATCACAACCACATCTGCTCTGTAAAAAAAATGCATATTTGGTCAACTTCCTAATCACCAATTGTACTCTACACCACCATTACAAAAGAAAGAAAAAACACTACCAAACCCAGCACCTAAGGAGCCGCGATTCTTCTGGCATCACCACCCAAATTATCAGGTATAGCGTATCGAGTATCAGTTTCAGATTTCAACAGACCACCGAATAAAACGTCTCCGTGTGATTGTCTGAATGAGGCGATACGAGCTTCGACTTCTGGTCTGAAATGTCTCATTAGACCTTGGATTGGCCAGGCTGCTGCGTCACCCAATGCACAGATGGTATGACCTTCGACTTGTTTCCTATATTCGTCCATAATTAGTTATTCATGACCTGTTTCGTCGCAAGAGGGAGGGACCCACGTTAACTCCAATAACATATCAATTTCTCTCTCTTGGGCTCGACCTTCAACCATCCTGTCCATCATGTTCATCATCCATGTCGTACCCTCTCTACAAGGTGTACATTGACCGCACGATTCATGTTTATAGAATTTAGCGAATCTGGCAATAGCGTTGATCATATCCGTCGTTTGATCCATAACGATAACGGCACCAGTTCCCAAACTGGTTTGACAATCTTTCAATGAATCGTAATCCATCCTGAAAACATTGAATCAGTACAGTTACACAGGGTATATTCTATAAACACCATCACTTACAAAGCCTTTTCACAAACTTCACGAGGGATGACGGGTACCGAACAACCACCTGGAATGATACCTTTCAAATTTTGCCAACCACCTCTAACACCACCACAATGTTTTTCAATCAACTCTTGAAGTGGAATTGACATTTCTTCCTCAACGACACAAGGGTTATTGACGTGACCAGAGATACAGTAAACTTTAGTTCCTTGATTTCTTTCACGACCGAAACCAGCGAACCAAGCTCCACCACGTCTAGCGATCGTTGGGGCGACAGCAACAGTCTCAACGTTAGCTACTGTTGATGGACAACCGAACAATCCGACGTCTGCTGGGAATGGTGGCTTTAGTCTTGGTTTACCTTGTTTACCTTCTAACGATTCAATTAATGCAGTTTCCTCTCCACAGATATAGGCTCCAGCACCTCGATGAAGGTAAACGTCGAAATCGTATCCAGATCCACAAGCGTTTTTACCGATTAAGCCATCGGCGTAAGCTTCGTTGATAGCTTGTTGAACGTGTGATGCTTCTTGATAGAATTCTCCTCGAATGTAGATATAGGCTAAAGAGATGGTTTAGGTTAAAAGAATTCTCTACAATTTGATTCCACCTACCAGCAGTGGCGTTCATTGCTCTACCAGCTACTAAACACCCTTCAACTAATTTATGAGGATCACCTCTCATGATCTCTCTGTCTTTACATGTTCCTGGTTCACCTTCATCGGCATTGACAACAAGGTAACGGGGTCTAGTTCGATCAGCATTAATACCCTAGAAAAAGATGAAATCCAAACTCACCTCTTATCCTTCTCCCATCCAGGTTTGTTCACTAGAAGCAGTAACATCAGTCTAAAGATCCAAACAAAACCTAGCGAAAAAAGAAGAACCCACTGAAACTCCATTTCAAACCACTAGGAAAACCAGCTCCACCTCTACCTCTCAAACCCGAATCTTTGATAGTCTGAATAATCCATGAATCACCTTTCAAAAGAATCTCCTTAGTCTTATGCCAATCACCACGAGATTTAGCACCTTTCAACCCGTGATCATGTTTGAGGAATAGATTGGTGAAGATTCGATCTTGATCTTTTAATCCACCGTATCTTCTGACTGGGGGATCGGCGACTGTCGCTAGAGATCGAGCTGATGGGGATAAGGATATTCTTTTGGATAGTGATTTTGTGGATGAGGTTAGGATACGACGTGATGTTGAAGGTATCATTTTGGGTGATGATAAAGAATTGTAGATGAATAACTAACTCTGTATACGATCTATCTTTAATGCGTTGAATCTCATTGGCAGCTCATACAAAGTAACCCTCCATCGGGAATTTCGGTGTTATAACCTAACTAAACAGAGTGGCAGTTGTTACTTGACTCTTCGCTCATTCCCGCCAATTCGCGGATCCGAGAGGTTAGTAACCAGTCAGTTCAAGTCAATCATACAGTATAAGATGATACAAAGTCAATGCATTAACGATTCCATCTCTTCAACCACGGCAACATGACGTTCGTAATAGTAAGTCAGCGACCACACACACTGTATTCCATTAACCTCCCCAGGTATGCTCCTACACAGCCAAACCAGGAAAGATAGAAGCCATAGTCAAACGTAAAGCCATTCCTCAAATGATCGTCCATGATTCTAACATGTTTTAGATATCAAAGCAATAATAGCCGATACAAGAGCCAACGAACCCAGGACACTTACTTATCTACCTACACAGGGTAAGATCAATAAATCCGAATTCGCGTTTTATGAGGAATTCGAAACTGAAGAGGATTGGCATGGTATGTTAGACTTTCTTTAGCGTTTTGATGATGTATTCTGATGGATTGGTATTGTAGCTCATGCAGCTAGAGCACCTTCTCAAGGTACGTCTCTGATTGGTTATTTTTCTTGGTGTTTTGTTGAGACTGATGGTATTTATAGCGTTCATTGCTGAGATGGATGAGTTGATCGTTGGGGGGAAAGAAAGTGGTGTTCGTTGGGAGATCATGGAACCTTTATGATATCACTAAACTTCCTCCGTTGTCGGTTGAAAATCTGAACCACAGTGATTCACTAAGAACGTTGATGGTTTATGGGTGAATACTGATGCATATTGTAAGTTTAAAAGTTTAAATTACCGACTATACTACATATCGCAAAAACCTTGCTCCAACTCCGTACTTATCCTTCCTTTTCCTCCTCAACCTCACCACTCCTGACCTCACCACTCTCTACCCAACCAGTTTTCGCTCTTATGAGCTTGATATACTTCTCCGACCAAAGTGAAAGAGCGTAGAACTTTTGTTTCTCTTTATTATTGTGATCCCAATTCTCAGGAAGCGATTCGACTATTTTCTTGAAATCTGTATCTTCACGCCCTTTTTCTCTCAAGGCACAGAGGTGGCGAAAGATCTCTTCCGTATCGGGAGATGAATGATTGAAGAACTCTGCCTTGGAGAACTTTGCATATGCCAATAAACTCATGGAGGTTTTTTCTGGGTAAATATCGATTGTGACTCTATAAGTATCGCATGTGGAATGTGCCCAGAGGGTTTTCTCGTTGGCGAAGCGGAGATTATCGGTCACTTCCCAGTCACTTGGTTCTTTGCTTACGTAGTAGGCCATCTTTGTTTGCGTGATATGGTGAAGAAGGAAATGGATGAAGAAAGAGAGAAAGAAGAAACAAGTTTGTTTCTGGAGTTCATTTTATCACATAGAAAGAGAGGAAGGCTCTCAAGAAAGGATAACCTAATCATCCACGAAGACAACCCCAAATGCCGAATGACATATTGGTTATATCATTTCCAATGCTTATAACACAAAGGATTCATCCACTAAAAGCCGATAAATACTTTTCCTTTTGTCGTTCTTCATGCAAAAGAGGATTCAACAGACTCAAGGAAATCGTGCACATGTTTTCCCGAACAAGAAATCAGTATTCATTTCGACAGAAACCTCTAAGGAATGAATTTCGGGAATACTGTATTGAGTACTCGGATACCCACTTTGATCGAGGAAGGCTTTGATAAGACTTATTAATATTGATCTGAGAATAGTACAGGTACTAAATAGAAACAAAGTAATACAAAAATGATAGATACTAAAAGTCATATTATAAAGATGGTACCGTATCTGTACCCCTCATATCCAAACTCTTCTCTCCAGAAGTGATGGCAGTCAATGTTTTCGACATCCTCCTCGTCCTCGCCTCCTCTAGTTTAGCGAGATGATGTTCAGCTTCCCAATCTGGTGCCATTATCGCTGACAAAGCTGCGATCTCCGCTCTCTGCGTTACAAGTGTCAACGTGAGTGACCACCACCTTCGAACGCTCAATTGAGCCTCCCTGTCTTCATGAATCCAATTTGTGTCCTCCTCAGTTCCTGGTTGCTTCAATTCATCGAGCAAGGCATCACCAGCTAGACAGATGGATGGAAGTGAAGCTGGAGGACAGTCGAGTATTGTCCCTGTGCTGTGATTCAGCGCGGGGTACTGTATGTGATGGAAGGAGGGATCATTACTTACAAGATGCCCCTAAACACCAGAAGACTAAACTACAAGTCTCACCGAATGAATGAGCGGCAGGTTGGTTGTTGGTCCGTAACAGTTGACGAATACGAGGGTCTACAGGACCTGGAAGACATAGACCGATGTGAGATGACATTGTATCCGTACATCGATGGAGAGCTTCTACGATGGCTCGTGCACGCTTAGGATGGAAATGTCCATTTCCCCATTCAGCAGCCGCAAGACTAGACACCATCAGTGAATTGATCAAATATTCAACCTTGTTCACTTACTCTACAAGGCCGTCTTGTTCCCTCAAACCAGCCCTTATCTCACCCACCACTCCATTCAATCGATTGACTTCAGCGACTATCCCAGGAGTGTCTTCAGTGTACAAGACCATCCATGAAAGGTCCACTTCGTCCAAAGCCAATCGAGCCAACAACCTGAGTATTTTAGCAGTAGATGTTCGGAGATCATCTCTAGCATGGATAGGGAAAATAAGGAGTTGGAATGGAATAGCTAAAGCTATGGCGATTGCTGAGGTCGTAAGCATGTATCCCAGATGTAATGCAAGTGATTGTTCGCCAGGTGTTCCGGTTAGTTGCCACTAGAGGTTAGTTTACGAACCAAGCAAAGAGTTTACCTGTACATTGATAAACTAGATATCAGCTTTGATCGTTTGTAGCAACTCACGATAGCACAAGCGTTCAGCGAAGTAACCGCCAAGAAATCAGGACCGTGCAACATTCTATGTCCAACCGCCAGACCTAAAGCCCATTGGAAGAAAAAAATTCCAGGAACGCAATAAGATTGTTGACCAACTCCCCGCCAGACGCCTAAGCAGAAACACGCATAGAGGATACCTAAAATAGCTCCACCCAATTGTCCTAGCCAAGAGAGAACACTGAGACCAAGTGTCGGCATCAAAGCCAATAGTAGTGGGACTGTGGCATTCCTGACTGCAAAGTTCAAGAAGAACTCCCGAGAAGAAGGCGCCCAAAGCATACCGAGTAGACAAGAGAGTGCGCAAGAAACTTTGAAGGCGTATTTAACTTGAGACGACAATACTGCATCAAGGACCTTTTGAGTCCAAGGAACTGGTGGAACGAAGGTGGCTGTAGACGTTTGTCTTCGTTTGACAGGCGGAGGAGATTTTGGCGCAGGATTCACCAAAGCCTTGAATTTACGTTGCAGAGTCTCGAAGATGTAGAAACGTATTTGGTGTTTTCTTGAGCCTTCCGCCATTGCCAATTTTTCAAGGTGATCGATGTCATTTGTAAGAATACTGTTATCAGCTAAATTTTTACCATCTACTCACATGGCGGCATCTAAGCAATGAGTTGCTCTGTCCAAGCTATCAAGTCGGATTGGATCCGAAACCTGACATCTCAACGCAGCCATCACAGCCGTTGTTATCTGTTCAGCGGCTTGATCAAACACTAATTTAGCGTGTTCCATATCGACTGGAGTTGGTCCATTTTCAGCATCTTCATGACTCGACTTGGAGCTTTGTAGCTGGATAGTTGCATCGAGAGATACGAGAGACCCTTTGATATTAGCCAGTTCAGTCTCCTCACTCACAATCAGCGAAAAGTGATACAGCCGGGCGAATGATGTTCGCAAGATCATCAGGAAGGTCAGAAACAAAGGGTCCATTTCTAGCTGCCAACACAAGACCCTGTTGTACACTTCTTACAGCATCAAGCAATTCAGCTCTTTGATCAAGATTCGATGGACTCCATCCAAACTCCCATCCTAATTCTTCTTGGAACTTTGACAAAGAATCACCGTCCGCGTAGAGCTCTCTTCGAACTGAAGCAGCAGTGTATTCTTCTGCTGAACCCAGTTGTTTGTCCTCCCGTAGTAGCCAGCCAGTGATACTTCTTATGTGTCGCAAGCTTGATACCGTCCTTTTGGAAGCCAGACTTGAAGCTTTTGCGGGAAGAACGATAAAATTGACAGCCTGCCGTCAGAGAGATAAAATATATCAACTCACCAAACTGATAGCAGCACCAAAAGCCCAAGCCCTCAACAAATCCTTCAATGCGCTTGTATCAACCATAAATCCGCTCGCTGACCGATAACTGTAATCCACAGCATAAACACATGCTAAGGTAGCGAATGTCAAACCGACATCTGCCTGGAATAAATGCGCCCTTGCCAAAGTAAGGATAAAGACGATAATGAAGAATAAGATTCCTTGTGCTGTTGGCGATCCTCCGAGAACATTCAGTATCGAAAAACTTCCAGCTCCAATCGTAGCTCCCACAAACAATCGCCAAAATACTTGTTCAGTAGCCGCTCCCACGGTCAAATTGGCTCCACCAAGGATCTGTCATCAGCGATGTCAAGAATTCAATCGTACCGTGAAGATGACTTGATCTGCCAGGGATACTGGATTGTTCCATAGAGCAGCATATCCAGGAGTTAATGATAACAACGTCCCGATGCTTGCGGAGAGTCCAACTGAAACAGGGTGAGCAAATGTAGAGTGACTGACCTACCTTTGAAAGCGACGAATGATTTCTCTTGGAATGTCTGATCATGTACCTTCCTTCGAACATAATCGGAAAAATCGAACCGACCCATGTTTGTGTAATGGTATCAACAAGATACTCAAGTGTTGGTCATTTGTTAATTAAGTGTAAGTAGGTGTCAGATTTATTTTTGTTGTTTGGGAATTTGGGTTGGTAACTGAAAGTACGCCTACAAATGTTCTGCTTACTCGGTTCCGCCGGAATGGGTATTTAATCAATTCAATTCGCTGGAAAGCCATTACGCCCCATTCTAAACGCCAAGAAATTCATGTCGTACATGCTAAAACCATTGGATGCATCCAAAATTATCGAGGTAGAGTTAAGTATTCCAGTGAAAGCACCCATTCTTCTTCCCCTGCTTCTTTTTTCCCTTCAATCAGAATAATGGCAGTTACAAAAATCAAAAAACCCGTTTCGACAAGTAAACCAACTTCGAAACCGATGATCAAGAAATCACCAGTGGCAGAGAAGTCATTGATTGATGATCAGGTTGCTGCTTTGAGAACAGCTGAGGCTTGGGAGGATATAGTGACCTTGGTAGATAAACAAGAATCTATCGACAGTCTACCAGTCAAGACTGCATATTGTCGAGCACTCTATCATGTCAAGCTCGCCTCTGAAACTACGACCGCCAAGGCGAAGCAATTTTCTGAAGAGATTCTAGCGACAGATTCTGCTCAGGTGGATGCTTTAGTGTGCAAGGCTGTCTTGTCAGTGCTTTCTGGTAACTCTTCAGCTGCCTCTCAAGACGCACTTGCAGCTTTAAAGGCATCCGAATTCAAGGATCCAGACGCTTTGGCGATCCTTCAATCAAGTCAAAAAGATGCTCATACACAAACCGCCACTGCTGAAGTGAAAGTGAGTAAACCATATCCCGACACAGTTTCTGATACCAGTCTCATTACGATTTACTCTGTGTCACCAAAACGGCACCAGAGTCAGTCATTCGAGCTGCACACTCCGCATTACAAATCCCAGAAGGAACTCCTGAAGCTGAAGCCGCAGCCGAAGCAGTCAAGGTTCTCTGTGATCCAGGTGAGTTGATGATTGAAGACACATCTGACCTATGATAGAACTCAGAAAAGCCTACGATCGACAGCTTTCACAGAATCAGAAAGGAGGGGGAGGGAAAGAATTCGAAGGTGGCAGTGATCTGTTGATGCAATTGGGTCAATCTCTCGGTTTGGTTTTCCCACCTGATTTCGTTTTCCCGCGTACCGGAAGATTCCAAGCTGGGTTTGGGGGAGGTTTCGAATTTACTTGGAGCGATTGATAGTGTTTGTATTGTGTTATAAGTTGTTTTCAGTTGATACCTATTTTTTTGCTTTACCGAATGTCAAATTTGTGCCGAATATGTTTCAGACGTTCCTTTGACTGGTCACACCGGCAAGGAGTTCTTTTCATATAATTTCCAGCAGCTTGATTGAGAAAGGAGACTGGCGTATGCATACGATCATACGTTCCTACTTACAACCAAGAAACCAAATACTTCTAGACCTAGTGTACTCGAGAACGTGACCCTTGAACGGGCAACGGTAATTGCCGGACCGACCAATCCGAATTTGCAACAGCTTCGAGGAGGAGTCCGTTATTCTTATTATTTTTGGATTGGCGTTTTCATCTTCATTGTAAACCCCACAAAAACACATCGAAATCGAAATACAAATGTGGAGACCAGCAGTACGAGCATCAGTAAGAGCTTTGAAAGCTTCCGGTAATCAAGCTCGTTCGCAGAGTACCCTTCCAAAACGTCAGCTCTCGACAGCAGCTATTGTGGGGACTACTGCTTTAGCTACTCTTGCTGCTTCTCAGTTATGGCAGAGTTCCATCATCCCAGAAGCTCATGCTGAGTCTGCTGCCTCTCATCTCGCCAAAAACACACAGACCGTCAAGGAGAATGATGTGAAATATGCTACCAAGGCAGAGACAGATGAGGTCATCGCACTTTTACGGAAAACATTGAAAGATGATCAAGTATCCACGGACAAAGAGGATTGTTTGGGTCATGGTCAATCACCAAATACTTATCATGGTAGGTGAATGATAATGGAGTCAACACTGATGACCAGCTGCCGCTGTTCCTGCTGTTGTTGTTTACGCTGAATCCACAGAGGACGTTTCGAAAATCATGAAATTGGCTTATAAATATCGTGTCCCAGTGACGCCGTACTCCGGTGGTACATCATTGGAAGGTCATATTACATGTCCATTCGGTGGAATCTGTGTCGATCTTTCTCGAATGGATCAAATCCTAGAGATCCATGAAGCAGATTCTGACGCTGTCGTTCAAGCTGGATGTCAATGGGAGGCAGTTAATGAAGAGTTGAAAGAGAAGGGTTTGAACTTGTTCTTCCCTCTTGATCCTGGACCTTCAGCATGTATCGGTGGAATGATGGCAACTGGTTGTAGTGGTACGAACGCTGTTAGATATGGTACCGCAAAGGGAGAGTGGTTCTTGAATGCTGTAGGTCGGAGACTTGGTTGTGAGCTAACGAAAGACTGTTGTCCTCCCTGACGGAGAGATTATCAAGACTAGACAGAGATCAAGGTAGGTTTTAGCTCTAGTTATCCAACTTACAATCAGAAAATCATCAGCTGGATACGATCTTACAAAGCTTTTCATCGGAGCTGAGGGAACACTCGGTATCGTTACTCAAGGTAAGTGGGTTGATAAAACCCTCACTAACTCAATCAGCCACTATTAAACTTGCTCCAATCCTTCCCACCAGTGTTGCCGTTTGTGGATTCCCCGGTGTCGAAGAAGCAGTACAGGCAGTTGGAGAGGTGATCAACAGAGGTGTCACTATGCGTGAGTAACACATAAGAACTTCACTAACGAAAGAATGCGTCGAGCTTTGTGACACCCTGATGATGAAAGCTATCAATCAATTTGGAAACGTCTCAATGCCCCTTCCACAAGCTGATTCAATTTTCTTCAAATTCCAAGGTCCCGATCAAGCTTCCATCGATTCAGCCACTAGAATCGTTTCGGAAATTGCCAAAAAATATGGTGGTAAAGATTTAGTTTTCGCTGCTAACGAACAACAAAGTGCTGAATTATGGAGTGCGAGAAAAGCTGCTCATTGGAGTGCGATGGCTCTTGTTGAGGGTGGAACCTGTTATTCTACAGATGTTTGTGTACCTGTCAGTAATCTTCCTAAATTGGTCAAGGAGACCAAGATAGATTTACAGGAGAACGGCATTGTTGGACCACTTCTGGGGTGAGGGTCGTGAATTTCAAGATTACTTGATCTTGTGCTGATTGAATTTTCAGTCATGTCGGAGATGGGAATTTCCATTGTGCCCTTATTTTCAATCCCAAGATCCCTGGTGAATTCGAGAAGGTCGATGCATGTGCCCATCGAGTGAGTCGTCAGCTGTAAACATCACTAATCAGGTTAGATGGTTGAACGTGCTATCGCGCTCCAAGGAACTTGTACCGGAGAACACGGTGTTGGTATTGGAAAGAAGGTAAGTTGAGTAGTCGAAAACTCATCCTAACGACAGATGTACCTTCGTTCCGAACTTGGTGACGGTACTTTGGCAGTCATGAAGACCTTGAAGAATGCTTTGGATCCTCGAGGAATCATGAATCCAGGAAAAGTGAGTGCAGATTCGTGAATGTAGCTAATGTTAAGTTATACCCCGATGACATGTGAGGATGCGAAATTTTGAATCTAGATACATAGAAGTTGCGGATGAAAATTGATATCCTGTTCTTGAAATTGACGTTTTGGACAACATTTTGATTCTCCTTTCACATTTCGAGACTTAGCATCATGATTCTTAGGTGGTTGAAGAGCGTTTCGAGATCATCACGAAACTAATTCGAGTCCGAGCATGAAATCTCGGTAGGACCGCAATTCCACACCGCCTAATCCACAAACATAAGATAGATGCATCACTCCTGCAATTTCTCGTAACGGATATAGCTGAACAAAATTGATACGAGGGACAAGAACCCAGTAACAGCAAACACGAAGAATATGTTTCCATCATGATCACCGAATCGTAGAGCGTTCTGTAAGGGCAAGAAAATCGATCCCTAATATCAGCTCCAGTTGAAGGGTTTAACTCACAGCTGCGAAATTCGTCAACCAATTCAAAGTAACTCCCACAGTCCCTGCCGCAGTTCTAGCGTTTGATGGAACGGCTTCGGAAAGAACGACCCATGGTAAGGGTGCTAATCCTAGACTGAAACTCGTGACGAACCCAACGACACCGGTTGCCGATAAAGCACGAGAGTGGATATTCAGTCCGAGACCCAAGAGTGTGATGGAGATTGTCGTTCCAATCCCGGACAGGAATAGTAGACGTTTAGTTCCAAAGGACTAATGTCAGCTTTTGTGGACGGATACGACTTACTGATGGAATGAGACCGGGAACGAAGTTGAAAGGTATACCAATAGCCATAATACCTAGGGTGACCAATTTGGAGTCTGCTTGGAAAACAGGTGCAAGTATTTTGGTGGAAAAATACATGACTGACGTCAGCTGGATTCCGTACACGATCTTACCTGGTGAGATACCTCCTATCTGTTGAGCGATTTGGGTAGTCACGACGAGAAGGACTTGTTATGTTAGCGATGACATTGGCGGAACTTACATCCACGTTTTACGGCTGCGTCAGAAGTAAAGAGTTCTTTCACAGATATATTCGTCCTATCTGGAAATGTCAGCAAGAACTCAGGATCGAGCTTACCGTTGTTAGGAACTAATGGTGTCTCCTCATCAGAACTTTCGGCTTTTTGTTCTGTACGTCCAATGCCAGCTATGATGACAACGGTCGAGATAGCCGCAGAAACCAGAAGGGAGAATCTCCATCGATTGGAGGAGTCGAATGGTATTGACAGACTTTGGGCTGCGATCATGCCAATCCCAATACTCATTTGATGAATCGTACCAGAAAGATTCTTTTGAACGAGAATATCAGATAAGTAGATTGGAACCAGTACCAAGCTCAGTCCACCTGCAAATCCCACCAGCAGTCTGCAAATAAGTACTCTCTCATAATCTTAACCCACCGTCCGGCGATCATCATCCACATCCAATTCGCTAGACCAACCAACGCTGAACCCACGACGAATCCAGCTTCGCTGACTCGGAGTGCCCCGATCAAACCGACACGTCGTGTTACGACATCAGCACTCAGTGATCCAAGAAGTCCTCCCAAAGTGAAGACTGTGACCACGAAACCGAATTGCGTGTCCTTGACGACTGATCAGCTGTTGAAATGGATCGGACACTTACGGTGAGATCGAGACAGCCTTGCAACTCTAATGCTGATTGTGTAATGGGACATACGACGGAACCTTGGACACCATTCAGAACTGATATATGGAAACCGTATAAGAACGAATGCAATGAAACCCAAGCTGCTGTGAATATTGGCATGATAGATGACGATGAAGATGAAGATCGATTGGATTTGAAAGTGCTTAATCTTATGTAGCTATGTAGCTATGTTACCGAATATACCCCGTAAATTGACCGCCACTGTGAAAATGAGATAGTATGAAAGAAAAGTAGTAACTTAATCATGTTGCTACTCTTTCAGGTGAGAGAACATCCAATACTTGGAGGCGACATAGATGTGATATAGTATACGGGATGCAGTAGAAAGAATTATCATCATCGCATTGACTACCGTATTGGTGTGTTGAGACGCTTATCCGACCCCCCTATTTAAAGTAGTCGTCATTCAGCCATTCATAAGGTCATTCAACGCTTTGGAAACGTTCTTCATTCCATTCAACTAAAACATTCGTATAAAAACCATCAATCAAAATGTCAGGCTGGGAAGTTAGATTCTCTAATTCAAGGCAAATTCCTTATTTCTTCAACGCAGAAACTCAACAATCAGTATGGGAACCACCAGCTGAACTATCCAAAGATCAAATTCAAGCTTTACCAGGAGCATCAAAGTATTTAGCCAGAGGTGGTGAACAACAAGCTCCTCCTGGCCAAGTTAGAGCTAGTCATATCTTGGCTAAACACTCGGGGAGTCGACGACCTAGTAGTTGGCGTCAGGTGAGTAAAGATATTCCCTTTTTCGGATTTCAGTGGGATTTAGTTGGGGAAGTGGACGATGACAAAGACGCGTTGGATATGGACAATACTCCGCCTGGGTGTGAGAGACTGCTTCGAGCTCTGTTTACTACTGATTAAAACTCGAATTGAGCCCTAGCTAACGCGATTTAGGCAAACATCACTCTCCCTTTACCGGAAGCCCGAACCATCATTCAAAATCACATCGACCATCTCAAATCCCTTCCTGCAGATCAACTTCAAGAGGAGTTTGCAAAAATTGCCTCAACAGAAAGTGATTGTAGTAGTGCCAAAAAGGGCGGTGATCTGGGTTGGTTTGGTAGAGGTCAAATGCAACGTAGTTTTGAGGTGGGTACTTTGGGTTGAGTGATGTTTCCTCCTTTATACTGAAATTGTCTTTTAGGAGGGAACCTATGCCCTTGAGGTCAATCAATTGAGTGACATCATTGAATCTGATTCTGGTGTTCATGTTATTCTTCGAACTGGTTAGGTTTAGGGTGATGAGATCGTGTAAGAATAGTGTTCGATCAATATCGAGGTGGAACAGTTTCAATGAATAGTTCTGAGAACATGCATTTCTGTTTTCTTGATGTTTGAGACGATGAAGCAGCTACGTTACAGTTTATAGTACAATAAGTAGTACAAGTACAATGGGTAAGGGACATGATGTGGGAAAGCTACAATTTCGAGGAATATTTTTGAGCCTACACTGCAAAACATCAGTCAATCGCTCCAATCACACTGGAGTAAAAATCCTTCAATCGCACATACCATCTACAATTTCGATTTCCTTTTAACATCTCCCCCATCCCCAGCCTCACCAGACCAAGCTGGATGTACCCCACCAGAATCCGCCGACAATTTATTCCCAATCCCCGACATACCCTCCAAACTCCCTGCGCCAGCTGCACCACCCCCTCCCCCACCCGATATCGCACCTTCTATAGGTATTTTAGCTGATGTGACATGTTCTCTTCGGGGTGAAAGTGATGCTGGATGGATGTGGGCTGGATTGAATGTAGGTCTTTTGCTGTTAGATAGCATGTTTGCTTGTTCGAGAGCTTTTGGTTTTGGATGGAGTTTGAAATGATCGTGAACGGTAGAAATGGGGGTTGGAATTTGAGGTGATGTTCTGTACTTGTTTTTACCTTTTTAATGTGAAAAGATCCGACCTTTTGACTGCTCAAGTGTAATGAGGTTGATGTAGCTATACAGATATCTAAAGATCGTCAAGCAATTTACCAAGAATATGACTTCATCGACACCAGGGTGGCAAAGTGGCGAAGCAGTACTTCTACTCAAAACCCATTTCTGTTTGAACAACCTTTAGTCTCGCCCCGATCCTCCCAAAACATCACATGCTCGTATTGAGTAGTTTCTACCAAAGAATCTTCTATCCGAGGTATAGCATCCGTATCAGTTCTTTTCAAGTCCTCGGCAATACACAATGAAACATCACCATCGCTGATCCATAAATTCACTTTTGATCTCAACGTCCCTCTCTCAATAGCTCCAGCCCTCATGATGACGCCGTGGTGTCTTTCAAATCGTCAGTGAATACCTTTATCAAAGCATCTGTGTTAATTTCTATGAGACTTTCTAGGTTGAGGTCGTAATATTTATTGTAGAATGCTGTTTGACCTTCCTCGATTATACCAGCATCATCAGAACACACTTGAATCTGAGGTTTGGAAGTCAAGGATCCCTGAATAACATCTATCTTTATTCTATACAACAGATCTAATATATCTATAAACAACAGATTATGCCCAAAACCAATGCACTCCACGAAATATAACCACCAGTGATTCTCGATGCTCCACTGACATATAGAGGAGCGGTATAATTGAAGCTGGAGTCGATACAGCCATTTGACAAAAGAGGATAAGCAAATGTCGATATATTAGAAACGTCCGAAGGGATATATCCCTGAGCCAATCCTCTGTTATACGACCAAGTATCTATACTAGTCTGCGTTTTCCCTAACACCATCAGCTACATTTGGTATCTAAAAACTCACAAGTCCAGAAATACCATCCGATCGAAGCTTGACCAGTAGAATTAGGAGAATAAGCCGCTACCTGAGCTTCGAAAAGGAGTCTGAACCATGTCCTTCTCGCTTGAGTATCTTGACTATTCTGAACTGAACTAGTTGAATTAGGTGCGCTACCAGTTTCAAGACTCCATTCACCGACTATCACTGGTGGAAGTTTGGATTTGGAGATTGGGTTTTTAAGTATTTTGGAAACGTTGCAGATTGATTCTAGGATTGTGGTGTGGGGGAGATTGTTTAATGGTGAGAATGCGTAGTATTGATGGGTATCTAGAGATAGATATCTGGCTGGGGTCACGGCGGTGCTGTTGAGGGGATCGTATGCTGTCCAGTATGATGGTCCGTAGAAGGCGTCTAAACGGTTATTACGGCCAATTGTCGATTACTCACCATGGACGGTCACATTCATTGTGCTGGAAGCCTGTCTGACAGCGGCTGTACCGACAGTATAATAGGTTTTCAACTCTGACATTGTGAAATTGACAGAGGTAATACGAGGTTCATTAAGTAACTCGATACCTAAAAATCAGTCCTATGCCAAGACCCAAACTCACTTCTTACAACCCCACCATAAACATCTCTCGAAAACTCGGTGGTAAGATTCTGTAAAACTTTCAAACTTCTATCCGAGTTGGTGGTATTCGTTTGAAAATACACGTTCCCAGTTAACCCAGAGTTGTCTTGACCATTTTGAGAACCTGGTACACCGTGTAAATCGATTTGAACTGTCAGTCCAAGTTGTTGTGCCCAGTTGACCGCCTGTATCAGGAATGGATATTGTCCAGAGACATATGGTTCGTAGGACAAAAGATCGACAGCCCAGTAACCTATTGGTATGCGAACTGAATTCAACCCAGCTGCTTGGATGGCCACGAAATCGTCTCTGGTGTAGAACGTGCTCCAGTGGTTCTGCAGTGTGGATAGACAAGCAGCTTTGCCAAGGTTGTTACAGAGATTCCATTCATCCTTGCCATAGCCCGAAGGATACAACGAAGGTGCAATCCTAAAGTCACTCAGCATGCAACAACGTGGACGCGAACATACCATTTCTCTGTCAAAAGCCAACCTCCAATGTTAACACCTCTTATGGTAGCTTGAGCACAGACCACAGTGGCGAGCAACGAAGCCCAAATAAAGGCTTTTGCCATGCCACGAGAATCAAGTTGAAAAGGATGCAACAACGAAGTTCGGTGAGATCACCGTTGCTTATGACTGAAATATTGACATGATCTACGAAAGGCACCATCCAAAAAATATACCAGAGACATGACAAAGCCCAGATTTGTCTTGTTCCAGAATGCCCGATCTAGTAATATCTGGATACTTTAAACTTTTTCGTTTACCCTGTCGCAAATGGCCGCCGCTGTACACCTCCGTTCAACTTTCCCTGTCGGCCCTCGGTCAAAGTGGCTCTTATGACGCATTTGTTTTGACAAGATGATTAAAATATTACAAAGAAAATAATTTATATATAAACAGAGTCGGGGAGGGTCTTTCTCCAACTCAAAAAAACTCTTTTTCCTTTTCATTTTCTAATAAAAAATAGGATGAGCACACCAATTGCCTCCCACAACCCCTCCCCTACTCCAACATTAAATAACGTAGACGTGCCTACCTCAAAACCTGAACGATCAAACATGATCATTTCAGATGTGGATCTCACATTAAAAAAGAGACCTTGGAGACGATACGTCACACCTTGGTCCAGCATCACTGCTCACCACTATCAAGGTGAAGGTACAGAAGAAAAGCCATTCGTTGTAGATTTCATCTCTGGAACCCAGGGTGAAAGTGATCCTGAAAACCCAATGACTTGGGCTGCGGGTTACAAGTGGATCGTGACAATTTCCGTTGCAGTCGCTACCCTTGCTGTCACCATGGCATCATCAACGTTATCTGGTGCTACAACCTCTATTGAAGAGACTTTCGGTGTCTACCCAATCCAAGTTTACGTGTTGGTCACTTCAGCTTTCGTTTTAGGTTTCGTCATTGGTCCATTGTTGTGGGCACCGTTGTCTGAGGTACGTCAAGATATGTTTTTCGGAAGCAATTCCCACTAACGCATTCTTCAGGTACTGGGTCGAAGAAAGCTTTTCGTCGGTACCTACGTACTTTTCACAGTATTCAACGCCGGGTTGATTGGCTCTCAAAACATCTGGACTTTGATCATCTTGAGATTCTTCGCTGGTACAGCAGGTTCCTCCCCACTTACAAACGCCGGTGGCACTATAAGTGATGTCTTTGATGCTAGACAAAGAGGGTAAGTAGTTGCATAGTTTAAAAGCGTGAACTAACGTCTCCTTCTAGTTTGGCAATGGCTATCTTTGCCTCGGCACCCTTCTTAGGTCCAGCACTAGGTCCTATCGTAAGTCATTCGCTTTCTTCCCATTATCCTATACTGACCATTCTAGATCGGTGGATTCCTTGGTGAAACCGGTGGTTGGAGATGGGTAGCTGCTTTAATCGCCATTTTCACAGGTCTTTTGACAGTCTTCGGGTTCTTCATCATTCCAGAAACATACGCACCAGTTCTCTTACGTGAACGTGCCAAGGCATTGTCAGAAGTTACAGGCAAGGTGTATCGAAGTAAATTCGAGAAAGACAAGAAAATCGAAATCGGAGCCTTGTTCAAAACAGCTCTTGGTCGACCATGGAAATTACTTTTCTTGGAACCAATCGTACTCTTGTTGTCACTCTATCTTGCTATCGTATATGCAACCTTATACGTAAGTTGTGTAACTCACTTTCTAGAACTCTCACTCACCTTCAATAGATGCTCTTCGGCGCTTTCCCAATCGTCTTCGAACAACAAAGAGGTTGGTCACCAGGAGTTTCTGGTCTTGCTTTCCTCGGTGTACTTGTTGGTTTCATGTTGGCCTTACTTTACACCATCTTCATCGAAAATCCCCGTTACGCTAGAAACCTTAAAGCCGCCGGCGGTTGGCTTCCAGCAGAACAAAGATTACCCCCTGCAATCATTGGTGGCATTTTACTTCCAATCGTGAGTTAACAAATCCTCCGCTATATCTTGCAAGATCTAACGTGAAATTCAGGGATTATTCTCCTTCGCATGGACTGCTGCACCCGCTCGTATCCATTGGATCGCACCAATTATCTGTTCGGTCCCATTCGGTGCTGGAATGGTTTTGGTGTTTTTGAGTGTCTTCAACTACTTGATCGATTCATACCTCCTTTACGCAGCATCAGTCTTGGCTGCCAACTCAGTCCTTCGATCTCTCTTCGGTGTTGGATTCCCTCTCTTTACCACACCCATGTTCACCAATTTGGGAATCAACTGGGCTTCGACTTTGATCGCATTCCTCGCATTGGCTTGTGCACCTATGCCACCACTCTTTTTCATTTACGGTCGAAAAGTCAGACGTGTGACTAAAGTCGGTCGTCATGCTGATGATATCGGACAAATGCTCAAACAACAAGCTAATGCTCAAGCTGCCGCCGCTAATGAGGACAGGGAGAGAGCAGCGGAGATGGATGAGGTTGATGGAATTGATGAGGAGTAGAGACGCAGAATGATAGACTTAGATAGACTTATAATAAATAGAATCGATAATAATGCACCACTGTAGCATACTTCATATTTTAGGCAAACTTTCGTGTGCCTGGCAAAGGCAGTAGCGATTTTGCACTCGCAAAAATCTGCTTTGTGCAGTTTTGAGGCCTGATTCTCATGACCATGATCGAAAAAACTAAGAGTGGTCATACTTGGACACTAAGTACTAGTTTCATCTTGCGTGTATCTACCCAGAAACCATTCAACATCAACCCATTCGTCATCAACCCGTTCGTCATCAACCCATTCACCATCAACCCTTTTATTTCAAAACATGAGACAAAAACTAACCCATACACGCTCTATTCAGGCATACGTTGGAATTGAGCAGTACCTGGAACGGCTGGAATGACCTCCCAACGATCTTTAACAAAGAGTTCAGCTACGATTGGAATCTTGGAGAACTCGGGGAAGTTTCCGGTTTCTATATTGTGTTTTGGGTCAGACGAATAATTTGAAAGTAGATTAGATGTCTACTCACGAATAGCGATTGCATCACCAAAGGCTACTGATTTGTGGGCTAGAGCGGAACCACAGTTTCCACAGAAAACACGGGTAACTGGACGATGAGATCAGTTTCATTCCTGCTGGTAAAGGATGGTGCTTACCTGTGTTACCACTAGCAGCGGTAGATTTGTATTCTTTGATGGCACCTTCGAACTATTCCGAGTTGGTAGACATTCAACTTGATAGACTAAATTGTCTTACCTTGACATCAGCTTCTTTGGGTGTAGTGTTGCAGGAGTTGGATGAACCGGAAGTTTGTTGACAATCGAGACCTGGTAAGATCAGTTACACGTCCACTTAGCGACGAGCGGGAGAGAACACTTACAGTGACATTTGGCTTGGTTGTCAAGTGTGGAAGCGATGTTGACTGTGGATTGACCGCAGAGACAGTGACCAACGTGAGGCATGATGTAAATTTAATCTAAATAGTAGGAGGTATCAATACGATGAAGCTGGAAACCCATTATCAACGAGACCTCGTCAACTATATATATCCCTCGTATTCTGAAACTGCGGGACTATATTCTACTGAGAATCAATCTTAGAGGATGTCACCTGGCAACTGTCGTCGACGACCACTGTTGACGTATACAATCAAAATTCACACACTTATTTAGGCGGTGTTTGCTCACCAGGCACCTCAGCCACCCCGTTGAAAATACCACCGTTATTTTTGGTCCCGTTCATGATGATGAAGCGGTCATTCGCCTTGATCGAACGAAACCCCTTCACATGACTTAGGTTTGGAAGAGCTTAATGACGCTCGAGTTATTCGGGCATCTTCATTTCCGAAGCGAACCGTTCAAGGAGCAAATTTTAGGCGGCGACTGAAACTTCAATCTTGAATTTTCTGACAACTGCCACACTGCGATGAAACTTACGAAATGCTAGGATGGAGATGAAAGGTTCGAATACTAAACATGTTGAGCTTTCACAAAGGTAAGCTCTCGTCGTCATCACATTACAGCCATTCACTCTGCAAGTAAAACGAAAAAGGTAACATATCAAATACAGAGTAAGGATAAAAAAGCCACCAGCCTAAAGCTACTCCTTGCTATAAAAACCAGGATCGAAGGAAAAGATGCCCTCAGCCAAATCTTCGGCATTCTTGCCAGCCTCTGAATCTGACCCAAGAGGTTTAAAAGGAGATCCAACCTTTCTATCTGTACCGAAACTGAGTGATTGTTGAAGAGCGGTGGCGAGTGATTTTTTAGAACTACATTGTTCAATAGTAAGATGAACTGGATGGTTTTCGGTGATATAATTACCGTTCTCGTTGGTAAACTGATTTCGGGTAGAGATCGAACATCCTGCTTTACCGTCTGTCGGATGACTGAAATGAAGAAGGAATTTCGTACCCTTTCGACCGACGTGTGTGAATCTTCCTGTGGTGTCGCTGCATTCTTCGAAATCTGTGGAGAATCGTTCTTCGAGAGAAGGGAGTTCTTTGAGTAAAGTATCCCAAGATTTGGTGATGATTAGATCACCAATTTTGAGGGGATCAATGTGAATAGAACTGGTTTGAGATTGGTCTGACATTGTTTCTCGGGTTGTGGGTATCGTGGTTTTCGTTCATGGCTGGGAGGGTGATTTGTACTTATTTCTATCAGACTTACGCCTCCCGTTTCAAATTTCCAATTGATGAAGGGATATTGAAGTAATACGATTCGGACTTTATCGAGGGTCAAAGGACTGATCATGGATTTGGTGTTTGTGTAAGAAACGTGTTTTGAAAGAACTAAGTCAATGATCATAAACGTTTGCTCAATCATTGGTAGGCTGATCAGTATGGTATGTGTTGCTTAACTTGCTGAATCTCTTCCCCCCCTCAAATATGTCCTCAGCTGAGGCAGTCCAAGCGAGTCGAAACAGGACTGTATCGGTCGTAACATGCACTGTACTTGTATAAAATGTCTTCTGTATGCTGTACAGTAATGCACCACAAAATGTTTCTTCCTCATTTTCTATGCATTACTATGAAAAACTACCCTATTTATCTGTAATTAACGACTACCTACTTCTTATCAAACTACTTATGAGTCTATACTACCACCTACTTCTTACCAAAGAACTTCGGATCAAATAAGAGAAGACCTTCAGCCAAATCTCTCGCAGTCTTCTTAGCTTCTTCTCCATAAGCACCAAGGGGAAAGAACGGGCGTTGATCTATAAAGGAGTATTCAGGAAGATCGTATCGATAAGTGGAAAGAGCTTGTGCGAGTGTATCGATGGAAGTAGATTGTTCTCTTGATAAGTTGAGGTATGCATTGAGCCCGTTTGTAAGTCCATCGGTTCTCTCACGTTTGACCCTGGTCCAGACCGAACATCCTGTTGATCTTTCATCTTCACGGTAGAAATGAAGAGGCGCTTTTAATCCTTCTTTGCCGGCATGGAACATATGTGAATACTGGTAACGATTATCATCGATGTAGCTTGATTGAGGACGTGGAAAATTTTCTCCGATGGATTTGACTTCTTCTTGTAAAGTTTGCCAATTACTGGTGATAACCCAATCGCCGACCTTAGTGAAATCAGTGAGAGTGGTTGAAGGGGTTTGGGGTTGATCAACCATTGTGTCTTGTGTTGTGAGTGGCAAATTAATTGAGTGGTTGGTTGTTGAGAAAAGAGAATTATTGGGGGGACTGTAAGATAATATACGAGTGTCTTCCTTTGCAAGTTTTCTTCCTTAGAAGACCCACGATAAATGATGCATGTGTAGCGTGATTGATTCAAAAAGGATGTACGATGAGCTCATTGATTGTAAAAGGATGTACCATGAGCGTCATCGGTTGTGAAAAGATGTACGATATTCACGGGGCAATATATTTGAACAAACAAATGAGGATACGTCAAGTTATCGGGTTAAACGTTCAGTTAAGATGATTGATAATGGACTTCCTTTCTGTGCTGACTTCCAAAGGTTTCACGATTGAGTGGATGGGAATTCAGAAACGAGTGAGAGCCATCAGGGCAAGAGCTGATCTTGAGCCAAAATCGGGGTATGCCCACGTACATAAGCTGCTTCATACATAGCATTCATCATCTCAAGCACATTAAACCACAGCAACAACCTAATTTGGAACCCTCGAGTATTCTCCGACCCACTACTTCCCTTTTGAAAACTCAGTATCGAAAGCGAAGAAACCATCGATTAAACCTTTAGCGTTCTTCATCCCCTCATCTCCCAAACCCAAAGGGATGGTTGGCCCCCCCATAGCTTCCTCAAAATCCATGTCCACCTGAAGTTTGGTGAAACAAGCTTCAGTGAGGGATTCTCGGGATTTGCATTCATCTTTTGTGAACCTAACCGGAAAACCACGAGCAGTGTATTTACCTTCTACGCCGTATTGTTTTTCATGCCAGACAAACATACTAAACTCTTTCTCATTTCTCCGGGTCGAGGTTTCCAAAACGTAGAATGTTCTGTTGTCGGTTCGTTTAGCAGCGAACACATAACGAGAACCAGCATATTTTCTCCACGGGTCGGTTCTGTATCGAGTTCCGAGTGTTGGAATGGCTGTGAATAATTTATGTTTCTCTGAGCTGAATGTCCATTCACCTAAAGTGAAAGGGTCGGTGGGTTGGTTGGTTGATTCTTGAGCAGAAATTTGATTGATTGTTGTGTTAATTCGGGTGGCGAAAGATGGATGTAAAGAACAGAAGAGTTAACTCAGTGATTGGACGTTATATGCACCACAGCTGGAAGGCCAGGAAACGACTAGAAAAAAAAACATCAAGAGAAAGGGCGATGAACATAAGATGGTTTCTCGGTAATAAACAGTCTTGAGAAAGGATCAAGAAAGATATGTCTTTCATTGAGATGTCTTTCGGGAATACATCTGTTATGGAGAATCCCTGACGTGTTTGATATACAAAGGTTAGACGAAAACTCGAGAATAAAAGTAATTGCCACACCGTAGCCACTGTAGTGAGGAAAATGCCACACTCAAAACTGAATTTTGCAAAAAATCGACATGATGAACACTGTACGAATTGCATACTGCATAATTTTCTTCTACAAACTACAACACGATCTCCGTTTAAAGTTTTTGCATGGCTGATTGTCAGCACTGATAACAACAGATAAGACTCACCAGCAATATCGGTGGATTGAACGTATTCCTCTCCCTCCTCGATGATTCTCTCTGAAAGGTCTTCGAGGGAGATTCTGTCCTCGATAACGAGGGTGATTTGGAGCATTTTGATTCCTGTAATCCGAGTCAGTTAATGATTGCACAGTTCTAAGTATCCTTGAACTGACCGTAACCGACTGGGACCAATTTAGAAGCACCCCAAACCAAACCATCAATCTCGATACTTCTAACGAAAGCCTCAAGAGCGGCCATGTCAGTTTCGTCATCCCAAGGTTTAACTTGGAGAGTGACGACTGATTTAGCGACCTCCAAAGCTTTACCAGAAGCAAGTTTAGCGGCGGCCTTGGCAGCTTTCTCCTCTTGGTATTTGGCAACACGTTCTTGTTTAATTTTCTCAGCTTCAGCGTCTTCCTCTTCGTCGTCTGAACCGAAAAGATCAACTTCGTCGTCATCTTCCTCTTCTTCAGCGGCGGCTGGGGTAGCTTTGGATGAAGAGGCGATTGGGTTGGTGGCTTGAGGAAGGGTTGAGTGTTCAGATGACCAGGAGGAGATGTGGTTGTACCATCTGGCGGCGTGGGGGTAGGTAGCGGCGTCTGGGGCGGCTGTGATGGATTAGCTTGGAGTCGAGGGAGGTTTTGACTCACCTTTTAAGGTGGTGAAAACTTCAACATCGGCTGAGGTTGGCTCGAAACTGGACAGAAAGTCAGTAAATGATTGGTTTTTTTTTTTCGTCCGACAACAGATTAAATCAAAGGTGGAATTACGTTGAGATATATCGCCAATGAAAGGAGTAGGAACAAGATAAGAGTCAGAGGTTTGGAATTAAATGTCTTCAATGCTAAAAGCGCGGGGTCTTAATCCGCAACTCGGAAACACGGACCAAACGATTCATCATAGTAGGGGGGGGGGATGGGTGCAGTGAATGAAGGGGAAAAGTGAGAGTAGAGTGCTGGTGAACACTTACCCAGAGATGTAAGCACGAGTAGCAAGATGTTGTTCGATTGATTGAATGTCAGCCATTTTGGAATAAGGTGATTAATTGATTGATTGAAAGAAAGAAAAGAGATACTGGAAACTGTAGACGGTGGACTGAACGTGCGAGAAGAAAAGTAAAGCCAGAGTGAAATAATATATCACCGCGGTGTTATAATCCAGTAGTAATGTGGCTGTGGCGTTTGTTATTGTTTCGCATGCTCGCGTGCGGAGGTCGCTGCTGCTGCGCTCGGCCGTATCCATACGTAGGATTAGGATGTTGGAGATACGATACTCTACTCAAAGCATTAATAAGTAGATTCAAATGGATTGATTATTTGAGCTTGCTCAAGTACATCTAGTCTTTACAACTCCCACAACACTTCCTACCAGATGTCATTTGATTCACATTCTCGTTTATCACGATCATCAAGGTCACCAACCCCAACCAACTCACCAAGACTTTATTCATCACCTCACGCTCGAGGTTCAAAATCTCATTTACCTCAACCCAAAGTCCTTCCTTTCCCAGATCTACCTGTCCGTCCTTCCATCAGTAGAGATAATTCAGATACGTTCAAATTCACCGTTGGTCGAAGTGAATCTTCTAGATCTAGATCACCGATGCATAACACACATATACACACTGGATCAACTTCTACTTCTAATTCGATCTCAACTTCGGTTTCGACTTCGACTTCTGATGCTACGTCTCCCCCTATACCTTCACCACTTGGATTAAGTTCTTCGGTACCGATTTCAAGAGTTACTTCGTCGCCTTCTCCATCAGGTATACCAACTAGAACTCAAGGTTTTCAACCTGTACGATCAACACCTTCGTCGTTACCAACAACTAGTCCGATGTCAACACCGAATCCATCAACCTCAACTTCAACATCAATCTCAAATAACACTGGATCGACATCGATTCCAACCACGTACCATCATCAATCTGTCAGAGATGCGAATCCAAGGATACCCATCCCAATCAAGAAAACGTCTTTACCACCTTCAATACATCTTCCTGCACCACCTACAGCAATCCCAATCACACGATCGCCATCTAATCAACCTATGTTGGATCATCTGTATCAATGTTTCTTGAAAGGTACAAGAGCTGATGTTAGGCTATGGGTACGTAAATGGCAAGTTGGTTGGTTGGTTCATTCGTCGATTTTGATTCAGACAAGTGAGTGTTGAATACATATAGAGTATACTAACGATGTAGCTTTCTTCCATTCTCTATTCCTTGGTGGATTCTCGAAAGCCTCGTCTAGTCCAGATTGGGACGGTGACGATATAGAATTAACATTTGACGATCCAAATATCACCAGGGCTGCTTTTGAGTAGGTTCGATCATTCAACCCTTCAACTAACAATTTCCAGGATATGTCTTTCAAGGCTTTATTCCCCTTATCCAAATCTCCAATTCCCAATCTCACATTTACCAACACCCTCATCACCTCTCATCTCACCTTCATCTACCTCAACAGATTTCCGACCAATCCATGTCAACTCAAAACCACTAACTCATCTTGCCACCCCGCATCTCCTACTTTCACTATTAGCAACCACCATCTATCTAGGTCAAAATGCCCTAATGCGTGAAGTCTTAGCAATGGTTTTACGTACGGTTGGACCGGAAACTTTAGGTCGATATCTTGGATTCGCTGTTGGTGAAGGTATCGGTGAAAGTGAATGGGAGGGTCAAGAGGAAGAAAGTGCATTTGGTTTAGAGGGTGTTGGTCGACCAATCGTTGTGAAATCTTTGAAAGGGAAGGAGAAAGCTACGGTCGTAGATGAATATGGTCCATTGGAAGTTATCACCCATAGAGGATCGGCTGATTCTAATGATGAAGAATCAAAAATCGGTGTCAGACCTATAACGAATATCAACCGGAGTTCATCAGACGATTCTAGTCATACACTTCATCAAATAACAAATGTTACAGCTTCGACTGGAGGTGCTTTAAAAATGTCAACGACGAATTCGATAAATTCATCATCTCTGGAAGAAGATTTACCTCATTTTTATGGATTCGCTTCGAACAAAATAGGTGAAGCTTGTATGTGTTGGTTAGCACGTTGGTGTAACGATATCTTAACCACGGACATGTCTGGATTATTCTCAAGAACGTTATCAGCTCGTTTCATACGAGCGTTGATATCTTCAGATTCGTTGTTCGTGACAAATGAAATGGCTAGATATAAAATGGCAAGGAAGATTTTAGATTTGAGAAGGGACACTGAAGATTATGATGAGGAAGATGAATTTGAATTTGAAAAGATATTCGAAAGTGGTATTTATTATACTCATATGGTAAGTTATGATCAACGAAATAGTTTACTGATCTTTCCAAGACATACGATGAATTAGCGATTATAGCTGCGGATATCGATCAAACTACTTCATTACCTTACGCGCCTTTAGCAGTTTTACAAGCTGCTCATTGGTCAGCAGCAGATCTTAAAGCCAAGATTAAATCTGGAATCGAAGATTTGGGTGTAACGAGAACGACAACAGAGATTTCGTTGGAGATTGAGAAACGTTCAAAATCGAAAAGTAGAGTTTCATCACCAACATCACCGTTTGTACCACTTGGATCGTCATATTTCAATAACAACCCAACAACGTCATCACAAGGGAACGGGAACGTCTTCTATCCAGTTCCATCAGACGATACCCATAAAATCGGTGCAGGCGGTTTATTATTTTTATCGTCTTCACCTTCGTATCAAGAAATTCCAGATCTGATCGATGGAGACGTTGAGAACGTTTTCAATACAAGTATCAACACTAACGTCAGTACACGTAAAATCAAACCACCACAGGATGAAACTAAATTTTTCGGTTTGTTGAAAGACGGTAAATTGGGTGAAGAGATTTGGAACAAATGGAAAGAAGATGGTGGAGCTTGGTCTTCGAGTTTTAATAGTTTGAACATGAATATGACGGAGAGGAAAGAAGATAGATGGTCTAAAATTGAACCTTACAGGTAAGTGTTTCTTTATTTCTTGAGTTCGTTTAGGTTGTGTTGTTGACTACTGGATCACAGATTTTCAGTTGAATTCTGGGGAGTTGAGAAATTAGCCGAGAAGGAACGGGCTTATTCGAATACGCATTTTTACGCTGGTAGTTGGTTCAACGTGTAAGTTTAGTGGTCATCCACAGAAGCTTATTTTCTTAGGTATGTCCAAACTATGCGTAAAAAGGATAAAGGTGTGCAACTGGGAATCTACCTTCATCGACAGGTAAGTCACAGTAACAGCACATGATAACCACTAACGTCGTTCTAGTCAACCAACGAACCTTTCCCTAAAGCTTCTGCACCAATATCAAAATCAGAGGAAACACCACCTTCAACGGAGATTGAAGAAACCCCAGAAAGTCCTTATACAGATACGAGAAGGGTTACGAGGGTAAGTCTAAATCCATCGAATCTACGCTGACGTCAAGGCATATTTCTCTATATCGTGTGCATCAGCTTTGGGTACTGCGTTGATCAGATTCTCATCTGCACCGGATGCATTCACTCTATCACAATCTTGGGGATGGAAATCGTCTGCTTTGAAATCGGAGGAGTATCTGCTTGGTGAGGAGGAGGAGGGGGTGTTGGGTTGGGTTGGAGAATTGGATGGTGCAGATGGGAGTGGGAGTGGGGACGGACCGGGTAGACCATGGAGTTTGAGAGCTAATGTTGTTGTTGGTGTTATCTAGTATTGTATCTGTAATTCCTCTGTACGCGTGCCTGATTGTAACCTTTAATTAAGTGCCACGTTTACGGTCATGATCCAATGATATCCCGCCACCCAACATCTCATCTTTTAAACAAAAACAACCATCAACCAACATCCAAATAAACAGAACAAAGGTTGAAGATCAGACAGACGACCAAACGAAACATCTAAGAAACACCACCTCACCCCACTCACGCACACCAAAAATGTCACACCCAATCTCCCAATTCTGTCCCCCACTCCCCGACCAAGTCTGTCAAGCAGTGATCACCATAACCAAAGAAACCCAAACAACCCTCAAATCATTCGAAGAAATCCTCGCCGTCCTCATCAAATTAATCTCAGAAAACTACACTAACCCCATGGCTATCAAAGACGGTTTCATGGAATACATCCATACGGTGCAAAACACCGATCGTGGGATTAGTCCACTTATCTATGTTGCGGTCTTCGTTGGTGTTTACGCTTTGGTTGGGGCTGTCGCTTTGGTTTTCATTAATAGGTCTAATGATAGTGCTTTGAAGAATGAGAAGAAGTTGGATAAGGGGAAGAAGAGGGCGTAAGCATGATTTTCTACTTGGTTACCTTCCACTTTGGTTTGGTTCTTTTTGGTCCTCGTTAAGGGTGGGATGGAGTATGGACAAAGGGTTGGATGATAGATGAAGAAGGAACAATGGGTTGAAACTAGATGTAGGGAATTTGGAAGAATCTTTCTGTGGGGCTTATATTAATTTTTCTTTGATGTATATAACCATTTTTCCCCAATTCTCTAACCAAACCTAACCCCTTTCTCTACCTAACCCCTCTAATCGTCTTGTTCAAATTACTAACATAAAAAACAAACTAAAAATACAAGCTCCCAACTCGTCCTCAAAACAACGTTCAACCTCCCCCCGCATCTCAGAATCCTCGAAAAGATCTATCCAAGAACATCAATCTGGCCTTTGAGGTATTTGGAATCGTTTCGTCAAGCTCAAATTTCCGATGATGGGTTTATTCGATTATGTTTGGAGGATGTTAGGGGTGATTTGAGGAATGGGGTTGTTGCTTTGGTTGTATGTTGTGGTGGTCTTCTTTTGTGATAAGTGGATTCGTGCTGAATCTCGTTGTTTTAGGATGAAGATGATGCTCGTAATGAGAACTGGGATTGGGAAGGTGTTAGTTGGGTTTGAGGGAGTGGGTTTATTGGTCATAGTGGTGTGCGAGAAAATCGTTGTAAATAGGAACAAAGACTTTATAAATACGATTCGAGATGACTGTACATATAGATACATTCAATTCATTCTATGCAAGATTTACTATTCTACTCATGCTAAACTCAAATCCCCTTTCCAAACAGATTCATCAAAATTTCTTTTCGTCACCTTGACGATTTTTTCTTCGTTTCCAGTTAAAACATCTTCCTCCTGAATCGATCGTTGAGCTCGTTCGATAGATCTAAGATTCATCATATCGAATCGACGTTGAATACTCTCATGACATCTAATCAAATCTCTATGATTCTTCTTAAATTCTTGAACGACCTTTTGACTGTCACCTTCGCTTTGGTTATCGATAATCTGTTTTAAGAAATTCTCTGAATCACTCATAACAACCAACGAAATCTCTTGGATCTGTTTGATGATATTCAGGTTTTTCGATTTCCTTAATAATCGTAAAACAGGTCTTAACCATTCAGTTGAGAACATGATCATCGTCCCGTCCTTGAGATCATCTGATGATAGATAATTTAATTGATTCTGTTGGATGATTCGATGAGATTGTCTGATGATGTGAAGTGCGTAATTGAAATCTTCTAGTCTACAGGCTGTTTTGATCATTGTATCGAGGGTGTGGATGTTGACTAGCGAGATTGGATTAGAAGATTCCGTTACGGGCGGTAAGAAATCTTCAAATCTACGTTGATGGGACTGACTGTTTAAAGGTGTGAAAAATGATTTCGCTATTCCGTCAATACGTTTCAAAGGGTGATTACTTACATGATGTCTCCGTAGGAACGACATCCACTGCTTTCGGTCCAAACAATCCCATAAACCCTCTATCCTGTTCCGCACGTTTCGTAGCTTCACTCAGTGTTTCCGGTATATCGTCGTCCTCCTTGTCTACCTCGATTTCAGTTTTTGGTGTAGAATAATGTATCCTGTCTCCCGTTAACAATTCAAATACCGCTATCATCGTTGTCATGTTATCTTTATGGGCGTAATAAGATACCAAGGCGTGAACCGTTGTGTCCGTTATTGGGAAATGATCTTCTCGTTTGTGAATCGTTAGGTTACTCAAATCGATACCATAGACATGTAACATGATATCTGATATCAAACCGTCAATCTCTTTATCGTAACCTTTCCCAATAAGTTTATAAACGTTAGACATCGAAGTCAACAGGATGTCTAACGTATAAGCCGTATGTTGATTCTCTTCCTTTTGAACAGATTTGAAAATTTCCAACAATTCCTCCATATGTTTACGAGCTTTATTTTGATTCAAATTGATTTGTTTCTTTTTATACCTAGTTTCATCAGGTTGTGATGAAAGCGACCATTTCAAATGTCGTAAATTCCTTAATCTTGAAGAGATCATCCTATTCCTTCCAAACTTCAATTCACTCTCACTCCAACCATCTCTATTCTTGGCTTCCCTGTCGACTTTGTTGATAATTTCGAAACCACCGATAGGAGCTATAATGGACATGACAAACATGTAATCCTTTTGTTTCGCACCACCAGCCAATCCCATATCTGAAATAACAGTCCTCAGTCGATGTTCAAACTGATTCATAGCCGTGAAATCGATAGATTGTCTATTCTGATGTCGACTGGCGTTAATGATTTTCGTGAAAACTTTGATAGGTGGTACAGCTGACGCTAAAACCTTTGAAAGCGTTTCGTAGCCCAACAGAGATTTCGATTTCGGAGTTAACGTCTGATAAACTTGCCATATCGTTTTATCAACCGTGAAATTTCTAGGTAATTCAAGTTTCTCTTTTATCCATTCCATTTTTTCAGTTTGCATCATGACCTTGTATTGTATTTCCGGCATGGGTTCATAATATCTATCCGGGGATTCGAGGGATGACTCCATTTCCAAATCTTGTTCAATGTAGTTCTGTCTTGATACTGGTGTTTTGATTAATGAATATGGATCTGTACGTCTGTTTGAGATATTTCTCGAAAACGTCGTTCTGAACAGTTTTCGTTAGCTCGAGTATATAATTTGGATTCTGAACTTACAGAGCTGATTTTTGAGCATGACGAACTGTTGTCAGAGTTGAGAAGACAGCCATGAATCTGGCTTTGGGTATACCAGCCATGACAGGAATGATTTGTTGTATGAAAAGTGAAATCGAAAGACGAAAAGTCAACAATTCAACTTTTTGATACCCGAAAATCGGAAATTCTGGTGCGCCTAACTTTGGGATTTCATGCGCCTATTTTAAGTTTTAGTGGCACTTCCCCAAGTTGGCACTGAACTGAAGCAACGTAATATATAACGCCTAACTTGTAGGCAAGCTTATTGAAAGGATCTATCTTTTCAAGTGCAGGAGGGGGGGTTTACCTGCATAAAAGAGGTTTTCTTTTGATTCGATACAGTGTCCGCCAAGGAGTTGTATTGCACAAAGGATGTGTAATTTGCGACTGACCTATATATTTCTAGCTCCCGCAGTATTATCCATTATAATTGTTAACAACAGCACAAACCACTGTAAGTGAATAAATACAATCACAGTCACTCACTCAAAAAATATAGTTGTGAACATGCCGTCCGATTATGAAGAACAAGCAAGTTTCTTTCTCTCGACTCTTAAGAGTGACGACGGATTCCAATCCTCAGCTTTGGATTTGGCCGCCAAGAAGACCGCCGAGATCGATTCAACATTGCCATCATTTGATGAGACAAAATTGAAACAAGCTTTAGTGGTTCATCAAAAACTCGATTCTTTAAGAGAAGCTAAAGACGATTATGATAATTATCGTTCAGTAGGAAATCTTAACAACTTTTATGTCGCATTTCAAGCATTCGACGAGAACGTTAGAAAGATCAGTGGGAATGAGGAAACCGGGGATGGAGAAACATGTTTTCTTACCAGCGCCAGTATAAATGGTACAGTATTTGTTCCCAACGATGATCCAGCTCCGCTCGGAAAATATAAGGAGGTGCCAGAGATTTTTGATAAGTATACGTATTTTGACGTTACCAACGGATGCTCTACAACGGTTTATGCAGATGGTAGTACCAAGATGGTTCGACAAGGCTGGTAGGATTGTTAGCTGCGATCGAGGGAGATGCTAGGATATGGAGATGGAATAACGAGAGATAGTTATCTACGATGCAGTACACTTTATTTCTACTCTTGCCAAATCGGCGACGTTGTCCCTAGCAGCAGCTGAAAGGGTTCATCTTTCATCAAGAGGGAGAGAGGGGTTTTGAGTGCATAAAAGAGCTCGTTCTTTTGATTCAATATCCAACAAGGAGCTGTACAAAATGTGACAAAGGATGTGTAAATTGCGACTGACTCATACATATATTTCTGGCTCCCGCAACGTTATTGATTCAATTTGTTAATAACAACATTACACCACTGTAAGTAACAAATCGTAATCACGGTTACTCACTTAGATAAAAAGGTAGTTGAAAACATGCCGTCGACTTTTGAGATTGCAACACGAAATTTGCTCTCGAATAGCAAGAACATCAAGATTTACCCGGCGTACGCTTTAACTTTGGCGTTCGAGAAGACAAGAGAGCTCAATTCGAGAGATAAAGAAGTTTTAACAGAAGTTGAAGACAAATTCCAAGTTCTCTATCAAGCTAAAAGCGATTGTGATGATACACCATCAGAGGAAAATATGTGTATCTTCAATACCGCTTTTGAAGCTTTCAGCAACAAGGTTAAAAAGATGATTGAGGAAGAGAACGCTGAGGATAGAAGAGATGAAACACGTTTGGTTACCAGTGTTACTGTAGATGGTATAACATCTCGTCTCTCTCGTGATGATTGGGTTTCTCTCAAAGAGTTTAAGAAGAATGTTACGGAGTTCGATCGGTATGTATACTATGATGGGCACACCGGTCGCTATTCAACAGTATACACTGATGGTACAGAATGGTGTCATAACTGTTAGCTGTGGGTTTGGGGTGCAAGGTAATGGATGGAGACGGAGTAATGATAGATAGTTCACTTCAATGCAGTATACTTGGTTATATTTTTGCAATATCGGCACCCATTATCCCTAGCAACAGCTGGTTGATCAGGTCTGACCTTTGACGAGGAGCTCTTCATGAGCTTTTCGCACAAACATGTGGGGTTTCCTGCTGGACGTTGAGCTGGAAGGAATGAATTATGAAAGGGTATGCTTCTCCTTTTTTTGGATGAATGCGCTTTAACGATGAGAAATGCGATTCATTCCGAGGAGGTCATTACCTTTGATCGGCTGATAGAATGATGGAAGACTCAGTCGTAAAGTACAGTACAGTACTCGTGTTGTAACAGTAGAAGAAGTGCTTCAACACTTGTTTCTCATCTTTCACAATCAAAATCAAGAAACATTCAACCCAAGAAACGATGGAATCAAACTACAAAGAAACAACTCTCAATAAGTCATCTACTCACGCGGAACGAGATAGGTTTCAGGCAAAGACTTTCAGCTGGGCAGTCTATGCGGCGACTCGATTAGCTTCATTGGCTGAAGCACGTCTCGACGAGGTATCGATAATTCAAGATATGGTAGAAGTTTATACCAGATTAAGTGCTATGGAGACTGCTAAAAACGAATTCAACTCTACTAGTTCCGAAGCCAACTACGACAGATTTAAGGATGCTTATGCCAGGTTCAGTGAAAAGGTTTCGGAGATCAGTATTAAGATCAAATCGAGCCGTGCTGAAGAAAGTGGTGAGGATGATGTTGTATTACATTAGATACGATGTGACGTACAGCTTTTGAGTTATGACTGTACGTGGGGAAGGTGCATATATGTATGATTTTGTTCGAGTCCTGCATTCTTATTATATAATGCAAGCCAGTTGATAACTATTGTCTGACGCCTTCCATTTGGAAGACATACAAGCCAAAAACTAGGAAGTTCAAAAGATCAATTGCTTTTAACAAACCATTATCAACTTCTCAATCCACCACCTCATCTCCAAGTAAATTGAAAGAAAAACAGTTCAGTACGAACCAAATCATGGATTCCCGATCAAGCAACACCCACGAACAATCGAAACTTCCAACAGAGTACCAGGCCAAATGCAGCGCAGTGTTCTCCCAAATATTGAAGACCTCAGTTCAAAGTACAGTCGACTTCGGTCCAATGGTTTCAAACATCTATCCCAGAGTTTCGTTGATTCATGATATGCATGATTTGTATGGTAGATTAAATATCCTCGAGACAGCTAGATTCGTTTTCGAAGTAGAGGGCTCCAAGGAGACAGCTTCAAGCTTTCTTTCTGTTCACAAGGAGTGGAGCGAGAAGTTCAATGAGATTTTGGGAGTTGTCCATAGTGTCAATAGTGAGTTTGTTGAAGCGAGGAACATTCTTGAGGGCATCAAAACAGAGGGTTAAGGGATGTGTATAGAAGAACAGTAGGAGAAGGGGAAGATGTTTGTAGAAACTGGTCTTATCCTTGAGGTCGGAGAGAATGCCAGAGATAACTTATACATCATCACCTCCTGTTGTTGAACATTGCAGTCATCCAAACGTACTCTTCAACCTAATCGTGTCTCCAAGTTTCACGCCTGATACTTACCTAGCCTGCATCGTTACTTCCTAGCAAGAGCACCCACATGGACTTGGAACGCCACACTGCCCTAACAAAGGCGAAAGTGTTAAAATAGAGGCCCAAGCAGTGTAAGAAGGAGCTGATACGTGTAAGAAGAAGCTGAGACGAGTATCCACTTTTCCCACGCTTAGAAAGGGGTAGTTCTCGCGATACTCATATAGTAGTAGTTTAGAATAGCGAATCTAATGCATCCAAGTCATAGTACAATCTAACAGA